>PVKB01000608.1:6939-655184 GCA_004027205.1 Ctenodactylus gundi
CACACACACACACACACACACACGCACACACACACACACACAAGACTTTAGATTAACGGCCTTAAAGATGACCAAAAATCAAACAAAGATGTACAGAAATTTGTGAAATAATGGACAAACAAATTGGAAGTATCAATAAAGAGATTTTTAAAAACAAAAACCTTTAAAACCAGAAGAAATTCTGGAGGTAAAGTAATAGAAATAAAAAATTCTAGATTAAGATTCAGTTTTGAGCAATCAGAAGAAAGAATAAACTTCAAAAATGCAACAAGAGCAAAGCAAACACCCTGTTCAAAACTGGGTAAGAGACTCAAATATATACTTCTCCAAAGAAGGTATGAACATGATTATAAACACATGAAAAGGCACACAGCACCATGAATAGAGAAATGAAAATCAAAGCTACTGTACTACCTCACACTCACTAGGACATCCTTTATAAATACACACACAGAGACAACCAATTCAGGTGAGGATGTGGAGAAATCGGAGCACTGTGCCCTGTTGGTTGAAATGCCAAACAGTATAGCTACTATGAAAAATACTATGACGGGTCCTGAAAACATGCATAATAAAGTTACTCAATGATCCAGCAATTCCAGATTTCAGTATACACCCCCAAACTATCTGAAAATAAGATCTTGAAGAAGGTGTACACCCACATTTATAGCAGTGTTATTCACAAGAACTAAAACACAGAGCCAATCCAAGTGTCCATTGATGGATGGATAAGAGGTAGCACACACTCAGAATGGAATATCATTCAGCCTTTAGGAAGAAAGAAGTTCTGATGTATGCTGTCATTTAGAAGAGTGTTGAAGCATCAAAACACAATGCTATACGATTCCACTAAATGTAAAAAGAATCATGGATTCCGGTACAGCGGTGGTTCTCCCAACCTTGCAGAAGGTGAGAATTAGGAGCTATTGTGTAATGAGTACAGAGATTCAGTTGGTTTGGTTTGGTTTGGTTTGGTTGAGACAGGGTCTAGCTTTGTAGTCCAGGCTGGTCCTGAACTCATTTTGGAGCCCAGGCTGGCCGAAAATTGATAACTATCTTCTGGCCTCAGCTTCCCAAGTGCTAGAATTACAGATGTACCCATACCCAGCTTATGTGGCACTGTGGAATCAAACTCAGGACCTTCATGCTTGCTAGGGCAGTACATGAAGTGTTACAAATATTATGAAAAGGAGAAATTAAGGCAGTAAAACTTCTCTATGCCACTGTCTTGGTAGCTGTATGCTATTATTCATTGATCAAAACCCTGGGATGTCCAACACAGAATTTAATGTGAGCTATGGGTTTCAGTCAATAAAAATGTATCAACATTGGTCACCACTGTAACAAGTGTACCACACAAACCCACAATGTTAATTTTATTTATTTATTTATTTATTTATTTATTTATTTATTTATTTATTGAGACAGGGTCTTGCTCTGTGGTACAGGCTGGTCCTGAATTCATTTCAGAGACCAGGCTGGCCTTGGACTCACAGCAATCCTCCTGTCTCAGCCTCCCGAGTGCTGGGATTACAGGCGTGCGCCACCACACCCAGTTTATGTGGTGCTGGGGAATCGAACTTGGTACTTAGCACTTGGCTTAGTGCTTGCTCAAGCGCTTTAACTGCTGTGCCATTCCTCCAGCCCCCACAATGTTAATTTTAGAGGAAATGGCTGGAGTGACAGCTTCTATGGGAGCTCTATACTTTCTACTTAATTTTTTGAAGCTTAAAACTTCTCCAAAAATAAAATTAAAATAGAAGACATTGCTTCTGATTGATTTGAGAGTTGCTGCTTTAAAAAGAAAGACCTAGTTCATAAAAATTCAAGTATATAACAAAAAATACAGCAGACAATAATTGTTTTCCAGAAATTTCTTTGTTTTCAAAAGATAATATCATGGAATTCTTTTAAATAACTATGTCTTTAATGTATTTAAACATGGCTCTATTTACCAACTTTATCTTTATGCACACACCAGGGGCAGATATATGTGTAAAATGAGGAATAACTCCATAAGCTGTGTCTCTGGAGATTTGGTGATAAAACTGAACAGCTTCAAATGTCTGCAGCCAAAGTGCAATGGCAAAGAGGAGATAAGTCTATCTTTTATTTCTTAAAATATAAACATTGGAGATATATCAATTCCTTAATATAATAAATCGGTTTGTTAGAGTTTGCTGTGTAACTCATCTGTCTTTGATTCTGACAACAGAATTACATATCTTTTCTAACTTTCCCTCTGAGTAATAATAATGCCATTGTTAGTGTAAGAAGTGATGAAATGGAATGCTTTCATCAGGAGGGGCTCATTGCATATTCAGATTCTGTTTACACTGCGCAGCAGCCGCCTGAGAAGTCATGGTAGAATTTCAAAAGCAGAAAATAGTCGCTCTGGTGGGAAGGCTGCATGTGGGGGTGTCTGAAAGTTATGAATATGAGACAAAAGAAAGCAAATTCTGTTTTAGTCATGATTTGTACAAAATAGGAATGGGATTTTGAGCAGACAGCTAAAAATACTAAAAAGCAGCCTTTATTCAGAGAAAATTAAAAAGCTTAAATCCCTGATTTATTTTAACTTTAAGTATTTCCCTTGAAAAGTCAGAGCAAGCACAAGGCCCTGAGTTCGATTCCCCAGCACCACACAAAGCTGGGTGTGGTGGTGCATGACTGTAATCCCAGCACTCAAGAGGCCGAGGTAAGAGGATGGCCATCAGTCCAAGGCCAGCTAGGGCTACAAAGTGAGTTCAGGACCAGCCTGGGCTACAGAGTGGACCAACTGGGTGTCAGAAACAAGTCTTTTTGGGGAAAGAGGGGTTAAAGGATATTTTAGAATAATCATTTACTTAATTGTCTTCATTTGTCTTGTTGGGGCCCTCAGGGCCTGAGAGCCTCAGCATTGCAGACCTCGGCAGGGTTCCTTCCTACAAAGAATTATTTACTACCTGTACTTTAAGCCTAAGCCACATGTTCTTCCTCACACCTTGGTCTGCTCTTAACAAGCAAGCATTGATAGGGAAATGTAGAAGCATACCTTGGTCTGCTCTTTGTTCTTGCCGAGCACTGATAAGGAAATGCAGAAGCTGGTAAACAACTGGGGTATAAGAGGGGAAACTTTTAAAAATAAAGGGTCTTTTGCAGTGTCCCTTGCAAGAGTCCATGTTTTTTATTTTTTAATCTGCACTCTCCCACTCGAGTACCCGCTGACTGACTGAGCAGGCTTGGTCATTTGGCGCCCAACGTGGGGCTCGAGTACGGGGGAAATCAGTGACGGACACCGCCAGGGAGGAGCGCTCAGAAACAGAAATAAGAGAAGAGAGAAAAAGAAGGTAAAAAGGGGGCGATGAGAAAATGGGACAAGGAAACAGTAGAATGTTGTTTGTATGCATGTTTAAAAAATATGTTAAAAGCCCGGGGAATTAAGGTAACAAAGAAAAGGTTGCAGCAATTTTTAAAATTTATAAAAGATTTGTGTCCATGGTTCCCAGAGGAAGGACCTATGTGTTTAGATACTTGGGAAATGGTTGGGGATCATATAAAGAACTTTTACACTGATAATGATCCAGAAAAGATTCCTACTGATGCTCTCAGTCTCTGGTCTTTGATTAGAGACACTTTGGATCCTCGTCATGAGGGCCAAAAGCTGTTGAGGTTAAAGACAGGGGATTCTAAGTCAAAACCTCCTCCTGTCCCTGAGCCCCTTGATCCCAGGGATAAGACAGACTGTGACAAGGAGGCTGATAAATGTCTTAACGAAGACTGGCCTACCCCTCCAAATGTTTTTATGATAGATAAAACTGAAGCTGATCTTACAAATCTAGTCTCAGAGCATTTAAAGCAGTTTGAGAACAGAGTAACTCAGCTTCAAGAACAACTAAAAACGCTTTTAAAGTCCCCTGAAAGGCCTCCAGAACCTCCTCCAACGCCACTGCGTTCCGAGGATCCCTTGGTGGCTCGGATACGACCCAAAGCCACCCCTCCTCAGTCCTTGTTTGCTGGATATCATCAAAAGGTTTTGTCCCCATTGCAGGCAGGAATTCAGAAGGCCGTGGAACAGGGAGAGGATATTCAGGGTTTTCATTTGCAGTGCCCGGTATTTGAGGAAACTGATGCACAGGGTAATGTAGTTAGATCACATCACCCTGTAGTATTTAAACAGTTTAAAGAGCTAAAGGCTGCTTGTGCTCAATATGGGCCCACTGCTCCTTTTACTCTATCTATATTCAAAGACTTAGCTATAGAGGCTCTCCCTCCCAGAGATTGGAAACATCTCGCCAAGGCTTGTCTTTCGGGAGGAGACTATTTACTGTGGAAAACTGAATTTGCTGAACAATGTCAGAAAACTGCTCAATTGAATGCTCAAGCCAATAATGTGGGGGTTAATTGTGATATGCTGACAGGAGAAGGTCAATATGCAGATATTCCAAACCAACTTTTATATAATCCTGGTGTCTACGCTCAAATTACTACTGCCTCCAGGAGGGCATGGGCTGCTCTTCCCTCTAAGGGCACCCTTCATAGTGATATTTCTAAAATCCGACAAGGGCCTGACGAGCCTTTTCAAGAATTTGTTAATAGGCTTTTGCAAGCCTCTGGAAAAGTTTTTTGGAGATTCTGAGGGGGGAATGCTTCTGGTGAAACAACTGGCTTATGAAAATGCTAATTCTGCCTGTCAGGCAGCCTCATCCATTCAAGAAAAGAGGAACCATTTCAGAGTATATCCAACTTTGTGCCGACATTGGTCCCTCTTACAATCGAGGCTTAGCTATAGCGGCAGCCCTTCAAGGAAAAACAGTGAAAGAAATATTATTTCAGCAGGAAACAAAGCCTCAGCGAGTAACGGGCCCTCCTGGTAGTTGTTCTGGATGTGGCCAAATGGGTCATCGAATTAAATCCTGCCCTCATAAATTTTTCGGTAAATCTCCTGAGCTGCCGAAACAGCCAGAACCGTGCCCTCGCTGTAAGAGAGGTAAACATTGGGCCAGTGAATGTAAATCAAAGCAGGACAATTTGGGTAATCCTATCCCGTCGGAAAACAGGGGGAGGGGCCCGTCCCAGGCCCCGAAGCAGCAGTGTTATGGGGCAATAGAGTTTCTCCCCCTTTTCTTTTTGCATCTGCAGCTACTGGTGAGGCTGCAAAACATGTAATTGCTCATTATTTAAAAGCTTTTGCTGTTATGGGTGTTCCAAAACATACTAAAACTGATAATGGTACTGGCTATACAAGTAAAGCTTTTCAATCCTTTTGCCAGTCTTTTGATATTAACCATAAAACCTGAATGCCCTACAACCCACAAGGCCAATGAATTATTGAATGGGCTCATGGAACATTAAAAGCTCAATTGGAAAAAATAAAAAGGGGGAGTTACACCCCCCCCCACCCGACGCCACATAATTAATTAGCACATGCTCTTTTTGTCTTAAATTTTTAAAATTTGGATGCTAAGGGGAACTCTGCAGCAGATAGGTTCTGGCATCCTCAAACTAATATGCATCCTGCATTTATGTTCATTGGAAAGATACAATGACTGGAAAATGGAATGGACCCAACCCTGTGCTTATATGGGGACGAGGGCATGTTTGTGTTTTTTCACAGGAAGAAGATGGTGTGCGGTGGCTTCCTGAATGACTGGTCTGGGCCGCTGAACAAGTCCCTGTGTCTGCTGATCCTGATGATGATGCTGATATCAGAGGTTAAAGAAAAAATTCATTGGGCTTTTGTTCCGGACCCTCCTTTGTTACATCCTGCCACATGGGAGCAAGGAGAAATTATGGTCTTTGTTAACAACACCAGAATGCTTGATTTTCCACTTGTTTCATGTGGTATGGAACAAATTAGTAAAATGTATAATTACTCAGGCAGAGGCCACGGGATACTTCCGTGTCTTGTGAAGCAAGACTCCATCTCCAGGTGTGTCACTGTCACTCTAAGCACCAGACAAGGGAAGCACATAACATTCTGCCCACCTGCAGTAAGGGGAGCCTGTCTCTCTCTTTCTACAGGACTGGAACATACGGGCTCTGAATCATACCCACAGGCTTTTCATCCCTGCGGAGCTCCTAAATGTTCTAATAAGACTGTTCCATGGCAGAGATGTGTAGGTGAAAAGGCTGTTCGGACTAACATAACTGGGACTTCTCGCTATATCCTGGACTGGTCAAATCCAATGGGCTTATCTTCCTCTTATACTTCTTCCTCGACCACTTCCTCCTCTAGTGTCACCGAACATGCATTGTTGGTGGGAATGTGGTGGTCTGATTCTGGACACAGACAATTGTACATTTGGAAATTGGGGGTGGCTATGGATGAAATAGAACCTTATCCTACAAATATGCTTGTTAAACGAAATGTAACTGTTTGTGTGGACACTGCCTATGTATTGTTAGTAGGCAACTTGACTATTATATGGCAAGATAATGGACAATTTAATGTTACCTGTATTAATTGTAACTTGAATAACTGTATTACTAACCTTCCTAAGAAGACTAAGGTAATGATTTTAAAACAACCATCTTATGTATTGCTTCCTGTAAATGTTAGTAATGAATGGTATTCTGATCCTGGACTTCAGATATTGCTTGAACTTAAAAAGGCATTGAGTTGCCAAAAAAGAGTCGTTGGGCTAATTATTGCTGAAATTGTTGTGTTAATTACAGTCATTGTCACTGCAGCTACTGCTGCTGTTGCCCTGACTCAAGATTCAGACAGCTCAATATGTTAACGTTTTGACTAAAAATGTTACTCAGACCTTAGGGACTCAAGAAAATATTGATTTAAAGATAGAGCAAAAATTAGATGCTTTGTTTTCAACTGTAAATTATTTGGGAGATCAAATTCAAGGGTTGAAGGTTAGGTCTTATTTACAATGTCATGATCATTTTGAATGGATTTGTGTTACTTCTAAGGCTTATAATGAGAGCACCCATGGATGGGAAAAAGTTCAGCAACATTTGCAAGGTATTTGGAGTCATGAGAACTCTTCCCTAGACTTACGAGAATTACATAGAGAGATTTTGAATTTAAAGGATTCTACACCATTGAATATTGATGCATTACAGACTGCTGCTGATATTCTTGATCAGTTGAAAGATATGTTTCCCTCCTGGCCGGATTTTTCCCACATGTTGTATGGATTAATTGTACTGGGAGGAATGTTACTAGTTTTATGTTTGATTCTTCCTTGTATTGTTCGCAGTGGAATGGAAGGTTTCCAAACTCTGGCCACTAACATTCATGGTCTTAAGCTACGTGGCAAACCCCCTGGCTTTGGTGTGTAATTAGGCGGTAGTCAAAGACGGGTAAGATTTCTCCACAGTTAGAACAACCTAAGACAGGATACATGCCACACTGCATGTAGTCTGATGACGGGTAAGTCCTGACTGTTTGGGGAACAACCTAAGACAGGCACAGTCTTCACCGAGAAAGCCTTGCAATTAAAAAATAAAAAGGGGGGAGAAGTTGGGGCCCTCAGGGCCCAAAAGCCTCAGCATTGCAGACCTCGGCAGGGTTCCTTCCTACAAAGAATTACTTACTACCTTAAGCCTAAGCCCACATGTTCTTCCTCACACCTTGGTCTGCTCTTAACAAGCATTGATAGGGAAATGTAGAAGCATACCTTGGTCTGCTCTTTGTTCTTGCCAAGCACTGATAAGGAAATGTAGAAGCTGGTAAACAACTGGGGTATAAGAGGAGAAACTTTAAAAAATAAAGGGTCCTTTGCAGTGTCCCTTGCAAGAGTCCATGTTTTTTATTTTTTAATCCACACTCTCCCACTCGAGTACCCGTTGACTGACTGAGCAGGCTCGGTCATTGTCTTTTTTCTTCCTCTGTGACATTCTGTTCCCCTGCTTTATTCTTTTCCATCCTTTCCCATATCTCATCGGCCTCCTGTATCAATCCTCCCAGGGTTTCATCTCCACCATCTCCTCTATTGTTTCATTCTGTCCTCTTTCCTACCAGGCAAAGCACCTCAAGATGAAACTGGCAAGATCTTCTGATAGCTTGTCTTTACTACTCTGCTGCCAAAAAAGTGAAAATGTTATTTATATGATCCATTTCAACCAGCTGCTCTTACATTGTGGCCCAAATGTCTTTTAAAACTATGATTAATATTTTTTGATTGACCACTTGGCAAACTGCATTAGACTATCCAATCTGAAGGGAAGGAGGATTGCCCCAGAATTGGGTTGAGTTCCATCTAGCCTCCTGTACATAGTCTGAAGTGGGTTTCTAATGTATTTTGTTTACAACATTCAAGGAGTATGAGGCTCAAAGTATGGAGTCAAACCATCTGATATTGCTACTTTTTATATCCAAAAAAATCAAATATCAGAAATGCCCTATCATTCAACCTAATAACTGCTCAATAAATACTTGTTTACTAAAACTAAATAGACTATAAGTCATTCTATAAAAGTCTTAAAGCGCCATATGTGACGTGGAGGGGCTGGAGGAATAGCACCATGGTGAGATCACTTTCCTAACAAGCGCACAGCCCTAAGTCTGATTCCCCAGAACCATGTAAGGTGAGTTTGCTGGCACACATGTGCAATTCTAGCACTCAGAAGGCTAAGACAGAAGGATTACCATGAGTCCAAGGTCAGCCTGGGCTCCACAGTGTGTTCAGAACTAGCTAATAATAGAGTGAGAACCTGTCTCAAAAAAACAAAAACAAAAAAGAAGTACAAAACCACAATAACACTAAAAGTTCTAATAAAGAGGTAAATAAGATACAGATAAACAGGCCATGAAGTCCTCCATGATGGCCACAAATGTGCCTTATCTTTCTACATGATAACAATATTAATGACAAGCATAATGATCCATATTTTTAGCACTTTTTTTTTTACCAGACCTATGATAAATGGTTCTTTTATGCTGTGCATTCAATTCCTACTACAAAGCCATTAGGTAATTGTCTCTTTCTTACAGATAAAAAAGTTAAAACAAAAATTTTTTTATCTTTCAGAAAATAGTCCCATTTCTTACAGACACATTTAATTGAAAAACAGTGTTAAAAATATTCTCAGTGTCACTTGGAAAAATGCAGTAATTTTCATAAAGATGTTCTTTTAATATTTCTTGACCTTGAGCAAGGATTTTCATGTATAACGTCATCTTGAGACTTCTCACTCACCCTGAACTGAATCTTCTGGTTGCCTTTCTCCCCAAAATATCATTTTCACACATTCCTCACACGATCTAGGAGCTTGTTAAAAATGCAGAAACTCAGGTCTCATTCTGGGAGAATCAGAAAGACATTCAAACACAATCCTTAGGTGACTTCCATGCACATTAAAGTTGAGAAGTGTTACTTAAGTATAAATTAGATTCTTCCTGTCTGAATTTTAAACACACCTCACAGTGATTTTGATGTAGGTTATCAGTGGTGAGATAACACCTTCTCAAACAATGTCCCAGGGTATGATACTAAGATGCAATCCACTTACAGCATTATTTAATTTGAGAAATAATTAATGGCTCAGAAGCAAGACAGTACAAGGTATGTGTGGTGTGCAGAGAAGTTTCTGTTCTGATGTTCAGGTTGCATCCTAGAATAACAGCTAGAATATTGGCGGGGTTTCACCTACTATTTTTCAATTCCCATGTCTTATGTTTTTGTTGCTGTGACAAAATACCCAAAATCCACAATCTAGGGGAGGAAATATTTATTTCAGCTCACAGTTTCAGAAGGTTCAGAAGGCTTCATAGATAGAAAAAGATTTCTCCCAGCATAGCAAAAAGGAATTCAAGTCAAGCAGGAAGGGGAACTAGCAACTAGCGAATAACCTCCCAGGTACTGTCCAAGGGACCCAACCCTCTGGGTCAGTGATCCATCTCCTTTGTGTCACATGCCTAGTAATGGGCCTCAAGGTCACAAAATACTACACACCCATAATCCACCCCTCCAGACCAGGCCCCACCTTCCAACAGCAGAGGGTTCCACAGTCACTTCACAGTAATCAAATGCATGGGGCTTTGGGGTAGATAGTCCAGGTTCAAATCATAACATCCCATGAACAAAGGAGAATGTATCCTTTAAATTATAGGAAGCAGCACAATGACCCACTTAGATATGAAATTCTTAGACACCAAAGTTATAACTAAAAATCTATGTAATTGTGACATTGACACCTTAATATAATGGTGCTTCAACTTCTAGATAAGGGTACAGCTCTTACAGTGTCAATGTGGACCTTGGAAACAGCTCTACTGGATTCCTGTCAGAAATTCTGCAAAAATCAGCCACCTGGGTTCTGATTTGCTGTAAAAGATGAAAATTCAAATAAGCTTAACCTGCCTTGCACCCAACCCCAAGGAATACTCTGTAGTAGGCTGTGGCTATCATTAGACTTCCTGGAAAATGATGCTTTCAAAAGAAATAAAAAATTACTGTTTATTTTTCAAAAACAATTTCCATTACTTACCCCTGGGCCAAGTGGATGTTGCAGTAAGATGCATGATTTCTTTTGTGATTCTTTTTGATTTTCTTTTGGGCTGAAAGAGCCCAGTGTATATTCTTATTTCCAGGGTTCATGGTCAGTTGGTAAACTAACATTTACTTATGAAAACTTAGGGTGGGTCCAAAAGGACAATGCTGGATGACAGGGAAGATCACTGTGGCAAAGAAACCCCAACATCAGGCAAATTTCTTATAACCCTGTTCATAGAAGTGGAAACACTACTGGGAGCAGTGGTGCAGCCCTGTAATACCAGCACTCTGGGAGGATGAGGCAAGAGGATCATGAGTTTGAGTCCATCCTGAGCAGTTGAGCGAGCCACTTAGCAGAACCTGTCTCAAGATCAAAAATAGAAATGGGCCAGGGATGTAGCTCAGTGGGAAGGGTCTGGACTTGATCCCAAGTACCACAAAGAGAGAGAGGTAGAGAGAGAGAGAGAGAGAGAGAGAGAGAGAGAGAGAGAGAGAGACAGAGACAGAGACAGAGAGACAGAGAGACAAAATGGCAGGGGAGAGGAAGACACTTTAGGAGGCAAAGGGCAATTGTCCCTGTTTTATAGTTAGGCAAAGATCTACCACCAGGTGGAGCAAAGTAACAGGGAATCCAAATCCTGGTCGTCTGTCTGCCCAATGTGGGTCACTCTGGCTTTCTGGATTTTAAGTGAACAAACCTCTCCAAATTCGTGAGGTAAGACCTTAAGTATAAAAAGGATAAGGAGAACTTGAAAAAAGTGAACCTGTGAAAAGAATAATTGACCTGTTAACTACACATAACAGCTGGATCAGAAAAGAGATCTTCCAACAAAAGAAACATGCTCAGTTATAGCATTTTACTTTATATGAACCTTGTTCAGAGATAAAAGGAATAAGTCCATAAGAAATGGAGTTCAAGATTGAAAAGGGCTCCCAATTTGGACAAAGGCAGATGTACCCTTGGTTTTTTGGCCTGAGTGGCCAGTGAACTTCCTAAGCCTTCTTACCCTCATCTGTAAAATGGGAACAGTACTGTGTACCCTGAAAGGTTCTTGTGAGAATTCACACAGTCCTTATGTTGGTAGGTAAATGCCCAATTTTCTTTTTTTCCCCCATTTGTGTATGTGTGACATAATGTTTACAATGAACTTGAGTATTTTCTGCATATATACATATCACATCAATATTATATTTTCTTCCCCTCCCATTTTTGGCTCTCCCACACTTACCCCTAATTCCCACTATCACACCCATTTGGTTCTATTGGATGCCTGTGTTCTGGGTTTCACAAATCAGAGAAACCATGCAACACTGAACATATTTAATCTTCTGCGTCTGACCACTTCCATCAAATCACCAATCTATAGTTCAGTTGCTTCTTCTCTGGGTCCAGCAGAGCCCTTCACTGGGATGATTTGCTGAAAGTTCTTTTTTTTGTATCTTATTATATCTTTGTTGAGATTCTTTAAACGGCCTCACCCACCAGTACACATAAAAGAACCATAGCAATGAAATTCACAAGACATTCAAGCTATCATGACATCCCAATTTTCAAATACAATAACATTTTGAGAATAAAATGTTAGCTTATCAATAATATTAAGATATCCACATTTAACACACTGTGTGAGATAAATCATCCCTTCACTGGGATGATTTGCTGAAAGTTCTTTTTTTTTTGTATCTTATAATATCTTTGTTGAGATTCTTTAAACAGCCTCACCCACCAGTACACATAAAAGAACCATAGCAATGAAATTCACAAGACATTCAAGCTATCATGACATTCCAATTTTCAAATACAATAAAATTTTGAGAATAAAATGTTAGCTTATCAATAATATTAAGATATCCACATTTAACACACTGTGTGAGATAATTAAGATACTGTCTCTGAGTTCAAATATCTTCCTATTAAATGTAAGTAAAATTGTGATTACACAAAAAGACAAACTGAAGCCAGAAACCTTTCATTTAGGGCATTTGGTGGGTTCAATAGATTATTAGCCTCCTCTTTTTTGAGGTGAGTTCTCTTTATGTTACCCGAATTGATCTGTTGCCTCAGGCTCCTAAAGAACTAGGCACAAGCTACAGTGCTCAGCTGAAAGCATTTTCAAAGAACAGTCTCCGTAACTGCTTATGACCACCCCAAAGCTAAGACTACCGTGCTTCATAGATGAGGAACCGGAGGCCTGGAGAAGCACACTAATTTTTGTCAGATCACTTGGGAAATACTGGAGCTAGGATTCCCCTCCAGGTAACGTGTGCCAGGGCCTGCTTGCACCATGCTAGTTCAGGACTAGGCTCTACCAACAACTCACTTCTAAGGGCTGCAAATTCTGGTACCACATTGGACTTTCCAGCGCAAAGGCAGAACAAACCCTAGTAGCCCTGGGAAGGGTATGAATTACATTTAGATCTGAATGAATCTGATTTAGATGTGACTATAGTTACCCGAGTGGGCTGCCTGACTCTTGGTCTTCGCTGCCCACGCTGCCAGCAGTTATCTTTACATAGCACAAATCTGACCATGGCATTTCAAACTTAAAAGGCTCCCTGCTGTCTGCAGCAATGGCCAAGAGCTCAGCAGCCCAGGACGCCTCTCCCAATTGGCTCTGACCTCTCCAGCCTCTGCTTTGGACACTGGCTCTTTCTTCACTATAAACTCTTACATCAGAGAGCTCCTCCTGCCATTAGGGCAGCCTAGGGTGCAACCGTGTAACGCCTGTGTAGTAAAATAGAAAAAAAAATTGAACTGTTTGGATTTTTCTCCTTGCATTCTATTGTTTTTAAGATTAACTAAAAATAAAAAATTAAAGGAGTTGTACAATGAAATATCCACATACTATCAGTTGACAGATTTTATACATATATTAAATCATTTTCAGCTTCTATCAGATCTGGTATTTAGTTGGACAATGCCCTATAATTGTATTTGCAGTTTCCAGCAATACAATGCTGCTTTTCCCCGGAATGCATTTTTTTTCTGTCCCAGAAAAGCTACTGCCCACTATTCATCCCCTAAATGGAAGGCTACCGTGCAGGGGGCCCTGGGCTGGATCCCCAGGGCCACAAAACAAACCTGTTTAAATCTTGCCCTTATCCCACTCCATGGCAAGTTCTTACTCCCGAAGTTTTGCAAGTAGCCTCTTTTTCCTTGGCTGAGGCTCCAGAACCTCATAGCAGCGTTTCTCTTTTATAAACTACCGCACTGTCTGTACTAACTTATTTCTACAACATTAATTAGATTGTGAGATCCTTGAGGGCAGGTCCCAGATCTCTGAATCCCGGTCTGTTAGCTTTGTGCTCCGCCAGGAGTGAGAACTGCATAGTTCATCACTGGATGTACGAATGAACGATCAAAATCTAAAGGTTTAAGTCCCTTTGGATATCGCATAGAAAACATTTGGGACACGTCGCATTGATAAATTAGAACCATGATATTTGGGAAGCTATTTCAAGGGAGCCAGGAAAGGCATCAAGCAGTGGGCAAGTCTGAAAAAGAACAGCGCCGTCCTGCGCGTGACTCGTTCCCGTAACAGGCCTTTTCCGCCATCGTAGTACCTGGAGCTACTTCAAAGATGAAGAGGATGGAGCGCCCAAGATGGATGAGTTTTTGCTTTTTCTCGCCTCGAAGGAGGAGGTTCTCCCTCCTCTGATATTTAACAGCGTAGTCGGCTACAACTGGGCGTTCGGTTTCCCACCAAGGTCCAACATCTTCAAGCCACGGCCCTTTCTGTTATGGAGACATCCCACTCTGGACTTCTCCCCTGCATTTTGAAAGGGGCCCCCGACAGCCCCGACCCTGGCCCAAGACCGCGTCCCGGGCTGGAAGGGGCTTTCCGGGCGCGGGCACGGGGAGGCGCAGGGGCGCCGCCCACGCGGCCCAGCTGGCGCGGGGGCCGGCCGCGGTTGGCCACCGGAGGCATCCATCTTCCCGGACGAGCCCGGCGCTTCCTCAGAAGAGGCGGAGGAGGCCGAGGACCCGCGCGCCGCCCGTGCCCGGGAACCGGCCCCGCCTGGCCGCCCGGCCACCCGCCCGCCGCGCGCTCGCCGGGCTCCCGCCGCCCGCCGCCCGAGCGCGCGCCGACAACTTCGCGGCCGCCGGGGGGCGCGGCCGCCCGTTCCGCGTGCGTGTGCGCGTGTCCTCGGCGGCCTCCTGGGGGCAGCAGCGGCCAGGGCGACCGGCAGACGGAGGCAGCCGGGGTGCGCCGCGGCCGAGGAGGCGGGGGCCTTCGCGGCGCCGGCTCCGGGACCTGCACTCCGCCGGGGCTGCGCCTGGGGCGCGTCCGAGCGTCGCCGCGGCGAAGGGCTTCGGGGTCACGGCTTCTCCCGCCTGCTCGCCGGGCGGCGGCAGGCGGAGGAGCGGAGGAGCGGCGCCCGCGGCGGCGGCAGCATCCCCCGGCGGGCGGGAGCTCGCGCGCCCGGGCAGGAAGGGAGCGTCCGCGCGCGTCCCTCGCGCCGGCCCTGCCCCGGCCCGGGTTCGGGTCGCTAACAATGGTGCGCAGCGCCGGCGCGAGCCCCGCGCGGTCGTAGAGGCGGCGGCCGGCCCGGGTGGGGGGCGACGCCCCGCCGCTCGCCCGCGGAGTTCGCGCCAACTCCCCTCGGTCCCCGACGGCGGCCGGCCCCGAGAGCATGGTGCCGGCGCCCGGGCTGCTCTAGCGCGCCGTGCCCGCCCCGCTGCTCCTGTCCCCTCCCGCCGGGCCGTCGGCCGTGCGAGTGCGACTCCGCGCCCGCGAGGAGACCGGCTCGTGACCGCCGGACTGAACTTGCTCGCTGGAAGCGAAGCCACGACAGCTGGATAATGTCCACTCCGAGCAGATTCAAGAAGGACAAAGAGATCATAGCCGAGTATGAAAGTCAGGTCAAAGGTAAGGGTGGGAGCGGCGGCGCGCCCCTTTTGTGTGCTTTCCGCTCGTCATTGTGCTCGCGGAGTTGCTCCTCGAACTTGGGGTCTGGGCTGGAGGGAGGGGCGAGGGCACGTCTCGAGCCCTCCGGGGTCAGCCGCCTAGAGCTGTCGGCCGGCCGGCCCCAGGCCCCTCACGCCCCCCGCTGACTCCCCGGGCTGCCCGCCCGCACCTACCCCGGGGAGAGAGACCTGGCTTGAACTTGGCCGCCCTCGGCTGGCACTGCACGCGGAGAGGCCGGCAGCGCGATTGTCGTCCTCCTGGTCCTCTTTAGGTGAAATCGTGGTCGCAACGTGATTTTTCTATGGAGTCGTTTTGTAAAGTCTGAACGCCAAGGGGTCTAGAGCGGCATCGAGTGCAGCCTGTTTCCGGCATTTACATTTCGCTCTTATTAATTATTAGGGCGAGCTCCTCTTTATAAGATAGCATCTAAAGCTCGGCAGTCAAGCCCAGCCGCGACGCGTGGAGTCTGACTCCTCCTTTCTAGTGGGCCAGAATTCAGTGCCATCTTTCAGACTCACATGAAAACGTTGCTTTATCCCCTGCTGGAAGCCGCTTGGCATGGAACATGAAGGTTGGGAGATTCCGGTAGTAGTTTCAGTCCATTTGCGTTAGCAACTAGTGAAAGAATCCCAATGAGACCGACTAAACCTTTTGGCTTTCTGTGCCTTGTGGTTTTTTAAAAAAATACAAATACTTTCCAGCACAAGTATTGTTTCGCGGTTGAAGATATAGATATGCACATATATATGATTTGCTGGGTTTTTTTCCTTCCTCGTGGGTAGTCTCTGGGCCAGGCTTCCACTGAGACAATGGGTGGGGTGTTGGGATCACTACTGTCGTTGGGCATATTCGATGCAAAGTTCAAGAAGATTGTTATGTCGACACCTGTGTTTGTGTGTGTACAGCCTTATGAAAGGGTCGCCGGGAGAGGCGTTACTGCACTTGCGTGGGGAGAGTCAGGAGCAGCCTGAGCGTTCTTTTGTGTGGTCAAGTTGTGAAAACGCCTGGAGTCCTGGGGGAGAACCTAGGGGAGGGGCGCGGAGCCAGGATCACCGGAACATGAATTTGTACCCACTCTGGGCACTCGGGAGACTGGGCTTTTATTTAGGCTGTTCCCTACCTTGGATTTAAGATGATATTCAGAAAACACAGGTATTTTTTCTGTCTGCAATTAAGATAATGTATACTTAGGGGAACTTGTTACATTGATATGGGAGTTATCTTGGTGGAGAACAATTATATCCTTAGAACTAGATAAACTTTCTAATGAGGGTATCCTTTGTTTTCTTAACGAGTCCAAAATAGCCTCTAGTCTTTCATTCTAGGGCCACTGTGTTGTTCACAATCCCAGTTTCCCTGTGCAGTTTTTTTCACGTGGCTCTTTGTGGCAGGTCTTTGAGGGTGGAGGTCTGGATTTCTTGCTTCTTGCAGCACTGGTAGGAAGAAGGGACTTTGTAGTGCTGGTTTAGCTACGTCGTCTGCTTTAAGGTCATGACCTGTGACTAAGAGCTTGTATGAACAATACAATTTTTTATTCATCTTTTCCAGGGTATGGATTCTATAGATATGTGTATCTGAGAGTCTAAGCCTTCTAAAGTGACTGAAATGAATTCAATGGGATAGATTACAATGTTTCTAGCAAATTTAATCTAAGAAAAAAATTAACATGATGAAAATTATTTTTGAAGCCATCCTACAGAAAGTGATCTTTACCCAAGTCTCTTAAGCTTTTCTCTCTTGCACACACCTGAGAGTTCTTAGGCCACTTTGGATTCTTCACTGTACCTGCCCTGTTCTGTGGCCGGATTTTACTTTATCCATCATAATACTTATATATGGAGGGGTGGGGCTAACCTGAGTCATTACATCCCTGTGCAAACAAGGGAGCAGAGTAATGCAGTGGAATTGGGTAATATCAGTTTAAATGGCCCAATGTCACCTGTACTCCTAGATGAAATCTGGAGAGTGGGAGATAAATGACAGTTCCGCGGTCCTTGAGGCCGGCTGTCCTGGCCTCAGTGGGAGAGATGGGCCTTAGTAAATATTGCCTGAGTGTCTGTTTCCTTTCCCAGTGCCTCTTTAAGGGTGAGCATCTTACCCTTGCAGAGCCAGCCCAGTATTTAAAGAGTTGCATTTTGTCAGTAACTTACTCATTAAATTCCAGACAGCTGCTATCTCTGATGAAAAACAAAAACAAACAAAAAACTGGTCTGTTCCATTATTTTTCCTTAATTTTTATTTCCCCCATTTTATTAATATACTTAATGTTTATAATGAATTGAATATTTTGTGCACATATACATTGTGTCAGAATTACAATCCCTTCACCTGCCCCTTTTTGACCCTCCTGTACCTACCCCTTCCCTTCTAACTCCCACTATCACCCCCATTTGGTTCTATAAAATGACTCGATTCTAGGTTTCTCATATTAGAGAAACGATTCAACATTTAACCTGTGTCCGACTCATCTTTCTGAGCATGATGGTCTCAAGTTGCAACCATTTACCTACAAAGCCTCACAACTATCTGTCTTTATAGATGAGTAGTATTCCATTGTGTACATACGCCACAATCTATGTACCCATTGGTCTGTTGATGGGTATTTTGGTGTCTTCCACATTTTAGCTATTGTTATTTGTGCTGCTATGAACATGGGTGTACACAGAACTCTGCTGTATGATGCTTTTAACTCTTTTGAAAAGATTCCCAGAAGAGGTATTACTGGATCAATGGAATATTTATTTTCAGCCTTTTGAGGTACTTCCTTGCTATCCTGCATAGTGATTGTACAATTTATAATCCCACCAGCAGTGTAAGAGAGTTCTTTTCCTCCACAGCCTCACCAGCACTGATTCCTGTTTGAATACTTGATATTCACCATTCTCTCTGGGTTTAGATGGTATCTTAGTGATATTTTGGCTTGCGATTCTCTAGTGGCTAAGGATATTGAACATATTTTCATGTATTTACTGGCCATTTGAAGAAAAATCTCACTGCGCTGAACTCATTAACCCGTAGGTCTGTTCCCAATTAAAAAGGTCGCGTACTTTGGATTCTAGGTAACTTAGGTTTATGAGGTGATTTCAAGAGTTATTTGATTATATGTAATTTTTTTTCTTTTCAACTTAAAGCCTGATGTGCCAGGCTATTGTCCTTTTTTATTCTCTCTCATTTTTCTGATTGTTATTCCATTTAACTCAAGAGTTTCAAGAATAGTATTTTGATCTAAAGAAACAACTCTAGATGGAATTTTATCCTGTGACTACCTGCAAAGGTTTTCAGAACAGAATTTACAGGGCTATCTTCAACTGTGAAAAAACATTCAAGGTGTTAATCTGTAATTTTATGTGTGAGATCATAACTATATCTACTATAGTTAAATGTACCATTCTGAGCAAGTTGCCAAGCTTCTCTTTGGGATGATTTTGTTGTTTTGTTTGTTGTTGTTTTTTTGTGGAACTGAGGATTGAGCCCAGGGTCTTCATGCTGAACTACAACCCAAGCTATATTTTTGATTTTGTGAACAAGGTCTTGCTAAGTCATAAAGTTGCCCAGGCTGGCCTTGAACTTGTGATTCTCCTGCCTTAGCTCTCAAAGTGCTAGGAGTATAGGCCTATGCTACTAAAGTGGGCTCTTTTATTATTTTTTTAATCTGTAAGTTATGGAACTTGATTTATCTCAATCCTAAGGTTCTTATAATCTAGTTGAAGTTGTCTTGTTAGTTTATATTAATTCTTTCACAAAATGTTCAAGCTTTTTACATTATCTCTTGGCTTCCTGTTTGGAGAGGGATTATCTTTGCTTTCACCTTTGACCATGACGAAATCAGTCGAGTTCTTGGGGAATTAAACTGTAATGCAAAAAAGAGTACAGAACAGCGAGAACCAGCACCATGCTCAGATAAGCACAACACAGATTGTAGAAGTCCAAAAGTAGTTTAAAAATAGATAGGGACTCATCAGGGACAAAAGACCTCAAGGCACAACTTCAAAAGAATATGTTCATTTGGAGTAGAGAGACTGACTATTCCGTGTATGTTGGACAGCTTCCCAAAGACTTAAGGATCAGGAGAAATATATCTTTTTTGTGTGTGGATCATTAAAAAGCAAACCTGCCTGTACCAGTATATGGAACTTAAACCAGTTGACTATGCTACTTTTTAGTATCTCTGATAAAAGCTGAGTCATGCAAGAGATGGGACATTGAGCTAACAGGGTTGGTGATGATTGAGTATCTAGGGATTTTAGTGGTTCATGTAATTTCTGTAATCTGAAGCAAGAATATTGTGTAGCTGCATGTATGAAAATCAAAAGAATCAAAAGGTACTGGAAAAAATTTTTAAATTTGATTGATTGTGGTACGCAGGGTGAAAGCCAGGACCCTGCACATGCTAGGGCAGGGCATTGTTACTGAGCTACACCCCAAGCTCAAAAGACAATAAAGACATTGAAGGGGAACTCACGGATCAGAGGTTGTGTTTGTTTTTAATAATGTGTGTTCTTAGTTGCTATGCTTGACTGCTATTATTTACAGTGTTTTTTTGAGGATAGCCTTATACACCTGTCTATGCGATGTGCATAGGAAGTACCAAGAAAATCTGTTGCTCTTTGGCCACCCTGCTGCTTGAAATACAAATATTTACATATTGATAGCAGAGGAAACTTGAAGAAATACCAATTTAGTTTGATAGGCCCTCACATTGCGCTATAATTTTTTGAGTTATTTTTTCATTAGTATATATTTGCAATGTGTAGCAGTTACATTCGAATTACATATCTTATCTTGATCATTTTTGCCTCCTTTCCACCTTTCTACTGTCTTAACTTCCCCCATATCCTTTTCCCTCTCCACAAAATGTATTGCTCTATTTTCTTCCCAGGTCTTTTATTTTGTTCTCTTATTCATGTCTACTTTGGTTTTCTTTTATTAGAGAAACCATGTGATACTTAACTTTCTTGCCTGATTCATATCACTAAGCATAATGGTCAAAGTACGTCCATTTTCCTCCAAATGACTCCCATTTGCCTTTCTTTATGGTAGAATAGTACTCCATTGTGTACATGTACACATCTTTATCCGTTCATCTGCTGATGAACACATTGGCTAATGCCAAGATTTAGCTACTTGAGCTATGCTACTATAAAGACGGGTATGCATGTATCACTTGTATGATATCTTTAACTCTTTTGGAAGGATACTCGGGAGAGATAAAGATGGTCAAATGTATGTCTATTTCAGTGTTTTGAGGACTCTCCATACTGATTTCCATAATGGTTGTACCAGTTTAAGGTCCCATCAATGATGTTAGAAGCATTGTTTTTCCCTCACAACCTTGCCAGAATTTGTTGCTTTTTGAGTTCTTGGTAATAATCATTATAACTGGAGAAAGTTGAAACTTCAGCATTGTTTTCAGTTACATTTCTTCAATGGCTGAAGATGCTGAACATTTTTATATACTTATTTCATTTGCACTTCTTTTGAGAATAGTCTATTTATTTGAATTACCATTTTTTGATTGAGTCTCTTACTTTGGGAAGGCTATTTTTTTTCAGTTTTGTGTGTGTACTCTAGACATTAGCCTTCGATCCAAAAAGTAGCTGGCAAAATATTTTCTCATTCTGCCAGATCTGTTTTCACTCTGTCAGTTATTTCCTTTGCTGTGAAGAAGCTTATTAATTTGATATAACTCTTATCATTGAGTTTTGAGTATTCTTCTTGGTATATAGATATTTTGTAGACAAAGTTCTTGCCTATGCTTATGTCTACAAGAGTATTGCCTATTTTTCATCTTCCATTAGACTTAGTGTTTTTGTTTTAATACCTAGGTCTTTGATCCATATTGTGGTTTGGATCTGGAATGTCCCCCAGAAGTCTTGTGTATTTGGATGTTATGTATTGTCTGTGGAACCATGTGCTGCTGGGAGATTGGAGTTTGATCTGGAGGGGTGGACTCAGATGTGTGGGTTGGATGTGTGGATGTGGTGGGGACTTACACCTGGAAGAGGAATGACACTGAGGCTGGACCCAGAAGGGGTAGATCACTGGGATGGAACCTGTAAGGATCTCTGCTGCTTCCTGTTTTCCTTTGGGAACTGGACTGGACTTGACTTGGCTTCCTGTTTGCAGTGCTGTGTGGAGCTGTCTCCACCTCTTTCTCTGCCATGTGCTTCTACCACTTTCCAGACACTAGTCTGTGAATGAACTTGTTACCTTCTGAACCTGTGAGCTAAAACAGACTTTTCTTCCACTAAGTCGTGAATGTTGGGTATTGAGTCCTAGCAATAAAAAAGTACTAAGACAATCCATTTTAATTTGATTTGGTATAATGTGAAGGATATGCGTATATGTTCATTCTTCTGCAAGTGAATAACCAGTTTTCCCAGCACCATGTGTTAAACATACTGTTTTTTCTTTTGTTAATGTTTTTGCCCCTTTTGTTGAAGATCTGATGGCTGAGTATGATCAGGGCTATCTCTACATCCTCAAATCTGTCCCATTGATCTGCCTGTCTGTTTTTGTACCAGTATCATGTGTGTCTGGGGTGTGTGTGTGTGTGTGTGTGTGTGTGTGTGTGTGTGTGTATGTTTCACTGTTGCTTAGTAATACAACTTTGATATCCAGAATTGTGATGCTTCCTGCATTTGTCTTGTTACTTAGGATTGCTTTCGCTCTTCTGAATCTCTCCTGGTTCCATGTAAATTTTAAGATTGCCTTTCAGTATCTGTAGGAAAACGGTGTTGGTATTTTGATTGAAATTTCATTGAATCTCTATCAGTTTTGGTAGCATGACCATTCTGACAACAGTGGCTGTCTGCTCCTCTCCTCTTCTCATCTCCATAAGATGTCTTTCCATTTTACAGTGTCCTCTTAAATTTCTTATTTGTAGGGTACTATAGTTTTCATTGCAGAGGTCTTTCACTTCCTTGGATAAGTTCCTTCCTAGATACTTAAATATTTTTTTTTTTAGATTACTATGAATGAGATTGTTTTTCTGATCCCTTTCTCAGTGATTACATTCTTGGCATACAGGAATATTACTGATTTTTGTATATTGATTTTGTTACAATTTAAAAGTCTTGTGGAATTTTTAGGGTCTTCTATATAAAGGATCATGTCACCTACAAATAATGAGAGTTTGATTTTTTTTTTCCCTTTCCTGTATGTATTCTTTTTATTTTATTCTCTTGCCTCTTTGTTCTGGTTAAGATTTTGAATACTATATTGAGTGAGAGTGTTAAGAGCAGATACCCTTGGGCTGGAGGAATGGCACAGATGTTAAATCGCTTGCCTTGCAAGCACAAGGCCCTGAGTTCAGTTCCCCAGCACCACATAAAGGCATCGTGTGCATGCTTGTAATCCCAGCACTCAGGAGGCTGAGGCCGGCAAATTGTCCTCAGTCCAAGGCCAAACTGGGTTATACCAGTGAATTCAGGACCAGCCTGGGCTACAGAGCAAGACCTTGTCTAAAAAAGAAAAAGAAGACTGGATACCCTTGTCTTTTTCCTATTCCTATTCCTTTTAGGGTGAAAGTTTTCAATTTTTCCCCCATTTAGGATGATGTTGGTAGTACGATTTGCACAAATTGCTTTCGTCAGCTTGTAGTAAGATCCTTCCATACGTTTATTATAAAAAGATTTTGAATTTTTCAAAGGCTTTTTCTACATCTGTTGATGATCATGTGATTTTTTGCCCTTGCTTTTGCTTTTGTGGTGTTTTACATTAATTGATTTACATATGTTGAACCATACTTCCATCCTTGGATGAAATCAACTTGGTCATGGTGTATGATTTTTTTAAAAAGTCTTTTGTGTTCTGTTTGTATTTTGTTAAAAGTTTTTACATTTATATTCATTAAGGAAATTGGCCTGTAGTTTTCTTTCTTTGCTGGATCTTTAATTGGTTTTGTTATTAAGGTGATACTAGCTTCCAGGAAGTGTTCTGTCTTTCAGTTTCACAGAAAAGTTTGAGAAACATTAGCAATTATCATATATGTCTAGGAATTTATTCACTTAGCCTAGGTTCTTGAATTTATTGCAGTGTAAGTTTTCAAGGTAGTTTCTTATACTCCTCAGGATTTCAGCATTGTCTGCTGTGATTTCACCTTTTTCATTTTTAATTATATTGATAAGAGTTTTTTCTTTCATTCTTTTGGTTAGTTTGGCTTAGAGGCTTATCATTGATGTTTCTTTTTCTTTTCATCTCTATTTCATTAGTTCTTTCTCTGATTTTTTTTTTCTTTTTTTTGAGACAGGGTCTTACTGTGTGGTCCAGGCTGGTCCTGAATTCACTTCAGAGCCCAGGCTGGCCTTGGACTCACGGCAATCCTCCTGTCTCAGCCTCCCGAGTGCTGGGATTACAGGCGTGCGCCACCACGCCCAGCTTATGTGGTGCTGGGGAATTGAACTCGGGTACTTAACGCTTAGCTTAGCCCTTGCTCAAGCGCTTTAACCGCTGAACCATTCCTCCAGCCCTCTGATCTTTATAATGTCTTTCCTTCTACTGTTTTTGAATGTGGGTTGCTCTTGTTTTTGGATTGACCTTGAACTGCATCATTAGGTTATTTGTAATTATTATTTTTTTTGAGACAGGGTCTTACTCAGTGTTCTAGGCTGGTCCTGAATTCACTATGTTGACCAGGCTGCCTTTAAACTCACAGCAATTATTCTGCCTCACCCTCCCAAGTGGTAGGATTACAGGAGTATGCCACTACTCCTGCCTTGTGTGATGCTGGGGAATAGAACTCGGCCTTGTGCTTGCTAGGCAAATGTTCTAAGTGCTGTGCTATTCCTCCAGTGTTTGATTGCTGTTTTTCTGATGGTATATTATAGCTATACATTTTCCTCTTGTAACTGCTTTCATTGTGTCTCACAGATTATAGTATGATGTGCTCCCATAGTTGTTTGATTCTGGGAAGTTCTTGATTTTTTTTTTCTTGGTTTCTTCTGTGATCCACTACTTGTTCATATGTATTATTTAGTCTCCATGTATTTATATGGTGTCTGCAGCTTTGTTTGCTGTTAATTTCTAGTTTAATTCTGTTATGATCTGAAAATATAAAAGAAATTATTTTAATTCTTATGTATTTATTAAAGTATGTTTTATGGCCAAGAATATCATCTATTTTGGAAAAAGTCCCATGTTCTACTGAGGAAAAAAAAAGGTATATTCTATATTGGTATTGGATGGAGTAGACTGTAGATATCTGTTAGGTTCATTTGTTCCTGGTGTGGTCTAGCTTTTAGCTCTTTTTTTTTTTTTTTGGTCTAGTTGACCAGTCTGTGAGAGGGGGTTATTGAAGTTCCCTGCTGTTATTTTTATGGGGTCTATTTGACTTTTCACACCCAGTAGTTTCTTTTTTATTAAATTGGGTGCATATAAATTGTGAATTCTTCCTGTTGACTTGTTCCCTTGTGCAGTATATAGTGTTCATCTTTGTCTCATATGATCTGTTTGTGCTTGAAATATGCTGGATCTGAGAATAGTATAACTACTCCTGCATGTTTTCAGGCTTCAGTCACATTGAGTATTAATTCACATTCTTTTACTTTAAGCTGAGTGGTTTTTTTTGTGGGTGAAGTGTGTCTCTTGAAGGCAACAAATGGTTGGATTATGTTTTTTGATCTGCTGTATCATCCTAGTATTTTGGTTGGTGAGTTAAGACCATTAGCATTGAGAGTTACTATTATAAGATAATTGCTGAATCCTGTTATTGTCCTTTTTTTCAACATTTGTTCTTCGATTTTTATTTTTATTACACTTCTCTTTTTGATGTTTCCTTTTGTCTGAGTTTTTTGGTGCTATTATTCTCCTTGTCTGTCTAGGATTCCCTCAAGTATTTTCTGCAATGTTGATGGTCATAAATTTCTTTAGAATTTCTTTATCAGGAAAAATTTTTACTGCTTCAGTTTTGAGGGAAACTTTGGATAGGCACTGCAGCCAGGGTTGTCACTTCCATTAGTTTAGAACTTAAGAGATGTTGTTTCAGGCTTTCCTGGCCTGTAAATTTCATGTTAAGAAATAACAGTTATTCGAGTGGACTTACTCTGGCAGAATAATGTCCATTTTTCTCTTATCACCTTTAATACTTTCTGTTTGTGTTGAATTTCTGGTATTTTTATTATAATGGGTTGCAGTGAGGTTCTTTTCTCATCAAAATTATTTAGTATTCTGTACCACTCTTGTATCCCAATATTAATTACTATCTTAGAGTTGGGATATTTTCTTCTACAATTTCACTGAATAAAATCTTATACCTTTTGTGTTTTTCTTTGATTTTTCTCTCACACTCATAATTATGAAGTTGATTCTTCTTGAGTTCTCCAGCAGCTGTTGTATCCAGTTACCTTGTTGTCTTATTATTTTGAGGGTATTCCTGAGTTCATCATTTAATTCATTAAACCAGTCCTGAGAGTCTGATACTGTGTCTTCAAAATCTCAAGCTGACTTATGCTTTCTCTTGACTTTTTCAAATGTTGAATTTCAACCTGATTTTTTTCTACTTCTGTACCAAAATGTTCCTTTCTGTCTTGCACTTCCTTGCTTATCTCAGTCTGCTTTTTCGGTGTGTGTGTTCTATAAACTCACTACATTTTTTTTTATCAATTAAGACCTTTTTTAGTAAGTTTCTCTTTAACTTAATTAAATGTCTCTTGGACTTGTTTGAGTATGTCTAGTTTGACTTGATTGTCTGCTTCATCTGCTTACTTTTTGGCTTTCTTTCCTGTGAGTTCCTGTATTTCGGGGCCCATAATACCAACTTTGGGGGAATTAGGTGTTTTTGCAGGTGTCTTATTGCCTTGTATGCTCATGATTCCATTGCTGAGGTTCATAGGTCAGTTAGGGATCAAGAAACTGTGTCTCTACCATGAAGACTTCTTCAGTTAGATTATATCTTTCCTTGGTGTTTCCTAAAGTTTGCTTATAGTTTAATATTTATATCTATGATGCATTCAGTTGTTAAGTCAGGGGTTTTTATAGCAGCTCCCCTTTTTTTGTTTTCCTGAACCCCTGTAATTTTCATTGAGGGAAAAACATCACAGTAATGGCAGTGACCCAGAGACAAGCAGCTATTGACACATGGTGAAGAACAGGTTCAACCACTCCGCTGCCATTTACAGGATGAACTGAATCTACAGCAATGATGCAATCTAAGGCAAATCAGTTATAGACACATCATAGTAACAACTGAGTGTCACCACTGATCCACCCTTACCATTAGAAATGTGACCTACTGTGTTAATAGAGCCACTTAAAGCAGATATTAAAGTCTACTAATGACAACACTCTACCATCATTAATAATAGAAAAGAAATCTGTATTAGTCTACGATAAAACTGTATTAATCTGATAAGCTAATTAGCTAAAGGTGGCTAATTCTTAATATGCTATAATATTCTCCATTAATATAAGAAAGGGGTCATTACTAATGTTAAAACTAAGACAGTTTTTTTTTGAGACTAGGTCTCACTCTGTACCTCAGGCTGGTCCTCAACTCACTGTGGAGTTCGGGTTAGCCTTGAACTCCTGGCAAACCTCTTACCTCACCCTCCTGAGTGCTGGGATTACAGGAGTGTGCCACCATGCCCAGCTTATGTGGTTTTGAGGAATGGAGCCCAGGGCCTTGCATTTGCTAAGCAAGCCCTTTCACCACTGTTCTATTCCTGGAGCACTAAAACAAATTATTGACATATCATAATAAGCAGTTGAATGCTACAACTATTCTCCTCTTAACATTAGAATTGCAATCTATACTATTACTACAGATATCTAGACAAACCAAATATTAACTTATCAAAAAGATCTACTGTAGGCAACACTATACCATTGTTAATAATCGTAAATAAGTTTGCATTAATGTCCTAGGTATAGTAAATCGCAAAAAAGATTAGATTTTCTTTTCTTTTTTTTTTCTTTAGAGACAGTGTCTTACTTTGTGATCCAAGCTGCTCCTGAATTCATGCTGTAGCCCAGGCTTGCCTAGTACCGTGACACTCCTCCTCCTGCTTCAATCTCCTGAGTGCTGGGATTACAGACATGTATCGTCATGCCCAGGTTATATGGTTCTGGGGAATTGAACTCACTGCTGAGCTATGCCACCAGTCCCAGTTAGCTCCTATTAGACCAAACTAGGTAGCTACAAATTATTAATGCTTTATAGTAAGAATGGTGGGGGTAGGGCACTGAGATGAAGGGTTGGTTTTGGGAAAGAGAGAGAGAGGGAAGGAAGAAGAGTGGAAGAAATAGTGAAAAGTGAGATAAAATTCCAATTGAAGCCTACCAGAAAATAAATAGAATTAGGTAAAAGTGCCATAAAGAAAGAAGAGCAAGGGAAATAAGTTTTTAAAAACAGAGAGAAAATAACACAAGGATCTCTAAAAAGGCTATTTAAGAAAAGCAGAAAGAAGAACTAGAAACAAAACTAAAAGCAAACCAAAAACCAAAGATGACAATAACAATAAAAAGGTACAAACCCAAAGTACATACAGAGAGCAGTTGAGTACAAAATTTCCACTATGTTGGTTTATGTGGCTAAGTAGTCTCTTTCCAGTCCTGTGGCATTGGCATCCAGTGGCATCCACTGTCCACCCGATACGGGAGAGGCCTGCTATGGTTCCCTGCTCAGCCTTTGCGATGTGCCCGCTGACAAGACCTGCCCCCACCCTTGCCACGTCTAAATCCACAGAAATGTCTTGCCTGAGAGACTTCGCTCCAGTCGCCAAGCTGAGGCATTCTTCTGAACATGTATGAGGGCAGGGTTGCAGGTCCAGCTGGCTCCATGACTGTCTCTTGTGCCAGTTCCTTCCCAGTCACTAGTTAAAAGTCCCCAAGGTCCCTGTTGTGTGTCCTGTCTTTGGCTTCTGTTTCCCAAAGCAGTTCAGACTAAGGCTCTCCCTGTCAGGCTCCTGACTATGTCACTTTCTAGTTTGGTGGTGCAGGGAATTTCTTCTCATGAGCTGATCTGCTGAGCTGCAGGGAGACCCCTCCTGGGAGAGAGTTCACCATGCAGTTACAATTTGCATTATGGTAGGCTTGCTTCTCTTGAAGTCCTGTGCTGCCTGTCTGCTATTTATTCCCAGGTTCCTGAACCTAGGGGCTCACCTCGTGTCTGGCTGCCCACAGCTGCCCACGGCTGCTCCAGGCCCTCTCTTGGTAGCCTGGGTAGCTTCTCTGCTGGTGTGTTCTCTCCACTTCTCTGCTGGTTGTCCTCAGCTTCTGCATCTTTCACAACATTTCTTACTTTCCTGCTGGCCTCCTTTTAATTCCTGAAGCTCTTCCCTTTCTCTAAGCTAAGTTGTTCAAATGAATTTTTTTTTTAACCTAAGTTCTTTGGATGAGCCTGTGAGGAGGTACTAAGCAGGGGGAATCCTACTCAGCCACCATCTTGTTTCCAAGCTAGAAGTTTTAACAGAAAAATTAAAAATGCTATGTTGCTAATATAGAAACTGTATCTACTTTTATTTATTTTTTTTGTATAACCTGGAGCAGAAAATGGCAACCATTTAAATTATAAACGAGAACTTTACAGCTGGGAGGGACTTTACACATGGCCAACTCACTCATTTGTGTGACGTAGAGAAGCTTAGTGGCAGATATAAAATACAATTGCATGATTAACTTTAACATCCTTGGGACTAGAACACAGGTCATCTGCTTTCAGCAGTGGTGATTTACTTTCAGGTAGGAGATAGAACAGTCACCTATTTAGACTTTACAATCATTGAAGTAATCACAGTTTAACCTAAGAGAATAGCAACTCTGGTCTGTGAACAGGAGTTAATTAAATGAACTCTAACTTGTGCTTTTCACCAAGATAATTTCAGGGGATGACAATGCCCAGACAATGTCCATGCTCCACATGGTGGCTTTTAAGGTAAAACCAAAAACAACAACGTGGTAAGGATATACAATTTCGTTGATACTTTGGTGAAACTAGAGAAAGAGCTCCTCTACCTTACTTGTTCTCATACACTTCATGGTATAAGAGACAGTTCGGGAGTGTTGTTGAGCAGCCACGTCCTTCTGCAGCACAGGGGGGGCTGGAGCGTAACACAGAATGGGAAATTGCTGCCCCATCGTGCAGATCATTTTCTGACTCCTGTGCTGTGTCTGTGACCAGCCGAGGAGGCAGACATCTCCCAGCTGTGTTTTGGGTTTCAGAGTCGACTCCATCGCTGTGCCCAGACTCTTTTCTTTCATTCACGCTAACCTACTTTCCCTTCAATTCGGACAACTGAGAATTAAGATAAATAGAAAGGGAATGATTGTATGTCTATCAGTCTATTTTTGTTACGGTAATTTGAAGGCAGAAGTTAAGGTGAAAGACAGTTATTTGAAGCTATTTTTAATTCTGGGTCCAGAGTTACTGTCTAACTTACTGGCAGCTTGAATATATGTGCTTGTTGATATCTCAGAATGGAAAAGAAATAGAATTTGTGTTTAGGAGCAGGAACTTGGTGTTAGCCATCTGGCCTGGCCACTACTTAGAAGTGTGACCTCTAAAGTTCAGTTTCTTCCTTTGTGGACTAGGGATAATAACAGTTCTTACCTTGGTGTCTTTGGGAGGCTTCCCTGGTGTATACTGTGGAAAACATTTATCACAGACTTGACACACAATAAACACTCAGTAGATGTTCGTCATTGGAATCTGTTTAATTTTGGTTTTCTTCGAATCACAACTGGTTCTTGTTACATTCTGAGTTATGTAAGTCCAACGAAATTCAAATTCATAATCACTAATCTTTCTACCTGAATAAGTTCCAAAGTTGGCAGTCCTTGAATTATCCTCGGAAATGAGATGAATTATCAATGAATTATCCTTAGAAAACACCATGCATTTTTAGAATGGCAAGAGTTTTGTAGCAGAACAGATTCTCAGCTCCTGAGAAGGTGGTTTTATATTTGTTTTTTTTTTTTAAATAAAAGGATAGTGGGTTGATAGAATAACACAGTGGTAAAAGTGCTTGCCTTGCAAACAGAAGGCCCTGAGTTCTATTCCTCAGAACCACATAAATCAGGGTGTGGTGGTTCATCTCTGTAATCCCAGCACTTGGGAAACTGAGGCAGAAGGATTGCCGTGAGTCCAAGGACAGCCTGGGCTACATACTGAGTTCAAGACCAGCTTGGACTACAGGGTGAAACCTTGTGTCAAAAAGGTAAATAAATAAAAATTTTAAAGTGATACTAACCAAGCCTAGAAGTGCCTTTCCTAGGCCTAGGTTGCCATATGTTTGCTTATAATTTTTGTTTTAAAATTTCTTTGGGGATGGAAATTTGGCTCAGAGGTCAGAGTGCTTACCTAGCATGTGCAAAGCCATGTGTGGTGGTGTGTACCTCGAATCCTAGCACTTGCAAGGCTAAAGCAGGAGAATTGCCATAAGTTTGAGGCCAGCCTGGCCTGCATAGTGAGTCTAAAACTAGCCTGGATTATAGAGCAGGGGCCTGTTTCAAAACAAAAGCACAGTGAAAAACATTTTCTGTTTCTGTAGTTGATACTTCATGGAAAATGGAAACTATAGGTCAGTCAACGGATTCATTTTGCTGTAGGTAATAAAGATTCTTATGGCATGAGTAAAGTCATTGATTTAATTTCATAGTCTTTGGAAAAATTATTTTTCCTAAAATTGATATAGAAATAAAAATTCACTTGTTACAGCTAATTTCTTTGTGCGCCACTAAGAAAGTGCTTTGATATTAGAAGTCATTGTTTATATATTTCCCATACCTCTTTCCTTACATAGGGTTTCATTAAACCATTATTGAATGAATAGAGTTAGATGTTACTAAAAGAATTATTTTACAGTTCAGATTTACATGGTGGTCATTCCAAGTTACCTACAGTGGTCAATCAGGTGTTAGAACATTATGTTGAATTAAAGTTATTTGTGCCTTCTTTAGGAAGTCACAATGCACAGAAACAATCTAAGTGTCTTAACTTGTATATATGGAATGTTATTCAATCATTAGCAGTGACTTGTGAAAAATATTGTATGACATAGTGAAGTTTTTGATAATACATGAAAAGAAAAAGCCTATTAAAAAGATGATGTAACAGTAATTAAAGGTGATCAGAACTGCAGCTTGCACACTCAATGCTATGGCTCTTCCAATGGGCAGACTGAGCGTTACAAGGACATGAAAGGCTACAGTCATGGTAGGAGAGATTATCTATTTTTCTTGCGTGGTACAGTCCATACTGACTGAACAATTGAGCATGTACTGCATTTTTAATGATATTGAAGAATGGATATTTAGTGATTTTAAGTTTTAAGAAATGGAGTGACAGTAGTGCTTTGGTATGTGTCACAGGTTTTTATCTTTTAAAGACCTGTGCTGACATGTTTATGGGTGAAATTATGACAGCACTTACTTAATAATCTTAGGAAGTAGATACAGATGCAGATAAAATAAGATTATGAAATGTTACTCATTGGGTGCATGTGATTCTTTATATTTTTCTACTGCATATGGTGGAAATTTTGGCTAATAAAAAATGTAAAGATTATGCAGACCTGGTGGTACAGGCATGTAATTTCAGCCTCTAGGAGGCTAAGGCAGGAGGATCACAAATTTGAGCCCAGCCTGAGTCACTCAAGAACTTAGTGAGACCCTGTCTAAAAATACATTTTAAAAGTAGATTGGGGATGTAACTCAGTATGAAAGAGACCCTGGGTTCAATCAAAATAAAACAAAAAATTTAACGATTTGAACATTCTTAAAACTTGCTTTTTCTGCTGACTATTATGATACTAAGATTTATCTACAAAAATAAGATTCATCTACATTAATGCATGTAGTCATGATTTCACTAGTACACTGTGTATTCTCACAGGTGTGTCATGAAAATACTTTAGGCTCTTCTTTCTGCATGACACTTGGGTTACTTGTAGTAGTTTGCTATTACGAATACTATAGCATATAACATTCTGTAGGCGTCCCCTGGTACATGCCAGAGTGTCCGTCAGTGCACTTACTGTGTTGTGGGGAAGGCACGCTTTCAGCACATTGGATCATGTCAAACCCACAAAGGTTTGTATTTCTATAGTCTTATCAGCAGGGAATGGAAATTCCACTTTCTGAAAAGCACTTAAGAATTGACCAATGCGTCCATCAAAGTGGAAGCTAAACTGAAATAATAAACAAAGATAAACAACAACAAAAACCAGTGATTTAATACTGCAAGTTTCTTTCTTGCTCATTTAAGACTAAGGAGGTATGCAGTCCAGTCCTCTAGGACAGCCTGGCCCATTAAATTATTCAGGTTTCTTCCATCCTGGGGTTCTGCTATCACCTAGGAAACTGAACTTGACTACCTGTTTGTAATTGGGTCATAAGTATGTCTGCTTTGTAGCTTGTGAGGAAGATGAGTCTTAAGACCATGTGTCTAGTATTTAAAAATCCAGAATATTAAGAGATAACCAGGGAGAGGGTTAGAGGCATAGTTCAGTGGTTAAAGTGCTTGCCTAGCAAACACAAGGCTCTGGGTTTGAGTTTTTAGCATCACATAAAAATTATTCTGCTGTGGTGGCTATAGGCCTATAATCATAGTACTTGGGAGGCAGAGGCAGTAGGATTGCTATGAGTTCAAGACCAGCCTGGACTACACAGTGAGTTCAGGGCTAGCTAGGACTACTTAGTGAGTTCAGAACCAATTTGGGCTACAGAGTGAGACCTTGTGTTTAAAAAAAGAGAGAGAAATGAAGAAACAAACTGAGAACCTAGTCACGTCGCCAAATGAAGAAACAAACTGAGAACCTAGTCACGTCGCCACTTCTGACTGCCACGGAGGCTGGGAAATGTAGTCTGTTTAGAAATCCCAGCTCCCTCTAAGTGCATAAATGTTGTAGGAGAGATAGATTTAAAGACATGATAAACACAGATTGTTTTGATAGGCAATCTATTGAGTGGAAATATATTTTGTGTTAATATATACATCTCTGACTGCTAATTAGAGGAGTGTCTTTTCATATGTTTATGGATTTGTTTTTGTAGTTATTAGAATGCTAATTCAAGTCTTTTCCCCCTTATCAGTTAACTTAGGAGTAGTGGATATTGATATTAAAAATAGACAAATTATTACAGCAAAATGCACATTACTATTAATCTCCCCCCAATACTTCCCTTATTTCAAACACTTATTCGATCATTTTTGCCATCTTTTGAGGCAGTTCTGAAAATCCTATTTCTTAAACGTCTTGAATCAATTCAAAATGTTTACAATAATTTCAAATAAAAACATTAAGGTGTGTCCTCATATCTTATTTGCTGGATCTGGCATTGTGAGGCCCTTTCGCAAAGTCAAAATGACTATGAAAGGTGGACATTTTGAATCCACTCGGGGCATCAGGACAACCACAGCAGTGCTACTAACGACTGTTAAGTTGCCCGGATGGGGATCCCTCTTGGTTAAGCCTTGCAAGTACCTGGGATTATAAGCATGTGTATACATTTTATTTCAGCAGATGTTTATTTTTCATATTGTTTGAATTAGGAATGCACTGAGAGTTTTTTAATGACATTTTCCCCATTTGCTAATAGACTTTTCTTTAAGAAGCGAGTGTGCTAGTTATTTCTATCTTGATCAAAGTTTCACAATATCAATGACTGCATTTCTGAATGCCCCATTGTCTTCTACTGGTAAACTCTTTTCTTGTTTTGGTACCAAACTATTAAAATTATTAAAGCTGTATAATAAGTCTTTATCTCTAATAGATCAAGTCTTTCTTCTTTATTTTCTTTCAAAAATGTTTTGGTGATCCTGGTCTTTTCTCTTCAAAAAGATTTTAGAGTTGATTTGCTTTCCATTAAAAATCTATTGGTTTTTGATTAAAACAGTGTAAAACTATAACTCAGAGAAGACTTGTCATCTTTATAATATTATTTATTTATACTATGAATGTGAATATATCATTTATCTGAAGATATATTACTATGAAATTTTTTATTTTCCATTTTTGTTAGATTTATATGATGCAATTTTTGCTTACTAACACTTATAAGGTCTGTTTTAATGTTTTTTCAGTTATTTCTGTTACACAGAAATGAAATTTATCTTTTGCTGTTAGTCTTATATCTAGTCTGCTTTGTTAGGGCCCAGAAACAGCAAGCAAAAAACTCCCCCAGTACCTCAGACCTTAAAGTACTGAAAAGACTTTGGACTACAAGATTAGCCTCACATTTTCTGACTTTTGTCCCCTCCTCCTCACTGCCCCATGTCTTAATTCCATTTATCTCCCATCTGTAGGGAGGAGCTTTCTAACTGAAATGCTCTTCACAGGAAAAATGCAGTTGTAAGATTTACCAGGCATGGTTAGCAGCCAGTTTAGACCTGTGGCACAGTCCTGTAGTCCCAGCACTTTAGGAGGCAGGAGGATCTCCGTTGTGAGCACTACCCAGGCAATTTAGTGATTTATTGAGACCCTGTCTCAGAATCAAAAATCAAAAAAAAAAAAAAAAGGACTGAGCATATAGCTAATTTAAAGGCTCAGGCTCAATCCCAAGTCCCTAAGTAGATAAGTAAAAAATATACTACCAGGAAGGAAGAGACTAAAAAAGAGTTTCATTGCAGGACACCTCATCCAAACAGATGTTTCCTTTGTTTTTCTAAGGACTATTACCTTGTAGATTTTGTCCTCAGGATAAGAAAATCTTTGTTCACCTGTACATTCCTTTCTTTGCTCCTTCCATACTTTTGGTAGCAAACTCAAGCCCCAGTCTAACCTTCCGTCCCTTTCTCTAAGGCCTGATGGTGTATGAGTTCCAGCTGTCTGGTTCTCATGGTTGCCTTGCTATCGTTGTCCTTTGTGCATATTAATAATATTTTGTGCCTTTTTCTTCTGCTAATTTGCCTATAGTTAGGTCATTTCAACAAACCTCCAGAAAGTTGGAAGGAAATTTTCTTTTATTCTCTGCTGTTTTAAAAAAATGTTGTTAGTTTTTGTAAGAAAATATGTAAAGATAGACATTTTTGTTCTTCTGCAACCCATATGAATTTATTTTTTTTTCCTGTAGGCAGGATTTTGATAGCAAATTAATAAAAGTAGTACTATTGACATTCTTTCCTGATTTCTACTGGGCACATTTTTAAACCTTTATTCCCTATAGGGTGATGATTGTTTTCAGTTTTTTATAGCTTTTATCTAGTTAGGCTAAAGCTCTTGTATTCCGTGTGTAGCTGGATTTATGATATTTGATAAGTGGTTGACTGTTGTATTTTAACTCTATTGGTATTATCTATTTTTCTTTAATTTGCAGTGTGATGAATAATGTGTTTAGATTTCCTAGTATTATCTACTACCTTCTTCTGTTTTATCAAGATGATCCATCATTGGCACAGCTCAGGTTACTACAGGAAGAGTATGTCTGGGTTTTTTTGGTTTTGTTTTGTTTTGTTTTCCTAAAGAGAAGCACATGACTTTGGCCCTACTCTCCCCTCATAGAATGATATGGGGCAATATCTAAAACCCAAGAATTAAACACTAAGAAGGGTACAGATGCAAGAGACCAAAATAATGTTGCAAGAACGCGTTTAGGTTGTTTGTTTATAGATCTGTGCCCATGGAAATCTTTGGGCTGTGAGAATCTGGAGGATGAAGATGGATAGTGGGAGCCCATGGCAGACTCCAGCACAGGTGGGCAGGAGGAAATGCTCAACAAACCTCTTCTGAACATAAGTTGCTGCTGGGAAGCTTCTGGAGATTTGCCAGTGTGATCATCCAGAGTGCTTTTACAGCAAATGCTGGGGACGCCTTTGCTTTCCTTGAAGGTCCGCTTCTGGTCTCCATCCCTCCAAGGCTGGCTGTAGAGACCATCCATAACACACTGGGAGATGCCTTCTACCGGGCTTCTTGGCCTCACGACAGAGGAGTCAGTCTGGCACGCCAAGAGTGTTTGCTAAGTGCTTTGTGTCCCAGTGTCTGGATTCCCTTTTCAGTGGGTCTGTGGCCTGTTAGCTCTCACTTTTCTTAATCTGAAGGCAAGATGCCTCCTGCGACCTCTAGCAATTAACAAAGAATGATAGGTGTCTGCTCACTATCAGTCAGACCATTTTCACTTTGGAGGGCAGGCTGTGAAATTAGCGCTTTAACAATAGAATTATGCCTTCCCACCATATTTTCCAAGGAGAGAGGGAGTCAGAGAAAAACCAATTTTCCCATGTTGGTTTTACCTATGCGCTGGCTGCTGGCATTGTCCTTAGGTGTCTTTGCCATGCACAGAAATTCCCTTGCAAGGGTCCGCGATAACTTTATCTCTGCACTCTTATTGTTAGTGGTTGTAGTGCCAGGCCCCAGTTCCCTCGGGACTCCATGCTCAGTTCGTGTCTCCACGGGCTTGAAGAATAAGTCGTGGAAGATGGGAGGCAGGTTGTGAGGGGAACACTTTTCTGGGGGAAATTACCAAAGGAGCAAAGAAGATAGAGGGGAAAGAAAGAGGGTAAGGCTTCCGCTAGTCAGAAAGGGAACCCTGTAATGTGCGTTGTCCCCGTGTGGCTCACGGTCTAGGGGTTTTTATAGTGTAGCTGTCCTCACCTGACTGGCTTGGTTGCTAAGACTGGTTGCTAGGTTCTCCACCCTTAAGCTGCTGCTGAAGCCCACCCTTAAGTACTTCTCCCTTAAAGATCTCTCACACCATTGTCTTTTAACTGCTTGATGCTTTCTCATTAAGTAGTTGTGGGAAGTGGTCAGCTACAGATTGTCTCGAATTATAACCAGTTTTCTTTTCTATAATCCTGCTTTCCAGTGAGTTCTCCATTTCTGGGAGACCCTTCTTTGCTAACTGCCTACAACCCCACTGTCTCCTCTTACACTACTATAATACGTAAATACTGGGAGAGAAAGTCTATAACTCAGGTGTTTTGGAACGGCCTCATCCTGGTCGTAGAGGACCAGCTTGGAGGTGCTGAAAGACTAAAGAAAGGGAAACAGATGGATCTAAAAGTTGTACAGTATGCAGTTTATTGGGGAATTTACATGAGCATGGTTCTCACTGGCAGCAAGACCAACTGGGTCCCTGCATTCCAGGTTAGCACGTATAGATGAAAACAAACATGATTTTATGCTGAGTGGAATGTACCTGGTTTGTCTTAAGATCAGAGTCCAACACATCCCTGGAGCCAGAATCCAGTTCTAAAGCTCTACAGACCACTCTAGCATTTTTTCAGTTTGCTGGGAAGCATGCAGGAAATGAGCTAAGGTTATTCTGGGTCAGTAATGGCCTCTGGACCTCTCAAGATGGCAGCAGTTATGTCACACTGAATTCATACATTGGTGAACCAAAGGTTTGATTATTGGTTCTGCCCACTTTCTGTCTTCAGAGAAAAGGTAGATTTTTTTAAAAGCCTCTTTTTGGAAGACACAGGTTAAGCAGTTCTAAAAATGTGAGGTTTTCCTTTGGCTGACTCCCTGGCTTTATTAACTTGTTCTCACTTCTTTCTGTTTTCACCTTCACCATTTTAGACCATGGATACATTGCTGATCTCATAGCTGGTACAGAAAGGAGATAGATTCTGAGAATATAGAATAGAAAATGCATTAGAGTTGTGCCCTTAGAAGAGAACTTCCTGAATACAGTATTACAAAAAGGAAAAGTTAATGAAAGTATTTTTGAATTGTCCCTCCATTGTTAATTGAACTTCTTTTGGTAGTTATGGGCCCTCCCAAATGGGTTAAAAGGTCTATATTTGAAGGATTTTCAAAGTGTGTTTTTCTAGAGTTTAGTTTTAATTATGTGCATTTATCTATATTTTTCAAATTTGTAACCTATATATAGATACCGTCTTTCAACCTGGAAGAGCTACTTTCCTACAGATAGGCCAACATTTTAGTTTGCTGTCTGTCAGGTATCTCATTTCCTTAGAACTAAACATTGAAATGATATACAGAAAGCATTGTGTACTATAAAACACAATGAACATTAAATTTCTTGTCTTTGTGGTCATTGCTTTTTGGATGTTTCTGAAATTCTCATATGGCATGTCCCATTTCAAATACTATGTAACATTCTGTAATAAGCACACTTACATCAATTCTATGTACATTTCATGTCACACGTAGCTGAAAGCCTGGCCTCAGGAATCTGCTGCTAGAATTTGAATCCTGGCTCCACTACTTTGCAGCAGTTTAGCTGTGGGCACATTACTTAATCTCACCTTACCTCACTTTAGTTATTGTTAAAGTAGTGATGATAATAACAATAGTAACTACTTTCAAGCATTGTTTAAAGTTTTGAACAAATGTCTGTTACATAGTTAACTACACAAAATATATGTATTACTACTTTTATGAATTCTGGCCCTGGAAGCAATAATAAACTTGCAGTCATAAAAGACTTAATCAAAAAGAGCCCAGGTGGGACATGCCAACCATATGTAACGTAATATCCTACAGGGATCCTGCAACAGAAAAAAACATGAGGTGAAACCAAAGGAATTAACATAAAATATGGCCTCTAGTTAATTTTTAAAAGTACTTAGTAATTTTTAAATTTTCTTTCTAGCTTAAAATAACCTACTCATACATAGAAAAATTTTGAAATTTTTATTTTCATTCTGAAGCTTTGATCATTTTATAATAGGAAGTGAACTGACACTAGATGGAAAAGAATGTACACATTTTTTGCTCACTTAAACACAGAGCTGTGCACCTTGGTACGAGACCCAGAGAGTTCAAGGTGCTGAGTCTTCTGTAGAGCTATCCGTAGGGATAGAGAGCTGAGCCTTAGGAGATGGGGGCAGCAGACTATGAAATGTTGGAGGAAGGAAGACCACAGTATGGAAGGATGAAGTCACCTGGGGAACAGCCTCCTGTGGTCGGCTCTGTCTGGGTCAAGTATTAAAGTTTCAGTCCCCTGTACTGTACAAAGATTTTTCCTAGTCACAAAAATGGAAACCAGATAGAAAAGCTGCTTTGTGTTTGCTGGCTGTTTAGTTCAAGACTGTACGTTGTCTGAAGTGTACGTATCTTTTAGAAAAGGCCTGCCTGTTAACCTGTGAAGGTCTGCAGTCTCTCTAGCCATCTGTAAACATAACAAAGAAACATACTTTGGGGTAGCACATTTTAGGGTCTCACCTTGGCAAAAATATGGAATTGGTATGGCAGACAACATCTCCTCTTTTCAAGGATAACCACTCTAAATGGCTTGGGGGTATGCCTTACATGCCTCCCATCCTGGTACACAGTAGTGAGCACACACAACTTAAACAAGGAGAAGTTAGTTTTAACTCAGCTTCAGAGGTCTCAGTCCATGCATGGTCACTGGGCTACAAGACAAAAGAGTGCCTGATGCAAGGGATTCTGATGAGGACGTTGTTTACCGCATGGCTGCCATAAAACGGAGAGCAGAAGGAAGAGTGAGGGACAAGGGGTCCGCCCTCCCAAATCATGCTCTCAGTGGCCCAGCCCACCAGCCAGGTTCCTCCTTCTGGCAGCATGTGAAATTGTCAAGGTGTTAATCCACTAATGAGTTGCTAGCACCCCCATGAGCCAGTTACCTTTCAAACACATGAGACTTTGGGGGGAATTTTCCCCAGAATTACTATTTTTTATTGGTTATATTTGTAATACATGATAATTGCATTCAACCTGGGGAGTTGGTGCATAAACATATCATGTCTATCTCAGTTACTTTCTCATTGCTGGGACAGAATCTCAACATCCATGACATAAGGGAGAAAAGAGTTATTTAGCTTACAGTTTCAGAAAATCTCAATCCACTCATGGGTGGCAGAAGCCCGTGACAGAGGTATAGCGAAAGGAAGGCTAGTCACTGCATGGCCAAGAGGAAGAATATACAGGAAGCTGAAGAAAAGTAAGCCTACCAAAACAAAGGATCCTATTGAAAAGTGGGCAAATGAAATGAAGAGGCAGTTCACTCAGGAAGAAGTACAAATGGCCAACAGATACATGAGAAGATGTTCAACATCTCTAGCCATAAGAGAAATGCAAATCAAAACAATGCTAAGATACCATCTCACTCCAGAGAGAATGGCCTATATCAACAAGTGAAATAGTAATCAGTGCTGGTGAGGCTGTGGGGTGAAAGGAACCCTCCCGCACTGCTGGTGGGAATGTAAATTCGTTCACCCACTCTGGAAAGCAATATGGAGATCTCTCAAAAGACTGGAAATAAATATCCCCTTCGATCCAGCGACACCCCTCCTGGGAATATTCCCAAAAGAGGTCAAAAGAACACATAACAGAGATACATGTATACCGATGTTCACAGCAGCACAACTAACAATAGCTAAAATATGGAAGTCATCAAAATACCCATCAACAGACCAAAGGATACACAAACTGTGGTACTTATACACAATGGAATACTGTGCATCTATAAAGTCCAACAGTGTGGAGGCCTTTACGGGCAAATGGAAGAAGCTTGAGAACATCATGCTTAGTGAAGTGAGTCAGAAGCAGAAGGTGAAACATCGAATGGTCTCTGATATGAGAAACCCAGATCACAACTGTCTCATGGAACTTAAAGTGAAAAACATAGTGAACCGGGGGAGGGAAGGGCAGGGAGAGAGAGGGGGGTGAGTAGGGAGAGGGCCAAAAAGGCAGTGGGAAAGTCCTGTCACCTAGACAAGATACGTAGGTGCACAGAATGCTCAACTTCATTGTAAAACTTAAATTTTGTGCTTATACATATCAATAAAATGGAAAATAAAAGAGCACTGGTTCTGTAGGCACTCCTCATGCAAATACATGAGGCTTTTGGGGAATATTCCAGATCCAAAGCATAACAATGTCTTAATTATTTTATTTTTGAGGAACCTTTTAGATTTAAACCATAACAGTGTACCTCATGCTAATTGTGTCATTTGTATTCATACTTACAGCATTTGGTTTATTTACTTCCTTAAGGAACAGATGGGATTATTGTCTGCTGCATACTGGTTAATATACACTTTTTCTTTTCCTCAACAGTATATCATCTCTATCAGGGTTACTATTCAGATGTAGTTGATAGTCCAAGTCCAGTGCCGTGAAGAAATAAAGGAAATCCTAACACAACACTCCCTCCTTTATCCAGAAAGTCTTGTTACAAGAATGAATATTGAATGAATATTAGCTACAATAAATAATGCTTGGTAGGGGCTGGAGAAATGGCACCACAGTTAAAGTGCTTGCCTTGCAAGCGCAAGGCCCTGAGTTCGATTCCCCAATACCACATAAAGCTGGATGTGGTGGTGCATGCCCATAATACAAGCACTCGGGAGGCGGAGGCAGGAGGATTGGCATGAGTCCAAGGCCAGCCTGAGCTTCAAAGTGAGTTTAGGACCAGCCTGTGCTACAGAGTGAGATCATGTCTCAAAAAGAAAAAAAATAATGCTTGGCAATATGATGCTTTGGATTCTGGCTCAAGGTCCTCACCTCCCTGTGTAACCAAGTTTACTTACCTTTGTGTGAGTAGCAGTGATCTCTACCTTTCCATATACATATGTAAAGAGCTGACTTAATCTTATCTCTTTAGTTACTGTTATTAATACTTGTTCTGTTTTTATTTTGTTGTGTCTTAGAATCAAGGTTGTCCATCAAGTTCAATGGCGGTAGTACTCACAAGTAGCCGCGTTTGTACTTGAATCTTCACCACTCTTAGAGGTTAGACTTGGTAGAGAGGTAGCTCAGTGTGGAGATTCAGATTAAAATGATGGCTATTCTGCAACCTCAGGTTTTTTTTTTTTAACTTATTTTGTTTGGTTTTTCTTGGAATTGGGAATTGAATTGAGCCTAGGGACAAGTTCTTGCTAAATTGCCCAGGCTGAACTTGTATTCTTCCTGCCTCAGCTTCCCAGAGTGCTGGGATTGTAAGAGTGTGCCACAGTTTCTAGCTTGGAACCTGTTTTTAAATCTGAAAATGGGTATAATGGTTACATTTATTTTATGAGTCATGTCAGTATTAAGGGAGATCGTGCTGTTATCATCCGTTGGCTGAGGACATAAGGAGATGGAGACTTCACCTTGCACCTCCACCCAGGGAATACGCTCCTATCTCATCCTTGAAAAAGATGTGTAGGACCCATCAGTGAAAGGTGTAGGCAGATGTATTGGGGAAAGTTTAAAAAGGAAAAAGTACACACTCACGGAAAATAGCATGTGGGTGCTCGGGGAGAGGCACATTGTAGCTTGGAGCTGGGAGCTTTTATGTGCTCTTGGAGGTATCCCCCAGACACATGGACCTAGGGTGTATTTTCCTAGCAGCAGTCAGGTTACTCCTTTGTACACTAGGTTAGATTGCAAACTGTTTGTATGTGCTTGAAGTTTAGAGATAAAGCATTCAATTAATAGTGCTGATTCCTTGAGAGATGTCTGTGGAATGTGCGGATCTATACAATCAGAGGAGAAGCATAGGTTCAACGGAGGGAAAAAGGCACAGGCCAGATGTACAGGTTTATTGTGTCTTTTAAGACACTTAAGAGTTTGAGTAAGGAGCTTAGCTTAGTGGTGCATTGAAGGCCTTGGACTTATTCTTCACCATATGAAGATTAGCTGAGTGTGGTGGCACACAATTGTGACTGAGGCAGAAGGGTTGCCATGAGTTTGAGGCCAGCCTGGGCTAAATAGTGAGTTCAGGACCAACACAGATCACAGAGTAAGATCTTATTGCAAAAAACCCCATCACCAATAAAATTGAGTGAGTTTCCTGGAAGGATTAAAAAAAAAAAACCCAAAAAACGGGGACGTGATGATGACTTTGATTACATCCAAAAGCTTCAGGTTTCTTAAAAGAACAATTTTTAAATTATGATTTTTTTCTTATCTCATTTCTACATGTTTCTCTTGTCCTACCTCAGTGCCTCTAAAGAAGGACTCAGTGATGCTGAGCTACTATATTACTGTTATCAGATGCTCTGACAGCTTTTTCTTAAATAACTTAAAACTCACTTATCTCCAGAGTAGTTGAAATAGCTTAGCAGGCTTATATCTTACAAATAAATATTTAGATTTTAATGGTTCTTTAGAAAAATATTGGAGAAACATTTAGCCAGTTACTGTAAAGTATGCTATGCCCAATCTTCTTGTTTTCTTTATTTTTTTTCAGTACTGAAATTAGACCCAAGGTCTTCACACTGAGCTATATCCTCAGCCCTTTTTAAATTTTTACTTTGAAACAGAGTCTCACTAAGTTGATAAATTTCCCAGGCTAGGCTTGAATTTACAAGTCATCTGCCTAGGCTTCCCAGAGTGCTGGGATTATAGGTGTACTGTCATGCCTGGCTTGAGCCCAGTGAGTTGTGGCAGTAGATTTTAGTTACAAATAATTTGTTGCAATTTCTTACATCATTGTTTTTAGATAGGCGCCAGGCCTAATGCTAATGAATTCTATTTGGTGTGTGTGATTGCAGCTGTAGACATAGATTGCTGTACTGTTCACCTGCCCAGGTTGTTCATTAAAGGTTGCCAAAAATAAATCATCTGCCAGACAAACAGAATGCTTACTTATTCGGTATGTCTGTCACAGACATAAATTTCTCATTTTCTCATCTTCAGGTAGGATATATATGTATGGTGTTCTGATCTATTTTGTCTTGCTATAACATAACCACAGACTAGTGAATATATAATACACGTACATTTATTGGCTTATAATTTTGGAGTCCGAGAAGTCAAAAACAGAGGGGCTGGGACCTAATGAGGACCTTTTACTGCCTTATCCCATGGTAGAAGAGCAAAGATAAGAGAGAGAGAGAGAGAGCGCGCACGCGCGCGAGAGCACTAGCACATGTACAAGCAGGCATGTAAGGATGAAACTTGACTTTTTCTGAGCAGCTTAGTCCACCCACAACAAGCTCATTCCTGTTGCAAACACATATCCATTCACAGGAATAGAGCCCTCATGAAGCGCTCACCTCTCACGTTTCATCTCTTAAAACCCGCACGGGGGATTCAGTTCCCAACACATGCTCTTGGGGAGACGCATGTGACGCACATGTACATCAGAGTTCCATATATGTGGGGCTCCTTCCTCCCTCTCCCTAGGGGATACCCAGCATAGGTACTTGTGGACCGTTCTTGGTAGCAGCTTGCACTCATATGCCTTCCGTCACTTGACTGATTTTCTCCTCCTCTGGGTTTACTTACAGATACTCACTGGCTTATTAAAGTCAATAGTTTTATTGTCTACTTAATAAGAAAACAGAAAAAAGTGGCATCGACTGACGTTTGTGACCTGAAGCAAAATGCCCTTGTTGTAGATGGCCATTTGCTAGTTACAATATGAATGCTGTCCGGGTTTATTGTTGTTACTGTCTGTAATATGGCAGCTCATGTTTACAGTGTGTCCTTTTTAAGGGAGGTTATCCTGGTGTCATGCTGGGGAAAATGAAGTGCACAGCTCCGAAGCTTGAGGTGGTTTCCCCAAGAGCACATAGCTGGAATTGGTGAAGCCACCAGTGTTCAAACCTACGCCTTAATATCCTGCAGAGGTACATAGGGACACCAGCTCCAAAAAGGTGAATTTTAAATTGAGTGCCATTTACTCTCTGTAAGCCTGCAAAAGCAAATACCTTCCCACAAGAAGGGAAGAATGGTTGCCATTTTTGTCTTAATAAAGAGTTTGGACCAATTAAGATACAAAGACTTTTTGTTGTCCCCCATAATGTACTCACATTAAGTCGTTTCATTATTACTTCAATGGATGACTTGAGAAAACTCACCATGGTGCTGCCTCTCTATGTGCATAGATAAGGTAGTTTGGGGGTGTAGCGCAGTGGTTGAGTGTGTTTAGCTTGTTCCAGGTCCTGGTTTGATCCCCAGCAATGAAGAAAGAAAGAGAGAGAGAGAGAGAGAGAGAGAGAGAGAGAGAGAGAGAGAGAGAGACAAGAAAGAAAAAAGGAAAGAAAAGGACAGGGATGGGGGTAGGGTGGGAAGAAGGGCACTTTTGAGAGGAGTATGGAACAAACTGGAGTGAATACTCCTGCTAAGTTTAACCCCCTGTCTTAGGAATAGTAAGAATCACTGCTTCTGCCCTGTTGTTTTTGCCAACAAATGGCTTTGCTAGTTTTCAAATGAAGACACTCCTCTCCCTATCTTCAGGTAAAACCACTGACATCAGAATCACCTGAAGAGATTGTTGAAGGAGGTTGGGGAGGGATCCCCAGAAACTAGAAATTCGCTTTTTTATAAGTCTCCAAGTAATGAGTCACTGCAGGTTAGGAACCATGCTTTGGGAACCCTGGCTGCAAAAACTGAAACGATTTCGTGATTTCTTTAAGTTAGCCGGGTTAGATGCTAATTTTCTTCCATTTCTCCTAACATCTTTGCTAGTTTCACAATTACTCGCAATGCCTGTAGGTGGCTATCTGGTCATGAAAATTTAAAGACTAAGATAGAAAGTGCATGCTTCTTGTTTTGCCTTTTTCTTTTCTTTCTTTTGCTATTTTGTCACTTTTTCAAGTTATAAACTGCCTTTTCTTATCACACCTGGCTAAATTGGAGACTAAGGTGGGAACATGGTGAGCCCTTGAGGGGTAAAACTTCAATTTCCTTTGCAGTATGGAGCAGGAAAACAGGGCAGTGAGTCCCCCACAGGACACCCACAGCACCTTTGGAAGTCAGCAGACTTGATGCCTGAGGCTGGGACATTGGAGTGCAGGTGTTTTATAAGTTAGGGCTCATCCAATTTGGTTTTTTTTTTTAAGTTTTTCTACAAACAAGAAATTTTATTGTAATTCTATGAGAGCTTTCTTTGGTTTGTTTTTAAAATCCTAACTTCACTGGCAACTTATGAAATTGCATTAAGAATAATCACATAGTATTGCCACTCCCCTTTCTGCTCCTGGGTCAAAATACCTAATGTACATGACCTCAAGGAGAAAAGGTTTATTTTTGGCTCGTGGTTTCAGAGGTCTCTGGCCATAGTTAGCTGGCTCCGAGGACGAAACATGAAGACAGGAGGGTGTGGCAGAGAAATGTGGCCGACTTTCTGGCATCTGGGAAGCAGAGAGAGCTGGAAGAGTGCAGAGAGGAGGAGGGTGGTGGGCAGGTGTAGGCCCCAGGTTATGCCCCAGGAAGTATGCCTGACTAATCTTCCAGGCTTCTCTTAAACCAGTGGAGATTAACCTTCATGCTTGAGAGTCACATTATAACATACGGAGTAAAATCCTGAGTGAGACAGTAAGAAAAAAAAATCAACAAAATTATTCTTAAAAATTCCCAAAGTCATCTGAGGATGGCGATGCATATCTGTAAGTCTAGCTACTTGGAACCCTGAAATAGAAAGATTACTTAAGACCAGGAGTTTGAAATCAGCCTGGGCAACATAGCAGGATCCCATCTCAAAAAGACAAAAAGAAAAAACCCCAAGTCACAAAAACCTACCTTCATGAAGGTTGAAAGCAACACATCAGCTCACGTTTCTCTTTGCTTGTAAGCTCTTCGCTTATGGCTTCCTATTTCCATACAACCAAGGTCCACTCGAAAGAAGGAATGGATGTTGGGAACAATAAGATTTTCCCCCTTCTTTCCTCCTTCCCGTCAAGTAAACGTAGACATGTATTAATAGTTAAATTTCAGGAAGTTAAGTATGCTTGTAATGTGACTCCATTATATTGTTAAGATAATTGAAGCATTTGATTCTCGGCCACCTGTCCAATTTTTTAAAGTTAGGCTGGAATTAAATATCACACATTGATCCGTTCATTCAATCTATGTCTACGGAAGACTTTCTCTCTGGAACTTAGACTCCTCAAGGGCAGTCATTTACATTTGATTAAGGCACTTCACTTGTTTTATACTCAGGCAGTGTTGAATGAAAAAATAGGGAAAAAGTCCATGTCATTCCTGTTCTAGCTTTAGAGGAGAAAAGTAAGTAAAGATTAGCTGTATAGTGTGTTTTGAGTGTCTTATATTTATGACATCATTGTAGAAGAAGAAATTAGTTCTGCTTGGGAGAGTGTGAGACAGACTCATGAGAAAGACTTGTGAGCTAGACTTTGATGGATGAGTAGGAGTTTTCTAGGACAGAAAGAGCTTTCCGGGTAAAGAGGAGGCTCATCTTATGATTCTAAAATGCTTCCTTTTTAGGAATCATTATCTTAATGTTTTAAGTGCCTTGTGCTGAGATAAGAGTACAGAAGAAAGGCTGCAATAACTAATAGTTACTTGGTGTGCATTATGTGTCTGGTATTGTAAGTGCACTTTGCACACATGGTTTAAATCTCATAAGAAACGTATGAGGCAGACAATACTAATTCCATTTTCTAGACTGTCAATAGGTAATCACCGAGGAAGACTTAGTTTTTCAGAGATGATGACCATTGTGTTGTGTGTACCCCGTTTGAGTGCCGCATAGGCACTTTAGACTTTGCGCACAGTGGGAGCCATTGAAGGTGATAACAGCCAGTTGTGAATGCACAGGATAGATTTAGAAACCTCCAGAGGAAGGAGACCTTTTCAAGCGTTTTGTGCTCCTCAGTAATGTTTTAGAGGCCTCACTTTCATCCTTGACCTTGGGATTGTATCCCTTGAGGGATATAAAGAAGACATGAGAGGAAGAAGCAGCTAGTCTCCTATATTTACAAATTGCTCTTTTTATCAGTGTGTATTTGCCGTACCCCAGTACACTCAGCCTGTGGAATTGGTACACATATATATTGCATCTTCATCGTTTAGCTTCCTCCCTGTCACCTTCTCTCATTCTCCACCTCTTCCCCACAGCCCTCCTCATCCTCCATAAATAATGTGTCTCCCTGTTTTCTGCCATCTCTCTTACTTCACTCTTTCACTTCCTTACACGTTGGGTCTCTTGTATTAGACAAACCATAACATAGTGTATTGGTTTTTTTTTTTGGCTTATATGTTATCTAAAATATCATGGCTGATTAGCATACGTACACGATTTATATTTTTATTTATTTTTAAAATGTTTCCCATTGATATGTGTAAGTGCAAATTTTAAGGTTTACAATGAAGTTGAGCATTTTGTGCTCATACATATCTTGTCTAGGTGACAAGGACTTTCCTGCTCTCCTTTTGTCAGTCTCCCAACCCACCCCTCTCTCCCTCCCCACCCTACCCCCCTGGTTCACTTTTTCACTTTAAGTTCCATAAGATAGTTGTGATCTGGGTTTCTCATATCAGAGAGACTATTTGATGTTTCACCTTCTGCTTCTGACTCACTTCACTATGCATGATGTTCTCAAGTTTCTTCCATTTGCCTGCAAAAGCCTCCAAGCTGTTGGACTTTATAGATGCATAATATTCCATTGTGTACACAATTTGTAAATATAGAAGTGGATACACATTGGAATCATGCTTTTTTTCCCCTTTATGGGCCTCCACATCAAAAAAAAGTGTGGTGGTAGTGACCCACATATAGCCACAGGATATGTCATCATCTAGAGGACAGTAAACCACAGGGGCAAGAAAGATTGACCAGGTGGTATGAACATGGCTGCTTTCACCTTTACTTGTGAAGGTGATGGTTTTAATTTTTTCTCACATTTTGAACCACTTGTTTTTTATGTTTCTGAATAAGTGGAAAACACTTTTAAAGTCAAGATACAAGCACTAAAGAGCAAAAGGCATTCCTTTCCTTTTCTCTGGGAAAGATTCCATCCTAGTAATTCTTAGGCGTTGGAGAACCTTAAAAGTGGAGTAGGCGTCAAGGTCGCTTAATGCTTCCTTCGTACTGCCCGTCTAGAGTTTCAGACATGTAGTCATTGAGTGTTTGCTTGAATCCTGTGAGAACTAGGCAGCCTAATCCTTTGTAAGAAAGTTTGGACAGATGCAGTTGGTAGAGTTCCATTTTCAAGGCACAATTTAGTTCCCCAACATGCAACTTCTATACATTTTCTCCCCTACTTAAGCACCGGTAGCCCTGTACATGAAGCTTTAAAGTTCTCCCTGGACTCTCATCCGTGCACAATCATGCTGGATGCTCACAGCTCTTCCATGTAGTAGGCAGGTGTATGTTTGTTCTGATTAAATAAATGAGGCAGCTGAATCTCATGGTCCAGCCAAAGAGCATGCTAGTTATTTTCCACAGCACCATTTGTCATGCCCAATTTGCATGTTCCATAGAGGAGGCATTGTAGCACCAGGAGCCGGCTGACCTGAGTTTTAGTTCTGGTTCTACCACTTTCTGCTAACAAGACCTCGGATAAGGTACTCATATGCTGCCTCTCTGAGCTGCAGTCTTCTCCCTCATCTGCAAAACAGGAATGATGTTCTCCACTTCTGAGCCCTGTTGGGGAGATTTTAATTCACTTTAAAAGCTTAGCTTGAATTAGGTGTGCAGTGAATGTGAATGTCTTGTTTTTCCAGTCCTGGTTCAAATAAATTTTTAAAATCTTAAGGCAGTATGATGTTTACTTTTGTTAAATTGCCTATCAGATGTTTGGTTCCATCATAGCAGCTAAGGGAGGTTACTTTGGATCTTAATCCTGTCATTTCTCTTTTAGGCATCTCATAATAATTAGTATCAACTTGATTTTGAAAAAACTCATTCGATTGTTTCAAAAGTCATGAAAAGATGTATTATCAGAAAGAAACTTAAGCAATTTCCATTTTGAGAAAATTGACTCTATTAATAAACTATTTTTTAATTTGAGATGACATGAAATGGGTCACCCCATTGCCTTGAGCTATCTTGGTGGTGATTGGGAAGAGATGAGGATGGGTTTTCTTAGTAATTTAGAATTTTTCCTTTGTGGATCTTGTGATGAATGTGGATGCTTGTCTTTGGAATTAAACATTTGAAGAAGGATCTTTTATACCCTACTTCTTCTCATGTTCTGTCATGAAGGTGAATATTTTATTCTTAGAGAAATCTGCCACTTTGTGGGATTTTTAGATCTTGATTGAAGGGAGGGCCCTTTGATAATTGTGAGTTAACATTTAAGAATGTAGTCAGGTAGTCAGTCTGCCAAGCTGAGATTTCAGTGAGAATTTTTTGATGTCAGTGACACAGGACTCAGTGCCTCAGGTACTTAGGACATAGTAGCTATCTGCTGACTGAATGTAATGTTACTGGTTGCTGTATTTGTTAAAATTCAGTGAATACAGATTTGTTGGTACATCTTGGGTACTTACTATGATATCTTTTAGTTTTAAAAATACATGTCAGATAAACTATACAAATTCATATATTTTCCACAGATGCACAGATTTTTTTTGACTACCTTTCTCTGTATAGAGACAGTGAAGATATGCATGTGTGTGCTTTAAGATATTCTCATATCTGCTTTTTAAGTCTTGGCCATATCCCATTTCTCTAAAGATAAAATCTTTTGCTATCTTTTAAGAATTTTTTCCTAGTAAGATCAGCTATCCATTTTCTAGCAACTTCTTGGCTCTTAAGGGGCATTGAGCTTGGAAGAGCTCAAGGCCAGACACAGTGTGGGTGAAGGGATCTCTGGTTTGAAACTGGTGTTTTTCCAAAAATAGAAATTGAGCATGTGGGAATGATGGATGAAGCACTCTGTGTCTGTCTGTCTGTCTGTCTTTCTTTCTTTCGTTCGTTCTTTCTCTTTCTTTCTTTCTTTCTTTCTTTCTTTCTTTCTTTCTTTCTTTCTTTTTTTTTTTTGACAAGGTCTTGCTCTGTAGTCCAGGCTGGTTCTGAACTCAGCATGTAGCTCAGGCTTTCCTCCAGCTCACAACAATTCTCCTGCCTCAGCATCCCAAGTGTTGGGATTATAGGCATGTGCCACTTCGCCTGGCTTATGTAGTGCAGGGGAATCAACTCAGGGCCTTGCACTTGACCTTTGTGCTATTCCTCCAGCCCCTGTATGACTACATTTTATTAAGATTAGTTCTTTGGTAAATGTTTCCCTGTCTTGCAATCTTAGTCTGTATTTCAGAATCAGTATGTTCAGGGTCCTGAGTCAGTGGTCCTTCCGTTTCCTTCTCTCCCCTCAGCACTTAGTTACCTCAACATGAATTTAACCTGAGGGAAAAAAATCCTCCTAATGTCTTGATTTCTGGCAGAAAGTATTTATGTTAATGAACTTCAGTTTTACTTTTTTTTCCTTAAGTTCTAGAAAAATTCAGAAATTTGCCACAGATGTTTTTCTAGATATAAATCCTATGTGCTTGCTTCGGCCACATATATACTAAAATTGGGATGATAAATATAAATCCTATGAATGCAATTAAACTTACTTTTTCTTATGCAGCTACGTTGATGCATAATAACAGGCAGCTTGGGAAATCGGTGTATTTACATGTCTCATTTTTATTATTTTTATTTTTCTTTCTCCTCCCATTTTCTCCCCTCTCACACCTCCTACATCTCCTTTTCTTCTACACAAAATCTGTCTCCTTGCTTTGTTCCATCTCACTTTCACTTTTTTGTGGTTTGGTTTTATCTCATGCTAGAGAAACCATGTGATATTTAACCTTTTGTGTTTGATTCATTTCGCTAAGGACAATGGTCTCGAGGTACATCCATTTTCCCACAAATGACTCAGAGTTTTCTTTCTTGATTGTAGTGTTCCACTGTATAAATGTACCACATCTTATTTACTCATTCATCTCTTGATGGACATATGAACTGCTTCCAGGATTTAGCTATTATAAGTTGTACTGCTATAAATATGGGTATGTGTGTATCATTCTTGTATGATGACTTTACCTCTTTGAAATTTGAAAATAAATCTGAAATTCAGGATACGGAAAATTCATTTGAAAGCAGGGGGAGTTGACTCGAATATTAGAGGACAGAATTTAATATCCTGAATGCTGGGATTATAGATGTGTGCCTCCATACTGGTGTGCTGGAGAATCGGACCCAGGGCCTTGCACCTGCTAGGCAAGTACTCTAACAGCTGAGCTTTACCCCCAACTTCAAAGTAGGTTATTTTTTATGGATAATATTTGATGCACTTGAGGATGTGGCATTATAAATATAATTTGTCACTAGGAATGAAAGTGTGATGTCATAAGCATAATTTCTCACTGGGACTGGAAGTAAAAATTGATGCCATATTTTCAGAGTGTAACTGAAACCCATAATCTCACTTTTGGTAGTGTATTCAGAGGCCAAGGCATGTGCTTAGCATGAGTGGAAGCTGGCTCGCTCCATAAAAAATCAGAGGTGAGTAAAAGGATTTATGAATAGCAGTGCTCATTATGGTTTGTTTAATGAAAACTGTAAGCCACATAAATATCCAAGTATTAGTAGTTGAGCCAAATGTGATGTGCTAACGTACTAGAATATTCCAGTACTATTAAGATGTGCGACTTTGAAGACTATTTAAGGACAAGGAGATTATGTGGGATGTCCCATTAAATGGGAAAAGACATAGAATGAAGAAAAATACAATATATAGCAGAACACTATGGTTACTACTATTTCCAGGAAAATAAGATAGACACTTTTAAAAAAAAAGTTTCTTTGTGCCTTTGTGCATTCTTGTGCTTTCCACATTTTCTCTAACAAATACTTGCTACATTGATGATTGGATGAATGAGTACCTATAGAACATTAGAGAGATACCTGGCCCCATAGATAACTCTCAAGTATGTATTTTTATTATTGCTCTTAGCAAAATATTTTTAAATTCACTCCAATTGTAATTATTTTTGTAACCACTTGTTTAATCTCTGTCTTTCATAAACTGGTACTTAAAGATCCTATCTGTTGCACACACACCAGTTCTGGTATCAAGCGTGGTACTTGACAAATAGTAAGTGTTTGGTCAATATTTGTTTGGACCCACAAAGATCAGATTTCTAGTATTTTCTTTTGTTTCATTTTCTTAGGGGTAGGTCAGCAGTGAGAAAGTCGTGAAAGTGTTAGCTGTTCCCAATAGAGAATATTTGTGTTCTTATCAGTGTAGGAAGAATGTAGGTAAATGAAGAAATTGTGTGGTGGTTGAGATAGTGTGTTTTGGGGGCAGAAATATATTCCTTGCTATATTGGATGTATAGTGGCCCTGAGATTTCTTCCCCCGCCAAATGTGTATTTTTAACTAATAAGTGATTAAAATTATAATATAGTTACTTCAGGCATCCTTTTGTGCTGGTCCTTGGATTACAACTTTCAGCAAGAATATGTACATTTTTAACAGCCTGGAAGGTATTTTGGTGAGATGGTAGGAGCGTATTTGGTTATAGAAGGATCCACAGTTCTATAAAGGGACAGAATTTGAATCTTTTGTTTATTATAAGTTTTAAAGGTCTCTGCAGTATGCAAAGTTTCTCAATTGTGTATAGCTACCTCCTAAAGCTTGCTGATCACTAGGACAAAGTAAAGCTCAGCAGGAGTTGCCAGCTGCTGTTTATAAAACCCAGTGATAAAATTCCCTTAATGAAAGTAGCGTGCTGACAGTAGTGTTTATTCTTTAAAACATAATAATCATGTTTATTGTATCTTTCTGAGACAGCTTTGTAGAATATGTCTGAAATATTTCAAGGGTGTTTATAGTTTAACAGGGAAGACTGGAAAGTAATTGCTCTTTCTAGAAATAGAAATTTAGACTAAGAAACACACCTTGGGGAAAATATTAATAGCATGACTTCAAAAGATCTTGACATCCACCTCTTGGTGATTGTTGGAATCTCTGAAAGAGTGTTGAGATATTATAGGATAAAAAAGAATAATCAGGATGCTTAACGGAACCAGAACCTTGTAGCCTGATATGGGAAGCCACATTTGGCAAAGCCTGCTAAGCTACTGAAATGAATGTTAATCTCATTTTATCAGCCTCTTGTACAATCTTTATTGCATAATTGAATATTTATGACTCTCTAAGTATGTTTAACAGTAAAATTACAGTGTTTATAAAACTCAAAATTTAAAAAGCATGCAACCCTTTGATGGAGAAGAATTATGTTTAAGTACTACAAAATTGAAGATGCTTCATAGTAGTTTGTATCCTGTCGAAGAAGTGTCTTTTCTGACTTAAGATAGTGTGACAAAGGAAGTAATATATGCTATTTAAAAAAAAATTTAAAGACAAATGTGAGTTAAGAGAATTATTGCTTATATAAAAACAGATCACCACCTGCAGCATGTTTTAGGGCAAAGTACACTGTTTCCTCCATCTACTTTGTATAATTTTGGTTGATTGCATTCCTATCTACTTTGATGTTATTACTGAAACTTTTTGTTGTTGTTGGTATGAACTACATTTTGGAATTGAACAGCTTCAACTAAAGACGTAATAATATTGAAAATCAACATAATGAATGGTAATGGCTGTTTAGTTTTGTAACATATGCTTATTTTTTTTCCTGTGAATGTATTTTTGGGGAAACTTGACTCCCTACATATTTACTTTTTTGCAAATGGAAACCATCAAAAAGGTATTTTTCCCCTTTGGAAAGATTTAGATATTCTTGCTTTTCTGGAAAGTATAATCTAAAAGGAAATTACAGCTCATATTAGAATTAAAACTTTAAAACTTGCAGTTAACGTGTGTCTCTGCCACTTTTTTCTCTTTTGTTGAAATGGAAATGAATTCATTCAAGTAAATAAAATAGTGAATGAGCATTGTTTTCAAAGTTGTAGTATCTGATTATTTTGAATGTCTAAAATTTGAGTGTAAAATTTCAAAAATATTTTACCTTTGAGATTGATTTAGATGTACTGTAGTGTTTGCATGTGACACTGAGAGATGACCAGAAATGTGAGCATCTGTGTCCAAACGTAGAAGCCAAATCCTAGATTCCGTGCCCACTTGGCAGCTGGTAAATATTCATTTGCCTCAGTGGCTCCACTTTTTTTGTGAGGATTGCCTGAAATCCTCCCAAATAAATAGCAAGTATCAATAATATATGCCTGAGATAGGTGATACTTTGTATTCATTATTGCTTACTTGATGTCTGAGGATTTTATGTTGTGAGATTCTTAAAACCTTTGCCTCTCCAACATCCATTTTGGAAAGGATTAGCTAGTACGTTCTTTTTAAAAAGCTGACAAGTGAAAAAATATCAAGATTGGAGCTCTCAGGTTCTTTGACTGAATGCTAACATTGAGGGAAGTTCTGCTGTACTAGGCAGTGCATCCTGGTGCCTAAAGGGAACCTGAGCGTTTGTGGGTGTATAATCCATGAGGTCTCTGACTTATTCGTGTAAAGCAGGGATGAGAAAACCTTTCCTGTAATGAGTCAGAGAATGGCACTTTAGGCTTTCCAGTCTGTATACCGTCTCTTTCATGACTCTTCTACCATTGTAGCCAAGACTAGTTTGGACAGTATGTAAACAAAGGACATACTTATATTCTAGTAAATCTTCATTCATGAAAATGGAACATCATTTACTGATTTCTGATACAGGTTATTGAAAGTATGTTGCCACCCCCTTTTAAAGTCAAAAATAAATTCCCGCCCCAAAGTTGTAATTGTGCATTACTTGGTTTCAGCTGCAAGAATAGGGTCAGGGTAGTAGGGACCATTATGCCTTTTTAGTCATAACTGAATAGATTTTGTGTCTTGTCCAACAGTGCCAAGTCCTGGCTTTGCACCTTGATAGTTTTACCTGACTACCCACTTCCTAGCTGTAAAGTTATTTGGTTGTGATGTGGTTTTATAGGGCTCACTTTTCTCACTGGGAAAATAGTGATAATTCTCACCTCATTGGGTTGTCGCAAGGTTTGAATGCGCTCCATACACTTGAAGTGGACAACTCAGGGTCTGCAGCAGATACTCCAATAAAACGAGCTCCTAAAAACTTGACTGAGAATCATATCCTAAAAGCTAATTTTAAAAAGCTTACTGCTATTTTATATATATTTCTTGTTATTTTTAAGCGGTAAAATGGACCTCTATGTATTTACATAGTCAAAATTTTTTGAAGCTGTGCCTGTTAGCTGAGGTCAGGGATTATTTTTTTGTTTTGTTGTTGTTTCCAATATGTCAGGAACTAGTGCTCTTATAAAAAACAACACAGTTAATTATTTTTAAAAAATAAAATAGGCAAATGGAGCTAGAGGAATGGCCCAGCATTTAATCAGTTGCCTGGCAAACCCAAGGCCCTGAATTCAGTTCCCTAGCACCACATAAAGCTAGGCATAGTGACTCATGCCTGTAATCCCAGCACTCAAAAGGCTGAAATAGGAGGATTACCATGAATCAAAAGCCAGCCTGGGCTACTTAATGAGTTCAAGACCAGCTTGGGTTATAGAGTGAGACCCTTTCCCCCCTACCTCCCCCCCCAAGAAAAAAAGAAAGAAAGAAAGAAAAGAAAAAAAAGCAAACACTTACAAAGCACATGTACAGCTTTAAATTTTAAAAATGAGATAAAAAACCCCAAAAAGTTTCTAGAGCCTGCCTTTACATCTTTCTTCTTATTTCTCTGGGGACTGGTAATAAGCAACTGGCAGGTTGGTCCTGGTCTACAGATCGCACTTAGGAGCACTGATTTGGGGTAAAGTTGATGAAAATTAATTTCTTGTACCCTTATCAGTCACTCTAGTGTAAAATTAACCTCCAAGTAGGTGTTTGTTCCCTTTTTTTTTTTTTGAAAGAATTACCAACTGTAAGTGAAAATTCTTTACTCTCCTATACTCCATGCCGTGTTTCTTTTTTTGGGCTAACTATAGATTCTCTTAGGGCTAACTGTAGATTCTCTTGCTCCATACCAAGATGGCCTGAAATTGAAGTATCCCCATCAATGGACATTTGTCCTGCTGGTTGTGCCACTGATCTTGACAGCCCAACCCTCATAGGGTCCAGGTATAGAAATCTCAGGTACTGCTGGGTAGGGTCATGCAAAAAAGATCCACCAAATCATAGTTTTAAGCAGAACCAAAAACATCAACTGTTGTGAGATTTGTAATTTCTCTTTTCAGATTTCCCAACAAAATCAAGCTATCTATAAATACAGGACACATTCAACTTTCATAAAATAAAGGTAGTTAAAACTATTGTGATAATCGGTTAAGCCATGTTTTATCCCAGCTTTAGTAATCACCTTTTTTCCTAACCTTTTGGTAATTAACAAAAATAAGGAAATAAAACACAGTTTTTTGCTTTAGAAGTGGATTAGCTGAGACATCTCAAGAAACTTGAAGTTGTCTTCGGAACTACTCATTAATGTCATACTGAAGAATTGTTTCAACCAAGCATGGTGGCACATGCCAATAATCTCAGTACTCTGGGAGGTTGAGGAAGGATGATTGTAAATTTTGAACCCATCCTTGGCAATTTAACAACTTAACAAGACCCTCTCAAAAAAGAAAGAAGGAAGAAAGGAGGGAAGGAAGAAAGAAATCCTAAAAGCTCCCATTACCTCTGTTCAGCAATGTATGCCATTATTTTCACTGCCTCTTTAACTTTTTCTTAACAGAGATGATTTTGTCCTTCTTTTGATTCCCTGAACCCCGATACGCCCTAGGTACACCCTGTTAGTGTCCCAGTGTGTGACTGGATGAGTAGGCGATGCTTCCCAGGTCTCTCCCTAGCCTGCCACCCCACATCTGCACACTCTTCACTGTGCAAAGGTCCCTCTCAAAAACATAACCAGATTGGGGATGGGGGAGGGAATAGGAAGGGAGTTGCTCCAGAAGAACACATTGCTGTCAACACTTTTTTTCTTTGCCCATAACCCAAACAAGTACTGTGTATTTTGGGAACTCAACTGCTTTTCTCATCCTTCAGTTTTTGTTGCTGATTGTGTAATAGTGTTGTAGGAAAGCAGCCAACGATAGTGCTACCACCTTCAAAGCTGTCACTGTGACTTTCTGGAAACCATCAAGGCCACACCTTAATTTAGTTGAAATTCAATGGCATTGAGCACTTGAGATTATAGATAGCAATTTTCTGAGTAAACACAATGGCGTGTGAACATATGACTGGGCTGGATATTAATATATCAGAGTGTTAGCTTGGGTATCACAGCTCATTGATGCATTCCAGTCAATCATTTATAGATATTTTATGATATGTATACAGGATAATTTCACACATTGTAGGTATAGGAAAGGTTGTCAGAATTTCGTTTGTATAATAACAAAGGCTTTTAAAGAAAAAGAGCTTACCAAAAATATTTATAGTACATAATAACAGGTTAGAGTTTTGGTTCTGTTTTATTTGGGAAACCCATAAAAGCCAATATTTCTTTGGCACTCTATACTATTACTTGATTTGTGTAGATTGTTGGTTGGTATATTAATGCCTTTGGAAAGAAATGACACTCTTCAGAGTACCAATAGTATTTGTATTAGTATTTGAAAAACATGAATACATAGGGTTCTAATTTAAACATTTATTTTTCTTTCTTAACTTTTCATATATATGTATTTATTCCAAAAAGTTGGTTTTAACTTTTAAACACTTAAAATTGGAGGTGGCTTATAGCTTGCTAAAATAAATTACTAAAACTCTAGTAAAATAAGCAAGCCAGAAAAAATTGATTCAGTAAAACACAATCTTGGAAAAATTATGAAAACTACCAATATAAACATACATGAAAAATTAGAATATAAATTACATAAAGCACGAGTATAATTAAGTCAATATATCCTTTTTACAATGAATTGAATTGGTGGTGGGAAATATCCGGCCCATGGGCTCTGTGGTCTGACTTAGCCAAGACAACTGTCACATTAGATGTGAGTTAATTAAATGTTTAACTAAATACAGCAGGCTAATTTTTAAATTGATAATTGTGTACAGCCTGTGAGTAATGTCACAAATATCCAAATGGCCTGTGGCAGAAAAAAGACTCCCCATTTTTGATAAATAATAGCTATCTATATTTTAATGTGTCATTTAAGGATAGTTCTTTTTTTTTCCTCCACTTTCCTGTGTTTATAATATAGCTGTGAGGTTTTTTATAATTAAAAAACTTTAAAAATTAAGCGTAAATTATTTTAATTGCTCAAAATGATCAATATTAAAAACGATGGATCCAAGCACTGTATATTTTTAATATAAGTAGCAAATTTATTGACTTGACTTACAAAATGTTGCTGAGCATCAAGTAACGGCTTTGTAAGTTAACTACCTTCTAGATGGCTAAAAGAAGTGGGGTTTTTACCCAGGACTTCCATATACCCAAATATTGGTTATTATACCGGATCTGTGTTAGCTACCCAGACGAAGAAAGTCTGTGACACTTTGTATCTATTTTATGAAGGAACGTTTCAAGGCCAGGGTAAGTTGGCAACACAAACCTTTTTGTGCTGCTGGGTTAAGGGGATCCCCAGAGATCCTGGCTGCTTTCGGAAACGTGTGGACGCATCCAATTACAGTCAAGGCAAGGGACAGATCTGGCTCATCAGGTGACCGCAATCAGCGGTGACAGCCTGCCACACTCCCTTCTGCCAAGCAGGGCATGTGGCTCACCTGCCAGCCCCATTATTCTCAGTGCAGTCGTGCCAGCCGGGACTTTTCTCATTTAACCCTGAAGGTCTTCATTTACATAAAGTTTTCAAAGGATAAGCCAGGACACTTGGACTCTCTGTGCTCCAGCCCACCCTGGCTTATCGCGTTGCAAGTATTTCTGAGTTGCCGATGGGCCTGGCCTTTGTCCATCCCAGACCATCCCCAAGACTTATCTTGAAACAGAACCTTTTTCACAGTAGCAAAGGTAATTAACCAAGGTAGGTGTCTTAGTTACTTTTTTGTCGCTGTAACTCAGTACTCGACATCCACAGCTTAGGGAAGAAAGATTTATTGTTGCTTACAGTTTCAGAGGTTCTCAGTCCATCACAAGTGGGCGGCTGGAACTTGGTGAAAGTACATGGCAGGGCTGGCGTGAAGGCAGGGCCAGAGCCAGAGCTGCCGTAGCAGAGGTCCTTAACATCATGGTGGAAGAGAAAGCCTGGGAGGAAGGACAGAACCAGCACACACCCCTCCAGGTCCAGCCCATGCCCTTTTCAGCCACACCCCACCTCCCAGCCCTACACAGTATCCACAGGAACATGAGACTTTTGGGGGACTCTCGATCCAAACCATGGCAGTAAGGCTTTCCACCAGCAACAAGGAAGATGGAAACCTGGTTTCTGTTGGGAGGGCCCCACATGGCAAACAGGTAGCGAGTGTTCTTGTTCTTATAACCAAGCATTTTCCCACACCAACAGTTTTTGAAAAATAAATATTCTGACTAAAAGTAGATGACACTTTTAGTCTACGAAACAGTTGAAATTGCTAACATGCTTCTGCTGCCAGCACATGCCTTCATGCTGAAAGCCACCCAGGCTTGTTCATCATGTTAGGAGCCCACCTCCCCTGTGACATTTCCTTTGGAATCCATGCAATAAGAAGTATGGAGAGCAAGATTTTTATATGCCATGGTGGAACATTGTTGGGTTTAATTCCTGTGTTACTTGAGTGGATTTTATAAATCATCTGCAGTTTAGAGAGACCAAGAGACCAGGTGTCTTCTGCTACTCGACCTCACAGAGCCAGTGGTAGGAAATAGCATTTGGCTGTTTGAAATGTCATGGTACTTGAATTGACTAGGATAATGTATTATTTGGAGTGCAGGGCTCTGGCTCATCAGAGTAAGGTCTAACTCCCAGCTGGATTTGGTAGCATGTAGTAGTAACTCACTGGGATGATTCAGACAGCTGAGGCAGGAGGATCATAAGTTCAAAGCCAGCATGGATGACTTAGTGAGACACTGTCTCAACAAAAAGTGAAAATAAAAAATAAAAAGGGCTGGCAATGTAGCTTATGTTTCTTGAGTTTAATCCCTGGTACTCCAAGGAAAGAAATATTTCAAAAGAAAGAAAGAAAGAATATGAAAATTAAGGATACCAGATGCTTTGTAAAAACTGACTTGGAAAAGAAAAATCTCCAAATTCAGATTAAGATGATGCATCATATATTAGAAGAAAACAGCAAATGTTTGTAAGCAGAAACTAAGTCCATAAAGATGTAGTGGGGCTGGTGATACAGCTCAACGTTAGAGCACTGCCCAGTGCACATGATGCCAGTGCAATTCCAGCACTTCTCTCCCCAGAAAAAAATTTCTTGAGATATAAATGGGCTTTACACATGCTAGATAGGCAAGTACTCTGCCACCGAGCTACAGCCCCAGGTCCTCCACTCCACCTCTTTTTTTTTTATTTTTTTGAGATAGAGTCTTTGTATGTTGTCTCAGCTGCCTTAAATGATGGTATTACAGCAGATTGCTGAACTCTTTATAGCATGTTTCTTGTCTTTCTGTGTGGACTTGTTTTTAATTAGAAAAATCTGCCTAAAAGTAAGAGAATTGTTAACCATGCATAGTGGCATACACCTATAATCCCAGCTACACGGGAGGCTGGAGCAAGAAGATCATAAGTTTGAGGACTGCCTTGGCCACTTAGTGAGACCCTTTCTCAAGACCATAAATGAACAAGAGCTAGAAAGATTCATGCCTACTAGCACAGGCCTGTATCCCAGGACTCTGGGAGACTGAAGAAGGAAGATTGAACCTTTGAGTGCAGCTCTGGCAGTTCAACGACTAGGGCTGAGTGTGCAGCACACTTGGTGGAGGTCACTGGGTTCAATTCCCCGTATCACAGAAAGGCAGGGGGCGGGTGATGGTTAGCTCAGCATTCTTTGTATTCAATCCCCAGTATCACAAAACAAGCAAGTTACTGTCTCTGAATTAACTATCCCCGTGTGTAGCATCGTCTTCTGTTAACGTTCAAGGGGGCCAAGCGTTGGGCTCACATTGTTGGGAAATGCTGCCACAGAGCAGTATAATGAATGTCACAGGATTGTCTAGTGTACAGCTCATGACAGAATGACACTCCTCTCTCATAATTTAGGCTGCTACAGAAGCCCCTGCTATCTTCATACTAAGCTGGTCACACCACACCACAGGGATCGTTATCCAGGGATCAGCTTTTAATCATGTCTGTAGCCGGCAGTCAGGATGGAACCCAGTGGAGAGCCCCCATGGGGTGCATGCCTGGCCCAAGAACCCACACAGCCACCCTATCTACAGCTCCTGTTTTTCATTGTTTAAGCTTTGCTTTTTCAGCCCTTGAAGCCACACCCCAACCTCTGCACACCTTGGTCTGCCTGAAAAGCCCTTCTCCACTGTATTAACAGGACAACATCATCCCATAGCCTCCTCAACCTAGTGTCCCCAGGGCCTGGGACTGTGTCAGATACAGAATAAGTGTTCAGGGTCCACATGTGTTTGTGGAAGGAACAAAGCTGTGAGTGGAGCAGTGACAGAGGGAAGAAGCCACATTTGTGGGTCTTGAAGACTCACACACAATGCCCGCTGACTCATCATTCTGTTCTGTGGAAAAGCTTTGACCTCCCTCCTGGATTCTGCTGGGAGGTGGACGGAAGAGGCAGAGGCAGCTGGGGCCTGGGCTCATGATCCCTCACCCGCCCCTCTACTCTAGCAAGGTGGAGAGCTGAATGTCTTAGGTGAATTCCCCAGGCTGGGTCACAAGTCACAGGAGCTGCTGCTGTCACTGGTAGAAAATGAAGCCCTTGCAACTTGGAGAGATCTGCTGTGTAGGAACAATGGAATGCAGTCCGGCAGAGCTTATGCTATGGAGGGAACATTAGTGGCCTTGGGGGTTTTAAAAAACTCGGCTTTGCTACCTAGCTGTGAGCAGAATTTTTCCTATAAAGATTAGTTCATAAAATCTGTGTTGTATCAACCAGTTGTATCCAGTCCAAGCATCTCACTTGTGCCTGGCACAAAGTAGACAGTAACACACATTTGTCAAATAAGCAAATGTAGTAAACACTATAGTTCATAGTTACAGGTAATTGAAATTAAAACTGTAAGAATGCCCAATGGCCACTGAGTATTGCTAAGCACTGGCCATCCATTTACCTACCTTGATTTTCCATGACACAACGTTCCTTCTTAATTGGCCTCTAGTTTCTCCTCTTCTCATCCTTCTGTAAGTGGCAGTAGGCCCACATTCATATTTCTGGTACTCCCCATGCAGATTAACTCTGTGTGACCCGTAGTTCACCCCTCCTCCCTCCAGCTCTATGAGGCTAGTGCTGCTCTTCCTAGAAGGGAGCTTGAAGAGCCGTGCCTCCACTTGAGAAGTACATGTCACAGAGCAAGAGGCTGGGACAGGAGGTTGGTAGTAAGGATTTGATGAGGAAAGCTTGAGAAGATGTGCCTCTTTACAGTGTGTTTTTTTCTCTCCTTGTGCTGGTAGCTGCAGTAGCCAGTAGCAGAAGTTCAAGATTTGGGTCCATGATAGAAAAAAAAAATCAAAAGTTAATTTAAAGAGTACAGCATTTATCATCATTATTGTTGTTGTTGAAGGAACCTACAAAAATGACTGGTTATTGAAACTGAAGCTTTTTGGAGGAACGTGCGGTGTGGACAGGTGTGGTTACATTGGGGGTGTGGCCCCTGGCCCCACCCCAGGCCAGCTGTAGCTGGGATGAGGGAGGGAGAGCCCTTCACATCTGAGTTGCTCTGGGACACACCTGAGTGGGCAACATCTCTGCAGACCAGAAACTCACCTGGGTTACAGCACATATCGGGAGGCACCTTTGCCCCTCCCTCTGTCATTTGCTTCCACGAGCCCTCTGGAGAACTGGTTGCATTCTAAGTTAAACTCCCCAGCCATTTGACAGTCTTCACAGACTGCTCCTCCAAACTTTGTTTCACAGCCCCCTGCTGACACAGGGCTAGAATCCTGTCACTACCTGTCCTTCCAGCTCTCCTACTTGCTCGCTCTGCATAACCGTTTTGCAAGCCAGCCACCTGCCCAGCCTCTGGCCCCTTTCTTCATTCTTCTCATCCCCACACCAGTGGCCATTAGTACCTTGTAATCTCCTGCAGTTATCTGTGATTCCCATAAAAGCTAATTAACATTGATGACTGTGGTGGCCCATGCCTATTATCCCAGCAGGCCGGGAGGCTGAGGCAGGAAGATGACAAATGCCAGCCAAGCCTGGGCAACTTAGTGAGATCCTGTTTCAAAATAAAACATAAAAAGGGTCAAGGATGTAGCTCAGTGGGAAGCCCTGGGTTTAGTCCCCCTCGAGTCCTTGGGGCAAAATTCTGGTCACCTCTGAGCATCTTTGACTCATATGTTTTAGTTACCACCTATTTGATGAACAGGCACTAGAAAGCCAAGAACAATTTCTTGGGGGTTTCTCCAATTCTTATTAGATTCCAAGCACCTAGTCAGTCCTTCTGACATACCTCAAATGGAGGGAATGCTGTTGGAACTGATTGAAATGGTTGATGGATTGTTAAAATTTGGCACAGAACAGTATATTCAGAAAAATATATTGACAAATGAGATTTCTTAGTTACTGTTTCATCACTGTGACTCGATACACAACATTCACAACTTAGAAAGGAAAGAATTATTTTAGATTACAGTTTCAGAAAGTCACAGTCCATTCACCCGTGAGTAGCTGTAAAATGGTGGAATCACCTGGTGGGGCCGCAGCTGGAGCAGGTGCTCAGGAGATGGAGATCCTTACAGCAGCATGACAGAACTGAGGCCACACTGGGAGGAAGGGTGGAACCAGCGCACACACCCTCCAGGTCAAGCCCCAAGCATCTGCCCCCTCCAGCCAGGCCCCACCTCCCAATACTACACTGTATCCGTAAGTTCATGCAGCTTAGGAGGACACTCCAAATCCAAACCACAGCAGGAGACAAATCTGTACCTCCCTTGAAAGCTGTAGGAAAAGTCATTCGACTAATTATGCTCTGTGTACTCTTTCCTCAAGTTCAGTCAGGTAAACTGAACAAAAATCTATTAATCAAAGTAATATATGTATATATTTTAACAGTAAAATTAACCAGTCGTGAAAAGCATGCCTCCTTCCCTTTCTTACCTCCCTCTTGCACTGTAGGGTCAACAATTTTAAAAAGTTTTGGTTTTTCTGGCAGTTACTGCCATATCTGTGAATTCTATGATTTAACTTAAGATAGGACTAGTGAAAATTAGCCCCTAAAAATAATGAAGTCACAAAATAGTAACACTGAATTGATGTTTGCACTGCATCATTGTTAATCAATTTCATTTGTTGTGGAAATTATTAGGATTTTTGTTACTGTTGTTGTTGTTTTATTTTCTTTTTGTTGCTATGTAGTCCATAATAGCCTCAAACTCACTACATAGTCCCGCTGGCCTTCAACTCAAGTCCTCCTGCCTCAACCTCCAGAGTGCTGCGTTAGAGGCATGCCCAGTCACTTCTTGCTTCTCAGTATGAAGATGATTTTTAAAAATATCGTAGGCAGGTACCCTTAAATCATCACTTTGTTGATACAAACTATTCGCCTCTCTTTAAATTTTAGTGTTAGAAGGGAAATCTTTTGAGGTGCTTGTGTATTTAATAGAATACAAGTGGTACTTTCTCCCTGCCCAACGTCTTTCCCGTGTTCTTTGTTGTAGGAAACGGTGTGAAAAAACTGTCACACTTTGGTCCACAACCATAATAAGCACTTCCTGTACCTCTTCACAGCCGAAGCTCACTCTGTCTTTGAATCCTGTCCCTGAAGGTGGCCTTAGGGTGCAGTGGAGCCTCTGCCCTAAGCTTGTACTCCAGGGAGAAGAGGCGTGCGTTGGTAGAAAAGGGCACAGGAAAGAGGCCTCCACTCCGAAGGCAGAATGGCTGCCTGTGGTGGAGAATAAGTAGGTAGGTAGAGAGTTTAGTGCATTTAATTAAAAGTACTGTGCTAAAAGAAATTGTAGCAATTATATATTATTAACCTAAGTGGTGCTGAGGCTTTGAAGCTGTTTGCTGTGTGCCATTATTTTCCTTGATGGCGTGCCATCTGAGGCGGAGCCGGGCTGTTCAGTTATGTAGTTGGTATTTTGAAGAAGAGTAACATGGGAGATCATGGTAAACAGGGTACAAAATTATGATCTTTGGAATTCTGTGCTACGCATGGAGATGATTGTTAAGTGAATCCAGTGTTCTGCTGCTGTCATTATTTTCAATGTGATTATGCTGTTCTTTCTGTCCCCAAATTAGACATTGTTTAATTCATTGGAAAAAAAACAGTTATATGTATCAACTAAAATCAGAGTGTCACTTTTGAACTGAAATGGAGATGGCATCCATTTCAGACTGAAGTAAATGAATAAAGAAATTAAAGATCTGAGGAGAACAAGCTGGGTCCATTATCATAAGGAAACAGGGCTTACAGTGTAGGGCTTGTAAGCATTCTGAGGGGGGACAGGCAGTAGAGGGCTGTCTCTGGCCAAGAAGGTATACACAAATGCACATTCTATGGCAAAAGTTAAGAGAGTAGCAAGGGTTCAGTGGAAAAAATAACATAAAGTTCTGGACTTGTGTGTGCGTGTGTGTGTGTGCGTGTGTGTGTGTGTGTTGTAAAAAGAGACTCTGGAAAAATTCAAAGTATACTGTCACATAAGATGTGGGCTCTCATAGTATGGTAGGAGAGATGTAAGAAATATTTAAAATGTACACACTCAAATAGAATGTGGACCTTCATCAGATACAGGTAGAGAGGTGTGCTCTACAGCCAGAGCTAGACACTGTTCTGATTTTACAATTTTACAGTCATAAAGTGGAAAAGATTTCCAGAGTTCCTGTAACACATTTGCCAGGTGGATTTTTGCAGCTGAAAATGGCCAGGAGTCATTAGTCCAATCCCCTCATTCTCTGGGAAAGAAAACCAGAAGTAGAGAACCTGAATGACTTGCCTCAAGTCCTCACTCACTGTGTGACCTTGGCTGTATCTCTGAACATCTCAGTTTTCTACATTTTGTTACCAGATCTGAACATTTTGGTGCATTTTAATATCTACCGTTCCTTAGAAACTTTATTACCAGAGATACATCTGATGTTATTATAGAGTTCTTTTGTACAGTAGGAAACACAAGCCATTTCTTTACAGAAATAAACATTTATTGGGCTAAGTGTGTTCAAGGTACTGGTTTTCTCCCACATATTTTTGTTACTATATGTTTGTAATGCATAGTGTGTGTGTGTGTGTGTGTGTGTGTGTGTGTGTGCGTGTGTGTGTGTGCGTGCGCGCAAGGGATGAATCCCAGAGCCTTCACACTATGCTACATCCTCCCACACACAAAAAATGGGCCCATTTTGATTTTGAGACAGTGGCTTACCACGTCACTAACTTGCCCAGGTTGGGCTCAAACTTGTGGTTCTCCTGCCTCACACTCTCAGAGTTTTGGGATTATGGGCTTATGCCACCAGGCCTAACTACAGTACATAATAATTACCTCTAATTTGCCAAATTGGTGCATATCAGTACCACTTAGATACTCTGTTTTTAATGATATGGTTTGGTAGCCTGATGAAAAGGTTAATGTTCAAATCATTTTAAACTTGTTGTGATTAGTAGCATCCCATATGAAAGTTATGAGATCTTCATAGGAGATATATTTTATGGTACACACACATTCACAGGATGGTTGAAAAAGTTTATGAAAATTTTAACCTTGTTTTCCATACAGGAAAAACTAGGACTCTGGTATCTAGGATTTATATTAGAATTAAACTTTTAAATTAAAATAAATTTGTTTTAAAAATCAGTTCTTAAGTTAACATAACCACATGTGGATGTGTGTGGGACACAGCAGATTTAGAATATTCCTGTCATGCAGCAAGTTCTCTTTGTGCTATTCTGTTTCTATTCATGTGAAAGTCACTTAGGATGCATCTAGACCTGGAATCCAAAGACCAGAATTCAAACTCTTCGTTGACCGCTCACCTTGTTATGTAAGGTGTAAGGTGCTCCAATCTAGACAACTGTAGGTTCCTCTGGACAAAATGAAGTTCGTGTCCTACGTCTGTGAAATGCTTCCAGTTTTATCTAAAACGCGTGCATATTCATGAATAGGAGAATCCTGCCTCTGCAATGGCAGGAAGCTTCTGCTTGTGCTGTTTGCTGTGGCCTAGGACGTGGCCTCTGACAAACATCATGCCCAGATCTGCCCCGCTGTGGCCACTTTTCTTTTGTGGCTCAGTGTTGTGTAATGGTTAAGACCGTGAGACATTCAGCTCAGTGTGATCCTGGCAATTTATCCTGTGTCCTCACCTGTGAAAGGTGAGGGGCTGGGAGGGAGAGGGAGGTGGTAAATCAAAGAACTTACGCTACCAACTGGTTGGGCAGAGTGAATGATTCATTACACACAAAGGTAGCCTAGTGCCTAGAACTTAGTAAGCATTCAGTAAATTGTTATTCTTGTTAATAATAGTAGAAGGATGAGCTATTGATAATGTACGTAACATGTACTGATAATACCTGTTGGTAGTCCAGAAAACACATTGCAGAACATTCTTGTTGATTTATCTAGTCTGGTAGGACAGTACAAACCCCAGACACAGGTTTTGAGCCCTAACGGAGATTTTGACTTCAGAAGTTACTAAGTTTACTGGACATGAGCATTTGATCTCTAATTGATCAACTCAAGGAAACAGGCACATGATTCTCATGTTTTCCTGTCCTCTCTGCACAAGGTCTTAAGGCAAGTAAATGGCAGTGCCTGAGAGAAGCAAGCAGGTAACACCTGCGCTGAAGGTAGGCCATGGGTGAGAGACGGTGCAAGGAAGAAAAGGCTTTGTCAGACTGGCTAGTATGTACCCTAATGGATCTACATCCGCCGCTAAGTCTCATCTGGTTTGACCATGTTGCAGTAGAGTGTTAATAAATCAAGATGTTTATGTGAAATGTCCAAGTGCTCAGTATCAGCTTAATTTTTGTTTAAAACTCTGTGAATACCAGACAAATTGGGTCTGTGGAAAGGAGCTGACCTGTGGAGCCACAGCTTTATGACCCTTTCTTGAAAGCAGCATGACTCAGTATCTTCTTGTGAGGGTTAATTGATACTGTCGATTTGACTGGATTAAGAGACTACCCCGCTAGCATACTTCTGGGTGTGTCTGGGTGGCTGGCGTGTGTTCTTGGAAACTTGTCAGTCTCTGGCCCCTTCTTCCCAGGTGCCTACCCCTGCTCCCTGGCTGCCAAGACACAGCGACTTGGCTCTGTTCACACTTCCCGGGGAGGCTTCTGCATTGGAGCCATCTACTTTTTGGCTAAAGCAGCTCAAACTGTGAACCAAAATAAATCTCTTCTCCCTCAAGTTGCAGGTGTCAGGTTGTTTGTCCCAGCAACGAGAAAGCTGATAAGCACACTTTCCAAGAATGCAAACTCTGTTGTTCATTTGGAATTCCTTGCAAAAAGTTTCAGTCATCAAATAAATGGGGGGAACCTTGATTCTGTGACCAAACACATTTTGAAAGTACTTCGTCCTGAATTGGAGTCCCCCTAGTTTATTTGATCGGAGAGTCCTGTACCAAAAGAACATGTACACTTACTCACTTATTTCAGGTGTGGGCCCACACGTGGCTGTCAATATTCTGGAGTGCAGACTGAACTAATGGACCTCTCTTTATACTGTTAATTGAAATTTGACATTAAGAAAGAGTTCATTTTCATAAATTATTAACCCTGTTATACTGTGAATGCATTCTTAAAATGACATTTTTACAGGTTCAGATTTTCTGTTTTTAGATAAAAGACCAACTCATCACTGCAGAGTTAACTGCTAGCGTTGATGTGCTGGTTGGCCTGGTTGCTATAGGAATAAATATTGAGAAGTTAGCTTTTGTTTGGGAAGTAGGCTACTGTGCTAGCTAAGACACCGATGACTAATTCAGGGTCAATAGTAGTATGAAAACCTGGACCACTGTAGCAGTACTGATGAGAATGCTGTTTGGACATGCCAGCTGTACTCTACCTTTGCCTACATTATTTTAACAGCTTGCTTGTTTGTAACAAAGAGATATTTTCACTTTCGTCAATGAAATCTCCATAGTCAGTGGCAGGGGGTGAAAAACTTCCTCTGAAAGGAATTCAGTGAGCCTTCTATGTAGGCAGTAGCTCTTCAACACACTCAAGAATTCCTTTAGTAACAATCTCAATTTACCTTGCCTGCTATTCAGATGTGTCTTAAAATAGCATAATTTCCAACCATCATATTGCAGCAGTGGCACTTCACCACTTAGTAAAGTGTTTCTACATTGGATATCTTTTTAAATATTTTTCATATGCCTTTACTCCAAGGCTCAAATTCAACTTGGGAACAGAGTTAACTAACAAATCTTCCTGAGAATGATCATTTTGGTTAGCATTTGGATTTGTAGGTGGTGGGTAGGGTGGGAATAGATATTTTCCTTGATATTTTTCAAAGGTATTTCTAGAGGTACTGATGCAGAAATCAGAGAAGAAGACAGAGAGCTCACTTATATGAAGCTGATATGTTACAAACACCCAGGAAAAGAAGGTGTTGAGTGGGTGGAGTGGCAGTGCCTCACACCGTAGTACAGCAACTTCATTGTGATAAGAAAGCAGAGCTCAGGTTATGCCAATTTTGACTCCAACTAAAGTTTACCTTATAGACTACTGGGGATGTGGGCAAAAGAAAAACTTCCTGTGGAGTGTAGCTGATATTGGTCTTTCAGAGATCACAGAATGAAAGCCGATACACAGGACTTCCTGTGCTAGAAACAGAAGCTTGTTGAAGTTTTTGAATTCATTTGGAAACATGGAGGTTGTGGCCGCGAGCTTGGGTTCAGTTACTACATCTAACATAAGTAACACTCAGGTCCAGCTGTCCCACTCTAAGAAAACTGAGCATTTGGCACTTACTCTTAATGGTCATATTGTGATGTCAAATGAGAACAACTTTCTTGAATGTTTGATATCTTTTCTTCTGATAGTTTCAGTGTAAACTCTTCTAATGTAATTTTGCCACATGAGGTGGATCCTTCACTGGTTAGTCTCTGTTCCAGTTGGGGAGCTTCCTTCAAGTTAAAATTTAAATCATGCTAGGTTTCAGACTAAACATGTTACTGAGACTCTTGGAAGATTTACATTACAAAAAATATTATCAAACCAAAGGAAACCCCAAAAACAGTTCAGAATTATTATGCCTAGAATAATTTGAAGTAATAGTGTAAACTAAGACTCTAAGCAAAAGTTATGAGCTATTCAATATATATTAATGTTAGTTTAGTTGATCTCTTTGCTGCCTTATTAGATCACTTTTTAATTTTTTTAAAAGGGCAAAGTATGTAAACTTCAATCTATATACATTCCTTATAAAAAGAATGCTAAGAAAACCTTACCTACTTATTTGCTCTAAATGGAACAAGTTTGATGGTTGGAGAAGGATGCGATGTATATGTTTTATTTCCTTCCTCGTTGACCACATGTTATCAGTCACGTTTCCCTATGATTTTTGCTACCTTCATTAGGACCCCCTACCTTATGGCAAGTACAACAAAAATTACTAACGTATGATGGATATATCTTACCTGAAAACTTCCTACAGATGAAGCTTAGTGTGGCAAAAATAGAAACAGATTTGGTTCATGGTACCACAAATCACATTTCTGTTGATTTTTATTAATATCCATAGTCTGTATATTTTTAAGAGTCTAAATTAGGAACTGTGAAGTAAGTTGTTATATAATAAAGGTTGTTTTGTTATGTCAGACTTTAGAAAAACTCGTTAATGAATGTGAGTCACTGAACCCAATGCAGAGGAAGTGATAATGTCAAAGGACTTTTCCAAATCCTTGTAGGGTTCTTACCAGGGTTACTTCTCCCCTTATCTGTTTCACTTCGGGGGTTGGGAAGGCAGGTTATAGGGAAAACATGCAATAAGTGGTGATCTAACATGACACACCAAGGAGCTGCCCTGTGTCTGGAATGGACCATGCTTCTTTTGTTAGTACGTAAATGATGTTGGATACCCTGTAGTTGCCAACTAAGTAATTCTTCACACCTCCATTTATTTTTTCTAATAAAAGTGACTAACTTACAGAACAGTTACCACTTATCATTTTGTAGGTAAGAAATGATTCATGAAAAAGGAGAAGCTTAAATATAATAGGACTGGGAGGGGTCAGGAGCCGCACCATTTATGGATGCTTGTCGGTTGTGAATCTCCAGCCACACCGTGCACCTTTTTTTCTTTAATTAGGTGCGGTCATGGTCTGCTGATTTGGGTTATTGCTTTGTAGCTGTTCAGTCATTTGGTTGTGAGGCATTGTGGAAATACTCAGCTCATTACTGTCCTAGGTGCTCAGAATTCAAAGATAAGTGCGATTAAGGTTCTTGCCCTGCAGGATCTCCCAGCCACTCTTCGAAGCCCCCAAAGCAACATTCCTTATGTGGTTTGTTCTCACCTCTCTACACTAAAAGAACCTGAGGACAAATAAACACAATAGTGGAAAAAATCCTTAATAATAATAATAATAATAATGCCACCTAGAATCAGGTCCTGTGTTTCCCTCTGCTCTCCAGGTCTCCACAGGGTCAACTTTCTTCTTGAGCTGTGCTGTCTGATCTTGCCTGGCTATACCCAGTTCACCTCATCCTTCTACCCTTCCTGAAGCTTATTCCCCCCTCTTTTCACTCTCTCTGGGTTGTATCTTGAAGGCTGAGCAAAATCTTGCTCTGTCTGTGCACACCATTTCTTTACAGTTGTTTCTACTCACACTGAGCTTTCCATAAACCTAGTTTACCCACCATAGGTTAGCACTTAAGAATGTATTGTTTTACATAGCAGGTTTTAGCTGCTTGTCGCAATTTGATTTTTGTAGCTTTGCTAAGATCCGCACAGTGTGGGTGCCCGACCTCTTGAGAAAGAGAGCTAGACTCTAGCATTTGATGAGTGGCAGGAAAGCACTGGAGACCTGAAAAATTAACTGGGTTAGCATCAAGGAATATGGCCCATGGGAGAAATAACGAGCTTGGGCTCTAAATTAGAATGAAAATTTAAATCATGGATTGGTGGCTTTCTGGAATTAGCTTGCAAACATACCTTGTTTGCCTTTTATGGCATTTGAGAAAAAAATAAAAAAAATTAAAGAAATTCAGATCTCTGGTTTGTTTAAACTGACCATGCCTACTGCAGTGAGTTCTGGGAATAATACGTAAATGAGCTTAGTTTCAAAGAACCATGGAAAAGGCAAATGACAGCAGCCATGTAGTGAATGTTTACTGTGCTGTAGGCAACAGCCCAAAAACAGTCTCAGCCCTCTGATGACCTCTGGTGGGTCGGTACTGTTGGTACTGTTACTTAGCAGATGAGGAAATGAAGCACAAAGAGGTTAAGCAGCTTCTTTGGGAGCTGCGTGAGTTGTAATAGAATGGAGGGCCACACCTAAGCAGGTGACTGCAGATACCCACATTCCTTAGGCTCTACTCTCCACAGAGGGCCCATGAACTGAAGTTGGTTACAGAATAACTAACCCTATTTCAATATATGAAAGTGGAACACTCCCTTGTTTTTCTTTGTCTTCAGTATCTTTTTAACTTGGCTGTAAACTTTGAAACAAACCCACAGCTGGGTGAAGAATCCTGTACAAACATAATTGCTTAAAATTAGTTTGCATTTTTATCATTATTTTGATAAACTGCTTGCTATTTTCATCACATTTATTTGTTTCCTCAGTCATAGCAACCTCATTCTTCCCAAACGGAGCTGATTCCTGTCTGGATTCTGTCCGTGTTTCTTCTCATTGGCCAGTCTCTCATATCTATACTCATTTATTTTCTTTCTAAGAGGCATAACAGAATTTATTGGGCAGAATTTAAAAGAAATCAGTGTGGTTCCTCAAGAGGAAGAGGTGCTGCAGGATGGCATTGGAGACATTCGTGTGTGGAGCTGAACCCTGTGGATTGTACATATGTAGGTTTGGGCTTTGTCTCCAGGAGAAAAGTGGCAGCCCCTCTCCAGGCAGGAAGACGAGGGCTCATTTCACAGGTGAAGACTCACTTAACAGGGAAGGTGTGACGCATATATTGTTTCTTTTCTTTTTAAGACAAGCGATGTAGATGTTTTCCCTAAAAACAGTTGAACTCTTTGAATCTGTTCAATAACACCAGGTTTCTGCTCTCTTACTTTAACAACTAAGACAATTTGTGGACTTAGCCTCTTTATGGGCTTTTGGGTGTGATGGGCCTGGGAGCAAACACGCACGTGGGAATCTAGGGTGTATATGCATGGATAATTTCTGGTAGCATCGATTATGTTTTGAGGTTACTGTAGTGTTTGTTTAAAGTTTTTATTTTTTAAGTTATAATTTTCTTTGTCTGCTTTCTACCATCTTTATTTCTCCTGTCCTGCTTTATTTCCCACTTCCAAAGTTTGATCCCTTATTCTGAAGGGATACAGAGGGTCAAAGTCAGTCTTCTTATAGCTGTTTCAGGCTGAGGAGCAGTGTTGACCTGTTCCAGCCAGGGAGTGAATTTCAAGTCCTAACTGAATAGCAAAGCAGGAAGAACCCTTGCCTAGCAAGCACAAGGGGCTGGGTTTGATTCCCCAGCACCACATAAGCTCGGTGTGGTGGCTCACACCTGTAATTCCAGCACTTGGGAGACTGAGGCGGGAGGATGGCTGTGAGGTAGAGGCCAGCCAGCCTGGGCTACATATATAATAAGTTCAGGACCAGTTTGGATCACAGAATGGACCCTGTCTCAAAAGATTTTTTTTTTTTGAGTACAAAAGGAGACAAATATCTGTTTTATTGTTTTTTGTTTTGTTTTAGTTCTTTCTTTGAAGAACTATCATTTTTAAAAAATATCAAAGTCATAGTCTTGAGGTCTTATTTACCTCATGCCTGTAACTCACCAGAGGAACCATATAGGCTCACAGGAGTCCTAAAAGTGGAGATGAGGAAGCTTGGCTCACCCCACCTTTACCTATGGTTGCAGGTTTACTGACTTCCTTCACAAAAAAAAGAAAAGAAAAGAAAAAAATCAGCATGCATCAGTAAGAGACATAAAAGAATTTATTAGGTAGAATTTTAAAAATACACACTTAAATAATATTTGGTCACTCATTTGGATCGTGTCTATATTATTTTAGTCTTGAACTTCCAATTTGTATTTAAACAGTCTAAAGATAGAACAAATCTATTTCTCGTATATTAATATATGTATGTAACATCCCATTGAGTACAATAATTCTTGCAAAGTTGGTTCGTATTTTGTTTTGTTATTTTGTTTTTTGAGATGGGGTCTCACTCTGTATTCCACACTAGTTTTGAACTCACTATATTAGCCCAAACTGGCCTTGACCTCAAGGCTATTCTCCTGTTTCAGACTTCAGACTTCCAGGTGTGAGATTACACACGCCACCACGCCTGGCTTAAGTGGTGCTGGAGAATCAAACTCCGGGCCTTGCACTTGCTAGGCTAGTGTCCTAACCACACTGTGCTATTCCTCCAACTTCACAAAATGGGTTTTTGGTAAGTTCTAGGTATATGAAAGTAAATAAAGATGAAACTGTCCATATGTATATCAAATTGCATATGCATAAGATTTTTTATTTTGGAAATTTTTGAGCATTTGCCAAAGTGGAGAGACTCACATGATGGATTCCCATGTGGCTGTACTCACCCTCCACGGCTCTACTGTGTTTTCTAAATTGTGAACTACATATATAAAATGTGTATCACACCTATGTTATATATGTATTTAAAGGAATAACAGTGAAAATATCGGCCCATGTGATAATCACCTGGCTTGCAAAATAAAATGTTATCAACACTGCTGAAGTCCCTGGAATGCTTTGCTTCCCTCTCACCAGAGATAACTCCTACCCTGAATTTTTTATTAGTCATTTCTGTCTGAAATCGACACATTTCTTTGTACACTGACACCCACGCTCTTTCTCCTGTAATAATATACTTCCCCGGTTTTGTCTGGACACATACTTTCTGGAGCTAGCTTTCAAGGTCTCTTCCAGCTATAGATGGTTGCATGACTAAATGCTGACCTTTGTGATAGAATGGGTTATAAAAATTAGGAAACAAATGTTTGAGGACCCTGATTTCTACCCTAGCTCTGAGTTTATGCTAAGCAGCAGTCTGATAACATCTCATTGAAGGACCAGAAAAGAATGCCGAGCCCTGGTGGGTTCCTGGAAAAAGCAAAATGTTGTGATCATCTGTCAGAGTCTGCTTCGGTCCCCAGACGGAGTACCAGCCACACATATCCAAGTTATCTGGTAACCGAGCTGTTATTCTCTCTCTCTTTTTTTTCCCTTTCTTTCTTTGAGACAAAGTCTCGCTCTGTAGTTTGTTCTGGTCCTGAAGAACCACAGTGTAACCCAGACTGGCCTCAACCATGTGGCAAACCCTCCCGCCTCGGCCTGCCAAGTGCTGGAATTATAGGCATTTATCATCACTTCTGGCTTCTGTGGTGCTGAGGAATCAAACTAAGGGCCTTGGAGCTTCCTAGGCTAGTGCTTTTACCATGCTAGGCAAGCCCTTCTCTGAATTCTTTGAGAGTGTACTTGATGTTCTTAGAGAATGTCAAGTGCATACCCCAAAGCTTACACACCTTCTGTACTAGAGAGTCTAGAAGCTCTACCAAATGCTCATCGGTCCTGATTCATACAGAGCTCTAAACTAGCAAGTCTAGTAAGCCAGTGTCATAGTTCACAGAGCAATGGAGAAGCCCACAGACAAAGTAAGAGGTAACAGCGGGCAGTGACAATGCAGGGAGAACTCGCGCCTGGTGGCACATCACGCAAGACCCCCCTCCCACGTTCCCCTCCCACGTTCCTCTGTGAGCCTGTGCTCTTTGCGCTGTAGCCCATCAGAATGTAATTACAGGTGCTTATGGAGGTGAGCCAAGTCCTCAGGGCTGCACTCAGTGCAATGCATGTGAAAAGGTTAGAATCAAGCAGACTCACACCGGAGTGACAGCTTGTGCCCTTGGAAGGGAAGGTTTAAACAGCTGACAAAGCTGACAGCTTCAACTATGTCAACATCAATAACTTCTTCACTCAGAAAAAATAAAAGCAGCAAGAGAAAAGCAATAAAACTAATTTTACTATTTGTAGCAGACAAAGGGTAATAATATAACCTGGAAAGAGTTCCCGAGTTTTTACCAGAGAAAGAGAGAGGAGATGCCACTGATAGGTTTTAAGGGGGAAAAAAAAGCTCAGATGATGGTTGTAGAATGGTAATTCTTTTTTGAAGCATGTAATTTTTATCACTTTTATAATAAAGGCATATGAGGATAAATGAAAATGTAGCCGAAGGCATTCTGGGAAGATTGTCATCAAATGAGTATGAGAAATTTTTCATTTGTTTTTGGCTTTCTGTATTTATGCAAAAGGGTCCCAGACAATTTTCTGAAATCATTTTATACCCCGAGGCGATTCTCCCTCAATAACCATGGAGGCACATCTGGAGATCTCAGGATTTTATAGAAATTTTAATTTAAATACTTTAAAAGTTTTCTGTGTGGCTGTCAAAAGGCATATTGTTGATGATCAGAGATGGCTTCCCGACAGATTATTGACTCCTGTTTCCTTTCAGCTCTAATTTACATACCTTAAAATCCACCTAATTAGAAGTGTATGTCTTGATGGTTTCCCTTAAGTCTGGAGAGTTGTGCCTCTGTTATGGCCATCCAGGTTCAAAACATGTCCCAAATCCTCAGAAGTTTCTTTTTCATTCTTGCAAGCATTGAATCTCCTGTTCCGCCTCCCACCCTAGGCAACCATAGACATGCTGTCTGTTTCTGTAAGGTTTCTTTTTCAGGCAGTTTTAGAAATGAAATCAAACAGTGTGTGCTGTTTTGTGCCTGTTTTCTTTCTCTCAGCATGTTTCTGAGGGTTTGTCACACTGTATCATGAGTTTGTAGTTTGTGTTTTTAATTGCTGAGTGCCACCCAGGGTGTGGAGTTCAGAATTTCTTTATTCCTTCACCCACTGATGGACATTAGATCATTTTCAGTCACGTCTGCAATTTTGTTAGTACTAAGTACAATCGTGAAGCTTAGCGATGATTATAGATCTCTTAATTTGAGATTTTTAGAATTATTTCTCAGGTCTCTTTAATATTGGGACAGTACATCCTGTACTCAAAGGTAAGAAATACTTTTTAGAAATGTAAATTGTGTAAGTAGTATCTTAATGTTTTTTTTTTTAAGTAATGGCTACAGTGCTGGGGAGTGGTGAAGCACTTAATTAGCATTTGTGAGGCTCTTAGTTCCTTCCCCAGTACTACTAACTCAAATGAACAAATAAACAAATTTTTATCTCTGTCGTCTTACATGGTTTTAAAGAATGCATAATGAGCACTGTTAGTGGAAAAAAAAAATCTCATGTTTACCTAGAGAAGTTACAATTTGTTACAATAATCTACCAGTATCATTACGTAGATACAGAAAGGAAATCTGATTGTCCCAGAAGTTCTTCAGAGAAAAGTTAGTTGAACCCAGCCTTAATAAACCTCCTGGCACTGGTGCTTACACTGATGGTCCCAGAACATCCAAAGAATCTCTCTCAACTCAACAAAACTGACTCGAGGTCACTTAACCAAGAGGGAAATTTATTGGAACTAAAGAATTATAGGCACAGAAGGAAGACCCAGGGAGCTGAGGGCACAAGATCCGGGGTCGTTCCTGGGAGCAAAGTTAGAAGAATTTAGGTAATTAGCATTCCAGTCCTGGCATTGAAATTACTCTGCTCCAGATGCCCAAGTCCCTATGTAACTCTGCTCAGTTCTGTTCCTGGCAGGCTGGGTTACCTGTTTATCGCTGCAGGGTGGAGCCTGGAGAGTGGCCACAAGAGGCCACGGGTAGGAAGATCAAGCTCCCTGCACTGGCCTCTGCTTCTACAGCTGCACCTCGCCTGGTCACAGCTTCTCTGTTTTGAAAAGATCTTCTATTTAATCTAGATTTATTACTCAGCTACCTTTCCCCACCTTTATAGAACTTATTGAGGCATATACCAGGAAATTCATCCATTTAAAATGAATGGCTCAGGGGTTTGTCGTATACTCATAGGATTGTGCAACAGTCACCACAGTCTAAGTTTATAACATTTTCCACAACCTAAAAAGAAACTCACCTCTTAGCTGTTGGCTGTCCACTTACGCCAGGTTTTTTTTTTTTTTTTTTTTTTTTTGACCTAGTCTTGCTCTTTAGTGCGGGATAGTCCTGAACTCATTATATATCCCTGCCTGACCTTATACTCAAGGGAATCCTCCTGCCTCAGCCTCCTGAGTGCTAGGATTAGAGGCGTGTGCCACCATGTTCAATTTTAAACTATCGTTAATCTGTTCTCTGTCTCTTTGGATAAGTACAGTGTAGACTTTTCATGTATGGAGTAAATAGTGTTTGATCTCTGGTGACCAGCTTCTTTCATTCAGTGTGTGTCTCCTGGTCCACACGTGTTGTAGTATAAGTCAACGCTTCATTCCTTTTGGGGCCTGAACAACATTCCATTGAGAGGCATACCACATTTCATTTATTTAGTCATCAATTGGGTGATGTTTCAATTGGGTGTTTCCTTTTCTCATCATTCTGAATGGTGCTGCTATGAACATTCGTGTATAAGGGGTTTTGTTTTTTGTTTTGTTATTATTGTTCTTTGCCAGACTGCAGATTAAACTTTCAGTCTTTGTACTGAATTAGATCGCCAGCACTTTTTCATTGTTTGAGACAGGGTCTCCCCATGTTATTAAATTGCCCAGTCGGGGCCCAACTTGTAATTCTCCCATCTCAGCCTCCCAACGGGCTGGGACTGCAGGCGTGTGCCACCAGGCCTGGTCTATACATGAGTTTTTGTATGGACACGTGTTTCAAATGTTTTCAATTCTCCTCAAGGGTTGAATTGCTGGGTTATGTGGTAGTTCTGATTAGCATTGTGAGTGTGGTAAACAGCCTTGAGGGGTTCACCTGTCCAAACAGAGGAAAGACTGGGAGGCAAGGAGGTCAGAACAATAAGGACTTTCATAATCACCTTGAAAAATCGGATTCTTTGCCCATTGCATTGTTTTGATACCCCTGTTGGAAAATCAATCCACCCTAACAGTATACATCCAGAGTCTCAATTCTATTTCTTTGATGTATACTGATAAGTCTGTTTATCTTCATACTGTGATACCCACTATCTTGATTGTTGTAGCTGTTTAGTAAACTTTGAAGTGAGTCTTTCAACTTTGTCCCATTTAGGATTTTTTTTTTTAATCTTGGGTAGCTCGTGTTTCTGTGTAGACATTAGAATCAACTTGTCAGTTTTTTTTTTTAAAGTTAACTTGCTAAGAGGTTGACATTTTATTGGATCTATAATTCAACTTCACAGACTTCTTAACGATGTTAAATTGTCCAACTGGTGATCATGAGATGCCTTTCAATTGACTTAGATTTGCTTTAATTTCTTTCAAACAATGGTTTTTAGCTTCATTGTTCTGCTTTTGTAGAGATTTCTTCTAGGTATTTTATTCTTTTAATTCAATACTATTGTAATTGGGATTGTTTCCTTTATTACATTTTCAGGATTGCTCATTATAGCATAGAGAGAAAAATTATTCTCATTTGAATCTTGTATCCACTCATTTCTGAATTTATTCCACTCCTCTCTTTGACTGCATAATTTGTATTAGGTATGTTAATATTACACGATATTTTTGTATGCACTTATGGAATTCAAAATGATTTGAACAACTGTGTAAATGTCTGAGAAGATCCTCCCATTTGGGCCCTGTCCTGTGGGATTGTACCACCTTTCCCAGATGTAGGCCTTTGCCACCTCCCTTGTCCTATCCCTGGGCCTCACCCTGACTTTCCACTTTATGTGTCAACAGACTCTGCTTTTACCCTCTCTTTTCAATTGTGTGTCCCTTTGTTTTCCCTATAACGAGTTGCCCCATGTCTCCCACCAAATCCTAGACACCCCTATTGGTGATTGCCCCAGGCAGATGTGTCACTCTTCTGTGTCCGTACTGTCCTTAGTACGTGGCTTCCCTTTACTCATTACACTGTACAATATACCAGAATGGACTGTGTGTCTGGGTGCACTTGGGCATGATTTCAAAGGCATCTTTAGACGAATTTATTCTTCCCACTTACTGTTTTCTTGTCATTGCTTATCAAAGTGGACATCAATCACAGTTTGACAGAGAAATGGAACCAACAGGTTCATAATTTGTAGGGCAACCTGACGGGCAAGAAACTTAGGCAGGAGTTGATACTGCAGTCTGACACAGAATCTCTTCTCTCCAGCAAACCTTTGTTTTTGCTCTTAAAAGCCTTTCAACTAATTGAATGAAGCCCACCCACATCGCAAAGGGTAACCTCCTTAAAGTCACAGAACATTAGATGTTAGTCACATGTATAAAATTTCTTAGAAGTAACATCTACATTACTGTTTGATTAAACTGCAGGATACTATAGCTTAACCAAGATGATACATAAAACTAACAATTAGAGTGTGTTTTTCTGTAGGAAAGAGTCTGTGTCTTCTATTCTCCTTTTTTTACCCCAGGGAGTCACATCTAATGATACACAATCAATAGACACTTTATAAATGCTCGCTGAATGACTGAATGATTTCAACAAGGTTAAGCTCAAAAGCCAACTTGACAACTCAAGAGCTGTAATGTGGGCAAGGTTATTTCTGCTTAGCAGGTGTTTTTTTATTGTTAGATATTATTAGCAGAAAAATTATTTTCCCCAATCTCTGGCAGCCCAGCTAAATACATGATGCCTTCTGTTCTGAGTTTATTTCTACCTAATGTCACTGATGTGTAAACCATTCTTTTGTTTTCTTTAAGCTGACTATCCTTCCAACACTACTAGCTTGTAGTAAATGTGGTGTTTAAGAGTAACACAGTGTAACCCAATTCCTTTCCTATGCTTTTCTACCCCATTTTGAACTTATAAGCTTGGCTTTGCCTACAGTTGGCTTTCTCCAGGGACAGTAATAGCATAGCATTTGCTAGGGAGAAGAAAGCCTGCAACCTTACCATAATTCCATAGTGTTGTCTATAAGACATGATCACAAAGCAGAATTAAGAGGTTAAAACAAGTCAGGCATGGTGTGCATGCTTATAGTCCCAGAACTTTGAGGCTAAAGCAAGAGGATCATGAATCCAAGGTAGCCTAATCTCCAAGGTAAGCTTGAGGCTGGCCTGCACTGCATAGTAACATAGGCCAATAAGACAGAAAGAACCAACCAACCAAATACCATAAAAACATAATAGAAGCAAATGTGGAGGGAGGAGTTTGTAAGTTATGGTTATATGTACAATTGGACTATTTTCTCCTGTGCCTTTATATTCTCTGCAATTAACAACAAAACCAGTGTAACTTTCTGTGTTTAGAGACCAGCAGTGCCTTTAAAGATGTAAGTGTGGTGAAGACATCCTGGACTGCAAGAGCCTTCTCCACTCTTGGCATGGTGGTGCACACCTAGAATCCCAGCACTCTGGTCGGCCGAGGCAGGAGGATTGCAAGTTTGAGTCCAGCCCTGGTAACTGATGGAAACCCTGTAAATTAAAAAAATAGCTAATGATATAGTTCAGTGTTCTATTCCCAGTACAAGGGTGGGGAAAGAGCCACCTTCAGAGTTGAAATTCTCCATTTGTCTTAACAACTATGAGATGACAATATGGAACAGTCGAGAACAGATCTGAGAAACAGTACACTTGACAACACATTGGAAGTATAAGGGGAAACAACAGCACTTGAAACACCTAAAAGTGTCCCAAGAACAATGTTTTACAACTGGCCTCTGGAGTTCTTCAAACTTCCGCTGACCTGCTGGCAGCCTAAGTCTGGGCTCTGTGTCTGAATTGTCTGTTGAGCTGGGGAGCCCGTGTGTCAGCCCTGGGTTGTAGTGTTGCCTTGTCTACACGGCTGTGCCCTGTGATGACCACTCTGAAAAGACTTGGTTGGATGTGGCTGCTGCCCACTCTTCAGGTGTGGAATAAAGATGAACTCTTACATTCCTGACCCACATTCCCATCCCCTGTTTGAGCCTTCTGTGTTGAGTGGCACAGCATCATTTATTCTATAGACCCCAGTTGTTGTCAAACTCTTGGTGAAGTCTCCATAACCATCTCATTCTTTAAAATACTTGAGCATCTCCTCCATGACTTTATATTTCTAAGAGGTGCTAAGTGACTTTAAAAAAGCCTGTCTAAATAGTCTTGCCTCTTTCTGGTTTCCTGTCACAGAGGAAGCATCTTTCAATAGCCCCAAACTACTGGCTTCTAATTTTAGGGAACACTAAGGTAGGATCAAGACAGAAAATAAGCTCTTCTCTATTGATCTTCCTTAGTCATTTTACTCCAGAGGCTTGTAATTAGTTCTATTTTCTCCACCTGTAATATATGTTTAGGTTTAAAATGATATTGGAAAAATAGTGAATGATGTACAGGGTTGGATGGAAATTAGGGAGTCTATTTGATCCTACTTTTGGATGCTTATGTGAATAAGACCGAGAGGGAGGTTAACACTTTACCTGCAGGACACCTTCCAGGACACCCAGTGGGGACCTGGAACTGCAGAAACTATTGAATCCTATAAATACCATGTTTCTGTGTTTTTCCTACATATGCATATTTATGGTAAAGTTTAACTTAAAAACTAGGCATAGTAGAGAGAAACTACCATAATTTATAATAAAATAAAACATCTATCAGCTGGCATAGTGGCATATGCCTATAATTTCTTGGCTCAGGCAGGAAGATTGCAAGCTCAAGTTCTGCATGGGCTACTTAGCAAGACTCTTTTTTCAAAATTAAAAAAATAAGTAAACAAATAGAAGGGGCTGGGAATGTAACTCAGTAACAGAGCATCCCTGGGTTTGATCCTCAGTACAAGACACTTGCCCCAGCCCCCACAGAGAACCGTCATGAGACTGTAACTGTAATGAAGGTTGTGTATGTGTGAGCACCTTTGTCTCTCTCTTTTTCTCTCTCAAAATGACGTACTGGAATTTCCACATTGCAAACATCACCCTCTTGTACCTCAGGGACGTATTAAGTGAACTGAAGGTTGCTTGAGCACAAGCACTCCACCCAGAAGGATCACGTTTACTTGTGAGTATCAAGGGAGTTGTTCTTAATATCTTAAATACCCCATAGGAGAAGCAACTGCTTTCTCCTCTCAGTCCTCCTCATGAAATTCCACCAAGCGGGGAGTGTTCCCTGTGGAAGGCACACATTCCGTCTAGTGAAGCCCTGCTCTGTCTGCTGTGTCTTCCTCATCGTGCAATTGCATAGAAATCCTTGCCTTTCCTCCCTTGAAGCTTTTTACTCTTCCTTCCTGGAATGCTGTTCCTTCTGTGTGTCAGTATCTTTCTGGGAAATTCTCCATTTTTTAAAGATACTGTTCAAGGGTCATATCCTCTATAAAGCTTTTCCGTAGATTGACTCTCCCTTGCCCCATAACTGATACTTCCTCTTCGGAGACAATGGCCTGTGGAGTTTTATTTTAGCTTCTGTAATACTTCATTGCGGGACTTATCCATTGACTACAGTGCATGTTACTGGTTTTACTGTGAGATAAATACAGAACATGAAGGTAAGCATTTAGAAACTTTACAGCTACTTGGCAGTCACTTTAGAGAGATCATAGTTCCATGACCTTCTAATTTAATTTTCCTAGATTTTAAAAATTTCTCACAAAAGCCTCAGTCTGAGAATAATTCAAAAAAAATTTTAAGAAAGTTACTTTTTTCTTTCTATCTTCTGTGCTAGACTATGTGCATCATGAAACGAAGTTCCTTTTTGTCTGAACAGTGTTTTTAAATTAGTAGTAATGAATTTGGCATTTAGAGCAATGACACCTCGGCTATGATGACACTGTTTCCCCAAATGCCCCTTGTCCCTTTGTCAGCACTGAATAACACTTTTATGCCTCAGTTATTGTACTTATATTGTACTGTAAGTATGTGCTTATGGCCATATCTTTTTGGGCTTGTATGTACACCTGCTGGGAGTTGAGCACAGGGCCTTCACACTCACCTATATATGCAGCTTGTTTTTTAGTTTTCGATTTTGAGACAGGGTCTTGCAAAGTTTCTAAGCTGCTCAGGCTGGCCTTGAACTTGTGACCCTCCTTCATCCTTCCAGAGTGCCGAGATTACAGGCTTGTACCACTGGGCTTGCCTCTGACTCTGCCTTCCTTATTAAATCCTCACGAGTAGTTAAAACCTATTCTTCGCCAGTTTCTTTGTAATTCCAAATGCGAAACATAGTGCCTAGTATTAAATGAATTCTCGGGAAGTGTTTACTCAATGAACAACTACATAAACTCTCATGGCTTCTCTCATCCTTTTTAGTGTTTAGTGACCTGACTTGCCTCACTAACTCACGGTTTAAGGAAAGGTTTAAAACAAGTGCATTAGAATTAATTTCTTATATTTTAACTACAGAAATCTAAATTTAATATTGCTAAACATAAAAATTATTGACATAAGTTTAGACAGAACCTCTCTCCTGTTCCTTTCTGTGCTGTCCCTAGGCTCATGTGCTACCTAACCAAAGCATGGTAATCTTGCTGCATGGGCATCCTTACCTTTGCAAGTGTGACTTTTGGTATTTGTCCCTGAGCTGCTCCTCTTTTCCGAAAGTACAGTAGTTAAAGGAAATTATACCAACAGCCATTCATTCCCTGTGATCCATTCTACTTTTTTTTCCTTTAATATTCCCTATTCATGAGATGTACATAATTAGGACTTTGAAAACTCTCAGAAGAGATCTTACAGCTTACATTTGAATTCTATATTTTCACAAAGCATTTAACCAACCTTCCCTGGAGGATGCTAACATTGTTTTGGGGTGTTGCATTGTAGTTTTTCCTGGCTGTTAAGCAGTCAATACTTAAATTTAACTTTAGTCTACTCAGCAGTTCAAATTCATGGAATAATTCAGATATTTTAAATGCAAATGATGCATATAGAATGAATAGGGGGCATATTTACTAACTTTAGTAAGGATTGGAAATATAAAAGCTGCATGTACTTAAAAATAACCTTACGCTACTTGGAGCCAAGAGCTCGCTAAAGAGGCCATGTGAAGAGACAGCCAGGATGGGCGTGTTTATTGTCAGTGTTCCGTCTCTCCCAGTGCAGATTAGTGTTTTTGAAAAAGAGGTTGGCAGGACCAACTGCCTCAGGAATAATTTACTTTCAGGGAACCAGGAATGTAAAAATATAAATAGTATTCCTAATATACCAAACTGTCCGATGTTACAATACAAATAAAAGTATTTCCAGTGGAACTGAAAGAATATGGGTATTCTGTTTTGTGTGTAATATAATGTGATAAAAATTATGTTCAGACTGCATTCATAGAGAAATAAACTGTGCGAGGCAAAAACAGCTAATAAAGAGAAGACAAGAGAATGAAAGCAGTGATCCACATTTTGAAGATTGTTAGCTGAGGACACCGAGGAATCATAGCAACCATCTCCAAGGAGACCTGTGGAAATGCGAAAAATGCCGAGGTCACACGGGCGCCCAGAGAAAGTCCGTATTGATGAATAACTTCTAGATGTACCTTTCTCCCATCACCTTCAATGCCTCCACGCTTTTAAACAGCATTTATTAGAAAGATAAAGGAAGATCGAATGGGATTTATTCCAAAGAATAAAAGAAATTCTCAGAACAGAAACTCTGCTCAAAACATTGGGAGCAGACTTTAACTAAACTTCGAAAGCTATTCAGAAAGTTGGATATTAATGGAGTGAGAAGTCCTAGGGATGAAATACAAGTCTTGGTCATAGGTGGCGGTGGTGGTTATTCATTTATTTTTTTTATTGAAAATGGTACAAGTTTAAATTCTCGGGCTGGAAGCAAAGCTCTCAGAAAGGTCCTCACATAATTCCTTTCTTACACATCCCGTAGATGCCCAGCAGCATGGGGTTCCTTCCTTTTCTAGTTTTTCCATTCTGCTGGCTCCCCAAGGGCATCGTTTAGGTGGATGGGGAGGAGTAATGTGTCATCTATGAGGAGCAGTGGTTTCCTTAACTTGTCTTCAGCCATCTCTATTCCAGAGACCAGGAAAAGAGCTGTCACTCATGAGCTCAAGATTCTCAAAACTTAAAAGGAAGGAAGATAAAATAAAACCTCAACCCAGCCATATTTTTACATGGAAATATGCACAGTGGTAGGAACATACCAGGACTGGAGAGGGATGACAAGGAGTCATTTGACTCAGGAAGAAATTCCGAGGGGAAGTTGTGGTTATGTTGGAAACTCAGCTGGGGAATAAAGATACCTGGACAGTGCGAAAGGCAAGGGGTTAAAGAAAGGCCTGGGAATTGCACGCAGGCCAGGAGACTTGATGAGAAGTAATCAGGGCATGAGGAGAGACACAAGAGAACTACCCCTCTGTACTCCAACCTCTCCCCAATTATTTCTACTAGATTAATTCTGAGGAAATCATTTGGATTGTGGGGAGCAGGTGCCCCATTTGATCAAAAAACCAGGAGGCCAACCATTGGGAGCCACTGACCCTCCTGCTGCTGGGGACCATTTGCACACTGGGGATGCTCTTTTCTTACTTATCCTTGTAGGGTCAGTCAGGCTGCATGTTGATGTCACATGCTACTTTCAGAGGTCTAACTTGTGGGATTTAGTCATGTTGCAGAGTTTCTACCTGCCTCCTGCCTCATGGAGTAGTTATGTAAGTTAAATGAGCAAAATACATGTAAAACACTTAAAGAATGCATGATACATTGTACATGTTGTAGAAAAAGTTGATACTATAAGTTATTACTATTAATCTAGGGTTCTCCCAGGTCTTTGGAAACCCTGGGAGATTCTCTGGATGGAGATCAGCAGAGCTGGAATGAATCTTTCAGAAGCACCTAGAAATCTCCACAGGGGTCCATGTAGTGGGAGGGATGCCTGGGCATTGGCAGGAGGCTAGGGAAGAAATTCATGAGTCACTTTGTGCATAGGTTCATTTCCATCAGGAGCATGCTGAGAGCATTGTGAGCCCACAGCGCTGTAGGATTCCTTCATTTTAAGCAATAGTTGCTGCTGTAGTAATTTTTTAGTGGATTCACAGTACTGAAGGCCTTGGGTTTGACTATTATAAAATAAGGAAGGATTTTGATTTTCATGGTTTTGTTTTATTTTGAAAGGATATAAAAAATTTGACACTGTATACCCAGTCTATTTTTCCTTTTTTAAATTGAGATAGGGTCTCACTGTGTAGCCTAGGCTGACCTTGGACTCATGGAAGTGCTCCTGCCTCAGCCTGAGTGCGGAGATTACAGGCATGCACCACCATGCCCAGGTTTATGTGGTGTTAAAGAATCAAACTCAGGGCCATGCACATGCCAGGCAAGCACTTTAACTGCTGTGCCATTCCTCCAGCCCCTAAAACCACACTTAAGAGTTGCTATTTCAATAATGTCTTCATTCCAGAACCTGCTCAGGCCTAAAGTTGAAAACAGTTAATTGTATGTAACTTTCTGGAATTCCTGTACATATCAGCTCCTCAAGCTGTGAGAAATTAACAAGGCTTCTCTGTGTTGCTGATCATACGGATCAGCCCCAGTAAGCATCAGGTCCTATTTTTCACTATTTTCATCCTGTTATCCTCGCAAGCTGGTGAAGAGGACAGATGCAAGATTATATCACACCATCCTCACTGGAAGTATGGTGGTTACAGAATTCCCCTGGCACATCTCTTTAGTTTGACCAAACTACAGAAATAACTATAACATTCCAAACTGGAGCATGGTTTAAAATTGAGTGTGGAAAAAAAATCAGTCATAGAAAGCCACCTGAAGAATTCAGATAGTTCAAAACCACAAAGAAAGGATATCTTTTATAGAGAAATTGTGTTGTTATGCATAACAGCAGTATTTGCTGGGCAAAGTGCTAAATCCATTTTTTACAAATGCCCTGTCACTCAGTTTTATGGAGGAGGAAACTGAGACTCGAGGTAACACTTAAGTTCACACAGCTAAGACTTACTAGAACTGGGATTTGAACCCAAAAGTCTCTGGCCTCAGAATCTACTCACTAAGGCTTTGTGCTCCATCACTTGCTTGTGCTCTCCGGCCATTAGATCATATGCTTATTCATTCCATAAGTTTTTCCTGTAGACTCCAGGTATGTTTTGAGGCAATGGAGTCTGTCAAAAATTCCACAGCTATGGAGTTTACATTGCAGTGGAGACACTCAAGATAAATGAGAAAATTAATACATGAGATTTCGTATGTGTATACACATGAACACTTTTAGGTTTCTCATTTTTCATCTCTTCTTTTGGAAGTGGTATATGATATGAAGAAAAATAAGGTTCAGAGAAGCAGTGTAGTTGCTATTTTCATAGTCAGGAGAACTTTTTTTTTTTTTTTTTTTTTTTTTTTTTTTTTTTTTTTTTTTTTTTTTTTTTTTTTTTTTTTTTTTTTTTTTTTTTTTTTTTTTTTTTTTTTTTTTTTTTTTTTTTTTTTTTTTTTTGAGGCAGGGTCTCACTCTGCAGTCCTGACTGGTCCTGAACTTACTGTGGAGCACAGGTTAGCCTTGAACTCATGGCAATCCTCCTGCCTTAAGCTCCCAAGTGCTGGGGCTTTATCCACTGAACTATTCCTCCAGCCCCAAGAGAACTTTTAAACATTATTTCAGTAACTTCTTCCTCATCCTGTCTCACCTATTACATTAAAATTTTGTCAACAGTTCATATATGTACATGTTTAGACTTACAAGCACCTCAATACAATGTCTGTCTGTGAACCTACAACTAATCTTAGAATTAACCGTTTCCAGTTTACCTCCACCATCCTGTGCTCTGCTTCCTTCTGTCTGTCTGTCATCTTTTGAAGCAATTAATTCCTACTTTTTTTTTCATCTTTCTCTTGCCTTTAATTTTTCAAAGGAATGCATCACTTAAGCTCTGTGTATTATTTAGTTTCACCTTTTGGTTTTGATTTGTAAAAATAATGTCCCGGATCCACCTTGTTCCATGTAGCTGTGATTGATTCATTTTAACACTTGAGTTGTGTGAGCATGCAAAATCCATTCTTCATTCCCCTGTGGATGGATATTTGTGTTGTTTCCAGCCTTTTCCCTCTTTGATCAGTGCTCCTAAAATTTGTGTGCTTTTTAAATACACATGTGCATGAATTTCTCAGCAGCTTGCTTCCCAGAGGACACTTGCTGGTCATGAGATAATGTCAGCAAGCAGCTTTACATGAAATTATAATACTGTTTGCCCAAAAGGCGGTACGAGTTGACATTCCTACCCACACAAATGATTAAGAGTTCCAGTCAATCCACTTTTTTTCAGTTCTTGGTATTATAATACATCTTAATTTCTTCCAGACAACTGAGTATAAGATCAGGTTTCGTTGCTGTCTTCCTTGGTATCTTCTCTATGATGAGTTTGGAACCAGGAGGAGGTGACTTGTGGGCAGAAACCTGAATGAAATGAAGGAATTAACCATACACGACTGTGGTGGTACTAATAGAAGGTTCCAAACAAGGTTATGGTGAATGAGAGAACCTTTTCTGAGGTGTCCGTGGAGGGGCAAAAAAGATCCAGTGTGATTATGGAGGTGAGGTTGGGAGGGAGAGTAGAGGCCTGCTCTCCTAGAACTTGGGAGGCCATGGGAAGCACTGGGCTGTGGACATTGTTCAAGAGTTATGGGAGCACTGTTGGAAGGGAGAACATGATTGGGCTAAGACTTAAAAAATAACACTTTGGCTTTAGTGTGGGTGGACTGTAGGGACAATGGGAGTAGGACTATAGAGAGAAGTTGAGACAAGGGATGGTTCTAGTTTTCATCAGAGTGAAGAAGGTGGGGAAAAGATGGACCCTGGACTTAGTTTAAGGCAAGGCATCTGCTGAGAAAGACCTGGTGCTGATTTGGGTGGGGGTATGTGGTTGAGACAGAGTAAGATGGTGTCTTGGTTTGGGAGTGAATAAAAAAGAGTGTAAACCCATTAATTGAAATAGAAAATGCACGGGGGAGAAAACATTATTAGGAAGATAAAAAATAAAAGTTTTATTATAGAGAATTAAGTATTTGTTATATGGACATCCACCCACTTGATATATTATCTGCTGATATCTCAAGAGTACTTTCACTATATAAACTAAAAAAATGTTTTTTTCTTTCCATCCTTAAATTTTTCTGTCTCAGTGACTGGCGGCTGGCTCATGTATGTATTTGGACAAGTCAGAAATCTTCGATCCCACCACCTCTGGCTGTCATTGTTACCACTCCAGCAGCACAGCCTACCAGTTTCACCTATAAAATATCTCTGGAAGTTGTTCAATTTTCTCTGTCTCTACTGCAACCACTCCAGTGCCAGCTTCCCCCTGTTTTTGCCCTGAGTGCCACTACAGCCACCTGGTTTTCCCTGATCCATTATCTGCCCTGCAGTCATCTCACTTGGAATTTTCAAGTTCAACCCCTCCCCCAAGACTTTCTTGTTGCCCCTAGGATTAAGCTATAATCTTCCCAAGGATCATGGATGTGCAGTGTCTCTGGTCTCACCTCTCTTTCCTTCCTCTGTGGGCATCACTCAGTTCCTTGAAGATGCCAGTCCCGTCCCTTCCTCCACCTTTGGACAGCTTGCTCTTGGAACTTTAACATCATCCTGCAGATTTGAGCTCACATGCTGCTTTCATGGAGAAGCCACTTGCATGCATGCTCATGTATACACACACACAACACAACCGCATGCACATACCTCCTCTTTCAACACCTGCTACAACTAGGAGAAGTTTCCTGTAATTATTGTGTTCCTAAAGAATGCAATTTCACACTTTTCTTTTGTAGCATTTAGCATAGTATATATTTAATATTTGGGTAATTAATATAGTTCTCCTATAGAATGTAAACTTTATAAGGCACATAAGATTCTAAAGTGTACATTGATTGTCATATCCTTGGGGTCTAGCACAGTATCTGGTACATAGAAAACCTTTTGGGGCGTGTTTGCCAAGGGAATCAACAGTGAGGGAGAGACCCTTGCTCAAAGGTACTTATAGGCCTTTCTAAGAGAAACACCTTTTTGATGATGAGGAATAAATTCTGTCAAGCTGGACTTCCTTAGCAGTCACGGTTGTGTATCCACAACAGGAACTACTTTAACTTGACTGAGAATATCCTGTTCACCATTGGAAACTGAATGGCCCAGCTGTCAAGGGGAATGGCAGTAAACAGTCAGCATTCCAGTCAAAGCCTCTTTCACAGTAGAGGTGCCTTACGGTGGGTGAGATGTCTCTTTACACAGCATGTTGCTTTAGAGTAAAATGTCTCAGACATCTTGTCACCATTATGCACACAATGTCTTAGGTCTTTCCCAGGCTTCACCAGGGCTTCTTGATTTTTTTCAACCTACTTTTTCCAGCATCCATTCTTACCACTTCTTGCTCTTGTCCTTCACGTTCCAGTCGCATCCACCTGCTAGCTGTGTGCGTGTTAGCTCATGGGCTCCTCCCTGTGCTACTGTCCTGCTCTGGCTATGATTCTGATCTAGGCTTCAGGAGGCCTTTTGTAGGAAAAGCACACATTATGTTTGCAGTTTGCACTGTCTGTAAGCACATTTTTGGAGGCTGAGTCTACCAGCTGCTGTCAGTTCCCACTCCTCCAGGATCTGCGCTTACCTCTGTAAGAGGTTCCAGGCTCCAGGCTTTCCTCCATCTGTGGATGCCAATGGCTCAAGGTCGCTTTCAGTCAGCTTGCAGTGGCTTCCTCGACTCTGTTTTCCTCTGCTTCCGATGTGTGTTCGGGATTTCTGATTTTCCTGTGGCCTTTCAATTGTTGGGGTGCCTCTTCCTCTTCTAGCTAAGTTTAACAGAAAGTTTTTAATTACGATTTCAACTCTTTAAGTGAGTCCACAAGGAGATGTTGTGTAGCTGTTACTCAGCTACCACCTTGACTGGAAATTAAAATTCTACCAACTTTTATTTGCAACTATATGTATTACTGTCCTAAGGTGAGATTAAACTGTGTCCTTTTTTAAAAATTAGTATACTTTCTCAAAAGACAGGTGTAGGCAGATAGGTTTTGTTCATGTTACTTTACATCCTTCCATTCTATGGCTTCATTTTATAAAGGTTTATACATACTTTGTTTATGCCTTGCTATTTTAATTTGGTACTTTTTACTAAAGCAGTAAATAAAATGAGGAAATAGTTCTCTATAATTTTTAGACCAGTCATATCAAAACAGTTTCATATGGTTCTAGGGAAATGGAAAAAAAGCATGAAATGAAGGTTGTTTCAGTCAGTACTTAATTAAGATGGAATCTAAAGCCGGGTGTGGTGGCACACACACGCAATTCCAGGATTTGGGGAGGCTGAGGCAGAGGACAGCATGTTCAGGTTCTGCCGGATAAGTTGGCATAACCCTGTTTCAAAACTTAAAAAATAAATAAATAGAACTGGAGATGTAGCTCAAGGCAAAGGCCCTGAATTCATACACACAAAGAGATTTTATTTAATAGCTAAACTTACTCTGTCTAAGAAAAATTATGTTTCCAAATGTTGACTTCTCCTCTTAAGCCATGGAAGACACTTTTTTTTGACAATGGCTTTTAAGTTTCTTAATTTTATACAGGAAGTATACTTGATAACTGTCAAAAACTTGTTAATTTCTGTAGGAAGTAATTTGCAAAGAGGCTTAGATTTTACTGTTGGCCATTAAGAAAGCTAAACTAATCAATTGGTTAGTCAAATATAGTGGAAACTACATTAGACGTTTGTAGAATCTGATACATACAAGAAAATGTGAGAGCTATAAAGCCTTTGTCTTTAGATTTTTTTTGTTAGTACATTATCAATTTTACTTTGATGGCCCTTCAGCTTATTAGAGTCTTCAGCTAAGCCTCAGAGAAGGTGGGTGCCATCTTTTCCTGTTCTGAGTTACAGATAAGTGAGGTTTTAATAAAACACTCCCATCCTAATAAATAAATTCTATTTGACAGAGGATAAAGCAGATCAGATTGTTCATTACGTTTTGTTAACTATGTTGTTTCTGCCAATTGTGTGTCTGAGTAGATCATTCAATTCAGGCATTACAGAAGCAATATTTAGGAGAAACATCAGGATTTGTGAAATTATCAATGACTGACTTATTGTATCATTTTCAAGGAGAATATATTCAGTCATTCTGTCACTACAGAGTACAAGGCTGAGCAAATTCATATCTGAAGTACCCTTTTTTGAGTAAATTACTAGGGACTTTCTTGACTTGATTCTTTAGGTGACTGCCATCTTTTGTTGATGATTGAGGAAGAAGGGATTGAGGAACTCCTGGAGGGCCCATCCGTCTTGCTGGGGCTACTCACTTCTTCATGGCTTGGTACTTGACAGGCAGCCTGTTGGAGAGTGTGAAACTTATAAAATGTATGAATGTCTCCAGAGAGTTCTCATCTTTAGACACGGTCTTGCTGCTGCCTGGTAGTGCCTGGCACATAATATTAAGCCAAACGAATGATTTGATTAAGGAATGAATTAATTTAAAATTTCCATTTAAAAATAGGAGATCACAACTTGAGCCAAGCTGTACCATCTGGTCAGTGGCTATTTATAGCTCTTAAGTAAGTTATTTTGGCATGTATAGGAGGACTGTTACTGTTATTTGGTGTGACCCTATGTGTCCATAAAGCTTACAGGAACAGATGACATAAAGTGGGCATGATTGTTATCTGGATCCTAATTTAACAGCAAAGGCATTTTAATAATAATTGGCCAACCTTCTCTTGCCTAAAACCAGTAATAGACTATTTTGAATGCAAAAGGTATTCACGTTTTTATTGAAAACAAACCTATTTCTGACATTATTTCTTTCATTTTGAACTATTTGAGTAAAACATCAATGACTTAGTTTCTCATCAGGGTAGTGAATTTTAGGCCTTTGTTGTCATGTGGAAAAACATATGAGATATATAGTATCAAAATTTTGATGAGGGTTTTAAGTTAAATTAGAAAAAGATGAATTAATATTTGTATATATTATAAAGCTTCAATATTAAAATTATGACAATCAAGAGGATATCTTTCAGGTATAGTAATTGAAATGTATAAGGGCATCGTTATATTACTTTACATGTCCTAGAATTCAAATTATCTGGGAAACTATTACAGCAAAGAAACATGGAGGAAAGTGTTAAAATTTACTGCGAATTTGTGTTACTTAATTTTTACAGACACTAACATGTTAGTATCAAAATTAGAAATTTCCAGCAGAGGGCAAAAAGAAACAAGGAAAGTTCAGTGTGACAGAAAGTGCATAATAATGACGTTAAAACCTGCCCCCATTGGTGGGCACGTGGGATGAGTCCATGTCTGAGACACTGTGATTCCTACCACAGTGACGTGACAGTGCAGATACCACTTTGACATGATGATTTTCTTTCTTCTGGGTACATATTGTATTGGTTGGCTTTCCATCCCTGGGACATGTACTTGGGGTAAATCAACTTCCAAGGAGGAGAAGCTTGTTTTGGCTCATGCTTTCAGCAGTTTCGGTCCACCGTTAGTGGGCTGTGTTTCTCTGGGTCTGGTGGGACACAGTATCACGGGAAGAAGTGTGTGGTGGTGGAAAAGATGCTCTCTTCTAGCAGCCAGGAAGCAGAGAGGAGTAGAGAAAGGGGGTGCAGGTCTCAATAGCCCATCAACAATCTAACTTCCTTCTTCTGGTCTTACTTCTTATAAGCTTCTAGCACTCCTACAGCACCCCAGGGTGGCCATTAAGCCTTTAGTGTACGGGCCTTTGGGGACATTTAAGATCCAAACCATAGCATATATACCCAGTAGTAGAGTCGCTAAGTGACATTGATAGTTCTATTTACAGTTTTTTTTTTTAAAGGAACCGCTGTACTCTTACTGCCTGTTCTTGACTACATTACTATTAACCATACATGAAAATTTCCCCTTTTTTGTATCTTTTTTAGCATTTGTTATTTTTTCTTTTTTGATAGCAGTTTTTTCTATTTTTATTACAGGAAAAAATATATTTTTATTATAGAAAAATATGTTCCCTTTTATTTTATTTTCATGTATACATACGTGTGTGTGTGTGTGTGTGTGTGTATCACACAGTGGCTACATTGAGCTTGAGTATTGCTCACATATATTGTGTCAACGTTGCAATCTCTTCCCGTCCCACTTTTGGCCCTCCTACTTCCTCCCTCATCCCCACCACTCCTACTCTCGCCTTCATTTGGTTCTGTAAAATGCCTGCCTTCTGGATTTTCCATTTTAGAGAAACTGTGCAATACTTAACCTTCTGAGTTTGACTCTCTTCACTAAATATGATGGTCTCAAATTGCATCCATTTACCTACAAAAGCCTCGAATGTATCTGTCTTTATGGAAGAGCATTACTTACCCCAGTGAGAATGAAGCATATTATTAAGAAGTTAAACAGCAGCGGATGCTGATGGGGTTGCAGGGAAAAGGAACCTTTTGACATAGATGGTGCCAAGCGCGGGCACTCCAGGAGAAGTCTGTCTGCACATGACCCATCAGGTGGCGGGGGTGAGGATGGGAGAGGTAGGTTCCCTCATTTTTACCTCTTTGGTGCCATTCGGGGACTCCCTTACTTCGCAAGGATCTCAGCCCCTCCCTGCTACCCTCCAGTATGCTTTCTCAGCCACCCCACTGGCAGTATAGCTGCTTCTGTGTTGTGGCTCCTTTTTCTGTGGAGAATGAACAACAGGCAACTCTATTTGATCATCTTATTGATGTTACTCAGTAAGAAGTTTTTGTGTAACTATTCCACGAATTATAAGATTGTCCTCCGTGGCAGGTAAAATACTAAGTTTGGACCAAAGAAGATTCCGACTTGGCTGAAGTTTTAAGATGATTTCCTTTTTATATCTTCCTCTAAATCTATAATTTTATTTCACATTCTAAAATTCTTTCAAATTTTATACTGACCGTACTGGATATTATACTGGTGGTTTAGGATCTTTGACACACTCTTCCTCACATCATCAGTTGAATGTTCCAAAACTTACCCTTTTAATTTAGCATCTTAACAGCAAATAAATATGAATTGTTTTTATATACCCAGAAATAGCTAAGTGGTACTGAGATTGCCCTGTATGTTGGATACTTTGCTATTCCATCATTCCGTGTTCACACCATTCCTTTGCGAAGTACAAATACTGTTATCATCCCCATTGGTATAGCTGAGGGAAGTGAGGCTCAGCAAGGGCAGCCATTTGGCCAAGGTCACCAGGTTGCAAGGTCCAGTCAGAACGCATGCCAGTCCTGCTACTTGTCATCTCCAGAATCGTTGACAAATTGCCTGTGTATCTGCTTTCATTTTCCCATCTCTCCAGTGTGAATGAAATTAGCCTTGTAAAGCTAAGAGATGTAAATGCATTTGTTTGTTTTGGCATTGTAAATTCTTGTTAAATAAAATTTAAAAATGAAACACTCTGATCCTTAAGACAATGCCTCAGTGCTCCTGGTCCTTAGCTGCATAAAAGAATCACCGGGAAGATATTATAATGTAACTATGCCTGGACCCATTCCCAGGAATTCTGGTATAATTGGCTGAGGGTAGGGTCTGAGCTTTGTGGTTTGTTTAAAGCTTGTACATGACTTTTAGGGTTTCTTTGAAAACTGTGTTTTGATGAGTAGTACTGTAAGGTATAATTATATTCTCTATTTCCAGTAATTATGGCACTTTGTAACACGTAGACTGTATTTGCTCCATTTCCAATAGCATTAAAAGCCTTCACAGACAAAATTTAAAAGATCAATTTAGTAATGAATTTCCATAAGAACTGTTGATGTTCACTCATTTTATTTTCACAGAAAAGTAACAGGAAATCCTGACATTCTACTCGGAGCCCTGAGATCACCCTCTTTTTATTCAAATCATTTTTTTCCTTTTTATCAGACAGATATTAAAGATCTAAAATGTTTGAGGGGGGAAATATCCCTCCTCCAAGCTGGAATGATAAAGCATAGGAAATTTAAAAAGATGTCGATAATACACCCGAAATGTAACTCACAAGAGTCTTGCTCTCCAGAGCACTTGCTGTGTTCGATGTCACTTTTTTCTTTTTAGTTGCAAATGCAGACAGAGTGAGAACAAGGATCGTTGATTAAAATGTAGAAATGGTTACATCAATTTCTTCTCTGAGAAAGAAACCTATGAATCTCACTTTTGTTGAAAGGGACTCAGTGAATTGCTTGGGCTTCTACACTAGTGGAAAAGGTGATCTTGTTCATTGGAATCAGAAGGGAAAAATTCAAGAAGTGTCACAAGTGTCAATAGTGCAAAAGCCACATATGGCGCTAGACTAACAGACACTTTGGTTATTATCATCAGGCTATTTTCACATTGGAAGATGAACGTGCCCAGGTGAGTCTCTATGTGAATGTGTAATTTACTCCTCTTTCTGAAGCTATTTTTGCTCATACTCGGATGACTCTTACTGATAATAAATCACTAGTGAACTGGCTTATGGTTCGAACAATGTAATCCCCATTCATTATTTGTTTATGTAGCCCGCCCTTCTCCACCCTGCTCACCATTGTTTTTGAGTGAGAAAGAACCCAGGCATGTACAGGAAGTCTTGCACAACTGTTACAGTGTGTTCCTTCATCACTAATAAAGTAATGTGGGTAGTGGCGATATGTGCAGCTTTCGGCAGATGATTCCCATTAGTACCGACTCTTGGCTAATTCAAAAACGGCCTATCATTAATGGGTAAGAAGTGATGAAATGTATCCCCTGCTCCATTCTAGCCCTTCTTCTTTACTCTGAGCCTCAGTTTGTATATTTTTAGATTAAAATTGCTTGTATTTAAAGCAAAGAAGATAATAGTCAAAGCAATAGGATGGAATAGTGAAACTATTAAATGGAGAATATTTTTCTTTTGCAATGAAATGTAGACATGTCTCCTGCTTACATCCATTTCCATTCCACTGTTAAAATATAAATTTGTTGAATTTTTTGGTTTTCTCTCTTTCCTGTAACAAATATTAATTGAAGGATGAAGGGAAAGGGGAATGAGGCAAAAAATGGGGAGGGGAAAGGATTGTAATGTTGCTACTGTGTGTGTGTGTGTGTGTGTGTGTGTGTGTGTGTGTGTGTGGGCACGTGCTTACAAAATACTCAAGCTCAATGTAACCGATGTCTATTGCATACATTAATTAAATGGGGAAAAAACCAAATATTTATTGAATGCCCACTGATTCATATGGACAAAATGCTGTGTTTATGTCATGAACAAGGCATATCAGTTGAGAGATTTTCTACTCGAATCACCAGAATTATTTTATTACTTTAGCAGATGTTATTGTGCCAATCATAGACAAGACATGATACCAGACACTGTGAGTCTTATTACAAAGAATACGACCAAAATATTTTAAGTGTTCAGAAAAAAAGAGATTCTGCTGTATAGAGGAAAGCTCAAGGTTAAGGACTGTTTTGCAAAACAGAAGATATTTGAATTATATCTTAGAATGAGGCTTCTAAGTCTTTCGATAGCTGTACATGGGAAGTGCTTAGGGAGAGCACAAGGAAGAGTCAGAGGATAGCATGCTGGGGGCTGGGCAGGAGGTCTACAATACACAGGGGTCTAGTGTAGACTCCATTCAGGAGTTTGGAGTGTGTGTACAACACTACAGGCTAATGATAAAGGGAGACCACCTGATTGAGTGCCCTGAAAGTTGTTCATCTAAGGAGTCTGGATAAGTATCTACTTAACATGAGGTTTAACTACACACATTGGAATAAATGCTAATAAATGTTAAGAAAAGTTCTCCTTGAAGTCTGAGTTTGAAAATGGTTAACTATGCCAACTCAAACATATGTTCTGTTCTAACTGTGTATAGCTTGGGAGTTTATCTTTAGATTTTCTAATTAGCAAAAAAGAAAAAAGAAAAAAGAAAGAAAGAAAGAAAAGAAAAAAATAAATGTAGTATGCAGGTCTGAGTATTTTCCAACAGATCTTATACATATTAGAATTTAGTTTTAATTGTTAGCAAATATTCATCATGCCAAGATATACTCATCATTAACTTTTTAAATGAATGAATAATGGATTCTTCTAAAAAATAAGTAAATACATTTTAAAATTAATTCTTTTAAAGACTTTGGGTTATGATTCCAAAGCTCTTGAAATTTACTCATAAGAATCTTTAGACAAAGATGAACTTTTCCTTCTTTCTTTCTTTCTTTCTTTCTTTCTTTCTTTCTTTCTTTGAGTCAAGGGGTGTCTAGTCCAGACTGGTCTTGAACTCACTATGTGGCCCAGGCTGGCCTAGAATCATGGCAGTCCTCTGATGAATTTTAATAATGTGTCATTTCCCCAAAAAAATTAACAATTAAGGAACTTGACTTCACATAAGATCCTAGCACTCTGGGAGGCTGAGGCAGGAGGATTTTTAAAGTTCAAACCCAGCCTGGGTAACTTAGTGACTTAAACTAAAAAATTTAAAAATGGGCTGGTTGTACAGCTTAGCGAGAAAGCCCTGGGTTCAGTCCCAATACAGATAAATAGGTAAGTAAGTGGATAAGTGAGTAAGTAAATAAATAAATAAAAATTGAGCCTGCATTCTGTTGTCTTTAGGTAGATATGGGAAGATATGCCTCTGTATGCTCTTTTGTCTTTTTCATTATGTTTTGAGGCTGGCTGAGGTAGGTTAATTACTTATCAGATAACCATGTACCTCTATTATTACTAAAAAGAAGCATACTTGTCTTAGACAGAGTGGTAGACTTGTCCCTCTCAGGAGACCATGACTTGGAAGAAGCTTCATTCTTTGATATCAGAAGAATGCACAAGTAGAGGGACCAGTTGCCTGCCTAGGTTATGAGAGGTAGGGAAGGCTGTACGAGGTAGGGAATTATAAGGCAAAACAAATCCACTTTCCCTTGGGGACATGGGGACATACCAATCTATGAACCAAGATTCTTTGCTAGCATTATTAACATTAAGAAAAAAGATTCACCAATGAGAATGCTCCTTCCAGACAGTGTCATTTAAAAGATGTAGAAAAGAAGATGATATTCTACCACATTTAGGAACTATTTAAAGAACTATGTTAAAACAGCCCTCCTTTTTCTTCCTCTTCTTTTTTAGAAGGATGCACAAGTACACTAAAAGAAAATCACTTACGAAAAAAGCTTAAGTAATTAGAGCAGGACTGCACTATGGGAAAATTCATGAAGCTCATAAAATTTTGATAACAAGCCCCAGGTTTAATGAAGCAGTCCAGTAATTTCAAGCAAACCAATTCATTGAAGCTCTTAGTGTTATGTAGCATAAAAATCGAAGTCAACAGCATCACAGAAGTGTTCATAAAAGCAAAAAACCATCTACATATAAGTAATTCTGGCATCTACGGGAAGCCACCCAAGGAAAAAGCCATCATTGTCACTTCAAACTAACATTTGTGCTAAAATAAAGCATCAGAGAGAGCAGTTGTAGTTGTTGTCTTTAGAAATATGGTCCTTTTAGCTCTGGAATAGAGCCCTCATAAGCGGAAAGACTTTAACCTACAAAGACATCTGTTCAGTTGCCTCTATACCATCCACTCTAACACACTTACCACTTAAGTCCTTGGAACATGCACTGGTCCACAGGTGTCCTCCCTCCCTCTGAACTCATTAATCTCTGTTCTGTTCCAAATTCTCTCTCTCTCTCTCTCTCTCTCTCTCTCTCTCTCTCTCTCTCTCTCACACACACACACACACACACACACACACACACACCATATTGCAGCCTTCTACTTTTATCAAGTGCCATTATTATTTCACTTTAGTGCTCCGGAAGATCTCTGAATCTTCCAAGATCTGAGCATAAATTCCTGTTTGTATTCAGTACATGACTGTTGATTGAGGGGCTCCTAGAAGCCACAGAGATACTAGCTGTAAGAAGTTAACTAACATGAATGAAAAGGAATTGAAGAAATCATCTCACTGGCTGCCTGGCCCTTCCTTGGGGACTTTCAGATTACTATGCATATCCTCGTCCATTGCCCAAGGACCTTCCATGACACTTCAGTCATCTTCCTCACCCTGCTTTTTTATAGTTACTGTTTTAGTATAAATTCTTTGTATTTGTGCTCAAGCCTGTTAACTATAATTTAATTAGTGAAGATGGAGAGGAGAAAAGCAAAAAGGTGACAGGGAGCACCTGAGAATTTTGTTATGGGAATGGTTAGGACAAAAGAATTTCAATTTTCTATAATTTCTTTAGCAGTGTCTTTGACTGTCCATCAGCCTAGGAACCCCACAAGAGCAGGATGTGTCTGTTTGCACCCCTCAGTCCCCAGTCACTGGCACATGGTCCAGCACATAGTAGATGTTTAGTAAGTAAATGTTTGTTAAATAAAAATAAGCCCAGGAAGTCCTGTGGGGGGTCTGAGCAATGGAAAGTTTATCACACAGGTCTTGTGATGATGCACAGAATTGTGCTTTATTTAAGAAAAGTCTCCTAGAAAAATCTGAGACCAAAAAGTAGGTAGGTTAGTAGAAGCATGTTTATTTTGTTAAAATATTTACGCTGTATTTCCTTCAAGTAACCACTCACTTCAGTGCCTTGAGAAAATGATTTAGATGTACAGAAACACTTCCTTATACAAATCTTTAATGAATGAATTGATTTAGTGGTGCCGGTTGTCACTCCCAGGGTCCCATGAATACTGAGCAAGCCCTTTACCACTGAGTGACACCCCTAGCCTGAACTTGTATTTTATAAAAAAAATTATCTGAGCATCGTGCTCCCTATAGTTAATTTTTCCATCTAGCTTTCTGTCATATATTTAAGTGAAAATATGGCTTGAGTTACAAATGAAACTGCCAAATGTTAGGGAAATTATATAGTATTCTCTGTCTACATACATCTACTCACATAAAACAATATATTACTAGGTATCATATTGCTAGAAAGATTAATACATTTTCTTGTAAGTGCTGATAAAAAAAGACCACATGAAAAAATTAGTGGCCATGTTTCAAAATGCTGCTTTTATTACATTTTCCTAATATGCTAAATAAAAGGAGCTCTCATTTTTGATCTTCAGAACTGTGAGTGAGTAAGCGCCTTGTAGGATCCTATGACTGTTATGGGGCTTTTTAAAGATACACAAAGAACCCAGCTGTCTATGCGTTTAGTTTTAGTTGGGATAGCTAGAAATATTTCTATCAAACTGCCTCCTCTCCAAGAAGACACTTTCCTCATGGGTAAACATAAGTAAGTGGAAAAAGGGTAGAAGACACTCTAAAATTTTAATAATAGTCATCATTCATGAGACTAGGAGTAATTTTTACTTTCTATATTCTTGAATTTTCTTCCATGAATATGTATTAGTAATAAAAAAATAAATGATGAAATGTACTAAAATATATATTAATAGTAATAAAAATGTAGTCTTTAAAAAAGAAGCCACCTGGTAGTGTGCTGTTTCTGATGACAGCTCCACTGAGCAAGGGTGGAATCCAGTGCACACTCACCTGAGCTTGGGTGATGAGGACTCACGGAAGAGCTGGGACTGGAGCCGAATCTTAACAGTAGGTAGTATCCTAACAGTGATGGTGTTCATAGGGGATGACTGCATCAGAGGTTGCTTGCTTCCCCCAGTAAATACATTCACTTTCCTTATTGACAAGAATCCTAATTTTGCACATTTATGGTAATTTCCTTTCTAGCTAACAGGAATTGGCATAAAATTGGATATGGAATTCAGTTTTGGCCAGTGAGACAGTCAGGGAACATGTGATCAAGTGCTTCTAGGATTTTCTGTAGATGAACAGATGACCCTTTGTTACCTATGAACTTTAACACCTGAGGCTTTTGCAAAGAAGTGACCAGACTTGGGAAAGTCACATATATGCATAGACAGAGAAGAGCCAGAGTCGCCGATACTATTATTAATCAGTGACATCCTCAGCTGCTGCTACTTACGTGAACTGGTTTCTTCTCTACTTAACAACTATGTAAGATAACTCATTTTTTAATGAATTGAGATGAAAACATCCTCATGGATATAACAATTCTACAAATATCCAGTGTTGACTTTAATCTGAACACCTTCTCTTGAAGTAGAAGGATACACGTATGACTATTCCCATACACCAATGGTGAAACTAAAGTTGAAAGGATGTAACTTGTCTGTGGCTTGAAGTCCAAGTTTACTGAATCTGAACCTTTCCACCTTCTCTGTGTTTTTATATGGCTAGCTCCTTACAGATGGAGACATAGGTAGGCTTCTACCTCATCCATTTGCAATGGAACATCTGCTGCAGGCCAAACAATAATCTGGGACCTGAGTATGTAGGCAGAAAGAAAAGAAGACAACCAGTAGAGTGCAAATGTAGTTAGCATTTGGTGTATGACTCTTGTGACCTCTGTAGAGGATGGCCTGTGTTGCTGAGTTAAAATTACTGGGTCAAAACTGTTTCTAGAACCGTATTATGGGGACCTAAGAATTCCAGGCTGAGAAAAGCTGTGACCTTGGTAATGTGCCAGAATTAGAATCAAAAGGGAGGTAGGGAGGTTTAAAAGTCCTCTTATCTTGTCCATGAACTCTGTCTCTACAAGTAGACTGCTGTATGTAGAGCTCACCAGAGACCTTGAAATAGACAGTCGAGAAGCCATCAAGGACGTTTCTTATTAGATATGCGTGCCTTAGCATCTTTCATACCACAGATGAAATGTAGTCTATTATTTTATGAATTAATTGAAATCAAACTTGGCCATTAGATCTGGACCCCCATCTGGTAGATTAATTAAAGCAGGGACGCTGAATTTGGATGATTTGATATCGTCTTCAAAGGCAGATCTCCTTTAAGACTGCAACAAAAATCCTGACATTTGGATTTCTCTCTATACAAAGATTTTCAGCAGGAAAACAATAAACATCTTTTTGTAACTTCTTAATAACTTCTTAGTGAGACATACAGGATGTTCTACTAACATGCGGGAGCTTACCTGAAACTGCCACCCCTCACCAATAACTAACAAAAGGGTATGCAAAGCCACAGAGCTTTCCTGGTTGTGGTGCCTTCCCCTGCATCAGGAGCCCTTGCTGTACTACCCTGGTGTCGAGTATGCCTTCACAGAGTGTGGCAACAACATGCCGGATCTAGGAGTACCCCTGGAAGGGCTGGCCTGGAGCTCCCAGCTGTCACCATGTAACAGAAACAGCCTGGACTACCAGGTCAGCAGTACACAAGCTGAGTGCTTTACACATAACACACCACATGTGTGGACTAAGCAATGTTTAATCGTCTCCTGAGAGAAATCCTTCATGCTTTCAGCTGAGAAGAATGCGCCAGGAGGACCAAAAACTGTTCATGGGGCCTGAGAGCTTGGCCTTCTTAAAGGGCCAAACAGTGGAGATTGGAGATGCCCAGGAGATTGGAGGAGGGGACTGCAGGGCCTCATGGGAGCCTCTGAAGAGTTTTTTGTGTGTCTGGGCTAGGCTTTGTGCCTTCTCTACTTCTACATTTAAATGCTTACACTTTAGCCAGTTCACATTTCACTTCTTCTTGATCCATATAAATTATGTAGGGACCTTTTAGAGCCCCATAGATGTGGAAAGCAGATGCCACCCTTGTTGGGGTGGAACCTGCCAGGCTCAGAAAGGTGTCTGGTTGTGCCTGCCTATCACCTGTTCTTGCCAGGTGATGGTGTGTGCTTATTTTCTGTTTTCTTGTATTTGACATTTGAGAAGGAATTCTTGTTCCAAACCCAACCTTATACTTATGAGAAACTGACGGACAAAGAATATTTGATTATTTTCCCTGCCTCTTTCTTTCCCACTATTTTTTTTTCCTTTCTAGGTAATAATGTCCAGATAATACTGCCTTGAGCAGTTGAATAGCTGGAAGATGATATGAATTATTATACCATTTGCACAAGCATGAAAATAGGATGAAATAATAACTTTCTCTGTGTTGGCATCTCCTATTTGTAAAATCCCTTGAGAAATGTGGGATTTTTTTTTCAGTCTGAAACTTTTGAATTCTAGTGAAAATGTACTTTAATGGCATAAGCTTTGCCAATATACTTCAGAGCAAAATCTAATATAAAAAATGTGCAGAGACTTCTCAGGTAGTACACCACCACCTACTCTTACCTGGGAGGACGTAAATTCTGAGGGAGGAAACCTTCAGAGTGCCAGACCTGAGACTCATCACACAGAGAAGAAGCCACCCCTCTCCCTGCCTCCCCAGCAAGCGCCAGGGAGACCATCTGAACAAATTCCCACAAAATATGCTGCTTCTTGGAAAGAGAAATGTTTAAGGATTTGCCATATACTGTTTTTGTTCCAAAATAATTTAAGGGAGTTTGCAAAGATTCATAAAATTTAGGAGAAAAAAAATGTCAGATGGAACACCTGGGAGCGAGGAAGAAACAGAAAGGCATTAAAGGGTGCCAAAAATGAGGTGATGATAAAGCTCCCTGGGCTGCTTGGAGCACAAGCAGTGAGTCCCGCGAAGCCTCCTGAAGGTTTGTTTCTTCCAGTGAAAAGGAAAATGGGGTATGTTAAACACCTAACAGTAACTATGAAATAGAAAAACAAGTTGTTTCTCAAGAGAGGAATAATTGTGCAGGGTGTTAAGGTAGCAGTTTGTCTCATAATTAGAGAAGCTCTAATTATGATAACTGCCTGACATTATGACCCTAGGAAGGTAATTTATTTCCTTCCTATTGAAAGTGAGAAATTTAACCAGAAGATTTATAGAGTCCCCACAGCTCTGAAGTCCAGTGAGTATGCTCTCTTCTCTCTGTACCTTTGTTTCCTCCAGCAAAGGAACCATTCTTTAAAATTCTTTGCTTCCAAGGCCAGCCTGGGCTCCATAGTGAGTTCAGGACCAGCCTGGGCTGCAGAGCAAGACCCTGTCTCAGTAAACAAATAAATAAATGAATAAATAAAATTCTTTGCTCTCCATTTTTTGAAATGCTTGGGATCAGAAGTATTTCAGATTTTTTTTTTCAACTGAAATGTCCACACATGCATAGCTTAGAGATAAGATTTAAATCCAGGGTTGGGGGTGTAGCTCAGCACTTAGAGTATTTGCCTACTATATGCAAGCCCTGGGTTTAATTCCCCAGAATCACATCAACTGGTGGCACTCGCTTGTAACCCCAGTACTGAAGAGACTGAGGCAGGAGAATTACCATGTTTCAAGGTAAGCCTGGGCTACATAGTGAGTTTAGGACCAGTCTGGACTACAGAGCAAGACCCTGTCTCCAAAAACGGGGGTGGGGGGGAGTCTAAGCACAAATTCATTTGTGTTTTATATATGCATATAATGCACTATCCTGAAAATAATTTTGTGCAATATTTTAATTGATTTTGCATGTTTTGACTGAGACATCAGGTGGGGCATTTTCTACTTGTGACATCATGTCTGAACTTGGGAATTTTGGAGTTTGGATTTTGGAATTTCAAGTTAGCGATGCTCCTATCTGCACTGAACTTTCGCTCTTTAATCTCCTACTGTAACCTTCCTTTTTTCCCCCGTCTTCTTATATAGTTGCTCATCTGACCTAGTTTCTTACTGACAGAAGTAAGAAGAACAAAAAGCTGTGTAGAACAGATTTGACCAAAGCATGATTGTACCAGGAAAGGAAAGGGGTGGGCCCTGTGTCAGTGGACCCGGAATATTGTCTGGAATCGAGGTCTGCCAGGAAATAGGAAGCAACATTTGTACTTCCTTTACTTGTACGATGGCTGAGGATTCTGCTTGGAAGCTTGGTTTTTTGTTTAAAATATCGGTCAGAAGGAAACTGCCTCCACCACGAAATGGCTAATTGTTTTTCTTATGTCCTATGTTCTGCAGACCACCATGGACAGTGTACGTATGGGAAATGGTTTGTGTCTTCTTTTGTTTCTTGCATCTCATTGTTATCACAGGTGGGGGCAACCTGCTGGGAGTGTCAGCAGGAAGGCTGCAGGGCACTTGTTTCATGGGGCAGAAGCTTCTCCTGTGAATTGTGCACAGTCAGCATGTGGAGACCGGAGGTGACCCGGTACGTTACCTTCCTCTGACCTGATGAAGGCACTTCTACTGTGGTCTAAATGGAGGCTGTGATTGTTCCTTCGATGTATTCTCCAGAGAGCAGACCAAAAGCTTAATGGCTTCTGAATGAAAGTGATGTTTTGATGTTGCTTTATATTGTTGGTCTATAAAAGATAAGTTCATTGTGGTAAATAAGATATTGGAGATAGAGTTAATGCCTGATAAATGCACATTAAACCAGTCCCTTTTTTCATACTGTTTGTGTTTTTGCAATTGGGTACATTGCCCAAGATTAATTACATTTTCTTTTTTCATTAAAAAAAAAAACCTGCTCTGCCATCACCATGCCACAAAACGAAATCATTATCCTTTGCAATACTTGGGCCTGGAAAAGAGGATAGAGCTTTTCTGGCTCAGAAGTATCAGTCAATTCAGTTGAACTTGACATTGGCTCAACTCGTAATGTATCTGGGGAATGTCTGAGCCACTTGATCTGCAGCTAATCAATGAGCCTGGCACTTAGGGGTAAAGCTTGCCTTTTTCTTTAAAATTGTAATTGGCATTCTATTTAAAATACTGCTTAGATGTCACCAGAGTTGTCGTCCCTTTAGCAGCAAATCATGTGAAAATTCTCCCTCCAAAATTTCAAAGAGCCTAGTATTTTAATGGTGAGGGATTTAAAGTCACTTCTTTCAACACATGAGTAAACAATAAAAAAACAAAAAAGATCTTTGAGCAGATAGCCTTTCCGGCACATTTTCCCTTTCTCTTGCCTGAACTTACACCTTGCAAAAAATAATTCAACCTCTTCTTTGGTCTGTAGGTGCCAGCAAGCCTGGATTCTGCTGAATGGAATATTCCCACCTGGCAATGTTATGTTAGCTTTTCTGTCTGCTTTTTAAAGGAAGCATATTGTCGTGTTATCTTTCCTGCTTGTCACTTACTGACTTTTTCCACATTGGACTTGTCTCCATTGCACATTTGGGAATCAGATCTCTGAGCGTATTAGACTTTAAAATGAGAGGAAGTACATGATGATAATGACCCTGGGGGAACTTCTTTGAATAAAGAACCTGGAATTCTGAGCATTTCTAAGCACTCATTAATCTGCACATCACTCTCCCTCTCAAACCCCTTGACTTGCACTCAAGGAAGAGGAGCCTGTTGAAAAGATTCTCTGTAGACATTGACTAAAGCCTAGGAGCTCAAAACATTTCTATTTATAAACTAAAAAAAAAAAATGCATTTTTGGTTCTTTAATAAAACAGAAATGACATACTTGAGAATAAACACACTGAGACTTATATGTAAATCTTACCTGTGATTAAATTAGCCATATGCATTAAATGACATGTATGTCTAAATAAAGTATGTAATTTTTTGAGACAGAGTCTTACTCTGCAGCCCAGGCTAGTCCTGAACTCACTATGGAGCCCAGGCTGACCTTGGACTCACGGCAATCCTCTCCAAAGTATGTACACATATAGCACATATACATATATGAGATATATATAGAGAGACTTACATAAAGTGAATATATCACATAGAAGACCCAGTGCCTTTGCACACACATGCGCATGAACACAACTACCACAAGGCATTATGCCAGGAAATGGTCACACAAAGATGAACAAGAAATATGTGGCCTTTATCATCAAAGAGAAATCTTTACATCCCACTGAGTAAATAGTGTTAATAATTAACATTCATTAATTTTTTAGCTATAACAGGCTTATTACAAGTTAAACATGTATTAACAAATTAATTCTTATCTTATTGAGACTATGGTTAGTCCATTATTTTACACTTGCAGAAATTTAGGCAAAAAGAAGTCATCTAATTTGCCTATGGTTACTTAGCTTGTAAGTAGCAAGAACCAAACTTGAATCCAAGTAAGGTTGAATTGCTCTTTTTTAAAAAAAAAAAAAACATGAATTCCAAATTCTATAACACATTAAAGACATGGTGTTTGCGGGATCAGCAAGCATCTATGCCTGCCCTTTTTCAGAGGTTCACCCCTGTCCTCGCTGACAATTGTCCCTCTTTCTATCCTGTACTCATGCTGGGTCCAATTTTATGTTACTATTTTTGCAAATTTTTTAAGAGGGACACCTATCTGTAGTCCATATTTTGTGTTGTTCAATTTCACTGAGCATTATTGACTTGAAGTGGCCACATTTTTGATCAAAAGCTTCATACCTGTCTTTCTTTATGGTTGCGTAGTATTCCATAATATACAGGTACCACATCTTTAACCATTCTTCTATTGAAAGGCAGGTAGGTTGTTTCCAGGATTTGGCTATTATTAATTATGCTGCTATAAGCATGAATATTCATGTTTCTTAAACATGGGGTATTTTTCCATTTTCTAAAGTCCTCCTCAATCTCTTTCTTCTGGGCTTTTTAGTTTTCTTTGTGTAGGTCTTTTCCCTCTTTGGTGAGGTTTATTCCTAAGTATTTTTGTTGTTTTTGTTGCTATTGTGAAGGGCATTGTTTTCTTGATTTCTTTCTCTTTGGATTCATTATTAATGTATGGGAATGCTGTTGATTTGTGGGTATTGATTTTATAACATGCTACTTTACTGAATTTATTTATTAGTTCTAAGAGTCGTTGAGTGAAATTTTTTGGATCTTCTTTGTAGAGTATCATGTCATCTGCAAATAGGGCTATCTTTACTTCTTCCCTTCCGATGCGTATTCTTTTTATTCCTTGGTCTTGCCTGATGGCTCTTGCCAAAATTTCAAGCACTATGTTAAATAGTAAGGGTGACAGTGGGCATCCCTTTCTTGTTCCTTATTTGGTGTGGGTTTTTTCAGTCTTTCTCCATTTAGGATAATATTGGCCTGAGGGGTTGTTATAAATAGCTTGCATCATGTTGAGATATTCTATTCCTATTTTCTCTCTTCCTATTTTCTTCAGAGTCTTTATCATGAATGGGTGTTAGATTTAGTCAAATACTTTTTCTGCATCTGTTGCAATAGCCATATGATTTTTATCTTTGCATCTGTTAATGTGGTGTATTAAATTTATTGACTTGTGTATGCTGAACCATCCCCGCATGTTTGAGATGAAGACCACTTGGTCATGGCATATAATATTCTATATGATTTGCTGCATTCTGTTGGGAAGGATTTTATTGACTTCTTTTGCATCTATATTTATTAGGGATGTTGGCCTGTAGTTTTGTTGGGTTTTTGTCTGGTTTTGGAATTAGAGTTATGCTTGCTTCAAGAAATGTTTTGGGCAATTTTCCTTACTGTTCAATTTCTTGAAAAAGTTTGGTGCACACTGGTACTAAATCTTCCCTAAATTTTTTTTATAGAATTTTGTTGGGTCTGTCAGGTCCTTGGCTCTTCTTGGTTGGAAGTGTTTTTCTTACTTCCTCAATTTCATAGGTGGATATTGGCCTGTTGAGATGTTTAATTTCTTTATCATTCAGTTTTGGTGATTGATATATATTTAGGAACTCATCCATTTTCTTTAGATTTGTTTTCAAAGTAACTTATAATCCTTTGGATTTTCTTATTATCAGTTGTAATTTCACTTTTTAATCCTGACTATTGTTATAGGATTTCCCTTCCCCTTTTTATTTTTGTATTTTTTTATTTTTGGTGAGTTTAACAAGGGGTTTATCAATCTTGTCTATCTTTTCAAAACCCCTTTTTTCATTTATTTTTTGTATTGCTTTTCTAGTTTCTTTTTCATTGGTGGCTGTTCTCATCTTTATAACTTATTTCCTTTTGTTTGCTTTGGGGTTAGTATGTTCTTGTATTTCTAGTGCCCTGAGTTAGGAGACTAGATTATTTGTTGGGGCTAGCTTGATTCTTGTTACGTGTTCATTTATGGAAATAAATTTCACTCTTAATACTGCCTTCAGAGGTTGCATTGTGATGTGCTACCATTGTTTGTCTCTGTGATCTTTTTTATTTCTTTCTTGACTTCTACTGTAAACCAATGTTTATTTAGAAGAGTGCTGTTCAGTCTCCATTTGTTTGAGTTGTATTTTGTGTTTGTTTTGTAGTTGATTTCTACTTTTATTCCACTATGATTTGACAGGGTGCTTGGGATTATATCAGTTTTCTTGTGTCTGTCTAAAGCTGTTTTGTAGCCTAGAATGTGCTCTGTTTTGGAGAATGATTCATGGGCAGCTGAGAAAAATGTGCATTCTGTTGTCGCTGGGTTAAAAACTCTGAATATGTCTGTCAGATCCATTTCTGCTGTGATGCAGTTCAGATCTGCTATGTCTTTGTTGATTTTGTGTCTAGTACCTGTCTTCTTGGGAAAGAGGAATATTAAAGTCCCATACTATATTATTATACAGAGTTTATTTTTTGAAGTCTGGTAGATTTTGTTTTATGTAGTTGGTTGCACCAATGTTTAGGGCATAAATATTTGTGATTGTTCATTCCTCTTGGTGGATTGTTTCCTTTTACAAGAATGAAGTGACTTCCTTTGTCTTTTTTGACCAGTTTTGGCTTTAAGTCCACTTTGTTAGCAAAGAGTATCACTAACTCTGCCATTTTTTTGGTTTGGGGTTTTTTTTTTTGGGGGGGGTCCCTCATTTGAGTGGAATGTAGAACTCCAGCCTTTGACTTTGAGTTTATGTTTATCTCCATGTTTGAAATGTGTTTCTTGCAAGCAACGTGTGGGCTGATTATTTTTAAATACTGTTAGGCAATCTATGTATTTCAGTTGGTGAGTTGAGGCCATTAGCATTTAGAGTCCTAATTGATATGTGTTTCTTAGGTCTTGCCATTTTGTCACCCTGTGAATATTAAAGTCTTTTGTTTACTTATCTTTTTAGATATTCTCTCTATTAAGGATAAACCTGCCACTCTGTTCCTTGTTGTGGTTGTTCCCTGTTTTCCTATGTAGCCGACCTTCGAGAATTTTTTTGTAGTGCTAGTTTGCTTGTCATGAATTTCTTCAAGGTTTCTTCATTGTGGAAGATTTTTATTTTGTTGCTGATTTTAAATGATATTTTTTCTTGGAACAGGAGTCTTAGTTGACAAGTACTATCTTTTAGGGCTTTGAGAAATTAATTCTAGGCTCTTCTGGCCCCTGAAATTTGTGTTGAGAAGTCCACTGTTACCTTGCCAGGTTTGCCTTGATATGTCACTTGCTCTTTCTCTCTTACAGCTTTTAGATCTCTGTCTTTGCTTTGTATTTCAGTGAGTTTTATTATGTCTAGGGAGCTTCTCCTTTAGTCATATCTAGTAGGTATATGGTATTCCTTTGTCAGTTGCATGTCTATTTCATTTTTTTTTTAATGTATGGAAAGTTTTCTCTTACAAGTTCAGCAAATAGATTTCTTAGTACTTTAGTATGGATTTTCATTTTTTTCTTGTCTGTTTTTCTGAGATTAAGTTTCTTTGAATCTTCTATAATCTGTTATATTCCATTTCCTTATTGACATTGAATTATTTCATGGTTATTAACAGTCTGGACCATTATTTTGTTCTTGTCCTTTAAGCCAGAAATTCTCTCCTCATTTTGTGTTGTTCTGTTCCCTAGACTTTCCATGAAGATTTGTATCTCCTGATGCTCTTTCTTTATCTTTTCATATTTTTGGAATACTTCAGTCAATTTGTCATTCATTTCCTGTATTGCCTTCTGTAGCTCTGTTAGTTTTGCATTTGTTTCCTCCTTAATTTCTTTGTCTAAATCTTTTTAAATTCTTGAGTATCTCATGTAGTTTATTGTCTGCCTTTTGTTCTTCTAGCATGTTAAATATTTTTTTCAAAGTTTAGGAATTTTGGGTCTTCTTCTGGTTCTATGTGAGTCTCCCTTGGTGAACTGGGAGCTTTCTGTGGCATCTTGACCCCCTTTATTCTCATATTGCTATTGAGTGTTCCTTTGACTTGCTGTGGTAGCCCCTTAAGCAATCTGTATTTTTGGTAGTAAACAGTGTTGTTCTTTGGCTGTGCAATATGCTGACTGTGTCACTGAGGTGCAGTTCCTCTTTACAGCTCACCTACTTTTTTCTTTCAGACCTAAAGGTCTGAGTATGGCTACCTGGATGCCTGCAGGTTGGATGACTGGTGCACAGCAGTGACTGATGCCAATTAGGCCCAGGCACACAGACATACTCCAAGGTGCTGGGATTACAGGTGTGTACCACCATGCTCAGCTTGTATGGTGCTGGACAATTGAACTCAGGACCTTACAAATACTAGGGAAGTGCTTTATCCACTGAGCTGTTCCTGTTTAACCTATGGATCTGGGCAGGGGACATTAGCAATCCATATCTGTATTAAAGCCAGAACTTTAAACCCTGTCCTTGCTGTACAATCACAGGAATAGCATGGGTTGTGAAAGCTTTGCTATGGAGATAATAGCAAACAGATTTGGCACTCACTCACTCATAAACAACCAGACATGCACCAAAGGCCCATGGGTGCCTCTGATAGTGCATGGAAGAACCCTGTCTCAGGAGAGTTTGAAGATCAGTGTTTATCAGCATTCCAACTCTTGATTCGAAAAAAGAAAAAGGCCCAAGGACAGTTCTGTTGGCAGATTCCCTTCGGGACAGGGCAGGAACCCAGGTGCATGCTGGGTTAGTGAGCAGCAAAGTGCTCCCTTAGCTTTTTCACTTGCCCTTAGGCTGCTGTCATTTCCCCTAGATAGCAAGTCCCTTCCTCTCAGTAGGCTGCCTCCCGACTTCTCACTGTACAGCGAGTGACACGGATAGGTCACTGAGCTACTTCTCGCAAAATCCAGTTTTTTAGGCAGAAAAGATGACTTCCTGACAGAGCTCTCAGGAAGTGCCCCTTAGCTCCAGGAAACAAAACAAAGACAGCTCTTCCTATTACCTTCTTCTAACATCCTCTTTCTGCCCACCTATCCCTTCTTAGACAGCCAAACTTTAGACTCAGCACTTTTATTTTTAACTCTTTCTTGACATTACTATTAATGAGAGATTCTTCTTTGAGGCAAAATAAAACTCTGTCTCCCTTCACTCTGACGGCCATCTTCTCCTTAGTGCTTTTATTGCCCCCATCTCAGCTGACTTACATTTTGGACCCTAAAACTCCTAAATATTTGTATTCCCATTGTTATCGTACGGAAATCTAAATGCATTACAGTATCACCCCTTCCTAGGATGTAGAAACTTACACTTGTGAACTCAGTTGTTACTATCTGTTAATTATAATAATGACTGTTTTTTTTTATTGAAAATGGTACTTTGTGGGATTCCTTTTCCTTTTTTTATTGACCAACTTTAGAAAATTCTTTTTTCAGTCTTTAGCCCTCCCATAATTCCCTGCTTAAAGAAGATGTGTCATTTTTCTCCTTCAAGCTGCTCTGGAGAGCTGTCTTAGGTCTCATCTCACTCTGGCAAACATGGAGGTTTGTGTTCAAGTAGTTTGTTGGATTCTGCTTTGGGAATAACACCCAAGAAATAGTCCAGGCTTGAGTTGGCCCCACAGGGAAGTTCTGGAGCTGAAACGGCCCTAGGGAGGGAGCTGCATCTTAGGTAAAGTGGCTCCCTTAGCCAAGTGCAGTCACTGAGGAGCACCCCTAGCCAGCGCTTTTGGCAGCTAGCAAGGTAGCACTTCAGTCCCAGAGCAGTGACCTATCTGGGCAGGACACAGCATCCACTGTAATACCCTTTATGTCTGCTCCTGATGGCTTTTTTATAGAAATTATCTTGACAATACTAGGAGTCTTACCTGACTAAAATTACCATCTGTGTTCTTTTCCCCCAAACTCTATTATGAAGTGGAGGTCTTTATTCTGGACAGTAGGGACAACATATAACGGAGAAGTTCCGGTTTCCAGTTTTTTCCTTTGTGTTGCCATTGTCACCATCCTAATTTTGGCCTTAATTACTTCTATTTGGACTTAAGGGTGGCCTTGGAGTTTTTTCTTTTTTACAGCTTTATCGAAACATAAATTCTGCATGTGTAAAGGATGTGTACTTATGAAACCACCAAGGTAGTCATCAGCACCCCCAAGTTAGGTCCTGCCCCTTTGTAGTCCTTCTGTTCTCCCCAGCTGTGCCTTCCCCAGACAACTGCTGATCTGCTTCTGTCACTGGGTTAGCTTATATTTTTTAGGATTTTAAACAAATGGTGTCATATCATAGATGTTTTTTTTTTTTTTTTTACTGGTAGTCTAGCTTATTTTACTTGTTATATCTATTTTGAGGTTCAGCTGTGTGTGTATATAATAGTTCTTTTTGTTGTTGAGTAATATTCCATGGTATAACCATATCACAAGTTATTTTTTTCTGTTGACCTAGTTGATGGAAATTGAAGTTGTTTCCAGTTTTTACTATTAAAAATAAAGGTGCTATGGAATTTATGGACAAGTCCTAAAGTAGACATCCTATTTTCTTTCTCATAGGCTCTTAGAAGTAGAATGGCTAGATCACGTGGTAGATCTATGTTTAACTTCATAAGAAACTGCCAATATTTCTCCAAAGTGCTAGTGCCATTTTTCAATCTCACTGGCAATCTTTAAGTTACAGTCACCTAATGACCAACTTGGTAGTTTGGTTCTTGTAAATTCAAGCCAATTTTGGCAAGTGTGTGGTGGTATGTCATTGCATTTTCCTAGCCCAAGATTACTAAAATTTTTTGTATGATTTCTTTAGAACTTTTACATTTCAGCTTTTACATGTAAGTCAGAGGCCCACTTTGAGTTAGTTACAATGTTACTGTTAGATAAGGGTTTAATTTTTATGTATAGGTAATTGTAATTCTGATTACTATTTGTTGGGAGGTCTTTCCTTTAACCTATTGAACCTTTGTTTTGTTTTGTTTTGTTTCGTTCACTCCCCCCCGCCACCTCATTTTATTGATACGTATAAGTGCAAAATTTGAAATTTACAGCAATCTTGAGCATTATGTGCACATACATGTCTTGGCAAGGTTACAAGACCTTCTCTCTCTCCTTTTGTCCCTTCCCCTACTGACCCCCCCCCCCCCAGGTCCCATTATTTTCCACATTAAGTTCCATAAAATAACTGTGATCTGGGTCTCTCATATCAGAGAAACCATTCGATATTTCACTTTATGCTTCTGACTCACTTCACTAAGCATGGCGGTCTCAAGTTTTATTAAGAACTGACTGACTCTTATGTGTGAACCTACTCCCAAACTGTTCTGCTGTGCTGATCTGTGTATTTATCCTTATACTGATACCACACTTATGATGTAAACTTATAGCAAGTTTTGAAGTTAGGTATTATGTAAATTCTGCAACTTTGTTTATATTCAATATTAGCGGGTGGAAGTTCTTCATATTTTCCCTTTATTTCTACACACAGCTCATTGCATGGCCACCTAGGCTGATGTTTGTTGGGACCTCTTCTCAGGGAATGGCCTTCGGTCTTGCACACTTAGCTTTGGGTTTTCATACATGCCTAGTTTCAAAATGCTGAGCTTCCCTTTCTGCTCTTAGTTTACTGAGAATTTTTTTTTTCATGAATGAGTTTGAATTTTGTCAAAATTTTTTCTTCTATTAAAATGATCACATAGTTTTTCTACTTTATCCTGAAGACATGGCCTTAGCAGTGTCATTTCAGGATCATTTCAGCTACAAGTGTCACCTGTTTTCTTGTGCTCTATATTACAAACAGAAGTAGAATTTTCTGTAATATAAAGCCAAAAATGAAAAAGAAGCTTCCAGAATCTTCCTTCTCACTGGTCTATATTGCAGCCTATTTTTATTTTTTGATTTTGAAACATGGTCTCGCTATGTTACTTAAGCCGGCTGGAACTTGGTGATATTCCTGCCTCCACCTCCCAGAGGATTGAGATTACAAGCTTGCCCACTAGGCCTGGCAACACTTCCTTCTTAACCACTCTTCACGCACCCCCCACACAAATATCTCTCTTCCCACCTTGTCTGTGGTGTTAGCTGTCCTCATAGCAAAAACTATCCTTGACTGTTCATTACTGCAGAATAAGGTTCATCTATTCAGCAGGAATATCAGTATTTTCCACAATTCAGCATCTTGCATTTACCCATCTCCCTCAAGAGATATCCCATAGTTGGAGATGAGTGGGCAATGGACGTCCCATGGATCCAGAGGTGTCTTGAGCTACCCTCCTTTTTGATTAAATCTAAATTCACCCCTTCCCATATTTATGTTCTTGCACCTTAGAACACTTAGATGTTTTCTTCATCTCCTTATATTTGATACTTTCCCCAAAATGTAAGCACCAGAGAATACAAACCAGGCTGTGCTTATTTTTGTATATCCTTCCATGTGGCAGGCATTTTGTGTTTATTGAATGAATGAGTACATGGGTCTAGCATACACAATTTCCACCAGTATATATTTAATACTAAACAATGGAACATGCACATTTGGTACAATTGGAAAATATATTTGCAACTCTACTTTTATATGTACCCTTTCGTTGTGTAATTGCTCTGGATTGGTGCTTCTTTTCCATTGGTTTTTAGAAAACATAATCGGATCAGATGTTATTCATGTTAAAGAATATAATATATTCTGGCAATGCCATAAAGCATACACAAGGAATTTTGTGACTTTGAAGCAGTTTTTGAGTTTCTGAGTACTCATAGTTACTGACAGTTTACTTTTCTGACCACTACCAGAGGAATCCAGTTATTCTTTTGAGGAAAAAAACAAGGAATCTAAACTGACACACAGAGAAATTCCCTTCACTCTGATACTGATTGAACCTAATAGCCCTTGTTTTGAATTTCATAATTCTAGAAGAGTTAAACTTCAAAATATCTCTCTAGACAATGGAGCCTCTGTTTTCCCCCAAAAGGCATAATTGTGTTGAGCATTTTAACTGGTTATCAGACCTCAGGCTGCCGGTTTAAAGAGTGAACTTTGGCAATAGGAACTTGGCTCTCAACTCTGTTTTGCAGCTGGCTAGAATGTGAATAAACTTCTTTTTGAAAAAGAGACATATCTTTTCAAAGAAGGAGCGAAATAAAACCTGCAACCTGATAACCGGCCTCCTCTCTGCCAGCTCCTAGCCTCCACTTACCTTTTTGAATGCATCTTCAAGTACCAGCGAGATGTTTTTAGATGTGCAAACACTAAGAAAAACAAAACTCCACATTTATTACTTCCTTATAATCCTCATCCTGAGAGATTTATTCTTTGTGAAATCTGTGTATCAAGAGTGTGTTTTCCTTTTTGACTTCTCCCTCTTTAAGGAATTGTGCAAATATTGCAAGATTTCTGTAATTCAGCTGTTTGTCTTTGGCTTTTGTCTTCGGCTTTTATTAGGAGCCATCTCTGTTTCCAGGCCTAGTAACAGTTGTAATGTACAGTACATGGTGTACGGGTGGCCCAGTGTCACCAGCTCATGGCACGTCTGCTCTTTTCTCCCACCGTGGACTTTTGAGGGGCATTCTATCAGTTTCTACAGACATTCCCTTTTTTTGTGTGTCTCCTCCAGACTTTCTTTCACCCCAGAGTTTACCAGCTTAAACAAAGTCTTTGCGTTGTCAAGTGGAAAGGTGATAAAGCTGTAAAAGCCTGTGCAATCTATAAAATTATTGGAATTTTATCACTGTGACAGGAACATTTGAAATGTGTTGGAAACCTTAATTTGGATTGATAACTTCAAACAGAACCATTCCAGAACGTTCCCACACAGTGCTGTGTATTGTTTTCCCCAAAAGAAGCCTTCTTCCAGCATCCTCCATCTCTCCGTTTCTCTTAAGGCCACCTATCAGTGTTTATGTATAGTTTTCTACTTGTTACTGTCTTCACACTTACCCTGTAGTGTGTCAGTGGTCTGACTGACTTTTATTTAAATTATATAAGTTCCCAGAGAAAGGAAAGAGCCCATTCATAGTCCCATTTTATTTCTAGTGTCTGATCTGAGGTCCTGATGTGTAATAGGTTATAACTAATACATGCTAATGGGACTTAGCACTATGCCACTTAGAAGTAATCACAGCACTCACTCTGCATGCTGGGTTCAGAACATGCGCCAGCAGCCACTGCAGTGAAGAATCTGAAAAGCTATTCTATTCATCAAACTTTGGATATCATTTTGTCCCCATTTTGGCAGAAAAACTTACGGGTGTTTATATCCTACTTTAAAAAAAAAGCAGATTTGGTTTTAAAAGGAAGCTGCTTCTACCATGGATCTTCATTTTACCAATACTTTAACTCCTTTTTTAGCTTGACTGTGAAGTGTTTTGTTGGTGGAATAAAAATGAATTTTGTTAAGATTACAAGTTTTCTCATTCAGAGGATCCAAATAAAGAAAAACTTAGGGAGGGGATCTGCTTTTTAGATTGAGTAACTTGTAAGTTTATGTAATTGTAGAAGTTATGATACCATTTTATCTCTTGAAAAGTCAATGCCTTTTTTAAGTGGATATAGGTTGTGTTTTGGTTTGGCTTTTTTTTTTGTTTTTTTTTTTATTGTTGTTTTTATGTTTGGTTGGCTGTGTGTGTGATTTAGCCAAATTTCCTGTAGATAATGAAGAGTGGGAGGCAGCCAGCTCCTAAGCTGTGACTCACACAGAGAATTGTCTCATTGGTCCAGATGATATGACGTATTTATCACTTAGGATATGGGGCAGTTTCAGAGTCTGCGTTCTCTTGACTTTAAACACAGCCCACTATTCCGCTTTCAGTGTTCCCACTGAACAAAAATTGGTGGGTCAGTTTGAATACGTAAGACCACGCCACTGATCCTGTGTTCTGAGTCCTGGAGGAAGAGAAGTATAGTGTATGTAGCACACCACATAGAAGTGGGCTGTATGCTATACACCGCGTGGGCTGTACTAACGTCTCTATTTTGTGACTTTGGGGTGGGAAAATATAGACGGCCCTTACAAACAGCCCTTCCTGGAGCACTGAGTGAAGCTGAATGAGTTTTTAAGGGGGTGGGCGGAGGAGCGGGAGGAGAAATGCTACCCCAGAAAAGACATTCAACTAATCGTTTTGCTATGCTATAGACACACCATCCTGCTAACACAAAGCCTCACTTCTGTCAGTCAGTATTTCATCAGCAGATATTTCATGTTTTCCTGATTTTATTTTGTTTGGCAAACTGTGATTTGAGGGTAGTAGCTCTATAGGGAGGAAAAAAGGAATAATTCTCTATCTGGGAGAAAAAGAATGTCATTTTATTCATAAGATGCCTTAAAAATCTCAACAAAGTGGTATCAGAAAGTTTTACATTTTAACTTTTTGTTTATATAATTGCTTTTCTTAAAAAACTTTCTTTGGTCTTACAGTTTTCAGAGTTGTTGGCTTTTTTTTTTTTTCTTTCCAGCTAGTTTTGGTGGGGTTCTCCACCATCATTCTCATTAAAAAAGAAAGGGATGCGCAAGGCCAGTCCAGGCAGTTGATCTAATGGAAAGGCTTTGGCCCCGCACGGGTATAGGTTGCACCCCAGCTCTGCCACCTTCTAGTTTATGGGGCCCAGAGCAAATTGTCTTCTCAGAAACTTGGGTTTTCATCTGTGTAATGAGCATGTTAATTTCCTTCCAAGGTTTCCTTCCTTCCCAGGTTTGTTTAAAGAGAAATGATACATGCTCAGTGTCAACAATATTAGTACTTTTTTCATCATTCCCTTCTTTTTAAAGACTTAAGAGCTTTAAAATCTGTTTTTATTTTGTACGTTTTTCCTTGCTTTTAAAAACATTTCTACTTAACAAATAAAAATTGTGCATATACTATGTAACATGACCTTTTGATATACATTGTGGAATGGTTAAATTAAGCTAATTAACCTATGTATTACTATCTTAGTTACTTTGTTGTTGCTGTGACTCAATACCTGACACCCACAAATTTAGGAAAGGAAAGGTTTATTTTAGCTCACAGTTTCAGGTGGTCACAGGTGGAGGCAGCTTCTCAGGACATCACAAACAGGCAGGCAAGTTGAGACTAGTTGAGACCAGTCCTAGTACCAATCCTAGTCTTCATCCCTTCAAGGAAGGCAGGATGCAGCTTATATACCCTTTCAGGTCTCCGCCCACTGGTTAGTCCCTCTTGCATCCAAGTGTGGAAGATGTAGCCACTACACACCCTTAATCCTAACTTACATGCCTTTAGTCTTAACTCACACGCCTTTAGTCTTAACTGTAATCCACCCCTCCAGACTAGACCCCAATCCACCAACATCACATGGTTCCATAGACAATCCATAACATTAAAATACATGAGACTTTCGGGGGACACTCCAGACCCTAACCACAACATACTACATTAACCTATGTATTACCATTTGTGCATTCATGCATGTGTGTGTGTGTGTGTGTGTGTGTGTGTGTGTGTGTGCGCGTGCGCACGTGAGTGTCTGAGACCCTTCTTTAACAATTAATTTGATTAGACTTACTATCTCATGCCCAGCCTCTGTAAGGAGCATTATTACAGAGCCCACCTTATTGAATAAATTAGAATGAAACATTAAGAGAAACTTCATTGCAATTTAAAATCAGACCAACTACCAAAAAGGAGACAATTCTAAATGTTGTCTTTCTTCATAAGCAATCTACTCTCTAGGCAGTATGTTGAATAATATAAAATTATTAAATTTTTTTAGCTTTATGAAGATTTTTAAAAGTGTATTTAAAACTGAGTTATAGTTGATTAAAATAATGAGCTGCCAGTGGACATTTGGGTTTGTAATAATGAAAAATACCACAACAATTTCAATTCACTTAGTATTTTGGCAAGATCTTTTTCTTTGGTTACTACTAATTTGCCTGCTGTCATGTAGTTAAAAATCATTTGAAGATACACAGCTTTGGACTCTAAGTCACTGCCCTGGAAGGACTGTGTGTTCTCTTTCTAAAGAAGGCCTCCCCATGGAGGCCTCATCCCAGGGTGAACATGTGCTTGGGAACTTGTGATGGCTGGACGGCTGATGGTGCGGCACAACTCTGACAAGCCACTGAAGTCTGTTCATCCCATTTGCATAACTTAGCAACTCTTAGGCAACTTCCATTCGTAAGAAATGGAAACCATGTGAAAAAGTATAAGCATGTATTATGCCATGTAAAATTTGCTAATATTGAATGATAAGCAGGCAGATAGCTAGAACTCACTCTTGAATGCTAGAATGCTTCAGTGATTAAAATTTGTCAAGTGTATTCATTGTTTCATTCAGCAGTTATTTACTGAGTACCTGCTGTGTGGCAGGCAGTGTTCTAGGCTCTGGGGAAAGAACTAAACAAAAAACATGTTCTTGTGTTCATAGGATCATACTCCCAAGATGGTTGGATAGACAGCAGACGTATCTGTAATAAAATACACAGTATATCAAATGGCGATAAGCATTTTGGAGACAAATTAAGAAGGAAACGGAGGAGAGTTCCAATGGGAAGGCATGTTGGTGCATTTTTAGATGTGATGAGACGGGGAGGGCTTACTGAGGAGGTAAATTTTGAGCTCAAATGTTAAGGGAAAAGGCAAGCTGTTTGGAGGTCTTAGAAATAGCCTGTACAGAGCCCCAGAGAGCTCCTAATCGTGCTGTGATCAAACATCCGGAAGTACCTGACCTTGCAGAAAAAGAATGACCGTAAGTCCAGGGGTGCCACACCCTGGCAGGGACCTCCTTTTAACTCAGATTTTTCTACTTATCATGTTCTAGGTTTCTCAGTGTCTCTGGCAACTTGTACAAAGAAAGCGCGTGTTTGTTCCTGCCACCCCCACCCCCCATCCTCAATTTCATATTGAGAAAGAAAAACCATATGGGAACTGAGAGTGAACATATGGGTGTGAGTTAAAACATACGGGTGGATCGAGGCAGGGCTGCAGTGCCCGTCTGCTTGCCTTTGTTACTTGCCTGGTTGCTTCTTAATGTATTCCTTTTTCCTTTTTTTTTTCTCATCGGTTTTCTTCATAAGCTCTCCCCCCCACACACACACACACTGCATGACTTATTGTTCAATGAGATGAGAGATAGAAAACTCCAGAGATCATTTCTTGGTCAGACCTGCCTCTCCGCTCTGTGTGCTGCCTTGGGTGCCCCGTATTGGACAGTAATGAGCACAAGGGCTGGTGTGAAGCACCGAGAGGGCCAAGGGCGAAGTGCCACAGGATAGTGCTCAGCATCCCCAGCAATGAGGGTAGCAGTCTTGGACAGAGAATGTAGAATTTCTGAGTAACTATTTGAAGTCTCTGAAGCTGGCGGCTTCTCCCACTCCAGATATAAACCAGGACGGCTTGAGGATACAAGGACTGCTTTTCCAAAATATAACTAGCATGGTTCAAAACGTGCTTGGTGGGTGAGCGCCCGCTTCAAGGTAATACTCATATGTTTGATGGTACTATGATGGCCTTTAGATTCTGCCTCAGAAGCCCTGACAGGCTCCAGGAGATGTTGCTTCCTGGATCCTCAAGAGTGCCGCCTCACCCTCCCTCTGTGCAAACAAGCTAAGCTGTCGTGTATGTATCCTCCCTTCTCATTCCCCTGGAGACTTCAGAATTGGAGCCTCCTCACTGGAAGGCCACATCCCACGCTTGCTCCTAATTACAAAATTTTCCCTGAGGCGTCGCAAGCTGGTTTTCATAGTGACCATTAACTGTGATGGATTGCCCTTGCTGAGTGACTTGATTCTATGAGCAACTTCACTGGCGTGTTTAACAAGGTGAAGCAGCATTCAGAAGATTCCCATTGTGAAATGCTGTTAGTGGATAGCGAAGATTCACGTTTAATTTCCTGTCTTTTGGTAATTAGGTTTGCAATCAGGAGGCGAACTGTGTTATTCGGGCAGCCTGTGTCTTAAACTGTTTACTTCCTTTCTCTAAAAACAGTAAAGATTTGGATTGAAATTCATTCCTAAATATCGACCCCACACCTAACTCTAGGCCTTATCAACAGAATGCTGATATTTAGTAGTTTCCTGGGTTTAAGCTCCAAGTTTGTCTCTAGTCTTCTTCCCTTAGTGTCTCGATAGTAATGTGTCTGTTCATAAGCTTGTCTCATTTATCCCAAGCATTGATTGAATTTGGTAATGGTTGTCTTTCATGTGACTGAAATGTCTTGCCCCAGGAAAGGTGCAAGAAATACACTGTGTGTAGATAGACTGTCTTCCGGTTTGTCAATTACAGACAAGATGTTTTCTCATTACTAGAAGATGGGGGTTACTCTGCCATTTCAGTCAAAACATGACCCCAGCAAGACCCAAAATTTAATGTGGAGTAAGTAATCTGTTTAGGGTCACCTGTGTCAGAAGCCAAAATACTGTCCTAATTTGATGGCCAGTTCTTTTGTTGTTGTTGAATTTTCCAGAGAAATACATTCTGGAATTTATTATTGGGGGGGGGAAAGTTCTGATTCTCAAAATCTAGCTTGTAGCATCTATATTCCTTCTAGGATATATCTAGATCATAAACTGAGGAAATTTGAACATTTTAAATTATTTTTCTGATTCAGTATTGATGCCAAACTTGTGGTAAATTTTACTGTGCTCCTTAAAACAATAATGAAGTCCAGTGGAATATTGTGCTAGAATACAGACTAAAGGAATCCACTAAAGCTGGAGTTCATCTTAGAGATTTAAAAATCCATGCCACTAAATGATCCGGGTATTTTGTGAACATTTATTGATATGTTTCTGCTAATTGTACAGATTAAAATAACAATTTAGGAGAGTCTTATTAATTTTATTAATAATAAACAGTATGTTTTTCTGGTTTTGATTCTTCTAATCAAGACTTGTAATTGATTTTTATTGGTGTTCTGCTCTGTATTGATCATGAAACATGATATAACAATTCTTCTAATGATCCTATAATATTTTTTATTACCTCCCATTTAAAATGAAGAAACTGGTATTTATAGAGATTCCTCAAGGGTCACAAAGCTAGGAAAATGCCAAATGCAATATTTAAACCCGGATCTTTAAGATAACAAAGACACAGGCTCAATTACTGTACAATATACAAATGAATCTGTCAGATTTACGTACTCACTGTGACTTTGTCTCACAACTCCCATTTCCCAGTGGACATGCTCTGTGTGTGTGCTTGTATTGACCAACAAAACCTCCCAAGGCTAGCCTGACTGACCCTGTCTTCTTTTTCCATGTGTCACACCTATATCTTCAAATGTGATGAAAGGTTAATATAGTGTCCATGTCATGACCAACTTTTTGTAGCACTCACATTGTGAAGAAGTCCCTCATGATTTGGCCTATGAGTGGAATCAGTTTCAGATAACATCAATAGGGAAATTACATATGCATTCTAAACATACAACTGGAATTCCTGGGGTTGAGTATTAAAATTCTTAACTTCCCTTGTTCTTTGCATTAACATCTTGCAGAAATTCTGTAGATTCAACCTCCACAATACTTGTCACCTTTGTCCTTTCTTCTTACCCACCACCACTATGTGGTTTTAGGCCTCTCTTTCTTGCTTTCTGTCTCTCTCCTTTCTCCTTGTACTCATCAAACCATGGTGGGCTAAATAATGGCCTCTCCAAAGATATCCACATTCTAGTCTCCAGGGTGAATAACATGCAGATGTGATTAAATTAAAGATCTTGAGATAAACAGGTTATCCAGGCTCATGGGTGAGCACAATGTAATGACAAGGGTCCGTGTAAAAGGAATGTTCAGGGTGAACTGCAGAGAGGTGACAGTGTGACAAGAGGAACAGATTAGAGTTGCAACAACTATAGAAGCCTCACCCCCTTCTCATCTCAGGCCCTGCTGTTTCCCTCAGTGTTCATGATGCTACATGTGACTGGAACAGAGGCCAGGCCAGCTCTGGAAGCAAGTCACAGCTGGATGAATGGGAAATTTTCCAAATCTTGTGTGGTTGGCCTTCCGTGTCGACAGATTGTGCTTCAGTGGATATGAGTTCTAAGATACCATCATGAATAGAATAGCTTCCCTATCCTTGAGGAGCTTCTATTCCAGGGAGAGAAACAGCTAGTTAGCCTGCAAATAGATGTGAGCCCTGATGTCAGGGAGTGGTAAGTATAGGGAAGGCATGTAACCTCAATAATGGCTTAGATTAATGGAGGCTGGAAATTGGTGGATTTATTTTAAATCTGAAGGTTGAACCCATGGCCTCTTGCATACCAAGAAAATGCTCTGTCACTGAGCTTCACCCTCCAGGGGTGAGTGTACTTTAGAAGGATGATTGGATGAATCCTTTTAGGGAAAGAGATGCCTGAAGATGGATCTCAGTCAAGTGAGGCAGGGAAGTGAGAAGGAAGAGAAGAAAGGAAAGGAGGAGGTTGATGTCTGTCTTAGCTTAGCAGATGCTCCGAATCCCTTGTCCACTGCTGCACTCTCCTGATGTGCTCTCCAACTGCTGCCCTTCTGTGATCCCATTGGATGTCACATCTGTTAAGATTTTATTCATCGTCATGTAGACATTGGAAATTGTGTACATTTATATAATTGCTTTCCCAAACATGATTGTAATAGAATATAGTTTTAAGTATTTTTTCAAACTATACACTGCGCGGGTTCTGATATGTGCTTTCTGTTCCCCAGTGACAATGTCCCGTTTAGCATGTACCTTATTACTTAAAACCTAGTGAAAGGATACCTTTGTACTAAAACATTATATATCAGTCAGATAATGCAGTTACCAATCCGTTGATATTTTTCCTTGACTAATGCTGTGGTGACTGGAAGTGAGGAATGTTCTGGTTGCTTATCCTTGTTATACTCTTAAAATTATCCACCACAATCGCCCACCCTCTATGGCAGTCACTAGCCTATGTGGCTAATCCAGGACTTGAAAGGGAGGCTACTCTAAGCTGAGAGGTGCTGTTAGGTAAAATGCACAACAGATTTTGAAAACCTGTGTGAGAATCAGTAAAAATAACTCATCATTAGTTTTCAAATATTGATGACATGTTGAAATTACAGCATTTTGATGGGTTTAGTTAAATCCCTGTTACAAATAATCTCGCCTGTTTCTTTTGTTCACTTTAATGTAGCTGCTAGAAACTTTCTAGTTTCCTCTGTAGCCCACATTTGTGTCTCCGCTTCTGATTTTGTTTGCTTACTCTCCCAGGGTGCTTGTCTGTAGTGGTAGCATGTCATTTGGGTGTGGTGCTTGGAGAGAAAATAAAAATGGAAGGGGAGAATATATTTAGTAACAACCACAGCTCAGTGTTCCTGAAACGTACTGTTTAACTCCACTAGAGTCACTAGTTAAGAGGAAAGAACTGCTCAGGAAATAAACGAATGATTTGAAATATGAATGTTATCTAATTTACAGTTTTATCTCCATGGCATATTACTATTCTTATGTTTTCCTTGAAACTTGAAGTTAACAGGCACTGCTTCTTTAAGAATGAGTTATACTTTTTCAGGATCATGGCAAGGGGTGAGAAACATTTTCATGACAACTTTCTTTAAAATAATTGCGTTTAGCATTTGAAAAGAATCATAAACTCTTTTGAATTTTTCTTATAAATCACCTGGGATGCCTAAGTCTCACATTGCTGAAATATACAAAAAAATTTTTTTCATCAACATGTTTGTGAGAATAGCTTCAAGGTAATTTTCTTGTTTTGTTTGGTTCACACAGAAAATCATATAACTGGAAACAGCAAAAGTTGCTAAAATACCAGAATGTATTGTGGCATCAGTTTTTTCCCCAGGAGTAGTGGGGAAGCTGTTGGAGCAAGTGCTGCTGGAAGCAAGAAAAGAGAAAGCAAAAGATTTTAGAAACCTTTTGCAGGTACATTGGAACTAGAGCACCTGAATTTAGGATCTAGCTTCCCCCAGGAACAAAATAACCATAGGCAAGTACATAACCTATGTTTGCCTTAGTTTACCTGTCTGTAAAACTGAGATGATAATAGTGTGAAATTTGACAAGTTAATGTAAAACTGGACAGTGGCCAATGTAACCTATATTTTCTCAGTTTAGCTCCAGCTATATGTTTGTTACTACTATTACCAGATGCCTCACATTTATATGGAATATTTTTATTGTCTAAGCCTTTGTATACCCTGTCACCTGTACCTCCCAGGGCCACACATTTATTGATACATTCACACTGTTGCATGGGTTCCCATGTTACACCTGCTGTGAAGGTAAAGCAACTCGAGTTCTATAGAAGATCAGTCACTTGCCCAAAGTCACTTAGGCATTTAGTCGCAAAGCCGGGCACATCATCCAGGTAGGTCTCTGGATTCCCAGTGAGTGCCCTTGCAAGCAGGACTTCATAAACCCAAGGCAAAGCACTACACTTGCTATACATTGAGGCCTAACTCCCTCATTACCTTATGGGATTTCCCCCCTTAAATTATGTCTCTAAAATAGCGCACTAGTCATTACTTGTGGATGGTTTGCAAGTGTGCTTATTTTGCCTAAGTTTCCAGGAAACTCTAAATTTAAACATTTCATAGCAGAGGGTTAGCTCTGTGGAAAGGGTAACCTCTATCAGTGGCTCAGCCTGTGTCCGTAGGCACTGCATACTGTGGAGGCACCTGGATGAAAAGAGAGCATATTACTTTGGTCCTAAAATAAGGATGTGGATCAACTCTGGTGGTCTTTCCATTGTTTTCAGATATAGAATCCATATTCATACTTCAATTTATGTTGGTAGAAGGGGAAAAAACTATATATTTTGTAGCCGTACAAAGATGGGTTAAAATATAGTTCTGTCACTTAATGTTCTGTGGCCTTGAATGAGTTGCCTGACCTGTCTGAATCTTTGTTTCCTCTCCTACCAAATAGGGAGGTTAAAATGTCCATTCTGGAACTGTTGTAAAGATTAAAGATAAGCTACTGAAGCCTGTGACTCTCAAGTGGTTGTTGGTGCTCTAGAATTTCTACCTGTGTAGACCAGTGGGGCTGGGTCTCCTACAGCGAAAACAGTGCTTGCGTAAGTCATTAAAAGTTGGAAGCTCAAAATAGGCATTACCTAGAGCGTTATACATTAGAAAAATATTTGGAACGATATACAGCAAAAGTATCAATATTATTCTCTTGGCAATGATGGAAAAACCAACTGTGGCTTTTTTTTCTGCTGTGTTTGCTGTCTGTAATGTATGTGTGTGGTTTTTTAGCAGTAGAAGATTATTTTTAAATTAAGAAAATTATCCAGGCCCAGTAGTGTAGGCCTGTAATCCCAGAACTCTAGAAAGCTGAGACAGGAGAATTACAAGTTTGAATCCCACCTGAGTCACTTAACAATTTATGTCTCAAAATTAAAAATAAAATTAAAAAATAGGCTGGGGATGTAGATCCATGTGAAGGCTTTGGGCTCCATCCCGGGTACAAAAAGAGAGAAAGGAAAAGAAAAAAGAAAGAAACATTTATTTGTTTGTTCATATTTTTAAACCATAGAAATTATTAAACTGTATGAACAAGTATGGTGTCTATCTGAGTGACTTTCTTCCTTATTTCTACTTTTCTGAGATGAGCATGTTATATGAATGATAGAGAAAATAAAAGTACATTTTAATAAGAATAATCATCATTCTAGAATAGAATCTACAGTGCCCTAGACCTCACAGAAATATGAGTTCTTGGGAAATGTGTGGAGATGTTTTCGGAATAACAGACATAATAACAATATTAATGAGTACTCTTTTTGAGTCTTTGTGAAGCTTTGTATTTGAACGTTTTATATTCATTATCTAATTTATCCTCGTAAAACTTCATGAGATTGATTTGAGTTAAGGTTTGAGATTGAATATTTTAAGTTACCCAAGGGAGTACTCAGATTTTAAACTTATGCTTTCAGAGGATAAAAACTGTCCCAGTCATGGTTCAAGAGGGAATCTTCATGTCTGTTCACTGGGGAAACAGAGCTTGCCACAGAACTTATAACCAAATTCACCTTGGACCGGGTTTTGTCACTTGTGAGCTATCATGCAATCCTGATCTACCACTCCACGTTATGAATTTTGGGCAGTTTGAAGGTAGAATAAAGAACAGGGATGGTTCTGGCTAAATAATTTTTTTTTTTTTTTGCTTAAGCTTAAGTGTTAGCACAGACAAAATGCACATAGTGTCAAGAAAGAGAGGAGTCTGTTAAATGAACACAGGTGGTGATACTAAAAACTGATTTCAAACCTCTCGATCCAGAGTCTATGATGAATAAATAAATCGGCTCCTCTTCTTCAGCAGGGAATGAACTTGGTAACTGTCTTCTTTTAACCTTTAGTTCTGAGAGTAGGAAAGGATGTTAGGTTCCTTCTGAAGGAAGTTTCATAAGTAAGTCTTTCACAGTTTTTTGAAATTCTTATTAAACCTTTCTTTTAAGCACTTCTTTATTCACTGATGAGTTACCTTATGTCCTGGGCTTTTTGATTGGATAGCTTTGTTCGAATTCTTGAGTGCACATTTCCAAAGTACTCTTCTGGAAGTTTGCTATTTGATTTAAACATAATTTTTGTGAACTTTTAGAAGGGAGCACTGTCCTAGCTGATTCATCTGTATAGGAAAGCAGTCAGTGTGAGTTGTAATGTTGTCATTTTATACACCTTTGTTGAGCCAGTGAGTGGAGTTTCAGTGCACAAGGACTTTTGTAGGGCTATAGTTACCAGATGATGACATAGACAAGTTGCTCTGGGAGATAGTGACTTTCACACTGCTAACTGGTACCTCTAAGACTTATTCTTCATTTGCCATTCTGTGATTTCTTCATGTCCATAACGTATGTCCATGAGCAGAGATAGGAAAAACTGATTGGAACCACAAATTATTCTGCTAGATCTTTGTTACCCTTGATGGTGAGTGGGCCTTCTGCCAGCCCCAGGAACAGAAAGGCTTCCCTGTGGTTTTTGGGGTCTGCATGTGCAGTGCTTATATTAAGACACAATTGCAGTCAGAGGGCTTCAAGTCATCATCCAAATTTGGTCTGAGCCATAGGAGAGGATGTGAGGAGGAAAAACTGTTCCTGGATTTTCAATGCTCAGAAAACTGGTGTGAGAAAGTTTAGAATAATTTGTCATTGGCAACCAAGTTACACATAAATTAATCTGAAAGCTAGGAAACAATGGACTCACTAAATAGCATGTTAAATTATTTTCATTGGTTTTCCAAAGCCACCTGTTTTACATCCCCACCTCATTCATGAGATATCCCAAGTTCCTATTGCTCTGAATTGTCGTCTTCTTATATTTGTGCCAATTAAAGAAGGTATTAATTTTGTCCAATTGGCTTAGAATTTCTATGTGTAGGGGGTAGAAAAATCTTGCACAAAATATATTTTGTTTGACCTGTACAGTATATTGTTTGAAGTCAAGTAGTTGTAGAACTTTGAATTTTTCGTGATTTTACCCAGAAATCTAGACTCTGCCTTCTCACTCAGAGAAAAAAGAATACACACACACACACACACACACACACACACACACACCCCAGATTTTGCGTAACTGCTTCCTACCTAGCAACCCTAGCAGCCGTTGTGTGGAGCTAGGAGTCTACACGAATCACGAGACCCCCATATAGCCACAGTCTTATCTTCCCTTGTTAGTCTGTACCCTGCCTCTGCTCTCATTTATGGGACCCATCTGACCTCTTAGGGCACTTGGGTTTGTGACCCTTTGCGATATGTAACACAAGCAGTTCTTAACATAGGTAGTAAGTAGTATTTTCAACCAGCGTAATATTGGATTTGAGCAGAGTGTTGTGCCTGTGGGATTGTCCCAGCTAGCCAATCAGGTAAGCAGATGGAAGAGGAAAAATACATTCATCCTGTGTCCCGCTGGCATCAGGCAAGGCCTGGTCTAGGAGAGGGGTCCTGCAGGCGGCTTGTTCGCCTACACTCGTGGGGACTTGGCACCTGTGCTCGGGAGGCATCCACTGGAGTGGCACCAGGCTCCATGCCATCCATTCAGGCAGCTCTCTGAATGCTGGCAGCCAAGAGCACATCAGCTGTGCCTGGGAGTAGTGTGGGTCCTTGCCAAGAACATCTAAACTTCAAAGGGAAAAAATTGTACCGTGGGCTGATGTGCAAGGCTTCTGGTGTAAGTGAATTGGGCTCATTTGTATAGGGAAGAGTGTGAAGGCATCCTGTTAGACTCTACCTGCTTTTAAGGGCCTTCTATTCTGCCCCTGAGGTGCCAAGATAATTAAGAAACCAGGGCAGCTGCATTTATGACCTAACCCTAAAATAAAATGGATACAAAGAATTTCTTGTTGGTCTCATTGCTACCTTAGAATAGAGTTCTGAGGAAGACCATGGATGAATATTATGGCTGAGTTCATTAAAATAGAAGTTGTGTTTCTTGATCAATTTTGACTTCAAGATATCTAGGGAGTTCGGGGGAGGACTCTAACAACTCAGCAGCTTATACTTTGAGTAAGAGAGGAAACGAAATTGTTTTATGTTTGACCTTGAAATTGTATTCTCACACTGGCCCAAGATTGAAGTCTGGTAACTGGAACTTGTTAAAAGCAAAATGTGCTCCTAAAAAAAAAAAAAAAAGCCACCGAAGCTCTCCTATAGTACCCCACACACCCAAGCGTGACTTGGTGACTTCTGACACCCTTGTCACTTCCTGCAGGTTTGTTTCCTGCTCTTTCCTCCAAACCCCCCTTGAGGTTTCCTTCTTTCTCATTGCCCTTTTTTTCCTAGAGTCTTTTACTGTGTGTTCTCCCTTTATCCTTTTCCAGCTTCCATCTGTCCTCCCTCCCTGGTCTGTGGATCCCAGTGTTCTGTTTTATGTTTTTAATTTCTTTTACTTCATACCTAAGGCACCGGAGATTTTGAACAGTGTGGCTGAGAATTGGGTGGGAGAGATTGAATCAAAAGGCAGTGTATAGATGGTCGGTGCACAATCGGGGAAGGCGGTGAGCGCTGAAAGGTCCTGAGGGTTAAGATGGGGGAGACGGTGTTTCTCCAGTGGCGCACTAAGAGATGTTGGTGCAACTGATAGTATTTAAAAATGAATCTCTTTTGGATAACATCCGCTGGGTAAAGAGTGGATGCAGCATGGACAAGAATGCTAGCATTGTGTTTGAGGCCTTAGTTGACAAAGGAAGTAAAATTAGAAAATGTTCATTTTTAAATTTTCACCTGTTTTTGAAAACTGTTTAGGATTTAATAATACAGTATATTCCTGTCTTCTAAGAAGCATTCACAAGTCAAGTAATCCACAAAATAAACGGGAAAGGTAGAAGCTCAGTGTTAACATTTTTGTAGCCAGGTGTGGTGGCAGATGCCTGTGTTCTAGCACTCTTGTAGACTGAAACAGCAGGATTACAAGTTGGAGCCCAGCCTGGGTGACTTATTGAGAAAAATAAAAAATGAAAAAAGGGCTGGGAATGTAATTCATTGTGAAGGCTCTGGATTCAATCTCAGTACCACAAAAATAAAATAATAAAATAACTGTTACTAGATGCTAGTTTATTTCAACATTTAAATCTAATTAAATTGAAATAAAATTTTGCTCATGTTATAGCACTTACAAATCCTTTCATTTTATATCCTTATCTTTCTATTAAATATAACTTTTCTCCCTTCTTTAAGTGAGCAAAAAACAATATGAGGAATCTGTCATCAAGATTTAGCAGGAAATGTCATTTTGTGATAATCTCAGTTAGAACATATAGCTGTCTTTTCTAAATGTGAATAATCTGCATTAGCTTTTAATTTGCTAAAGGAATAACTTGAGGATTCTCTAAAAAAGAATAAAGAGCAGAATTAAAGTAGCCTCTCTTGACGTCTTAGAATATTTACGTTTAAATCCCTTTGAGGGTCATCTCCACTCAGGGAGTCTGGGCTAAGGGGAACATTTACCTCTCTGTCCTTGGTTTCTAAACAAATACTCTTTTCTACACCTTAAATGAATAAATGAATAAACAAATAAATAAATCTCCTTCTGCCCGTATACCCTTCCCAAGCCTACCCAAACTGGCAAATCCCTGCTGAGTTCCCAGCCCCAGTGTACCTCAGAGCCTGTCTGTTTGCCTAGGTGTAACTCTTTGTTCCTTCTTCTGTGTTCTTGTACTTTCTTCATGCTTCCACTGTAAGGTGCGTTATATTACATGTAGATGGTGATGATTATTAAAATAAAAAAGGCAGTTACATGTGTTCATGTCTGTAAAGAGGAACCATCATGGTCATCTCTGAGGTCAAGAGAGGAAAAAAAGGGCTTATCTTTCTCTCCAAAACTGAAAGATGCTCAATAATACCTGTTAGATGGTTAATATCAGTTTTGTTTTGTTTTGGTGCTAGGGCCTCACACATGCTGGGCAAGTGCTCTACCACTGAGGTCCATCCCCAGACCTGGCGTCAGTATTTCTATATTCACTGGTTTCCTGTTGATTAGTGCCATTGTTGAATTCTGTTTTGTTTTGCTTTTTTAAGATTATATTGGGTGTCCATGCAGGACTTTAAGTATACCTTTGTAGCAGAGTTTGGCTCTTATCTAAGGATAAAATAAAAGGTATTTTTAATACGCAGGCTGTCTGTTCCTTGATATTTTGCAGACATAAAATAGTGAAGAAGGTCATTTCATATGTCTGACATTTTAACAAAGCTGGTTGATGTTCAGTATTTGCTAAGGATGGCTGGAAATATCTTAGTGATATGTCTGAGTGTGTGTATACAGTGTATATGTGCGTGCCAGGTATATATGTAACATAAATATGTCACCTCTAAGAATTTTGTAGCCTAAGATGAAAGACCTTACCCAGACTTGTGGCTTTGTGACCTAGACACATGGCTTCCAGTTGCTGAGAAACTGCAAGTAACTGTGGACTATTTTCTGGTTTCCCTTTTATCAGTTCCTGATTGGGAACTCAGGTAGTTTACATGGAGCCAGAGGTTGCCCCCATTTACTGAAATGTAGATAATTCTAAGTAAGAAACAAAGCTGACAGTACAATGCAAAGTCTTTGAAATAGGCCTAAAAAATTTAAGTGAAATGATTATTGCTGTTGCCTGTGTCAGTTTTCTAGGTTAGTGTATTCTCTTATAGTAGAAGCAGGCATATAAAATATGCTTTTATTTTTAAAAGTTTAAGCATGGTATTCAGTGGCTTTAACTGGAAGTTTTTATATACCTGGCCAAGTAATGAGTTTATTCAGGAAACCTGATAGGAGAGAAGAAGCACATGGATCAAAGAATGAAAAAGAAGTTGCACTGGGATGATGCATTACAAGGAGAGGAAGAAGGAAAATCATCTTATAAATTGGAAAAATATGATTCCTAAGCCCGTAAGTGTGTAACTAAGCATTACTTTTGCTGAGACAAACATATACTAAAGACAGTTATCAAGTATCTACTGGACATAGTTTGTAAACTTAGCAATATTTATATTCAAGGAGTTTATAATAGATATAATTAAAACTTTTATAATAAGTTGAACATAATGGCAATAATGTAATACTTTAAAATATAGATAAGTATCTTAAATTATTTTCTTAAAAGCCATGATATTCAGGAAATACTAAGAAATTGATTTTAGGCACTTAGATAGTTTTTGAAAAATATTTGAATATTGTAGTGGGGTCTTTTGGTTTTCTGACTTCGGGTACATGACAGAAATGATGCTACCTGTGACACCCTCTGCCTGATGCACAAACTCTTTGATTAATAGCTAGGTTTAGTAATATAAACATTCCAATAAAGAATCTGAAGTCCAGGCCTGGATCCCTTCAGCTTACTTTGTGTAATTACACATTGCATATAATTGTTGAACATTATAATTTTGTATCATGGGCTTTGAAGTCAGACAGACTTGAATGAAATTCCAGGCTCTGGTGCTTACTAATTATCTGACTTTGAACAAAATCTTTTGCCTCCCTCTTCTTCAGTTTTATCACCTCTGTAAATGGGGTGTACTACATGGTAGGAGCGCTAGGGGGATTAAATGAGATGGCTATATTCAGTACTTACCCCTGGACCTACTACACAGTAGGAACTAAATAAATATCCTCTTGTTAGATGTAAATGGTAAATTGCTTGGGAGTCTGAACTATTTTCTAGTAGACAGTTTTAAATTGTAATTACTACTATAAGGGAAATTGCTTTAATTTGTAAAAGCAGTCAATTTAGTACAAAAGATTTGAAACTAGTTTAAAAGTTTTCTATTCCTAAAATTTATTTGGGAAAAGGTGATGTAAGCTTTAGTGTCTTACCCTATAAGATGTGTTTAATTATACCAGGAAACAAAGTCAAAGTTTAGAGACAACCCTGAACCTTGTCAGTATTGTGATCATTCCAAGTATAAATCTTTACAGATCTTTACAGATCAATAATTTCTACCCACTGTCTTTTTGTGATAATGAAAATCAATCTACTAATAATGTCTTAAATATCTTTGCTTCATCATGGGGAAATTAATGAAACTCGGCCCCTTGCACATTCTGAGTATTGGCACCTGGCGCTTCAGTTGTGCACTTCCTTGAGCTGTCCTTTGTGACTACCTAGTTAAACAGAAATCACCTTAATTTATTGCCTTTTATCTTGGGCAGCTCTTACTTGAAAAAACAAGCATATTTATTTTTCATACTTTCTCTGAAAATGTTAATGGACCAAAATATAAGATTTGGCTTTCAAAGGCTTTCAAAAATGTTGGCCTTTGTAGTAAGGCTTTTCTTCTGAAATAATACTGAGGTTAACATCATTTCAAATGAAGCTATCATAATGACATACTTAGGCCAAAGAATGAATAGAGCTTCTCTGTAAGAGTCAGATATTTTTGTGAAATTTACTTTCACATTGGATATAAAGAGGATTATCTGTACTGAAAAGACAGCTTCTTGCCTTATTTTAACCCAAAAGAGGATTTTCTTATAATTCCACTCTCCCTACCCATGCTAATCATCTGTAGAACTGTGGGATGAGACTCTAGTTTTGAGCCTGGGATGAAAGCAACTTTATTTCATAAAGGTCTATTGTCCTACTTTGTTTTCTTACATTCCTCCTCCCCTCCACATACTTATCATTTGTATTAGTGTATGTTTGCAGTACATGATAGTTAGGTTTATATTATGATTCTGAAGTAGAAAAGGCCTTAGAGAATCATTTTTTCTTCAAAGCAGGGGCCCGAATGTTTACTTTTGGTCCAGCTGGCCTAGATTTCCTTTCTTGGAACTTAACCCTGTGGGCCATGGCATAAAAAATACCATTTTAAAGACCAATCTGGTGGTGCAGGCCTGTGTTCCCAGCAACCTGGGGGACTGAGGCAGGAGGATCATAAATTCATATGCAACTCTAGCAAATTAGCAATATAATGAGAACCTGTCTCAAAATCAAATATTAAAAAATGAGCACAAAAAACTTTGTTACTAATTCAATCATCACCTAGAGAGGCACTGTCCAATAGATGAAGGCATTGGTAAATCTAATTTTCACTAGTTACATTTTTTAAAGTTAAAAAACAGGTGAATGGGTGAAATTAATTTTAATATCCATTTCATAATATAGTATTCCAATTATATAATTTCAATATTAAAAATTATCAAGAATTTTTCATTCTTTTAGATATATTAAGATCTTTAGGTTCAGCATGTACATTTTACACTTATAATACATCTTGGTTCAGATGAGTTATGTTTAAAGTGTTAGGTGGGAATAGTGGCCGTGTATTAGGTAGAATAGCTCTTTTGCATTTCCTCTGTAATGTAGTTGAAAATCAGCTTCTATTCCCCAATAACAAATTAAAGGGAAATACAGTGGTCATTAGTTCCACACCGGAAGACAGAAACAAGTGATTCATAAATAACTAAAATAATAGGAGACTTGGGAGAAAACATTTATACCACTCATTCTTGTGAGGAGTTTTGTTGGTAGTGGTGGTGGCAGTAGTTTGTTTTTCCCAGGAATTCATCATTTGAATGGGAAACTGTAAACCACACCATTTTATGAGGTGTGGGATGCCTAGCATTTGCTTATTTTTATGTTGTTTTCTGGAATGTAAATCAGGTTATATATCTTTCTTGCTCAAAATTGTTCAGTTCCTCACCACTAGAGGTTCTAAAAGTTGCCTAATGAAAAGATTCACATGAAAACTTACTAAGAATATTTTATCCTAGGTCCTACCAGATTTTTAAAAATCCATTCTGGACATAAGTATTGTTAGCACCTACCCCAGGTGGTTTTCGTCATCAAAGCAATTTGGGAACCTCACCTCTGAGGATAAAACCATGCCCCTCAGCATGTCATATGAAATGTTTTCTGACTTGATGCTTGACTGGACCATCCGTATTTAGAAGCATGCGGGAGCTCTCTTGCTTTCCTTCCGCCTGCTGCAGCCTGGAAGGCTCTTCACCCTGTGTCTGGTGGCAGACTTCCCAGAACTCTCAGAATCCCCTCCCTGGTGCACGTCTCCTTGCCCAGCCATGGACACTTCCTGCTGCTCCTTGATACATTCACATTAAGGCAGTGAAGGTCCCCAGCTGTCCTGGGTTGTTTCTGTAGCCTGAGCCTCCTCACTGAGGACACAGCTTGCGACTGTCAACTCTGTGAAATGGAGCCGCTAGCACAGAGTGTGGCTCCAGGAAGCCATGTCCCGTGAGTGCTGCAGTGATGGAGGCCTGGTGGTTCTAGGTGGTTAGCTCGTGTGTTCCGTGGTGCATTACGATGTAGCGTGCTTTTCACTTAGCTCATTTCATTTCATTCTCCCCACAACCTTGCAACGTGAGAGTGACCATTTTACAAGAGAAAACTTTGAGAGGTTGAGTCACGTGCCTGTGCCACCTGGGCTGTCATGGGGTTACTAAAACTCCAAACTGGGTTTATCCTGACATTACCGATTCTCTATGTACGGTAGGAGAAACATAAATCTTTGAGATTTCTATTGAAATATAGAAATGGCCTTTGCTTATTCAATCTATTCACTTACAAAAATCAAAGCTCACTTTCATGGAGGTTTTTTTTGTGCTCCAAATTTTTAACCTAAAAGGCATTTTTATTCCCCAACAAAACTTGCACCTGGTGTTTAGTTAACCAGCAGTCAATCGGCTGTATAAATATTCACATGAGCGATGAGTATGAATAATCAAAGGCCCCAGTTAGAGTCTCTTTGGGTAGTTGTGCTGTGTAAGACTCCCAGGGGCCCCTCCCCTGTCATTTGAGTGAAATTCCTTCTGTGCGTTGGATAAAGGTATTAATACACAGAATGTCAGCTCTTTTAATATAAGGGAGGACTGACCACATGAAAAAATGAAATGGCTGAGCTGGGATTTTTGCTTGATGATCATGAGTATCATACTGGTTTGTCATTTTTATGCCCTAGTTCTACTCACTAGCAGCAATTTAGAGAAATAGCCCAATCTGGATCATTCTTTCCATGCAATATAGAGCAGTCTGCGGTCTTTTGCAAGTTTATTTTGAGTTCAGATTTCCCCTTTATCAGAACAAGAGCAAGAAATTCCTTCATTTCTTCCATTTTATTTTGTGTGGTTAGTATTAGTCAACAGATTTTTATAGGTTAGAGGAACTATTTCCATTTTTTTAAATAAATTAATTGCAGGAGTTTGAAAGCACACTCTGGGGTTTTGTTCTTACTCAGTTGTTAATGTTGATTTATTCTGTGTGATGCTCTGGTAAAATAGAAATGACATAATAGCCATGTTTTTTACAAAACAGTAACTTTTCCTCCCACTAAGACAGCCATTATGATTATTTAATGGGTTCTGACTTAGATTTAAATAATGGCCACTCAGAGTCTCCCCATCACATTTTTCTTCCCAGAGCACTGCCCTGTTTATACAGTTAGGTTGGAGCTGTGCTGATCAGCCTTTCCTACTAGGTAAATCTTTCCTGTACTACTAGAAACTGTAATAAATAGCATACACAAGTAAATGTAGTATCTTGCTTATAGATAACTTCAGGACCAAAGAAAACTAAGTTAGGCAAGACTCATTTTATGCATGTATCATTTGAAAAGGATTGCCTCTATATTACCTTATGTAACAGACAATACCAGGAAAGTACTATATACAGATATGAGCTTGTTATTATTACTATTTTCATAATTGTCAGAAATGTACCAACAACTGAAATTTGATATGACACAGTATTCTTTTAAAAATATAATAGTTATTTTAAGATACAACTTCTATACCATGTAACTTTAACAGTGCAGTTGTTTTTGGCATATTCCAAGTTTTGTAACTGTCACCACAATCAATTTTAGGTAATTTCATCACCCCGAAAAGAAACCTTGCCCTATTGCAGTGACTTCCCAAGTCCCCCAACCCTTGGCAACCACTAAGCCATTTTTCTGTCTCTCTTGTTTAGTCTATTCTAGACGTTTCATATGAATGAAATTGTATATTATGTGATCTTCTGAGAATAATTTTAATCACTGACCTTATGTTTTCAAGGTTAAGCCATGTCATAACAGGAAATAGTACTTTATTCTGTTTTATGTGGAAACTGAATTCAGTTGCATGCTCTACCACATTTCATATCTTTTTGTTAGTTCATAGTCATGAGTTATTTCCATTCTTTAGCTATCATGAAAAACATTGCTATATGAGTTTATGTACACGTTCTGTGTGGAAATACAGTTTCATGTTTCTTAACTACATACACAGAAGCAGAAATGCCAAATTGTCTGATAACTCTATTTAAGGAATCACCAGAATATTTCAAGTGTGCTGACACCGCTTTACCTTCCTACCAGCAGTGTGTGAGTGTTCCAGTTTCTCCACATCCTTGCCAATACCAGCTATTCCTTTAAAAAAAAAAAAATTAGACCATCCTAGAGAGTGTGAGGTGGCATCTCGTTGTGCTTTAGATTTGCATCTCCTTGACGACTACTAGCATTGAGTGACTTTTCACACACTGTTGGCTGTTGTATTTCTTCTTGAGAAACATCTGTTAAGACCCTTTGCCCATTTTTTACATTAGGTTTTTATATTTATTATTGAGTTGTAAGAATCCTTTGTGTGTTCTTTATACAAGTCCCGTATCAGATAAATGATTTGTAAACATTTTTTTCCCTTTTGTGGGGTATCTTTCCCTCTCTTGGTTGGTGCAGACATGTAGTCTGTGACCTACTTTATTCTTCATTGTGTTTTTCTGACTGTTCCAGGAAGTCTGGGTCATCTTTGGCCTCTTTTCCACAGCCTTGCTGTATGACTCCACCAGTCACACTGTCCTGATAGTATCAGTTTCACACTCATAGGCTCTACCGGAAGTAGCTGTGACTTGCTTATCTTTACATCTCCACTACCAGGAGTTCTGCCTATCATGTGAGCTCAATAATTGCTTGTGCGTATCAACTAAATAAACCTTGACTCTGGAAAAAGCATGATTCAGATCAGTATCTATCAAAGAAAGCTGTTAAGAGTAGACCTTAATAGACTGTCAAAGAATCCAGGTTAGGGAGGGAGGCAGTGATTTCTAACAGTGACATAAGGCTCATAATTTCTCTAGAAACCAACACTTGAAGTAATGCTTTCACCAGTTCCCACCCTAAGAGGTGGGATCAGCTTCTAACTGTAGCCGCCTTTGTCCCCTCAGCATGATTCATACTGGACAGGGCCCAGCATATGTGAGGCTGCTTTAAGCCGTTCTGAACAGCTGGCCAAAATTTAAATGACCAACCATTTACTTTACTTATCTATTCATTTATTTTAAAATCTTTAAAATTCTTTGGTGCTAACTCAATTCTAGTGAAGTCTTATTGACAGAGCTATGTAATTTGTTCAGGGAAGTGACTCATTATATGGTACTGCCTTTGGCTGCTGCGTGGACTAAGGAATCTGAAGATTTTCTCTTCCTAACAAGATATGTCCTGTGGTACTAGTTTTTCTATTGATTTTTAAAGAAATGATCTCTCTTATTATCCTTTCCTTGTTTGTCCTAAACTTTTCTAAATTGAAGAGGTAGTTGAATGATTCCCCTCCATCTATTTGGAGCAGATTTTATTTTCTCACAAAGCTTGTTGTACATTCTGTCCCTGTAACAGTTCACTGTTGTTGAAAATGTTGCAAGTGTTCTATTTGTATTGGAAATTACAATAACATGAGGTAACAGTTACTCCCCATAGAAGGAAGATGTGGATTTAATTGTTTAAACCCAGTCCTTGTCAGAACTCCCTAATTCTTAATTTGAAATCCTGGTAGGAGGAAGCAAAAGAATATTTAGAAATGAGACCTAGTTTTTGTGTACCTTTGATGAGACTTGAGGTTTTTTTTCTCATCCATTTTTATTTCCTATTTACATGGAGTCTGTGTGCACATATGCACACATGCATACACACACACACCCGCACACACACAGTTGGGGCGATGGAAAGAAAGTGCAAATTAGTTGGTAGCCTAAGATGATTGATTTATTTTCTCTTAGCACAGCAAGATGTGCTAAAATTACTTCATCTCAGAAGACTTATTGGAATTCCTGAATGAGAAATGCCCCCACCCTTGATTTTATTTTTCTTCATGAAACAAAAATAGCTCTGTATTTTTGGGAGAGTTTGGCACACATGCTGATGATACTACTCTATTGGAAAACACTTACTTTGATTGACTAAAAACCAGATGCTGTTCATGCTAGTTAAAAGCCTGTGATAATGTGTTCAGTCTGGGTTCCACACACTTCCATGAGATTAACAAGTGGCTCCTCCAAAGCAGGTGTGGTGGCACTCATCTATGATCCAGGTACTTGGGAGGCTGGGATAGGAGGATCACAAGTTTGAGGCCAGCCTGGGCAATGTGGCAAGACTGTTTCAAAAACTGAACCCGAACAGAAGTCCAAAAGTGGAGAAGCCAAGAGATGCCACGTGAAAAGCTTCCTTGTGTTTTCGCAGACCCTCTCTCCCCCAGAAGCAGCCTCATCTACCACATAATCTTACTGAGGCAGAGACCTGGTGTCCTTTGCCAAGGTATGTCAGTCACCTACAGTGTAGCTTCTTAGAAATATTGACTAGAAGGAAAACAGGAAGTAACAAATTGAGGAGGTAATCTAATGAGGGTTGTCGGTAGGTCCTTCTCACTTACTAGCTGAAGTTCTTAGAAAAAGTGTTTAATCTCCTTAAACTTAAGTGTACTCCTAAAGGAAAGACTAATACAACTGCCTACCAGCTGAATACTCATTGACCCCTGCTGTTAATGAGGATGATTAATCAGGGTTAGGTTCAGGGATATAGACTCTCAGCTCAATCCTTCTCTGTTGAAGGAGGATAATATGGAGAAGTCGAAGAAATGGTTTTTGAACATTGATTTCTACTAACTCCACTGAGTTAGATTTAGTGCCCTTGTTTAGGAAATAGGCACTGAGGAATTTACACTGGGAAAGGTGAAAACAAGAAACTTTTCCAGTATGAATAGTCTCGTCTTTGGGGTGCGCCCCAAATCCAAGAACAAAAACAGCTCAGTAGTTGATAGGCTCCTTCTCAATTTCTAGAACACATGTTTCTTTGTAACAGCCACATACAGGTATTTTTGTATGCTACATTTTTGCTTTTATTAAGCCACTAAGTAACTAACCTTCATGTTCCCAGTGTATTAAATTAATTGTCAAAGGATCCTTTCAACATTTTTCATTCTCAATAGAGCGTTAATTTGAATAATGCAGGAATGTTTGAAGGCCACATCAGTGGGCTGTGGTGCTCTGAACGGAGTAATAAATGGCATCTGAGGCTGCCCTGTTATGAATGGATTATTTGGATATACAAAGAAGTTATTTTTAGGCAATGTATTCCTGTAAACCCTGGAGCTATGTGTTTTACAAATGAGAAATTTATGAGCTAAATAAAAATTACCACATGTCAGTTTCTGTATGTGCCAACTGGCAAATGTTTAGTTACTCAGAAGTCTGGAAGAAGGGATGCCCATTGCTTTGCTACTGAAACTCAAAAGAGACGGTTGAAAAAAGTCAATGTACCCAACTATCAAATATGTCCCATGTCATGAATTACTCTCTGAAAGGCTTTGTTTTCCTTCATAATGCATTTGTGGCATTACACATGTGATATATTTGTCTATTCTAATTGATTTTGTTCCTTCCTGAGTCTCATCTCACTCCTAAGTCATCACCATGTGTCCTAAAGAAACCACCTGACACAGTAAGGTAACAGAGGAGCAGTGCAGAATTGAACACTTAACAGGATTCATCCCTTGTGTTTGGCATACACCAGCACACCTCAGGCATTTTTATGAAATAATCAGGTCTATCTCTTCTCTCCTCAGAAATTCGAGCTCAACTGGTAGAACAACAGAAATGCCTTGAGCAGCAAACAGAGATGCGAGTTCAGCTTCTCCAGGACCTGCAAGATTTCTTCCGGAAAAAAGCTGAAATTGAGACGGAATATTCTCGGAACCTGGAGAAGTTGGCAGAAAGGTTCATGGCAAAAACAAGAAGCACTAAGGATCATCAACAGTACAAGTAAGAGAGACTTGACTTAAAACACACTTTCCCAAACAGACAGCCTGACCTTTTGTTGTTGTTGATTTTAGATTTTTAATTTTTATCTGTGAAGTTACTAGTGGGCATATTTCCATAAATGAAAAAGCAACTCTGTATTTACCATTTATGGGTATCCATGTATCACATATTACACTAATAATAATCTCTCAGGTTTTTTTCTAGTACAGATACATTTATGGATAAGTTTTTATGTAAGAGAAGATATGCTAATGAATTTTTCTCTCTGTCTCTCTCTCTCTCTCTTTCTCCCATTCTTGAAGTTCTGGGAATTGAATCTAGGATCTTTGCACTGAGCTACATCCCCAGCCATTTTTTTAATAGTTATTTTGAGATGGGTCTTGCTGAGTCACTATGTTTCCCAGGCTGGGCTTGAACTTGTGATCTTTCTTCAGACTACAGCCTTGCACCATTCTTTATTATAGAAAAGTGGGAGTTGTTATTGACCGTAGGTAGATCTGTGAAAGGGAAAAAAAAATGAAACAGTTGCTTCTTTAAGCAAAAACCTCAATATTTATGTAGTAATTATGTGTGAAAATAAGAAATAAGGGTTGCTTGAGTTTAGTGCTCCCCAGTCTCGCTTCACCTAATATGCTTGTGGTTGTTGTGTTGGTACTGGTTTCAAAGAAGGGCTTTTAGTATAATGCTCATGATTGAGCATAATTAAACCTTAACAGAAATTTTACTTCATTTGCTCAAAACTACATATGGGTTATTAAGTTAATGAAATTTACTCTCTCGTTTAAATACTAGAAACAAAGACAAGTAAGCAAACAGGTACAATCGTGTATGCAGATATGGCCGAGGGGTAAGCCCAAGGGCAGCCCTGGCTGGAATCCATTCTACATGGAGGTGACGGAAGCCATCTCTTTTGAGTTTCAATAGCAAAAAAAAAAAAAAAAATCTTATCTTCTGGGAGACCAGAGGGACTAGTTGACTACTAAAGAGGAGCTAACATGGCTGATCCCAGAAGGAGAATGTCTTGGGTGAGAGACTCACAGAGGATGAGGCAGGTCTGTAGACTAGAAAGGGATCCCGTGGACATGAGTAGTGAGAGGGACCTGTGTGGCTACTGGCCTAAATACTGACCACAGCATTCCTACGTATCATCCTGGACAATTTTGACTATTTTGAGAGAATGAGAAGCCTGTGAAGACTTTCAAATGGAAGAGTGACCCACCCACACCTACATTTTAAAATGATGAGAGACCAAAAATAGAACTGTGGGCCAGAGAAACATAGAGTGGGCAGAGGAAGAACCAAAAGCGGACTCTCATAGTCACGGTGGAACTAACCACATGGAGGCACAGAGGAATGGGCCTATTTGGGAGATATAAAAGTGCCATGCAGACTCTCTTTTATTGCCCCAGTAATGTGTGAACCACCCCTGCCTAACTATGCTGGTTAGCGGTGACAGGCATCCTTCTGAGCTCAGCTCGTAGCTAGGCTCACAGGAAAGGAAGGGGAATGTCCAGGGGCAAAAAGAGAAGCGAAAACCTGGCTGGCAGTGCTGTCGACCCTTTGGTCCTTCATGGGGACAGAAAATGATGTTTGTGCAAGGTTGGATATTGAGCACTGCAGGCTTCCTTCCCAGCAGCCTTCCTGCACCACATCCCAGGACCAGGAGAGCTGCTACCCACTGGAACAGTATAGTAGGAAGCTGTTTATTTACCCGTCTGCACAGTAGGAGTAGGGTGACACGGAAGATTGTGTGCTCAACCTGAGGCGGCTTCTGAGAACTGTGCCTTTTTAATTCACCACTGGCTTTCCAGTTCCATGCACACCCTCCTCTATCCTGGATCCTACATAAAAAGTAGGGTGGGGTACTTTGGCAGAAACAAAACTATTCTAGATAAGAGATACATTTTTCTCTTGTCTTTATATTTTCTTTTCTTCCCTTTCTTACTTCTTGAATAACTTTACCTTTTGATTTTTTCCTGCATAGAAGTAAATCTTCATGACACTTCCCAGAGTAACCAAATGTCAAATGCACTTGCCGAGACTGAGGCTGGAAAGGGGACTGGAGCCACTGCCACATTCCCACGTACACTAACTGTTCCTTTATAAGAGCAATTGCAAATAAAAAGACAGCCCATTCATTTATCTTAAAAATATGCTCACGTATCTTCTTCTGTATTTGTGCTTCATAACCAATCAGGAGCCAAAAACACGGTGGGCCCTCTGTCACCTGGGCCCTCAGTAGGTCAGATGCATTTTTCTGCAGTTTTTTGATAGTTATTTCAAAATGTAAGTAGCTTGATATTTTTAATATGACTTAATTGCCTATTTTAAGCATTTATAAGTGTGAATTAATTCACCTTGTTTTCATAATAGTCTTATGAGATGAGTGCTGTTATTTCACCCATTCTGCAAAGTCACTGACAGAAAGGTTAAACAAGACCACATAACTAGTAAGCAACGGCAGGGTAAGATCTCGAGAGGAGGGGGCCGGAGGCCTCCAGTTTAACATGCATATTGCTTCTCACTCTGTGAATGGAAGCTGCTTTTATTATTATCCATGTTATCATGACTACTGCTATAGAAATAAGGCAGTTGTATGTCTGCTCAATGAATGAGGTAACACATATTTAATGTGCAGGACACTGGAGATACAAAGAAGTATTAAATACTCTCAAAGAGTTTATGAACTTGTTCAAGATAAAAGCTGTATGTATAAGCTGATATAAATAAGACAACCTTTACCCCAGGCTCAGGATATGAATAATTTCTACAGAAAGGCTCCAGTTACCTGCCTTAGAATTGTTGTTCCTTTCTTGAGTGTTTTGAGGACAAAGGGAGTTCCCTAGCAAGGGGCGTGATTCTCGTTGTACCGGCATGAGGAGCTGCAAGTGCCTGGACCTTTGGTGAACATCTCTTACCCATACCCACTTCTCCTTCTATCCTTTATCTTCTAGAGAGAGGGTTTGATGCAGTGCAATATTAAATCCAAATTTTAAGACACTTAATGTCAGAAAACTCTAACCTAATCACTTTTTTACTAACTGAATATTTGGGAACATAAATGATAATTAATAATAAAACAACATGTATGATTAAATAATACTTGTATGCCTGAGTTAGGATACTCAGTGCCATTTGGACATTTTATAGTTTGTGTATAAGTTTTAAAAATGTGTACTTTGATTTTTTTTTAAGACAGTAGCATTGTAGTGCTAGTTTCATTTGGAGTTTTTCATTTTGATTTTTAAAGAACAACTTCTTTTGGGATTCCTAGTCAATTTTAGATTTATTACAGATCTGAAATGGGACATGTGACAAGTCATGAACCAGTCAGTTTTTCCCTGTATTCATGTGCTTTGAGACTAGAAAGTTCTGATTCTTTGGGAACACTTTTTGGGAGGCTGAGGATTATGTACCAGGGAAATGATAAATAACTATCCAGTTTATGTTCCATGAAGAGCATAACTAGTTAAATATCTTTTCCAGCATTTGACTGAACATTCAGAACAGATATGTGCCGTGGTAAGCCAAACCTGTCTGTGAAATGGTAGTAAATAGATTTTTATATAAACATAAATTGATCTCTTCAATGGGGAGTTTGCAGCTGAAGGGCTGCCTGAGTGCTGTTTATGTCAGAATCCTAGTCCATTGTCAGAATTTCAGGTTTTCACTGGTGTTTTGGCCCAAGTGTTTCCTTCCAAGCCTGAAGAGTCGCTGGCTTTATACTGTATATAGGCTAGAAGGCCAAAGTAACATTCAGAGAAGAAAGCGTAGATATGGCTGTGGTTCCTTAACTTGCCAGGGTGACTCCATCGGCCGACTAGGGCAGCTCTGAAGTGGATGGTAATCCTGCCCTTCTTCCTTTCTCAGGAAAGACCAGAATCTCTTATCTCCAGTAAACTGCTGGTATTTGCTCCTGAACCAAGTGAGGCGAGAAAGCAAAGACCACGCAACCCTGAGCGACATCTACCTGAACAATGTGATTATGCGGTTCATGCAGATAAGTGAGGATTCCACCAGGATGTTTAAAAAGGTACAACTGTCAATCTTGCCTTTGTGGGTTTTTTGATAACCGTTGGCCTGCAACTAGAAATGGTGTGTGAAAAAAATCAAAGGAGTAAATAGTTTAAAGATAAAAAATTAAAAGTTGAACCTGAACAAACATACTTATGGGATATGTGTATGTAAAAACTGTGTATATATGAAATTACATAAAATATTGCCTGTGAAATGTATTTATTTAGTAAATTACTTGCATGTGTGGCCTGAACAATGTGAGCAAAATTTTGAGAAAGATACACCTGCAAGTTGTAGCTCTGTCCTTAGGACGTAACTAACTGCACTGACAACAAACCCACATGAGAGAGGAGGCGCTTCAGGTGCTGTCCTTTGGGCTCACACTTGACCAGACTTATAAGGAGCAAGATTCCCCCATAGGCTTTTCTCTCAGGAACATGGGATCTCAGGTTTTCCCTCCAGACCTGCAACAGAGTCTGTGAGAGAGCAATGTGGGAAGAAAAAAATTCCACAGGGCACAGAAAATTCAGTTCCTTACATACCAGAGAGCTTCCTCCTTCCCAAAATTCTTTAAAAGGAGCACTGGTTGTGGAGTAGAGGATAAAACAAAACAAAGAACTGGACTTTTAAGGTTTCTGGCGTCATTAATAGCCTCAGCCAATACTCAGTAATTTTTATTGTTGGCTGGTTTTGTTGAGAACAATAACAAAATTGGACCATTTCCTGCATGGAGAATGCAGCTACTTGCCCAGGGTCACTGGCTTTTGGTTTTTATGTTTATAGGACAAGACTCTCCTGAGCCCTGTTAGCTTTACACTAGCAGTGTACTTGCCTACATCTCGGCCTGTAACTCCCCTCAGTAAGTAACTGTTTGCTTCAGACAGGGGTGGGGACCCACTGTGTAGATTAATGATGTATTTATGTTTCATAGGCACCCATCAAAACAAAGATATAGTGTTGAGCAGGCCAGCTGGAAAACTTCTTAGTTATGTTTGATGTATCCACATTAGATTTGATTTCTGACCTAGAAATGGAGTTTAGCAAGCTCAAAGTGATCTTGAGCTCTGCTAAAATAGAAAGGAAAAAGGTATCTCAAACAAAGGAGAATTTTAAAAAATTGGAATGAAAAAGCATTTTAACTAAGAAGAGAATAGGGAAGAAAATACTCATTTATCTTAGGCAGTAGATTTTTTTAAGTAGATTAAACCAAGCTGTTTAAAATGAAGTCATTTTCTTGCACAGGATCCCTTTCAGTAGAGACCTCTGTTTCAGCCAGTATTTGCAAGCATCTCCCCAGAGCAGGAGCTGGTGATGTTAGGTGTCATGTCAGCAAGGCCATGAAAATGAAGTAAAACTCAGCCTCCTGCGCAAAGAGCTTGCACTCTAAATTCAAATGGGCTAAAAGATGCTTCTAGGTCCTAGGGGTGCTGGCAATAATTCAGCCAGGACTTGCTAGGACCAGCACCCCAGAGAGATCTTTTATCCATTTAACAAAACATTTTTGAAATGTCTGGCTGGCAAAACAGTTAAAAGACATGTCCCTGCTGGCAAGGAGCTCATTACAATAATTAAAAATTACCATGCTAAAGAGATGCACAAGCCACCAAGGGATTCTGAAGGCTGGGGATCTTCACTTCATCCAAGGGGTCAGGAAATGCTTCACAGAAGAGGGCACATAACCCTTTTGGGCTTTTGGGTGAAGGGGACATTTGTCAAGGAGAAAAGGACAAGGAGCTCATCTAGAGATAATGAAAGCCCGCGTTCAGGGAGAAGGAAAAGTTTGATGTGACTAGTAATGGGATGTGCTGTATGAAAAGATGCTCAAATGCGAAGGAATGTGGTGTCTCCTGCTAAGATGTAAGGATTTGTATAAGTCGAGAACATGATAAAATTGATAGAAATCTAGGACTCTCAGTCAGATGGATTTGGATTTGAATTTCAGCTCTTCTGCTTACTTGCTTTGTGTTCATGGGAGATAAGGGATTCACGAGAATGCTCTGTACTCTTGAAGGGAGGGAATGAGGCAAGGCTGGACAGAGGGAGAAGCTGAATGTGTAAGACCTCTGGGGCTGGATGGTCTGGTAGCCAGGAAAGGAGATCTGGCTGTCCTGGAGATTTGGCTGTTGTTTTGCTATCATCAGATTTGGGCAGCTCTTGGGAAGGGATAAGTGACCTTTGAGATGAGACAGCTTCCTTTGGTACAGGGTAATTCTCAAAGATAATTCCCAGAGTGGGGTCAGCTCAGATTTCCAGAAGCCCGCAGCCAGCATTTCCAGTAGTTGAAAGAATGTGCTGCTAGCTCTGGAAGAATGATCTGGAAATGCACAGTAAATAGGCAGACACAAACAGATATATTTGCTGGTTTGCTGCCTGCCATTCTCACCTTACCCAGATTTTCTGAAATTTAAAGAATTTTCTGTGGATTCCTGCGTACTTTGGGATTTAGTGAGGGGAATGTTCTCTGCTTCCTGAATAGCTGCCTTTTAACTATTGCTGACCTGCTGAAAGCTAGCAATTCCTATACCTACAAACACTTAATTCTATCTTCCTCAAGTGGACACAGCAGACACGTTTTCATCTTTATTATTGCTGGAAAAAGGATCAAGAGAAGTAGGGAGCAAAAGCAAAGACCAGACCAGAGCTTAGTGAAGAACTGGATCAACCCGGTGAAACACATTTGTCACTTAGCCAGGATCTATATATTTTAAGCCCTAAAAATTTGAGGTTCCTTACAATAAAAGCAAGACTAATCTCTTCTGCTTTTTTTTTTTTTTTTTTTTTTTGGGTGGTGGTGACGGTGGTGGTGCTAGGGATTCAGCCCTGGGCCTCTTGCACATTAAATATTCTACTACTGTGCTACACCTCCAGCTACCTAACCACCCCTTCCCTTTTTAATCACTAACTTCCCACTTCTGTAGCTCTTCTTCCATTGTATGATTCTAGGTTAAAAACCTACCTTCTATCAAAGCAGGAAGAAATCGTCAGAGGTGCCCTGAAGTGACCTCTGGAGTGCTATGGAGTTCTTCATGGGTGTATAACTGGTCTTTGTTGGGGAGGATTTTGAGACTTTATTTTTTCCCAGGTCAATGAGGAGATCCACATAGATACTGTGTGCTGGGTGGTTTTGGCCTCTTAAATAGCTGCATTTCATTCAGTTTATTTAGTGATAGAAAATACTTTTACCTAACAGTTATGTCAGATGAGGAGTTGCAGTGTGTAGTTCCAAGATTATTTTTGGGTTCAGATGAATAATCACCAAGACTTGTAGGAATACCTAATTTGCATAGTGTTGGTAAGCAACTTCAAGACTTCAGTCTTAATTGCCTAAGAAACAGCTATAGTTGTCTCAGCATGACAAAAAGTTTTGAAAATTGGTAGAAAAGTGAAGCATTTTTAAACAATAATAATAATTATTCAAATAGTGATTAGTTCAAATTTAGATCTTTAAAGTTTTAAATAAAGCTTCTTGGTAAAAATATCATTTATGACTAGGCTGCTAAGCTCTAAATTCAGCTATTTGGGCTGTGAATCTTGGCTCTGCCATCTTACTGGCTTTTTAGACCTCTTAAAGCCTCAATTTTAAGATCTAGACGGTGTTACCAACTTGACATGATTGTAAGGATAGAAACCAGGTGAACCTAGACTCTGCACTTAATAAATCTTGGGTAAGTTTTTGCTAGTGTATTTCTTACAATCTGTATTGTGATTGTTTATTTCCTACACCTGCAGTGATTATGTAATGTGGGATTACTCATTAATCAGAAGTTAAAGAAATATATCCTCATTCTAAGGAGAATGTATGGCACAACTTTTTAGTAAATACATCCAGATTACCGTATTGTATTTGTTAATCACATTGTGAAGTTTGAAATTATAAGTCAACTGAGTATATCCCTCACAGCATCATTGTTTGGATTAAAATTTGTGCCCTCACGTTTCCGCAGTAGTGAATATCCAAGTGAATGTCCCAGTTGATTGACACGCCCTGCCTCTGAGATCTCCACCAGCCAATTCACATGAAGAGTCTTACTTCTGAGGTTTCATTGATTTCTTCATTTATGCTGTAAGATGAGTTACTGAATTCCAGACCCTCCAGTGTATAGGGGCAGTGCAAACACAGGAGAGAATTTTGCTTTTACCCTCTTGTGTTTCATCATTTGAGGAGAAAGTCAGAATGTGGTGCCTCCTTGTCCGTAAGGGATTGTTTCATTATCAAGACTCACTCTTTCTGCCTAAAGATCAATGTGCCTCCTGCCCTGTTCTGCAGCCCTGCGTTCCCGATTCATGAGATTTTTCTTCCTTCTTTCCATTACTCATCTTGAAGAGACTGTTTTGCATCTGGTTTGGTGCTGCAGCCAGAAAACGTGCAGCTCATATGCTACACGTAAAAATGTAATTAATATCAACAGTCATAGTTTCGAGACAGGCCAGCTCCCAGTAATCATTTTAATGAAGTACCTACTCACAAAATCTTATTACCAATTTTAAGAATATTAGTAGAAGCCTGTAGTTCAGAGGAAGTACCATAAAGTTGCATTTATTAGATAGTCTCTGCACTTATCACTTAATACACAGGGTCAGAAACTTGTACGAAACTAAACATTACGCGTTTGGCCTTACTCATTTCTTAACCGATTTCTAAAGAAAGCTACTTCTGTGATGAGACAGCAGCATTGTCAGTCATCTGCCTTAGGCAGGGACTCAAAGCAGCAAACTGGCCCCAGGCCACTGAGATAACCTTCTCTTGGCATAAATACGTAGGTTATCAGATTAAGATTCAAAGGAATTGAATTAATCCACTTTTGGTATTGGTGACTATGTGGCTTAATCTGAAAAGAAGCAGAGATTACTAGTAAAACTAATGGTCATTTTTATTTTTATCAAAGCCAGCCGTAGTCTATTTAAATACCTCAATGTGAAAAAAAAAGAAAGACAGTTCATGGGGACATGGGGAATAAAGCTTTGCTTTCAACTAGATCATTTAAAATGAGCTAATATTCAAGCAGATGCTGTGGTTGAAGTTAATAAAAGGTACTGGTCTCCTTTAGATTTCTGAAGCTCTGCCCTGTTTGAAGAAAAGTACATAAGTTTTAAAACACTGAAAACTACCAACCTATATATGCATAGGAAGATAGAATCTTTCATAATATAAACATACATATTCGCTATAAGATACAGAAGTACATATATATTAGGGAAATGTAGATAATGCTAAAAATAGGAAAAAAGGAATAATGGCTACCTTTATTAACAGTATCTACTGTTAGCATGTTGAGCTCTGTTGTTTCAACATTTGTGTGTAGACACACGTATCTGTATAGTGTGCAAGCATACACACTTGAGTGTTTTAAAGAATTACAAGATCATCATATACTGCAAGAGAACCTGTCTTTCTCATGTCAAGTTGTATTGGGATTTCTCACGTCTGAAAATAATCCTTAAAAACAGGATACTTTGTGCCTACAAAGTGCTTCATTATCAGCATGTTCCTGTATTATTTCTGTGTTCTGGACATTTAAATATTTCATATGTTAATAATATTTTTCTTATGCTTTATTTCTTAAAGTAGAATCATTGGATCAAAGAGTAGCCTTAGAAATTTGTGTCTTGCATGAAATTTTTGCCTCTTTTGGAGTAACGATAATCATGTCTGTGATTTACCAGTGAGTAATGAAAAATAAATGGGCTATTTTATTAGCAGAGAGCTACTAGATATGATTCAGTAGACTTATGTAACAATGGTAAATAATATAGCAGGAAGAACTTTTTCAAAACATTTTAGTGCAATGTGGCATAAGAGTCAAATGGTCTTCCAGTGGCCTCAAGGGGTACCTTAATTATTAATAGGGCCTGAATAAATAAGGAAGTGGTGTACTTCTGGCTAACACTACTAAAAGGTTTTCTTTAGTTTTATCAGCTTTATGGCTAGATTGTTTTTTTTCCCAAAAAATCAAAACCAAATACCATTTTTCATAATGATATAACTTTCTGGAGTATTTTAGAAAATATTTTTGTTTTTTAAGAATTGTACACCAGGATGGCAGGCCCCGGGCTCAGTGAGTAGGAGTGGTTGGTGCCGCTGATCTTGGACTTGCGTTGTTTTTTATCACTTAATAACAATAAGCAGATGATATATGTCCATCTCCTTGAAAAATTCTTACCACACTAATAAAGTGAATTGGTGTCAGCTGAGTTGAACATTTGTCATGCAGTATAATTCAGTACCTACACTGTGATGTTCGTAGTTGAACCCATAATTATATTGAGAAGAGTTGTCAAAAAGCACTTTAAAAAGTTATTTTTAGATAAAATCTGAAAGTATAAATTATTTTAAGTCATATCTGTAAGTTGCTTCAATTTTTTCTGTTTGCTTATCTGTGATTTTTGATTTCTGTACATGAACATAATAATAAGGTATAATAGCATGATTATTTATTACAAGCTAAAGCTTTTGAGAGAAAAAGATACTTGGTTCAGTGTTTACTATAAACAAGTGGGAAGACAATATCCGTTAAGTAATTCTTTCCCAAATACTGTTTGCTAATGGAGAATTGGCCTGCTTACCAAGTCAGGTTGGTAATTTGAATTTTCAGTATTAGTATGATTAAAAGGAGAAGACAAAAAAACGGTGACTTCTAAAGGAGACAGCAGCTTGTACATGGGCTCCTACTGCCCTACTGCCCAAATCTTCTGTGAAATGGCCAGTCACATACATAAATTGGAAAAAGTAAACATTTCGATTAGACCTCTTCACTCCTTTGCTGAAACCCTCTGACAGATCCCAACTCACTCAGGGTTAGGCCCGCACCCTCACTCCCCATTCCCCAACTCTCTCTCTCCTTCTCTCTCTTTTTCTTTGTCTCCCTCTCTCCCTCCTTCTCTCTCTCTTTTGTATAGCACTTATGTATTTACTTAATTATTTGCTCACTTTCTAACCTCTTAATTTTGATGTAAGTTCTTTAAAGAAGGGACCTTTATATTATTCCCTGAAAGAAACTGGTACTTATTCAGTCTCAGTAAATATTTATTGAATCAATAAATAATGGCACGGGTTTACATCCATATTAGAAACCAGAGATGAGCAGCATCGCATGATAGCAATTTCAAGATATTTCAATGAGATCCAGTGTTGACAGAGCAGGTTTAAGCAACATCATAATGTGCAAATTATTTCCCAGGACAGAAATCAGAGTGTGTCCTAGCATGTACAGAGGCAAAGATCGGTTGGGACGTCTACTGAGACGTCTACTGAGATCTGTAACCAGAACGTCCCTGCCCCCTCATGGATGGGGGACCCAGAAATGGTGATTAAGAAGCATTGTAGTTTTGTCTTAACATCCTTGGATGCTGGAAACTGACAGTCAGGTTCCAATGGCCAGGCTCCCACCTAATGCTTCTAACTGAATATTGCACCTTAGATTACCTGCACTTTTTTCATCACTCACAGAAACACATTCTGCATAAAATGTAGTCAAGAGCTGTCTCTTGTAATCAAGCTTTTCCTTCTATCTGACTCTTACTAACAGACACTTAGTTTCAGTAAGTGTAACAAGAAACATCATAAGTCCTTTTAAAATATGCCACAGTTCATTCATTCATTTATCAATAAATGTTTATTGGATCTTCCTTTGTCTCAGGAATTCTTCAGTATGTTGGGGATACAGTCATGAATAAGGCACACATTGTTCCCACTCCGATTTTTATTTTTAAAAATAGATAAACAATTCAAATCTTAATTCTGAATCACATGTTAATGTGTGGATCCATGAGGATCTGTGAGGAAGCGTGTCTTACGATTTTGGAGTCAGGAAAGCTGAAACATGAATGAAAAATTTCAAGAACTATATAGATTAGGCCAGTGGAAAGAAAGAGGTAGAAAACTGTTTTAGGATAAATAGTATGTATAAAGAACTAGCTGCATGAGAGAACATTGATTTTAATAGGAAAAATGTGTGATCTTCATGGGTGAACCGGAGAGTGAGAAGGTAGATGCCAAGCAGTATGTCTGGAAAGGTAAGAAGGAGTAGAGATTGAAGAGTTCATTGAGGAGTTTGAACCTGTCCTACGAGCAGTGGGAAGACAGTGGCAGGTTAAACATGGACTGTAGAAAATCTATCGAAAGGTAGTAAGACAGAGTCAGAGATACTGATTTTAAAGCTATTAGAATGAGAGATAAGTATGCTGCCCCATGGTGTGGCTGCAGAGATGGGGAGGCCCACGTGGGAGATGGAGGATGCAGGCCTTGCTAATTGACTGACTGGGATGAGAATGAGGGATGGTGCAAAAGGAGTAAAAGAGACATCTATGTTGTGGCAGTTGTTGGAGTGACAGGACAAACATGGGTAAAGGAGGCTTGGGGCGCAGAGACTGATGGGAATATGGTGGTGAAAAAAGATGATGCAGTTTTGTATGTGCCTGTAGCTGGCTGGCTGGAGAAGTCCCACAAGCAGATGAACAGCTTCAGGAGAGACATTAGGTCTGAGGAGTTGGGAATCTTCAATGTGTAGCTGGTAACTGAAAGCCTCAGATGTGCTTAAGTTAAACCAGGGAGAATATATTAGGTGAAAATGGAGGAATATTTGAGGAAAAACCAGGATATAAAGGATGAGAATAAGGATGTATTCGTGGGCTGGAGGAATAGCAGCACAGCAGTTAGAATGCTTGCCTCGCAAGCACAAGGCCCTGGATTTGATTTCCCAGCACCACATAAGCCAGGAATGCTGGCATGTGTCTATAATCTCAGCAGTTGGGAGGCTGAGTCGGGAGGATTGCAGTGGGTTAGAGGCCAGTCTGGGATCCATAGTGAGTTCAGGACCAGCCTAGACCACAGAGAGAGATCCTATAGAAAGAAGAGTGAGAGAGATCCTATAGAAAGAAGAGAGAGAGAGAAAGACAAAGAAACAAAGAGAAAAGAGATAGGTATTAAAAGTATTCAAGAAAGTGACTGAAAGTTCAGCCAAAGAAGTGGGAAGAAACGGAGAACGCTGAAGTGGGTGGGAAAGCAAGTTGGGAAAGAAAAGCTTCCAGGAGGTGTTCAGTATCACGAGGGCAAAGGCATGTCCATTTAATTGAAGGGCAGGTAGAGGCATTAGCCTTGGGCAAGAAATTCTATCTGGAGACAACATGTAAGGGTTAATGTGGCCACAGACGGGTGTTTAAATGACCTAGCAGAGTAGTGTAGGACTCCGTTCTGGCTTCCTTGTGGCACTGGAATTGATGCCATCTGGTAAGCGCGGAAAGATCTGTCTCTGGGGACCATTAGACTTACAAAGAGAAGAGAAACAAGGGCTAGAAAGACTGAGAATTAAAAATAAATATAAGAAAGATTTCCCACCTAAGAAAATACCACAGTCTGAAAATACAATATGAGTTTTCAAACATACTGAGGAGAAAAACACATAAATATATCTTAGTAGTACTTCCAAGTTTCAAACTTGAATGAATTCTACAAGCATCCCATAAACACATCTCTCCTCCAGGAAAGAAAGAAGGAAAGAAGAAAATTAAGAAAAAGAAAGAAAGAAAACCTAAGCGAGGCTGTAATATTAAATGCCAGAAGTCAGGACAACAAAAACTGTAAGAGCAAATGAAGGAAAGCTGTGACCCTAGCAGTGTCTGTATATTCACGTTGTTATTTATTTTTAAAAGCAGTTGAAGAACAATCTGAAGCATGTACAACACCTTCCTGAATATACCACTTCCTTACGAGGTTGTGTGCAAAATTGGCTCCAGTGATTTGTCCTCAAGCCACTCCCTTCAGTAGCCATTGCCCACCCTGACTTTGCTCTTGGCCATCCAGCGTGCTTTGGGCAAGGGGAGCAGTAAAGATGAGGCCAGTGGAGCGTTGAATTGTCCTCTCATGTTGTGCTCGTCCTCTGAAGGCCTCAAAACCCTGAGACCAGCATGTGACCAAGTTGTAGTTAGTTTGCTAGAAGAGGAATAAGACCACATGGAAAGCAACTGAGGCATCCTGAGTGACAGCCAGCCAACTTTTAGACACATGGGTGGGGACACCTTGTACCATCCAAATGCCAGCTGACCTCAGCTGACCACAGGTTCTAGAGAGAACACAACCGTGCCCGCCCGGCACAGAAGAATCTCCTGGGTGACCCACAGAATTGCGAACTAAGTAAAATGTTGCTATAAACCACTACATTGTGGGTACTTTGATACAAAGCAAAAGCTAAATGATATACCAAGTAAAGACATGTTTGCCCCAAAAAGGAAAGACAGAGTCAAAAACTAAACATAGGACCTGGGTGCATGGAATCAGCATAGTCCACTGTGTCTTTCCCACTGAATGCATCTATGAAGCCAAAACACAATACCCTCAGCAGCAACTTTATTATTCTGAAAAGTAAGTTTTAACAGGTATGGGAAGAGGACCAGGTTTTAAAACTCCCTTAGGCTGACAGTAAATTTCCCAAGTTTTTCCTTCAGAAAACAGCTGGAAACTTGGAAGTGGACACCAGATGTGTACATGGGGAATTCCAGCCTTTCACTGTGACTCAAAGAGCAGAAAAGAGAGTCAAAAACGTCTCCAAGTTTTCTTCCTTCCTTCTTGTCTCCAGTTCCTCTTTCCCAAGTCCTCAGATACCCCATAATGGCAAGAGTAGCAACCATGACACAAATGGGGGTCCCCAGGCACCTAAAACTCTGAAAGAGAGGAGCTTTTCCTCCTCAACAGAGGATCTTGGCCCAGGAAGGAAAGGTGGAACAAATACCTATTTCATTTCCTCTATTTTGCTGCCACTTGATAATAGCCATTAAGCATAAGCTTTGAATGTTTTTGGTAAAAGAGAATGGAATAAGCAGTCTGCTGGGTGTCCAGTCAGAGGACTAGAGGGAGATTCCAAGGAACCAAAACTCTAGCAGGAGATTGCAGAGAAGCGAAGATTGAAAAGCAGCCCCAATAAAGTTCTTAAGGAGATTCGGAACCCCTGAGTCACACAATAAGCAGGTCTAAGCTTAAATAGTACGCTTAGGCAAGACTCTTGTGCACTGAGCTAATGGGTAGAAGCACTGTCCGAGTTCCAGACTTGCTGCTAGGTATACACACCCACAAAGCAGTTAAACAGCATGCGGAAGCATTAGAAACAGAATTGGCACTCAGACCACCACCCCTAGAAGACTGGTCATATGTTCTGAATCCAACCATACTGATTTTTCGATTTTTAAGAAATCTAAAAATTCTGTATGTGATTTATGATCCAGAATCTCATAACATAATACTCAAAATATCCAGAATACAATCCAAGATTGCTCAGCATGCAAGCATGTGTGTGCACACATGCATGCACACACACAGAGAGGGAGAGTGGGAGCAAAGCCTCAACTCAATGAGAAAAGTGGTCAACAGACACAAATCCTGAGATAATCCAGATGTTTGAATTACCTAACAAAGACTTTTAAAGCATCCAATATAAAATAAAAAAGTGTGCCAAGAGTAAACACTTGAAATAAATGGAAAGACAGACAGTCTCAACAAAAAATAGAAGCAAATGGAGTTGTTTGTTTGTTTGTTTTGAGACAGGGTCTCTGTAGTCCAGGCTGGTCCTGAACTCATGATGGACCCCAGGCTGCCCTCGAACTCACAGCAATCCTTCTGTCTCAGCCTCCCTACCGCTGGGATCACAGGCGTGCACCACCACACCCAGCTTATGTAAGTGCTGGGGAATCAAACTCGGGTACTTAGTGCCTGACTTAGTGCTTGCTAGGCAAGCGCTTTAACCACTGATCCATTTCTCCAGCCCGGCAAATGTTTTTTTTTAAATAGAAAAACATAGTAACTGAAAATTTTAAAACATAATAGATGGACTCAGTAGTAAAATGGAGCTAAGATAAAGAAGCCTCCGTGAACTCAAGGTTAGAGTGACAAAAATTAACCAGCAACAGAGAAAAATGATTGAAAGAAAAAACAGACACATCCTAGAGTTCTTTAGGATAACAGCAGTAGGTTTGACATTCATACTATCAGTATTTCTGAAGGAGAAAGACTACAGTGCAGAAAAAATATGAAAAGTAATTGCAAAAAAAACCTCACCCAGTTTAACAAGTAACAGCCCTGTACAGTTGCATAGGCAAGTAGCCCATCAAAACCAAAGTAGATGACCTCAAAGAAGTTCACACTCAGATGATCACAATGAAATTGAAGACTGAAGAAAAAGAAAAGACTTTGAAAGCAGCTAATGGAAAAGAATGTGATAGCCGTGGAGCTCTCCATCATTGAATATTAGCAGCACCTGTGGTTCTAACAATCAAAACTGTCTTCAGACATGGCCTTGTATTTTCTGCTGCAAATTTGACCCTCGGTGAGAAATACTGATCCAAATTAGTTGAGTCCTCCCTCTACCCTGATCTTTTCAGTGAGAATATTTCAGTTTGGTTTGTTTTTCAATTACACGTTTTATCGACGTAAAATTAGCCATTGTGGGTTAGGTATCCTAGTCCATCCCTCACCATAAGAAAAGAAATTAAAGAATTCTCAACACCAGGTTTTTTCAACTTCAGTTGTTTATAAAATATCTTAATCAGCTTCACTTTCAAAGACACAATGAATCTTACCCATTCTCCTCCTCCTAGAAGGAATTGGCTGCCTTAAGGCGGGAATTGATGAGGAGAGAACATTCCTGCCATATGTCGGGGTGTCTGCAGTTGAGAACAGCAAATCCTAAAGCAACCTAAGAACAGCATTTTTGCTTGCCAGCCAAGGTTTCTTACCACTTGAAGACTATGTTTAATTCTACATAGTACAATTCTGAAAGACTTGCAACCGCTGCAAGAAATGCCATATTGGGGAACAGTGCATGTACAGCAGATATTTGAATTAAGAAACACTTGTGATACTTTAGACTGTGACAGCGCAAAAATCTGCACTGACAGAGCGGACATTGAATATGGATATATGTCAGATTTACTAAATAGAAGAAATTTTATCAGCTAACTACTTTATCAGCTTAACCTATAAAGCTATAAAAAAGATTTTGACACTGGATATATGATTTATTTAGATTGAGAAAACCCAGTAGTTTTTAATAGTTACTAATAAATAAATATGTATTATTTTATTTTTTAAACTTCAGTTGTTTTAAGTGAACATGCAGCACTATAATTGGCTACTGTACTTGCTTGAAAATAAACACGTCCATAATATTTTTGTCTATTTTTAAAGATGGAGATTGTAGATATCTAATAAAATAATCAACTTTTGTTGTTCAACATGGCTAAGTCTACTCAGGACAAATACACTGTAACTTTTGCTTCTCTTTTTATTTTTTCTAAAACCTTTACTGAAATCAGTTTTCTTCTAACGTCACATAGACATTCTATTTCACTTTTTATTCAACACATCGTCGTAGATTACCTTTTCATGACAGGCACAAACAGTAGATGCTAAGGTCACAAAAAAGTAAGACACAAATCTTTTATTTGAATGCCAAGAGGGCCTTAGGATCTAGAAAGCAAAGGAAATACAGACATGAAAATTACATTATTAATTGGTAACTGCTCTTACAAAAATAGAACCTAAGACCACGAGGGCACAAAGGATTGGACAAGTCATTCTGTCTAGGAAAATGCAAAAAGATCTCACAGGGTGACATTTGATCAAGCGCATAAACTTAATAGAGTTCTACAGAGCTAGACAACAAGTACATTTTCCCTGTAGGGAGGCCAGCAAGGCCAAGGTCCAGGACTTCTGATCTACCTTAATCATATTTAGGAAATGATTCTAGATCCTGAGAGCTGGGACTCTTATGGCCCCAAGTAATGAGTTATAAAGTTGTACACAGCTACCTCTTTGCATGGATCTGTGACACATCCAGTAAGGGTTGGGGGTATAACCTATAGCAGAGTGGAGGGTATGCTGCTTAAAAGCTATCTGAGGTCTGGAAAGAACTTTGGGCCTCAGTTTGAGGAATTGGTATGTGCCACAGAAGAAACTGTGAGGATGCTGAGAGACATGAACTTTGTTTTTTTTTTTTTTTTAAATCATTGTTAAAAACAAGTTAGAATGGGAAGAAACTTATCTTGGGTAGCCCAGTGAGGAAGTTGGTGGAAAAAGAAAGAATATGACCATGATTCTAAGAATTGTGGGCTCACACATACTACACAGACAAAACGGCCATTGCACTGAAAGTCATTAAAATGTATGTGTTGCTGTCTAACCCTCCCGGTCTTAGCCTCCATCCCATTGAGTATGAAGAAAGTCATAATGAATACCATTAACTACAAAATGAACAGTTGTCTTGTAGGCAAGGAGAATTCACTCTTACTTTCCTAAACAGTGTCTTATAATGAATAAAGACATTGGGAATATTTAGTGCAAAGAAAGTAAGACTTAGCTAGGACACAATAGCCTGACTTGAAATATTTGAAAACCTGTCACATGGACAAAGGCACACTAACTCTGTAAGGCTGCAGGACCTAGGAACCACCGATAAAACACAGGGGTGGCGAGTTTCACCCTGTCCTCAGGCATACCTTCTGATGGCTGTGCTGCCTGGCATCAGCAAGGCCTCTCTCAGGATTAGTTTTATATTGCTGTAGCTCTGCAGGATTTTCCAGAGTGGATTTTATCCTCCTTGATAAAGTGTCACAGTTAAATGCTTCCAAATTGTACATTTTGACTGAGATTGAATTGACTATGTAAGACATTCTGATTTTAAAGTTGGTATGAGTAGACTTTTATCAGTATTTACACAAACAGAATATAACTTTACAAGATAGAGCAAGCATACAGCCTGACCTGAGCTGATAACAACAACACAGTGATAGTAAAAACTAACATTTGTGGAATTCTTAGAGTGTGGCAGGCATCTGTGTAGCACATCGCAGTGGGCATTGGATTTAAATCATATAACAACTTTATGGAATACATTACTGGAATCTCCATTTTATAGATGAAAAAACAACTCAAAGAGTTGAAGATATTTAAGTCGTATGAGCTTGGCTCCATCTTGAAGATTTGGGGTATTGTTCCCCTGTAATTAAGTTCCACGTGCAGCTGCTCACTGGTTCCAAATTATTCTATTTTAATTTTTCTGGTCATATTCAGTAAGCAAATTACTACTCCATAGGAATTTCTTTTTCTATCACTTACCTTGCCTTTTCTTACCTCCATTGTTAATTCAATAGACTGATTCACCAGCTGTGGTTCTGAAATGGTGCCCTTCGGCTAAATATTAGTCTGTAAAAGAGAGTTGGTGATATGAAATTCTTAAGACAATTTAGTTCATATAATACTAAAATTTAGTTCAAGACTTAGGTGAAGATTTTGTTATTTATATTATTTAAAAAAGAATAGTCTGGCCTGGATTGCAGTTGTTTCGCTCACGTTTCACACTGGGTTTAAAGCCACTTTCCTGCTTGGCACACAGAAGGCACCCTGGAACTGGCAAGTATGGGTGAATGCAGCAGTCTGTGAGTAAATGAACTCACATAAGTGTCTCTAAGCATCTCCAGCTTTGGTTCAATAACTCAATAGATGACTTTAAAGTGACTAAGTCTACTTTCTGATTAAAAAAAAAAAAGGTCTGTAGATTTCCTTGTCATAGCACTAGGAAGATGAAGGTCCTGGGCTTGCTACATTGAGGGGTGTGTGTGTGTGTGTGTGTGTGTGTGTGTGTGCGTGCGTGTGTGTGTGTGCGTGCGTGTGTGCATGTAGTTTGCTTCAGCCAGGACTATACTCATAACCCTACCAGCTGTGCCATAGACGTGAACTTTTAGTCATGCAAGGGAAGAGTGTGGCTTAAAATTTCTGCTCACTCACCCCTTTTCCAGGAGAGAAAGCCATCTGGCTTTACTGATACTTTGTAGATTTTGGTCTATGTATTAATATATATATATATATATTATGGGGCAAGAGATACGCCTCTAGCAGGGCTTGCCTGGGATGTATGAAACCCTGGGCTGAATCCCCAGCACTGAAAAAAAGAATTTTAAAAATAGCATATATGGAAATGCTAAAAATCAGAAATACTTTTTGTAAAGTTTAGCATATTGAAGAATGCTCTGAAAATATATTACTGATTTTTCTTTTTTTAGTTATTTATGTTACAGACTGAACCAGGCTATTGTAACTCATTCAGACTTTAATTTGGTAAGTTTATTTACATCGGTTACATTTAACTATCCATTCATTAGTGACACTGCAAATGTATTTCAAATTTATTATGATTTTGAATAAATATCCCTAGCATGAAAAGTTTTGTTTCTTGAGGAGGTAAGGAAATGAAAGCAGGATTTTAAACCTTAGTCTTGAATTACTAAATCTCACGTGACTTGAGGTTGGTGACTTCGCACCTTTCTCAGTGCTTGTCTCTGACAGACTGAGCACAGTGGCAGAGACTTCTCTTGCTTAGTATGCAGTGTTCTGTTTCTCTACCAATTCCACTAGCAAATATTCTACTAGATGCTGCACACATAACTCTTCAGAGTTAAGTTTTGTCTTATTTCGGAAACAAAGCTCTGGTTCTCTCCTATGTCTGTGATTCTACTTTTCCACATGTTCTTGTGGTGTGAGGTTTTGTCTACAAGCATACCAATTCTTTTTCCTTGGGGTAAAAAGGAAAAAAGATTGCTAGGCCAATTCTACAATCCAATATTTGTTTTTTATTTTAATGAGGATAAAACCGTATTTCTTGACAGACAGAAGGGAAATATGTAGAAATACTGTATATGTTATCAAGAAACTTAACTCAGGTCATTAAGCCTAAATTCAACTTCTGCATTTCAGAAGGAACAGTTGCCTCTGTCTTTGGAGTTTATGTGCACTAAGGAATCTACTCTTATAAAAACACACAAACATGAGCTTTGGAAACTGAAAAACACATTGCGGAGCTATGGCCTGACTCCTTCAACCAGAATTTTTATACAAAACTCAGTGAGCGTGAGACATTAAAATCATGTGAAACATTGTCATTAAATATTTAATCTGGTTTTCCTCTTTTTTTCTTACTCTGATTCTGACTCAGCATAAGATCAGGATTCTTTGACTGGTCATCACAATACATTTACTTTAAAAATACCTCTGTGGGGCTTGTGAATTGGTCACGTAATCCGCCCACATAGGTCACTTGATTGATTGCTCAGTGCCCTCACATATGGTTTTATTAATTATACTCTTCACTGTATCTTCTCTTTCCTTTTGGGAAGATCCAGAGAGGAAACTAGCAGGTTTCCATCAAGACTAACGGGACAAGACCCACCCTGTATAGCACTTCTCATAGCACTCTTTATAAAAACCTGCTCTGGCCTTCGCTGTGGTTCAAATCTGACACCTGAAGATTCATGCATTGGAAGCTTGATCCCTTTGTGGTGATGTGAAAGAAGATAGGGCCTTCCTGGGAGGAAGTGCTGAGTTCACCGGATGAGCTGCCATTGAAAGGGACTAAGATAGCTCTCCTAAGACCACTGAGCTCTCATGAGAGTGAGTTGTTACCAGAGTGGGCCCAATCTCTGACTCGCTGTCTCGCTTCTTGTTTGGTATTGTGATCTCAGCCCCACCCATGTTCCTGACCCTGTGATGCCATCTATCATGAGGCCTTCTTCAGAGCCAACCCAGTGATGGTGTCATGTTCTTCAATCCACAGAAATATGAGCTTAAAATGAATCTCTTTCTTTATAAGTTACCCAGCAACAAAAAAAGGAGCTAACAATACAGCCTTCCTAGCGTTTCTATGAGATTACACACTCTAGAGGGCAGAAGCCAGGCTTGCGTCAACTCTGGATCCCATTCATTGCATAAGCATATACCTAGTCCCCAAAGAGTGCCCGCCACTAAAGAAGACCATGGGAATACAAAGAGGGTTGAGATGGGGTCCCTGGTCTCAAAGAAACTTATTATGAGAAGAAAAAGAAAGATGCTAAGCATAATATCTTGTGTGCAGTATTTAACAAGAATCACCCCAGTAAAACCCTGTAACATAGAGAATAATAGAATTTCCATTTCGTCAGTGAAAAAGCTGACACCTTACAAGCCTATTAACTTGTACAGACTGTAACTAGATAGTTTGAGTAAAAGGAGAGTGATTGGAGATTTCAGACTTTAATCACTGAGCCATGGGGTAGTTATAAAAATGTATTATAAAATTACAGAAAGTGAGAATTTGATTTTTCTTTGGGAGACAAGGCAAACTTGCAAGGGGTCTACAGAGCAGTGTATAGGATAACATCAAATAAAGAGGATATTGTGGTTTGGATCTGGAATGTCCCTCAAAAGTCTCATGTATTTGGGTGTTACAAATTGTCTATGGAACCATGCACTGTTGGGAGATCGGGGCTTGGTCTGAAGGGGAAGATTGCAGGCATGTGAATTGGATTACAGGCGTGTTCTGGATTAGAACAACACCTGGAAGGGGCAGAACACAGAGGCTGGACCCAGAAGGGGTGGATCACTGAGATGCGACTAGGAAGTGTGTGTGTGTGTGTGTGTGTGTGTGTGTGTGTGTGTGTGTGTGTGCATGCGCGCACGCGCGCTGCTACTTTCCTCAGGAACTTGACTTGATGAGACTTTGCTTCCTGTTTGCTATGCTGTAAGGAGCATCTCACACCTTCCACCTCCATCATGTCATTCCACTGTTGCCAACTGCCCATGAATAGACTGACCTTCTGAAACTGTGAGCTGAAATAAATGTTTTATCCCCTTAAATTGAGGATGTCAAATATTGAGTCACAGTGACCAAAAAAAAAAAAGAAATCATGACAGAAACTGGTGCCAGGAGTGGCATTGTTTCTGTGACTTTACCTGACCATGTGATTTGGAAGCCTTTGGAACCAGTTTGCACGAGGAGTTTGGAGAGGTTTGAGGATACCAGCTTGAGAAGTGTTGGAGTGCTCTGAGCCGAGCTTGATGGGAGGTTCTGGTCAGAGCTCAGGAGACCAGAATGCTGATAGAAGTGTGGATCTGAAAGTCCAGGCTCAAGAAGTTTCATATGAGAAAAAGAATTATGTTGGCAAGCGGTCTAAAAGCCTTGCCTGCTGAGCTCTGGCAGAAAAATTTTTCAGTGTTTTACCCTTGTCCAGAGACTCTGCCTGAGTCTGAGGTAAAGAGTATTGGATGGCTTAATCTGATGGAGAAAATCTTGAGGCAGCCCAATATTCAGGCTGCCACTTGGGTACCATTTGCAGCTTTTACCCAACTCTATGGCAAAAGGTAGGAGAAAATGACAGAGAAAACACATGTATGTGAAGATTGCAGTCTCACCTGAAAAACTCATGTGCTTATTAAAGAGACTAACATTAAACAGAAGTCAGGTACTTGGAATCAGGACTGTAAGAAAAAGGCCTTCAGTGTGTCTCAGGAATCAGCACGATCCTTTCGCTTAACCAATTTAAGGTGCAAAAGCAAAAAATCTTGTTCTGTGAAGAGTTCTTCAGGGCCCTATGTAGGGCCAAATAGGGAAGTGTTTGCCAGAGTTCAGCTCCTCAGAGTTCAGCAATCCAATCACTCAGAAGCTGCAACCATGGCAAAAGGATGCCAGGCTACTGCTAAGCCAGTGACAGACCTTGACAACATCCACATGGTCCTGGCTTTACAGGCTGGCAGAGCACAAGAGTTGTGGGTTCATAGGCTTCCACCCAGGTTTCAGAGGAAGGCCTTGGAGGCCAGGCAGTGTGCTCCTTGGAGGAGAGTGAATGAAGTTGAGAAGGAGAAGCCTAAGGTGCAGTAAAGAGCCTGAAAATTTGGAGAAGCCAGGAGCATGGATTATCAGTTGAGAAAAGCTGCAGGCCGTGAGTGGATCCAGCCCAAAGGACAGAAGATGGAGGTTGCATCCAGGAGGCACACTGTAGGGGTGGGGACACTCAAGACCTTTGGAGTTCATACCCCACCTGGGTTCTGAATATGGAGCTACAGAATTTAGCCCTTAACCAACTGGGTTTAGACCTTGTTTTGTTTTGCTTGTATTCTGTTCTCCTATTCCTCCCATTTGGAATGGGAATATGCCATTGTATGTTAGAGTTATTTAACCTTTCTTTGATTTTCACAGGAGCTCACAGCTAACAGTTTGCCTTGTACCTCAGAAGTGACTTTAGACTTGGACTGGACATGAGTTTTTTAGGGGCCAACAGTGGAGTACTATGGTTTGGGTCTGGAATGTCTCCCAAAAGTCTCATGTATTTGGATGTGATGGGTTGTCAATGGTGCCATGTGCTCTTGGGAGATTGGGGCCTTGTCTGGAAGGGTGAATTGCAGGCATGTGGACTGGATTACAAGCATAGCTATGTTATGTGACTGTAGCAGAGAGGAAAGAGAGTCCAGCGAAGGATAAGCCTGGGAGAGCACAGAGTTGTGAAAACCCGACCTGAGGGTAAACCATTGATGACTAAGCTGAAGAATGGGGTTTGGGATTTATGGAGAGTGAAGTAGATGAGCTTGGTAAAAGAATTTTATGGATGAGTGAAGAATTTAAAAGTCTGTTTTTAAAAATGTAGCAAGTAAAGGATGTTAATGACAGAAAGCCTAGTTAGATATTTTTTTCTAATTCTGATCACATACAGAGAAATGGATCAGCCAGAGTAGATAGGATTGCTGACTTCTCTTTCAAGTAGAAGCATCAAGATTTGGATGAACCCCAGGTTTTTGACTTGAATAATATTGTTGCCCTGGAAACAGTAAACTTATAATAAACATTTTAAAAACTAATCTTCCAACATATGACAAGAGCCTCAAAAATGTTTATAAACTTCTTCCTAGTAATTTCATGTGTAGAGAATAGCGTAAGCAAATAACAAAATGCAAGATAATCCTTAGCATGTATGCCTTGCCTCCTGCGGGCTGGGCCAGTGTGCTGCCACACTCCTCCTTGCGTTCATTGTTCCAAACCAAAGATGAAAAAATGGCTAACCTCACTCAGCGAAAGGAAATGAAGAATTCATGGTCTTTACTGTCTGTGCAACATCTTTCAAGCGTGATGTTTAATGCACACTACAACTGCATTCTGTACAGTGACAAGAAAGGTTTTTGCCGACCCAGAAGATTGCACAAGTTTTGGCAAAGGAGAAAGTGCCTTGAAATAACTTTGAACAGACGTCAGTGTGAACAAGAGTCCACCACCTGAATGACCTTGAAAATATTGCTCCATTTTTTAGTATTGACTTTCTGTATTTTTTAAGTGATCCAGAGCTCTCTGTAGCTGTTTTGCAGTCAGACTCCAGTGGAACATGGACCTATCACCCAATTACATGTTGACCACCCTTCTTTCACCAAATAGAGCTTTGGCTTTGTTGTTGTTGTTGTTGCTGCTGCTGCTGTTTGTAGTTTTTGTTGGTTGTGGAGCTACTTCATTACTGACTTATAGGTAATAGGTTATACATGTAAGGAGATTGTGAAAACTCACCATCCAGTTGACTTTTAGATATTTTCCACTTAAAATTTATACCAAATATTTTGGGGGGTTCTATAGAAGAGAAATTAGTAATTGAGCAGAAATTACTTTGAATATTAGCATCATTAATAACCTTTATTCTTCTTTTATCTTTTTACTAGAAATTTAACACAATCAGTTTTAAATCTCTTGTCTTTTCCCCATAGTACTTTGTTGTAATTTTTTTTTCAATTGTTGTTGCATTCTTTCAAAATTGTGTATTTTGAATCTATAGAGTGCATGCGTAAGAAACTTGTCTGTCAGTAATGATGAAATAAGCATATGAAATAAAGAGTTTAAAGCATAAAATATGGTGAAATTCTATGAAAAATAAATGAACTACTGACTGGTTAGTGAAAAATAGTGGGGACATTGGAAGCAACAGGAGGGTAAGAGAGTAGTTGATATACATTCATGGGCCAGTGTGCTGCCGTACTCCTCCTTGCATTCATTGTTCCAAACCAAAGATGAAAAAATGGCTGACCTCACTCAGCTAATGGAAATGTGAATAAAATAATGGTGGTTCTGAAAAATATACAAATCTTAAAACTTTATGATAGTTAGGAAAAAGAAAAATATGTTTGATAAAATATCTAGAATAATGTTTAGATTAAAAAAACTTGAAAGAAATGCTTCAAGTCATAATGCCTGTCCCTCCGTTGTCAATTTTTCAGATGTTCTTCAGTATACTTGATCCATTTTCATAATCGAAAAAGTAAAAACTTGTGAACTACTAATTTTGAGTTGTGTTTCAGATATTCAAAAATTAAAGTGATAGTAAACAGTAAATACCTGGAAGTAGATTTAAAAGTTAACCCTGGATTTGTATAATGGAATCATTTAATAAATGCCAGCTAAATTAAAATTTATTCATTTTTCTTTTTGTGTGTTGAAATCTCAGACTCCATATAAAATATATTAGAAGTTTTATTACCATTTTTACTTTTGTAATTCTTTATTAATGGGGAAAAAACTTCTCTTTTCAAACACTGTACCTAAAACAACTGATGGATTCTTCTCCATGTTAAGTGATTTTAACCAGCTAATCTCAAATAACATAGAAAATTCTTTATTTCAAACGAATTTCATAATGTTTTTCTATTATATAAAAGGCACATTCATTGCTTTCCTCAAGGTTAGTATCAGTTTTCTTATGAAAGTTCTTGTTCATGGGAAAAAGATTTGTTCTCACTGTTTCCAAATCTGTTAATGAAATAAAATCCAAAGGCATGTGTATGCTACTGAATTTTGATGGATTTTGACAATCTTGAGCATTTCCTAATTAGAGGATTTCCATTCATTAGTTTCCGTTTATTATACTTATATGATACCTGTGCTGTAGCAACTATGTTTTGGTTCAAAGGTTTCCTCTTTTGAAGTCTGGAGTATGATCTAAAAGAAATAATTGTTTCTCATCGTTGCTGTGATAACTTGGAGACGTATTTAAACTGAAGCTGAGAGTAACTGATGTGGTCCTTCTATAGTTACCATGCCATGAGAACAGGGACGGGGCCCCAAAACACTTAGACTAGCACTTGATGTTGTGTCCAGCCAAAATATCTGGGAGTACCACACTATGTGAATTCATGTTTCACACATTCGTCACATTGTGAACTAGAGCACAGTCCAGTTCTTTGATAACCTATTCAGACTAAAGTGTTGGTTGTGGGAAGGAAAACCTCCTGGTGATTTCTGGGTTACCAGCTAGACCATGGTAGGTTTGAATGGTAATTCACAGTGGGCACACAGGCAGAAAGTTTGGCTCTGTATCATGAGGATAGCCCAAGAAGGAATGCCCTGCTAACTTCCCAAAATTAAAATCCCCGCTAGAGCCCAGTTTCTTTCATGAACTGCACTATATCTTGTCATATTGGTTTGAGGGATTATCCATTTCCTAGTGTATGTTTCACTTACTCATTCAATACCACTATGGTAACCCCCCAAGAAAATGAAACAGAAAAGTTACTGTATGTACACAGTCAGGGAGTAGAGACGTAAGAAAAGCCCAAGGACTACAGCTCATTATTTGGGGGCCCTTAAAGGACAGAGGATGACTGAAGGGATCTAAAGGCCCAGGGATTGGAGAGGGACATAAAAATTAAATCAAGTGGTATCTACCAAGCACCCCCTACATTCAAGTCAATGGGTGAAGTGCCATAAGAGACCATAAGAAAGAAAACTAAGATACAGCCTTATCCCTCAAAGGATTGCCATTTCGAGCTGCATCTCAGAAAGAATGCAGTGGCTGTAACACTTACAGAGTGTTTCCTTTGTAGTAGGTACTGACTTAATTGTGGTTATATCTCATTTCGATACTTATAATGACCCTACAAGATAGGTTTAGTGGCCATATTCATGTTACAGATCAGGAAACTGAAATATAGGGGAATCTAAAGTCTTTGAAACTAGCCTCTCTGGCTCCAGAGTCCTTGCTTTTAAAGCCTTACATTATGATGCCTCCCGGCAAATGTTACATATTTTACAGCCTCTGGAGAAAGGTGAACAAAAAATGAAAATGTGTGCTTAGCAGAGCAAAGTCTGTCTGTGATGCTTAATTTCTTCTGCTTCACAACCCAAAGTCCTATAAAATATGGAACATCAAGAATCATTTGCCTGTTGTAAGATATTTGGTCAAGGGAATCTGAGTTTTTAATCTGACCCTCAAATATTTTTGGTTTAAGGTTAACTGAACCTAAGAGACTTTTTTGTTGCTTTTGTTATTGTTTTGAAATCTCAGCCAAGAAATGCTTTCTTTTTGGACTGGCTACCTGAAATGTGGGTTAGCTGAGCGGAGTTGCTTGGTGGCCTTTGATCCCATTAGAGAATTCTAAATTGGTGGCCTGAATGAAACCCGATATTAAAATAACATTCAGCTGAAGTCATAGGAGGTTGTAGTGTAATGTACACATTCAGAATAACCACGACTTGGCAAAAAGAGAGTTTCACTGGGCAAAACTTGTGATTTTCCTTTCCTGAAGGTATTCTTAACCCACATGCTCACATTATCAGGGACACAGCAAAACGTGAAATCCCTAACTCCAATTTAGGGATTTTAGAATCTCTGAGTGAGGCAAAAAAAAAAAAAAAAAAAGTAGCACTGTCTTCATCACTCCAGGAAAACCCAGTGACAAATACTGGCACTGAATTCTAGCTTCTCAAAGTTCAGATGTGGCTCTGATGTCATTATTCCACAGTGTTTTATCTTCCGTAAGTCTTCAATTAATTACACTTACTGTTGGGGGGGCTTGATCTAATGACTTAGTGTTTGCACGTGCCCTGTTTTGTCTGAGTTCCAGCATTTTCTGACAAGTAGGCAGTGGCCTTTCCTTCCTCCCCTTTCAGCAGTGGCTATCAGATCCCTTCACCAAGAGTGGTGATTACTTCAGCTCTTACACAGCATCTCAGCTTTTCTTGATTCATTAAGCACATGTTTGTTTGAAACTTCTCAAGATCCCAAGCAAGGCCACAATTCTGTGAGACTAAGTTCCTTCTTTAGTTCTGTGTCCTAGGTGTGGACCTGCCCAGGAAGAGCAGATGAAGATAGGGCTCTTCCCTTGGAACTGTTGGTCTGCCGGAAGACACCAAAATGAACCACTGAAGGCTCTTGTTCATTTGTCTTTTACTGTGGTTGAAGTCATTCTATATATGTTTTCTATTCCTTATACCTGAAAACAAACTGAATGCAGAATGAAGGAAAATGTTTGGATATGACTTCCTTTAAAATGACATAGATTTTGATGAAAATAATATTCAAATATTCCTATATTGAACCCTCAGAATAAGCCTAAGGAAGAGTATTTTTGAGTATTATATTCACAAAAATAGAAGAACACAACTTTCTTTCTTTGATTAGTATACAAAAAAAGATAAATGCAGAGGTAGAAATCTGGAGATCTTAACTTGCCATTTTACTATTTTGAGAGTGCTTTCTTAAAATTATAGTCAATTAAATTGATATTTTGGGCCAAGAGAGTTAATTTATCCTTTGCTTTCTTACTTAATGTTTTGAGAATCCTACTACAAAATTCTTTGATACCAAGAAAGGAGACTTGATGCTTGAGTTTATCTTTAAAAACTTCAGGCCTACAGGTTATTTTCTAAGAAAACAGAATGCTTTGCCTTGCTTCCTTCTTCTGTTTTTCTCAAAGTCTTACATGGATGGTGGAGAAGCATCTGGACTCTCCACCATTTGCTTTTGTTCAACCCATGGAGACTGTCAGTCCACACTGCCTGGCATTAGAGAGGACCACTTGGCTGCAGGTGTTGGTTATAATAAGTACATACTAGCTTTCCATTGTACTGTTCATGTCCTATTTGCAGCCAGTGGACTTTTTGAGATATGAATATTATAAAAGCAAGTGTCTGTTGTATTTTTAAATATTGTTTTTTAATTTCTTCATTACAGAGCAAAGAAATCGCATTCCAACTTCATGAAGATTTGATGAAGGTCCTGAATGAGCTGTACACGGTAAGCACGTCATCTTTCTTCTTTTACGAAATGTTTGGCTTCGACTTAGCAATAGAAAGATGAGGCAAACAATATTGTGATCAAAATACCTGAGACAAACACTTTAAAGAAAGAGAGATCTAGTTTGGCTCATGGTTTCAGGGGTTTCATTTTCAGTTGGCCCCATTGCTCTGGGCCTGTAATAAGCAGAACATCGTTGTGGGAGTTTGACCCAATTTGCTGATACCTTCCCGAAACTCTGATCAACATCAGTCTGAAAGAGCTGGGGTCTAGGAAAGGATACCTGAGCTTGAGCAACCTTGTCAGTGTCATTTGACCTCTCAGAATCAGTGAAGGAATTAAAGGATAGAGGAGGTAGGCAATGGGATTGTGATTATGTCTCCTGTAGGCCACTTGGAGCTCCTGGGGGTGGAGAAACATATTCAAACCAGAGAGCTTACTCCTCAAAGGCCAAAGGTCACTGGCCATGAGGAGAAAACTTTGTACTCCCCCACCCTGCCCTCTTTCATGAACACAAAGGCACTCTTTTTGCTCTAAAAGGAGGTGCTGTTTAACTTCTGCTTGCAGTTTATATTCAGATACTCAAATTCTGTGCCCTTCAGATGAAATCTATACAGATATATATCCAGTTTATAGTAGGAAAGAGTAAAAGTGAGGTGTGTTTGAACAGCAGGCCCCAAATTGAGGGAGTAAGGTTTATATTCCTCATTTAGCCATTGACTGGGATTTTTGATCATGAGCAAATAACTTCCAGTTGCATCATGCATAGAATTTAGCACAACTGATGATATAATAAGGATTGCTGAAATAACAGATATAAGCCAGAGAGTCTCAGAGAATGTGGAGGCATTTTAATTGCTTTTTCATACAGGTATTTCCTGCTCAGTCACTCTCAACCCTTGAAATGCCTTAGGAGTTGAAGGTGAACACTCGAGAAGTAGATAAACCTCTTTATATGAGTAAAATATTTTGTGAAGTGACAATTAACTACAGCTGTGTGAGAGCCTCACGCAGGAGCTTTGAAAGTAGGCACTGCAAAATGTGGCTCCTGTGGCAACTAACGATATTCCCGACATTCCTTCAGAAGCCTTTGTCCCAAATAAAATGCAAATCTCCAGGAAGGTGAATAGCAAAAGATGTTTTTATGATTGCTTATTCATAGAGTGAACTGAACTTGATCAGTCCAAGATAATGTACTGATATAATGATGTTAATGTAGATTCTTTTAATTTGAAAGAGAAAAGGAATAATTTATAGTCGACTAGTCATGCCTGCTGGAGAAGCTAACATTTATTGCATGTCTGTTGTGCATGTGCTAGTGATTGTGCTCAGCAGTTCACTCACAGTATTGGACGTAGTGCTGCCTTGCTGTGAGGTGGTTCCTCTCCTTGTACTCATTCTGCAGCGAGGAGCCTAAGGACTCTGATGGCTGCCCCAGGGTGCACAGCACACAGGAAGATGGGATCTCCAGTCCAGCTGTGACTGCAGAGTTCATGCCCTTGACTGTCATCTTATCTCTGCTGCTGTAATTTTAAGAAACTGTTTTCCAAATAAGATCTCTAAATGCTACGATCTCCTCCACAACACAGAAATGAAGCAGTTTATCACCTGCTCATTTAATTTTTTATTTTTTACAATCAGTGGCATTAACGTTGCTTTAACAAAAATGGGAGTGAAAAAATTGAGCATGTGGCTTGATGACAACCTGTACTTCTTAGAAATGTTAATTTAAATGCCTAACAGATGGAACTCACTGGGCTAAAAAGTAAAAGGGTGAAGCAGGATCTGTAGACTCCTTCCTGAGCGTAATCTGCTCACTCGCTTCCTTTTAAGTTGAACATCTGAACAAGAGCTAAAGGGTAGAATTAGCAAGTTTAAACTAGGGTTGGGAAACCAGGGAAAGTGTTACGCTGTAATGAAATAAGAATGACTAGACAGACAGTCGGCAAACTTGTATTTGAATCCCAATTTCAGTAATTGCTAGTTGTGTGGCCCTTGGAAATTTTAGCGTCTTTGGCCATCTGCACTACACTGGGTTCTCCACAGAAACAGAATCCGTAGGGGGTGAGTGTGTGTGTGTGTGTGTGTGTGTGTGTGTGTGTGTGCAAAGTAATTTGTTATAAGGAGTTGACTTTCACAGTCATGAGAGTGAAAAGTCCCCAGATCTACTGTTGGCAAGCTGGAGATTCCAGAGAGCTGACAGTATGTATCTAATGTGAGTCCAAAAGCTGTAGAACCAAAAGAGCTATTGGTATAAATTGTAAACCAACTCCAAGTGTGAAAACAGAAAACTGATTAAATTTGAGTGTTCCAACTCAAAGATGATCTACAGTAGTTAAATTTCCATTACATGACAAAATATCTCACATAATCACTTAAGAGAGGAAGGTTTATTTGGGGTCAGGGATCCAGAAGTCAGTCTATGGTCAGTCGGCACAATTGCGTTTGGGTCGGTGGTCAAACAGTACATCCCAGAAGGAGGGCATGATAGCACAAAGCTGCTTACCTCATGGTAGCCAGAAAGCAGACAGCAAGTCAGAGAGGAAGGAGCTGGGATGAGATACAGTCCTCAAGGTCATACCCCTTTGACCTTCAACTAGTCCTCACTTCCTGCTTCTATCACCTCTTAACGTCATAAAGTATGAGTCCATCAATGGGTTAATCCCACTGATGAAGTTAAAACCCTCATGATCCAGTCACCTCTCAGCCCTGCCTCTGGACTTTGTGAATAGACCTTTGGTGCATGACTCTTTAGAAACACTTCATATTTAAACTATAACACTTCACAGAGATAGGCAGACTTCTGTCTCATCCAGCCTCTGTGTCCCATGCAGGCCATGAGTGGATAGCATGAGGCCCAAGGATGCTGGGAAGGTCAGCCTTCGTCACTCAGCCTGCTAGTTCAGATGGCATCATACCCACAAACCCCCTCACAGGGAGACCCAGAATAATGTTTGATAACATACTTGAATACCTTGCAGCCCATTCAAGATAACACGTAAAATAAGCCAACATAGCATTGGATAAAGCATCAGAAAAGGGGAAAAATCAATGCTTAAATCACAGTCCTGTCACTTTTGGATTATGTCTGACTCTTTATCTAAGTTTCTCTCTTGTCAAATGGAAATCATGTGAATCCTCAGAGCTCACATAAAATGTTGTGAAGACCATTTTTTTTTTGAATGTCTCTCATGTCAGGCACTGTTGTATGTACTAAAAATATGGCTGTGGAGAAGAGAGACAATGAACAGACAAATGTATAATATGATAGGCCTAAGAGTATAAAGAAAAAGAAAGCTGAGTTAATGCAAATTAAGCATGGTAAATATTCTTGGCACTAGGAAATACTTAATAGTGTCATCCTGTTCCTCGTCGTCTTCTTTACCCATGGAGGCAGGATGGTATCAACTTATCTGCTTCACAGGTGGATGGATGGATTGCAGGTGATGGTAGTGATAATCACAGATATTTGTTTTGGTTTTGTCTTTTCATATATAGAGGTTGAGTGTGCCTTCTCTGAAGTGTCTAGGACCAAAAGAGTTTTCAATTTTGGAGTTTTTCAGATTTAGGAATATTTGTATAGACCTTACTGCGTTAGCATCTTTCATCTAAAAATCCAAACTCTGAAATGCTCCAAAATGTACAATTTATGAGCACTCAAAGAGATTTCAACTTCTGATTTTGAATTTTCACTTTAGGGATTTGAACTATTTCACTTGTCCCCACACCAAAATCTCAAAAGGTCATGCTTTATTTTAGGTAAAGGATGTGTGCTATTGTTTTCCCTTAGCAATATTTCTTTACTCTGTCTAGGCTTTACAGTAGTTTACAAAACAAAAACAAAGAGTTAACTGGCCTCCAGCTAATTTTAATAGACATTAACATAGACATCCTGATAAATATTCATGAAACTGATTGTTAATTATGTGTAATTGATTATCACACTCTCTGTTCTTCACTCTCACTTATGGCTGGCCAGATTCAAGTGGAAATGTATTCTAAAGTTCCCTTAAATCATGAGGAGCAAAGCTGGCAAGATGAGCTCTTGCCATTAGGCAGGCACGTTGTCTCACTTGTTTCTCATGGAAGCCCAGTGAGGCAGGTATTCCTGAACCCGGTTTTGTGAGTAGCAACTGGATACAGCTCAGAATCACACAGACAATAAATGTCCCATCCAAAATCTAAACCCATGTGCATATGCAAAGCCCGTCAGTCCCCCACCGCTGGCTCCTGGAGGGGAGGTTCTGTAGGAGAAGGGGGATGATGTCCATTTTTGCTTGTCTCTTAAAAACATAGTTTTTTGTCCAATGTTACATGTGTCAACACTATCTGTCAGGTGTATGCTGATATGCTCATGCTTTTTTGCAGTAAATACTGCTGAGATCCATTGTCCTGCTCAACTCACCTTTGTTCCCTCCTTTCTGAGACTTCCTCTGATTTGCCTAAGAAATAACGAACAGCAAAGCTGTACCTGGTGGAAACCCGGGGATACTCTAAGCTTGTACAAGCAACTGTCTGATTTTTTATTTTTTTTGAGACAGCATCTCACTTTGTAGTCCCACTGATCCTGAGCTCATGATATAGCCCAGGCTGGCCTCAAACTCAGAGCAATCCTCCAGCCTTACCCTCCTGAGTGCTGGGCTTTCCAGACATGCACCACCATGCCCAACTGCTGGAGAAACAGTCTCACTGATGAGCCTAGACTCTACCCTGGCCTTCAAGGCACTTACCTCTTAAAAAATGTTAAAATAAGTCTTTCCTTGAAAACACAGCCTCAGAGGACAGCCCAGGATTGTTTTCCACTGTGGCTGTTCCTCTCACAAACCAGGAGCTAAGCTTCTCTCTAAAGAAGAAATTCGCCCAAGGCAAGGTTGAAGAGTCACTCTGAAAGTGCCCAAGATGCTTGCCACCTCAAATCAAAAGATTTTTCTCTGAGTCGACCTCAAAGGGGTTTTTTTCTTATTTTGGTTAACTCTTTATTTTAGCTCTAAGGCATTTTGAGTATTTGAAATACATATTTCTGTAGTGGAAATGAAAATGAATTCTTTTGACATGGACCAAAAAAGGTCTGAATTAGAACAAAACACTGAATAAAGGGAAATAAGGGGTAAAAAGATGGGTTACAAGCTCCCAGACTGGAAGACTTCAGAATTCCACACTCTACAGGATGCCACATGGAAAAAAAAATTTGTTTAAGTTGCCCACTTAGGGATCTTGGGCTGATAAGGTACTTCTGAGTATCCTCCCCTGGCTCGGATTGCTGGACACTTCGATGGAAAAAAAAAAAGAGAGAGAGGTTGGGATCACCTGACTCTTTGCCAACAGCTTCTAAATTCTAATCTTGCTTTAACACAGACTGACTTCAGACAATAGTTAATGAATTTAACCTGCTTGTTTTCCTGCCCTAGTGATCAGGATTTATAAAGTTACCATTTCAAGGGCTGTGATGATAGCTGTTCAATAAAAAAAAAAAAACCCTTTATATGTGGATATCTTTTAGGATATGCCACTGATTAACGGTTCCAACTGCTCCGTACTTCTTGCTTAGGGTTTTCATTTTCTTAATGTGATTCCAGAATTAGTTATGGTTGGTACTTTTGAGCCACAGATATGTCTGTCTTTTATAAACCTGCAGTAGGAGCTATCCCCTCCAAATTATTTGGCATAGAAATGAAAAACAGTTTGTAGTTTACTAAAACAAAAATATAAATGTTTCATATTAAGAATCTTTGTCAACAAAGTTTTTTCTAACTACAGTCTAAAATATAACAAAATGATGTGTAATAACTCTGTGTGTGTGTGTGTGTGTGTGTGTGTGTGTGTGTGTGTGTGTGTGTGTGTGGTGTTATTATGGGTTGAGCCCAAAGCCTTTACACTAAGTATATCCCTAGCCCATTTTTTTTGTTTTTTATTTTGAGATTGGGTCTCATTACATTGCCCAGGTTGGACTTGAACTTGCAGGCTTCCTCACAGCCTTGAGAGGCTTACACCACTGAATCCATCTCCATGATTTTTCATTTATTAGAATGCTTAATGACATTTTAATCAGAATGGTTTGTGTATATTGGGAAAATCATGTGAAGGAAGTAAAGTTTTAAACCAATTGTGCAGATGATCCAGTTTAACCTGGCTCAACTCATATATTTCCTAATGCTTATGATTATCCGAATTTTAGACTGTCAGAAGCTGATTCAGTTTTAATACTAAATGTACTTTAGAAATGATCAAATTAGCCTCTTTATTTTGGAAGGATATCACAAAAGCTGGAAAGATTAAGTGATTCACAAAAGTCGCAGAGTTAATTCAAGGCCAGGATGGAACTGAAATCAGGTTTTATTTGAACTCAGAAGCAGGTTCCTCTGAGGAGCTTGCTGCAGAGCTGGGGGCTTCAGGTGAGGTGGTACCAGTTCAGGAGACTTTCTGCAGAGCAAAAGTACTAAAGCAAAAACAGAATAATAGCTTACCTTTGTGCTAAGCGTGTTCTATGACAGGCTCTTTAAATTCTTGCAGCAGCCCTGAGGCAGGTGAGACATAGAGATGTAACACACCTTGACCAAGGTGACCCACATAGTTTCAGACCAGACTGAGCCTGTGCTCTTAGCCCATATATTCTACTCCCTTTTTATTGGTGATTATAACAGAAAGCATTTGGCCTTGGTGTCTGCATTTATGAATTCAACCAATCATGTGTCAAAAATGTTTGGGAAAAAATGACATCTATACTGAATACATACAGACCTTTTGTTCTTGACACTAGTTCCTAAACAAGATAGTATAGCATCTATTTACACAGAGTTTACATTGTGCTAGATATTTTAAACAACCTAGAGAGGGTTCAGAATATTTAGTAGGATGTGTGTTGGTTAGATTAGAATACTAGACCAATGCAGAAGAAGCTTGTTCTCACAGATTTTAATACCTGTGAGGGGTCCTGGAACTAGTCCCCTGTGAATACTGAGAGTTGATTGGCCTGGACCAACAGATAGGTTTAGGCAGACGCTTGGAGACCTGAAGAGAAATGTATACATTAACAATATAGGAAAATTGCAGAGGGAAGTTTCTAAAAATGGACTTGATGTTTATGATGTTGGGGATCGAGCCCAGGGCCTTCATATTAAGATACATCCCAGCCCACCAGCCCATTTTCATTTTTGGTTTAGACATAGGGTCTCAAGATCAAAAATAAAGTCATTAAGTTGCCCAGCCTGGGCTGGAACTTGAGATCGTCCTGTCTCAGCCTCCCAGAATGCTAAGATTACAAGCCTGTGCCACCGGACCTAACCTAACTGAAGATAGACCTAAAGGGGCAGTCTGGCTTTCTATAATAGAAGAGAGCAACATGTTCAGGCAAAAAGTGCAGCATGGACCAAGACACAGAGTTGGCAGAAAGCACAAGTTATACTCCTAGAATCTTCCCCTGGAGCACATCTCTGGAGAAAATCAGAAGTGTAGTGATGTCAAGACATACAAAAGCTTCTCTACATAAACAAACAATGGTTCTGTGATTTTTCCCCCTTCTTTTAATAAATACATTGAGAAGTATTCTATTTGAAACAGAGGATATGTTTCAAATTTCAAACTATTTTTTTAATCAAAAGAAAAGAATTCCAACCACAGTTTTCATTGTGGTTAAAGCTGCAATTTTAAGAGTGGGAGGCTTTCATGATAGTAAGAATCCAAATGGTTTGTGTTCCTTGTTTAAATATTTCATATACTGAATCTTGTAACTTAAATCTCTAATACATGCATGCAACACTGAAGAAGTAGAAAACATTTCTACTAAAAGGAATTAAATACTTAAAGTTGCAGGTGATTTTGAAATCCTAGTAAATTTGGGGACATTTTACTGTGCTTGTACCTATCCCTTCAACGTTGCAAAAGCTGGTTACAACTTTTCCTTTGCCACCAAAGGCTCAGCCTCTGCTGTCACAGTGGTCAGTGCGACTGTGAGCAATCTGTACCCCGTTTGCAAACTCCTGGGTATTTTCTTTCAGTAGATTAAACTTGTATTTCAGAGCCACTGAAAACATCATATGAAAAGCACTTTTGATACAAGACCTTTCTGAATGACCTTCTCTTTCACTGATTTTCTCTTTTGAGTTGTTAGCAAGGATTGTATCTTTGTGGCTCAGTTTCTTTGATCCATGAAACAAAGTCCATCCCTCTCCTCCCAACGTCAGGTGTGTCAGAATAAACAAGTGAGCATTGGCGGGGCGAAGGCTGTTAGAGCCTCGAAAGATCCTGCCTCGGTCTGTTTGGGCAGTGGGAGCAAAAGACCACAGACTTATAAACAACAGAAATTTGTTTTTCGCAGTTTGGGATGCTGAGAAGTTCAAGATCAAGGCGTCAGTGCATTCTCTGTCTGGTGAGGGCTGCTTTAGGGCTCATAGGCAGCACCTACTGCTGTTCCTCACGTGGTAGAATGGAAAGGGCTCTGTCTTTGACCTGTTTTGTCTGTCTGAAACCACTCCGCCCATGACCTATTCACTCCACAATGTCCTTCTATACCATCACCACAGAGGTTAGGATTCTACAGTATGACCTGGGGAAGACACAGATGTTCAGACCATACAAATATCATAGAAAGGAGGAGTAGTTTGTTAATTGTAATAGCACTCACTAAGCCTCAGCATGTGCCAAGTTACTGTTCCAAGGGCTTCTCCTCTTCTCAACAACTTTATAGACAGTTTTATTCCTGACTGAGAAGAGGAAAAACTAAAGAGCATGGTAGAAAGCAAGACTAGGATTTAAGGCCAGGCAGCCTGACTCCTGAGTTTAATTATTAGAGTTAGTCAGAAATATAAAATGGATCCTCTTTCAAGACAGTGTTCTTATTTTGTGGATGGTGACTGCCCAGCAAATGTGAGAAGGGTTGCAACTTGTCAGGTTTTAGGATATATGGAATACACTTATTTGGCCTTTGTCTCAACTCTCAGCATCTATACTCTGTCTCTACGTCACTTGAGCATTGTGTACAGTAGCGTTATTGCCTCTGCTCTGAAATTGTCTTGCAACCATCTCAGTTGCATCCCTCTCACAGATGGTTGGGGAGGAGCTTGTCCAGCAGTCTCAAAGTCCTTGAAATAATGGATGACTAATACACTAATACAGTGTCCATATGAGCTAGGCTAGCAAGACAGTCAAGTGTGTAGTACTGGGTGCTGGGCTGGATAGCCGTCTTCCCTGGGGAGGCCTCCTAGAGGAGCAGAAACCAAACTTAGTGATAAAGGACTGGCACAAGGAGCACTCCACAATGAGGGAGTGTATGAGGAAAAACACAGATGTGGGAAAATACATTCCTGCCCAGGGAATGTTACGGACTTTTGTTTTGCCAGAATGTTGATCTTTGATGTAAAATGAATGGGTGTTGTGTTAAACTTTCTTAAGCACCCCTGCCCTTACCACTTTCTCTGTACCCCACTGTAATGAAATATTTGAGAGACAAGAAAGGAAGATAATCATGACAAAATAGAATTTATTGGATAAAATGGCATTTATTGCATGTTAAAAATGTCTGATAATTCTAAAGTTGGTACTTAATTGTGTTGCATCAGATTTTTGGTTTGGTTTATGAAAAATTTTGTTATGAACTAAGGAGCTAGCACAGACTAATAAATAATAAAATGAGTGAATTACCATAATATTAATGAAGCCATTTAGGGAAAGGCAGATTTATGGTTCCTAGTAGAGGACTCAAGAAATTTTGGTTGAAAATGAATGTCATGTTTTCCTTAGAGACAGACAAACCCAACAACCTCTGCCAGTGCTCTCCATGCCTTCGTTTAGAAACTGCCATTAATAAGTGCTGGAAATAGAGCAAGCTCAGATTAAGATTAATGCAAATAGAATTTAGTCTTGCTACAAATAGAAACATTTTCTTTTTAATAAGACATAAAATAATTCATACTTCATAAGATTTCATCATTTTTTATTAAGTGGTTATTAAAGTAGCAAAATCATATGAAACTAATTGCCATTTATATTAATGTTTGAAAATTATTGCTCAAATTAGTGTTTTGAAAATGACTAATGCCCTGTTTTAAGTTAAATATAACAGTCAAAAATAAAAGGTTATACCTTGTCTATGAGTCCTGCACCTACCAAGGAGTTTCTGAGTTGCCTCCTTAATGAACACTTGATGATTGATCAATAATCAGTTAGGAAGCTAATTAAGGTCCCTAGAGTGATAGATGACCCTAAGCTAGTTTCATCAATATAGCAGTGTGCTAGACAGAGTACAGGGACATTGTTCATTTCTGGGTATTTCCTGGGAGGCCACGTGATGAGTTATGACTACAGAGCACACGTTCTACTTCTGGCTTATTGTGGTATACTGCCTGGTGTCTCAAGTCAACAGGGCAGAAGGAGATAATTAGCTTAATTTGTTGTTACATTGATTTTCACTTTTGGTTTAACCTCATCTGCCATCTACTCTGACACTGAAAAAAAAAAAAAGTCAACCTCATGGGTCACTTGTAAGTATATTACATTATTTTCCTCAAGTAATAAATTCTTACAGTTTTTAGTTGTTACAATTCACATTACTACCGGAAATCCTGGGCTAAATACTTGTAGAATTTTAGAGTTGGAAGAGCCTAAACGATCACACAGATCAATCACCTTTGTGGATGAGAAAGCTGTGGGCCAGCGGAGTTCAGAGGAGCCTGGGCCAGAGTCACAAAGCCCTTGAACAGCACACGGTGGCTTCCACTTTCAGATATCGAAGGCAGGGAATTTCTTCCAGGATACTGGCTCCTCAGGATGAGGAAGAAAACAGCCCATCTCTAGCAGAAAACTAAACAGGGAATGACAGTATGGGTACTGTTTTTACACATGGTTTGGCTTAGTATTTTTCACCTTTACAGTGGTGCAGAAACAGTAGGCAGTAATAGAAACAGCACTTTGAATTCTGCTGTCCTCAGTGACCCTGTGGTACAACCTTCTTTATGCTAGGCAGCAGCAGGGGACCAGAGCCCCCTCAGTCATGTAAGAGGGAAGGGAAACGGTTCTCTTCTATGTACTATGCTGCCAACATTTTCTGGACCCAGTGTTTCATTTTCACATGCCATCGTGTCTCCAGAGCATCCATCTGCCAGGTTGCACGAGACCTTCTCCACTTTGTTATCTTAGTGTTTGTGTTAGGTGGTTCTGCCCAACTGTACACTAACGTACAGGTTCTGCTCACGTGTAAGGCTAAACTGTGACATTCAGCAGTTAGGTTATTGAATTCATTTCATGGTATTTTCAGTGTACGATGAGTTTATTGTGATGTGACCACACTATAAATCAAGAAACATTTACAGGGGCTAAAGGAATAGTTTTGGGCTTGATTCCCGGCACCACATAAGCTGGGCATGGTGGTACCTGCCTGTAATTCCAACACTAAGGTGACTGAGGCAGGAGGATTGCCATGAATTTGGGGCCAGCCTGGGCTACATAGTGAGTTCAGGACTGGCCTGGACTAGAGAGTGAGACCTTGTTTCAAAAAAGAAAAAACGATGGAGAAGAAGAAACTGCCATCTCATTCAGATTTTTTTGAATTTTATCAAATATTGTCATTTTAGAGAATACATTGAGCTATTCTTAGAAAAAAGCTCCTGCTGTGACCATACACTCTACTTTGTACGTTGGTCTTTCATTCCACTTGTTTCAGAAGGTCTGAGCTGCACATTTTGATTTGATCATCTTACTAATTTTGGTCCTGCAGAGAAACCTAGGGAGGTCATGTTGTCCTCACAAGAAAATGAAGGTCAGAAAGGCTGAGGTTATACAGCTATTTTACAGCACAGCCAGGACCAAAATCCAGGTCTGTTGTATCGTAGACCAAAACTCTTTTCATTAGAAAATGCCTCTCTGTATAATTACTCCTGAAATGAAATCCTCAAGATTACATTGAGCAGAATATAATTTTTTTGTGGTTTTTATCAGCCTTGTTTCCTCCCTTTGCCCAAGTGTTGTCTGCCCCTCCCTTGGTTTTGTTTCCTCTCTGCGTTGCCTCTGCCTTGTCATTTGGCTGGGTGTCTGGAGTCCCGGACAACACTTTTTGTTCAAAGCATTACTTATAAGTATAACTTGATGATAAATTCAGACTATAGGGCTGATTTTATTTCTGTGGAGCCATACTATATCTCAAGTTTTCTATGATAAACTGGCTATAAAGACATTTCATTTTATTTGATTGTTCATCGTATTTGATTAGCTTTTCTAAAAAGATTTGCTAAAATATAAATGGAAATATTGCTGACTTCTCTCCTTTTACCTCTAGAAATGCTGATTCTTCCCAACTGTGGAAAAAATCATTGCCTATTAAAATGAATTACTTTATGGTGGTTTTATTCAAATATCACTAGCTGACATTTACTGCGCAGTAATTACACGTCATTCTCTGGCTTCTGTGCTCTAGATATATGTTAATTTTTAATCACCTCAGCTACACTCTACAGTAATATTCTGATTTTAACAGTGAGGAAATTGAGGCACAGAATGTTTGACTTAGGTAGGTGTGAAAAGAACTTTTTCCTGCCGTCTCAGGTCCAGTAATTTGAGTCTATAAAAGAAACCTACAATATACAAATAAACAGGAGAGAAATACACAAGCCACCCAAAATGTGAGAACTCAAGGTAGGACCAGATAGTTGAAGCTTCAAAACCCTCTTCAAAGAAGAAAGGGAGCTGGAGATCATAGGCAATGTTAGAGATAAATGGGCCCAAAGAACAGGTCTTGACTGGGGACAAAGTTCCTCCGAGTTTTGTAATGTTAAACTGTTGGTCTCTTATTCTGTAACGTGGGTTTAATCTTTGGTAGCTGATGGGATAGCAAGGCAACTGTGCCCTCTCTGGTGGATCCCCCGTAGTAGATGAGGGCACTTCCAGTACGTGCTACCCTCCAGGGACGCTCACTGTGTCATCCAAAGCAGCATTTGGAAGATTATTTTTTCTGAGCCCCGAAGTGGTTTGCCTAACACCACACAGCAGTAAGTGAAGAGGCAGGATTAGAACCAAGCATTCTGTGTTACAGTCTGAGCTCAGGTTCACTGCCTCTCACGGTGGCTTCTATAAATGTTACTTTGCAAATAGAGTTAAGTGTGGCTTGCTTTTGTCTTCCTTGTTGGGCACAGATTACACCTTTCACTTCCAAAGCCTAGAAGTGTACATGCCATCTGAACGTTCAAAAGATGATCTATGGATGAATGGCTACACAAACCATCATACATTACCCCCAGAAACCTGGCCTTTTGTCTACGTAATTTAACGGTGACTATTACTATATGTTGAAAAGAGTCCTAACTATCTAATATAAATTTTGATTAAGCTAGTGCCCTTTTCAAAATATGAATTGAGGTAATATATTTTATGAGCATGTAGATACATTTGCAATCAACTCCTAGCTCTCCACACCGGTGTGCTGAACAAGTTTGGAAATGGTTTTGGCTCTCCTTGGTCTTAACATGAAACAGTGAGAACAGTCTCTCTTGGTCAGCTGTTGCTGTGCTTCAGATTTCCAAACTGCCTTTGGGGCACAGTGGTGTGCACCTGTCTGCTTGGAGCCCAGGTATGAAGCCAAGTCGTCTATCCCTAAAGCCTACCTGCTCCTTCAATAATCAGACTTTAGAAACTGCCGCGAGAAGCCTACTCGCCCTGCCGTGTTCTTCCATGCATTCTGTCACTTAATCCTCATTTTGCACTTGAGGCCCAGGAACAGAGAAGTTAAGAAACTTGCCCCGCTGGCCAGTGGCAGTGCTCAAACTCAGACCAGGACTGCCCAACTCCAGAAACTGAGTTCCTCTCCAAGATTATCTCACTTCACCAAGACAAGAAGGCTGAGGACGGGATGGTGCATGGAGATATGCTGGCGCACTGTGCTTTGAGTGCTCTTCTGAAGAGAATTCTGGCTGCTGTCCAGGTCCAGAAAATGCTCCCAAGTCACAGACTGAACTGTGGCTGTGCAGGCTCCCGCAGTCATCAGCGTACTTGTAGTGCAGCATCTTGGGCTGAGGGGTGGATTTGTGGAAGGAACTCAGAGAAATTGCAGCTCCCCGCACACTCTGTCATAACAGTTATAAGAAACCTCTCACTAGGTCTTTAAAGTGAAGTCCCATAACAACAGAAACATAGGAAGAAGACAAGGCAACAGGGCACCCACAGAGATGCCTGAGACCCCAGAAACTAATGTCATAGGTCCCGAAATAGTGGAACTCATAGGGGAGAAAGTCAGAAAGCAAATAAGTGAGTCAAACAACCATTTCAAACAAGATATTCTCAAAGAAGTACAAGTATTGATTGGTCAGCGGGCTTAAAGAGGAACGTACTGAATCAAATAGGGATTCTAATGGAGACAACACTCACTGAGCATATTGAAGCCACTAATAAAATGTTTGCTGAGGTAAATAAGGAAATGGCAAGATATGAAGGAACATTTTGACAGAACAGTAGAATATCTGAAAAATCCAGCTGAAATTCAGGATACGAAAAATACATTTGAAAGCAGGGGGAGATGACTCAAACATTGTGAGGACAGAATTTCAGACCTTGAAGACAAGGCTGCATAAACAAATGCTGTAATTAGGCATGACTCCAAAATTAGAAGTGAGCAAAGTAGCTGGATATAGCAGGTGATGGATGATTCAAAGAAAACCAATCTCAGAATTATGGGTGTTAGAGAAAGAGCCGAAGACAGCACCAAAGGTATAAAGAATTTATTCACTACAGTCACCAATAATGCATGAAAGTTTCCCTAACCTATAAAAAGAAATTAATTTTAAGGTACAAGAAGCTTATAGAACACAAAATAACTTCAACCAGCAACAAGACTCACCGTGACATATCATAATCAAAACCTCAGAAATACAACATAGAGTATTAAAAGCAGCAAGAGAGAAGTAGACATTATTCTACCAACTCAAACCCATTCAAATTACTGCAGATTTCTCAATGCAAGTATTAAAAGCTAGACCCCTGAAGCAAGATCTTTCAAGCTTTAAAAGACAGCAAGTGTCAACGTAGGTTACTGTGTCCAGCGAAATTATCCCTGAAAATTGAAGCAGAAGTAAAAATTTTTCATGACCAAGAATCCCTAAAGAAATTTGAGAACCCCAGCCCTGTATTGCAGAAAAGACTTGGAGGAAGCTTTGAGAGAATCAATGAGACAAGTAGCACCAAAAATCATGGAGGAAAGGAAATAACTAAAGAGAAAGTATAACAAAAAAAAATAGATTGGTATTTGAATCATTTGAGTGGTATCCTTCTAAAACAGTACCAACTGTCTCATAAAATCTGTGAGTCTTCCTCATAATTATTTTAATATTTTTATAGAACATAATAATTATATTCAACATAGGGAATTGGTATAAACTCTTTAAAAATATGTATGCATAAAGTTAGGGATGGATAGGTTGGTAAAATGAAAAACCAAATCTGGCAAAGTGTTAGTAATTAGTGAAATCTGAGTAAATAATTTACAAAAGTTTTTAAAAATCTGAAATAATGGTGCGTAATATAGATTTAAGTTCATTTAATGGAGCAGTTCAATACAGACTTAAGCTTATTTCATGTAGCAGTTCACTCACTTGGTCTGGGGTATAAGTTTATCCTAAGAAAACTGGTTGTTGTAATGATAACCTGAATGTCTTTTGAAAGTACAAACATTTACCTTTCAGTACTCAGCTAAGTAATTTAAAATTTAACTTCTCACTTTTTCTCACATTTTCTAGCCTTGCAAATTTTATTGTTACAGTTCTCTTCTTATGTGGACTGGTGGGTGAAGCCACCTTAAAGAATCTTATAGTAAGAAACAGAAAAAAAAAAAAAAAAAGACCTTTTGGCAAGTCACCCAAATAAAGGGCTCCTCTGGATCCAGAGAAGAGGTGTCAAGATATGGGCACTGCAGCCCATTCTAGGGGTGGGAAGCTGAGCTAATAAGTGATGATGTGAGTGGTGAAGTGAGTCAGATGCAGAAGATTAAATATGTTAAATATAGCATGTTTTTTCTGATTTGGGAAACCCAGAAAATAGGCATTCTGTAGAACCAAATGAGTGTGATAGTGGGAGTGTGGGAGTTATGGGGGGATAGGGACAGTGTGGGAGGGCCAAAATGGGGTGGGGATTGGATCATAATGTTGATGTGATATATATGTACACAAAAACTCAAGTTCATTATAAGCAGAGAGAGAGTGTGTGTGTGTGTCTGTGTGTGTGTCTGTGTGTGTGTGTGTGTGTGTGTGTGTGTGTGTGTGTGTGTGTGTGTGTGTAGTGGGGAAAAACAGGATTTCTCAATTATGAAATTTATATGGGTCACTTTCTGTTTAACTACATTTTTTCTGTAGTTGAAGAAAGATAAATTGAGTCTGTTGAATGGAGAATTATGCATGAAGTTTTAATAGAGAAAAATTCAAATAGGGAAATATGCTACTAGACTGCATTTAAATGGATGTGTGCCTATCACTCTATTTGGTATGCAAAGACTTGTGTTTGCATTAAACTGGGGAGAAGCCGTTATTCTGCAGAGTATATTCAAAACATACCTTTAAAAATAGAAGCTTTTTTTCCTCTATGTAAAAAGAGAACTGTTATTTTAAATACAAATCACATTTGACTTTTGTCAACAGTTTAAATTTTAAATAATGCAGTTTTTACTTTCATTCAGTATCTTCAATTAGAATCACAAAAAAGCTTTTTAGGACTTTAACCCAACTTTTAAAATTCATTCAGTATAACTGCTAGCCTTCGAGAGAACAGCGAAAATCCAGAATCAAATGGAAAACCGAACAAAGAAATGTGTTCTCTGGAAATTACCACCAAACTAGGTAGCGAATCCTCAGCTGTTGTTAATCCCTGTTATCATGAGATACTTAAATTTTTTTCCAGACTTAGATGGTTTTCTTTTAATACAGACTAGTTGATAAGAAATAATGGTGTGGCTGTCAGCCCAATGTACTTTCTCCCATACTAAGGCTTAGTTTGTGCAAATTACTAACTTATATTAGTACTCATTATCCAAGTAAAGCGAGTTGGGAGGACAGGTTTTCTTTGTGGAGTATTGAAAAGAAGTGTTTCTTAGATATCCAAGACTGTCTCGGACGCCTTTTCATTCAAGTGTGGTGGAAGTCAAGTTTCTACCTTCCTGTCTATTAGCAAGAAGCGAACCAGCCGCTCAGCAACTCTGAGTGGGGCGTGGGTGTGTGTTTGGGTTTTTGCAACATCTCATTTTGAGAAGTAACTGGGAACCGGGACCTGAATGTATGTGGTTTGCGTGGAGCAGGGAACATAAACAGAGCCAAGCCTAGAAATGCGAGCGGGTAGGGGACCCATTGACCTTGCTGTTTGCCCAGCTGCAGGCGACTCCCTTCTTCCCCAGCTGCCCAGCTGCCTCCTACTGCTAATGTTATTTTCCTTTTAAAATGGAGTACTCAACCAAACTTCACCCGGAATTTGACAATTACTAAAAAACATATAAATTTCCAGTGACACACAACTGAGAAGAAGCTAGCACTGCTTTGTACTTTAGCCCATACTTTGTTCCTGTTTAGAACTTTCGTTGCATTTTTAAGAAAAGACTCACCGGCTTTTAGGAAAATAAGTAAAGAATCTTCACCACCACTCCTCATTTACTCTTCAAAATAATCAACAGTGTATGTTGTTGAGCCATGAGAAAATATGTTTCCAGCTTTTTTATGACCTGCAATAACAGCTCATACCGTTCAACTAAATAAGTATGCTTGTTCCAGTGATGCTTGCAACTTATTTTAAAATTTGTCTACTGAAACAAGAAAAATAAAGTTCATCACTTTTGAAAGATTGGCATTATTTCAACTTTTAAATTGCTGCATACATCTTAGCTGTAAAATTGCGCCTGAATAACTTTTGGTTACTTACAAATGAAATACAAGTTGTATTCTGTGGTTGAGAATTTGACATTGTGTCTGAGAAAGTCCAAAACCACCAATGCTTGGCACCGGATTCCACATTCTTGAGAGTTCATTATGTAAGTTTACAACATACATGGAAAAGATACATTAGGAAATTTGCATGTTTCTTGTATTCCTGAATTTAAAAAAAAAAGATGGTTACTTTGTTTCCAAAAGAAGAAATATCCTAGAATATACCTTAAGAATTACAACCCTGCTTATTTATTAAAGTGGAAGTTGATTAACAGTAGTGAATTGGTTAAATATTTATGATCATGCACATTAGGTAATACTTTTTACTCCTTAAAACTGTGTTTTACAAAGACACTGAAAATGTCCTGACGTATTAAGTGAAAAGGGGCATAGAAGGCTATATACCAGGCCTTTGCTTTCGTTTTATTTTATTTCCTTTTCTATCATACGTTCTCTATGTGAATTATAAAACATTACTTTGTGGTTATAAAAACAATTTTTAAACTAAAACTATGTATGAACTTTAATATTTACACTAGGTATTTTGACAGGTAGATTTTGTACAATAAATATTGTTAGTAAGGACTATTCATTAAAAGTTTTGGCTGAACTAAAACTTACCCATGAATAAATGGCTTCCACTGTAAATAAATAACATAGGAGATTTTAGAGAGATATTTTTCAGCTTAAGAAAACTTTTCTTAAGTTTTGAAATATTGAAAAGTAAGCAAAAGATTCTGTAAATCATTTTTTCCTGAAAGCCTGTTCCCTATGTGCCCCTTCCTGGAAGGTGAATTTGCATATTTGTTTGGTTTGCATAGAAGCAGTAGGCCATAGTTCATCTGTTTCCCCAATAGTCTGGCTTTCCCCAGCCAGTTGGAAGATGATGCTTTCAGCACCCATGTCATATAATGGTTCCCATTCGCTATGCAAGGAACAGGCAGCCAGCCATCTTTTAACAATTTGGGTCTCTGTCTCACAGGTGATGAAGACGTACCATATGTACCATGCGGAGAGCATCAGCGCAGAGAGCAAACTGAAGGAGGCGGAGAAGCAGGAGGAGAAGCAGATAGGGAGGTCCTCTGACCCTGTTTTTCATATTCAACTAGAGGAGAGACATCAGCGACGAAGCTCTGTAAAGAAAATTGAAAAAATGAAAGAAAAAGTAAGGAAAAATATATTGTAGAGCTCTTCGGTCCTTGTTTGAGGCAACAAAGCAGTCCTGAGCATGCTGATGCCATGGCTGGTGTATGCACATTATAAATTATTGGAGAAAGATGTGCATTTCCTTCCACGGGAGGGAAAAATGTTTAAGACACATAAAACAATCATGTAATAACAGCTGGACATCATGATGAATGCCAAGTGTCTGATACAAGTATACAAGTATGTGGGAGATCTTGAATATTAACAAAGAGGTTTCTTTGCAAATGAGCCTGAAGCCCAAATACATTGTTCCATAGCTGAGTAATTTTAGTTTGTTATTTAAATCAGTTTCAAAATGTACTTTTCAGTGAAATCTTCCAAGATTTTTTGTATATATGAGTAAGTTGCTCAGATTGATAAAAATTCATGTATGTTTTTCTGTCTTATTTTAAAATGACTTTGCTTTCTTGTCCAATGCCTGAATCTTCTTCATTTCCAGAGACAAGCTAAATACTCAGAAAATAAACTTAAGTCGATTAAGGCTCGGAACGAATACCTCCTAACACTTGAAGCGACCAATGCCTCAGTGTTCAAGTACTATATTCATGATCTTTCAGATTTGATTGATGTAAGTACTTGAAGGATTTTTTGTATTTTTAATATTAAGGTGTAATTAATTAAACTATGGTTTATTAATTGGAAAAATGCTATCATTTATTGAAATAATTGTGCTCAGAAAAAAATGCTTCCTATTCAACTCTACATAAAATTTAAGACAATTGTGTCCAACCCGTGGCCTGTGGGGTGCTTGTAACTCTAGTTAGTAGTATTGCCCCACAAAATCATAAGCTATTAATATCATGGTATGATTTTTATGCAGTTATTTCATGACTGACTTGTCTGTGCTGAGTGCAAACTGCCTAGGTGACAATGGAAGTTGTAGGGGCGGTCACAATGCAGTGCTAACTCCACCGTCACACCCACCCAAACAGTCCAGTGGGAACAGCATGAATCTGATGTTACATGAGTTTTGTGCAATTTGACAAGTAAAACACAGCAGTTGTCCCTAGTAATATGTCATCATATCTCCATGTTTGTATGTGTACAAAAACAGGTTTGTTATTATCGAGCAGACAATAAGTAAATTGTAAGTTTTCTTATATAATTACTAAACCTGGGCTTACCACATTATATTATAAAATAACAAGTTAAATTAGTATAACAATGTGTCAAATAGTTTTTTTGCTCGTGATATTACTCTAGCTACATATACAGCATCACCAATACTAGAGATGTTGCAATAAATAATACATTCATCTAAAGGAAGCTTTCTTGCTTATGTACGTTAAGTATGTTACATAAATTTATGTGTGGCCCACAGTAATTCCTCTTCACCCATTGCAGCCCAGACAAGCCAAAAGGTCGACACCAGTGACTTAGATACTGCATTTGCAAGATGCATATGAAAATGTGTGTGTCTGAAAACCAGTAATAATTTGTTAGGTTCTGTGAAGTTGTGAGTCCTTGGTAACCTCAACCCGGGAGAGGACCTGTCATTTTCAAATTATGGGGTGGCACAACCCTAACTGTGGTCAAAGAATCAAAATGTATTTTTTGGGCCCCTGCTTTTGTGAGATGCTGAGACCCTACAAAACCATATCCAATCCTTAACCTCTGAAATTTAAAGTGGAGAAGATAGATGCTGAGCCAGTGGCTATGCCAGTGGTCACTTTATTGCTGTTGTGACAAATCCAGTGAGGCAAAGGACAGTGCCCATAAACCACTTTCATAGATATGTGTAAGCCCCTCCTTTTCTCAGCTATGATACCCTATTAAAAGCAGTAATTTGGCACATACAGAATTGTGTGTGTGTGTGTGTGTGTGTGTGTGTGTGTGTGTGTGTATAATACACAATGGCATTTATTAAAAAATGTAAGTGCCATAGGAAAGAACAAGTAAAGTAGTGGTAGATGTCTAGCGGTTATCCACTAGAGCATTATTTATACTCTGCTTTGTATTGATTGAATCCAACAGTTTATGACATTGTAAAATTATATTTTATGATCCATAGAAGCTTTAATAATTTAAATAGACAGTTGGTTAAAGCAACTTTTTATAGTGAATTTAAATCTCATGTACTTAGCTGTTTAAATTAGAGGTACAGTTAGAAAAATTTTTTTAGCTCTTTAACACACTGGAGTGATTCCCCCCTCATATTTTAGTCCCCAAACACTTTTATCTCATAGTGTGAATATTCATACAAAACCATGCAGTAGTAAGTGAAGCTGGGGAAAGCTTTTTCCTGTTTTCATTTGTTACAAGTATTCCAGTCAAATAACTCATCACTTGCATGTCATATAGAAACTTTTTAAAAATTGTGTGTGTGTGTGTTTTTTTTCTTGAAATGGGGTCTTACTCTGTAGTACAGTTTGGTCCTGAATTCACTATGTAGCCCAGACTGCCCTCAAACTCATGGCAGTGCTGCCTCAGCCTCTCTAATACTAGGATGACCTGTGTGTGCTACCATACACAGTTAATGTGGTACTGGGAAATTACACCCAGAGCCTTGTGCTTGCTGCACAAGTGCTTTAACCATGGTGCTATTCTCCATTCCCCTTGTCATTTTTTAATAGTTTCTTATTCCAGCACTATGCTGAAATAAAAGGAACTTTTTCTGTTAGACTGCTGGTAGATTTTCTAAACAAAAACTTGTAAGTTTCCTAAATATAAAAATTTTATGACCCTGTTTTTTAAACTTAGATATACAAAGTTTTATCAAAACATATGGAATATAACTCAGTTTATGTGACTGCCGTACATACTCTGGTATATTTACTCTTCACTTAAGCACTGGTTGGGGTAGCTGGCTAAACTAATTTTTTCTGCATGGAACTCTGTAAAAAATATCTCTTCAAAATGTCTGTCTTAGTTACCTTTTCATTACTGTGAAACACCCACCATCCATAATTGAAGGGAAGAAAGATTTATTTTAGCTCACAGTTTCAGAAGGTCTCGGTCTATTCATAACCAACCAGTAATGATGAAGGCACATGATGCAGGTGTAGCAGTACAGCTGCTCACAACATGGCAGACAGGAAGCCACATGATGGAGGAAGGGCAGGGCTAGCATATACCCTCCTGGGGGCTGCCCCAGTGATAAGCCTGTTCCAACCGGGAACCACCCATCTCTTAAAAGTGCACAGTTCCATAGCTATTCTGCAATATCTGAATACATGGACTTTATGGGGTCATCCTAGATCCAAACCGTAATATTCCACCTCTGGCCTCCAGAAGCTAGTAGCCAGCAGCCTTCCTCAGCAGATGATCCATGTTTCTAGTACATCCAAATTCCCAGGGTCCCCACTACCTTAGGCTTCTCCTTTACAACTTCGTGTATTGTCCTTCCAGGGGTACACTGCCTGGCCTCCAAGATCTATTTCTGAAATCTGGTTGGAAGCCTCCATGACCTCACAACTCTTGCACTCTGCATGCCTGCCAAGGTCTGCTACTGACTTGGGCAGCAGTCTAGACCCCTTACACAATCGCTGCCAAGACCTCTGAGTTCTTAGATGGCTGAAAACCAGCAAACACTTCTTTATTACTACAGGATACGCTGCGGTATTCTTCTCATAGAAAGGTCCTTTGCCTTTCCACCTATAAATGGTAAAGAATGAGAGGTTGTTGGTTTTTTAGATGCCCTCAAACCTTTCTTATTATAATTCTGATTCAATGTACTTGGTTTCTTTTTAATACTAATCTCTTTAACAGCCACATGCTCTTCTCTGATTTTCTACTGCTCACTGTAGAGCTGGCTAAAGGCTGCAAACAGTCTCCATGTGACAACCTGGACATTGGGCTGCCTTAAGATTTCCTCCAACAGACTAACTGGACAACTCCCTTAATCTCAGTTTCAGTCAAAGTCTCTGGACAAGGGCGAAAAGGCCAACATATGTTTGCCTGAGAATAGTATGTGTGGTTTCTAGACCAGTTGCCAATACAGACCTCCTTCCCTGCTGAAACTTCTTGAGCCCAGCCTTTACCATCCACACTTAAAAAATCATTCCCGTCTTTTGAGTTCCAACTAGAATCTCCTAACAAACTTGACTTAGCATTCTAAAATTTCTCTAGCTTCATCTTCAACTCCTCAGGCTAGCTGTGTCCTCCTAGGCAAGGGTGTGTTCCCCAGGTGGAGGAGTCTTTGCAGGTTCATCATCATCTCATGTTAGCCAAGGCAGCCAGTCTGGCACGGACTGAGTGAGAGAAGGGGGAGGAACTAAAAATGGAGATGTCTTGTTTATTTGTTGCTGGGACAAAATACCTAACATCCACAACTTAAGGGACAAAGACTTACTTAGCTCATGGTTTCAGAAGGTCTCACACAGTCCATTCATTGCCAGCTGACAATAGGGGAAGCATGTTGTGGAGGCTGGAGAGCTGTTTGCAGCTTTGCAGACAGAAAGCCAAGTGAAACAGGAGCAAAGTGAAGTGAGGAGTGACATATATGGAGACTCACTTGGGCAGTGCCGGAGATTTCCCTGGAAGAAGCTGTAACAGTGTTTCTTCCTCCTTCCTGTCCTTAGTTCAAGCCTCCAGTTAGGCTACCTGAGTGCCCCTCCTTCACTTCCTAGCTCACAGCTCAGTAACACTAACCTGAAAGCTCTGGGCAACCCCAACCTCAACAAGTTTACATAATCCTTCTAGGTCAAGCCCTAAATGTCTGCCCCTTCCAGCCAGGCCCTACCTCCCAAGAGCACGTAGTTCCACAATTATCCTTCTATATCCAAATACATGAAGCCTGTGGGGAGACACTCCAGATCCAAATCATTGCAGGCAGTCAGCAAAACACAGATCACGTAAGGTCTTCTGGACAGGGAAGGGGTTTGGTTTTGTTCAGTGTATGACAGGAAACCATTGAAGGGTTTTGAGCATGGAAGTAACATCACCTGGTTTACATTTTAAAGATTTTGGCAGCTCAGTCGAAAACTAACCAACAGGCTCAATAAGCCAAGCATGAATATTGAACGAACATCAAGAGGTTTTTGCTTTTGTCTGGACTCGACATGACTGAACCAATGTGGCAGTGATATACTTGTGATAAGTGGTAGGATGCAAACCTATTGAAGTTGCAGCTAGTACGAACTTGCTAGAGGGGAGGATAGACATGACTGACCTTCAGGTCCTGATAAAGGACTCCTAGGTTAATGATGATGCCATTGACTGAGACATTCAAGTGTGAGAGCAGAAGTTCTATTTCATCTGGTAAGATTCAGATACCTACTGGACATCTGTGGATAAGTATAGAGGAGCGTCCATGGTAGTGTCGAATTGTACAGGACAAACACCGTATGTCAGCATTATGCAAGTCATCAGTTGTCATGGAGAGTTAGCATAATCCCATCTAATAATCACAGTCCTATGATGTGAATACCATTGTCTCTATAGATTTATATAGGTTTTAATAGTAATAATGATAAAATAAATAAAAACTGAATCTTAACCAAGCTGAATAGTTTGCCTCAAGTTGCAATAATAGTAGGTGGTAGACTACAAACTCAGACATTTTTAACCCCAGACCTCATTAACTCTGATCTAAGGAACAGTGAAAGATGCCACATGATTTTTTACTTTTTTTAAAAAGGTAGGATTTTAAAAGATGAGCCTTAAATTGAAAATGTAAACACTTCTCAGATAATGCGCCTTAAACATGAATTTTGAAGAAATGACATGAAATTGGTTTGCTATTGGTAGTTAGCTGAAATTTAGTATTCTCTTAGTAAAAGTAATTTTTTTCTGTTTCTTGATTCACTGTGCAGACAATTGGAATGTGAATGTATATACGTTTTAAAGTGGCTGTTTATTTTGTGGGAATCCAATTTGCATATATAGTGGTGATCCTAAAAACCATTAGGATTGACCCTTCCTGGTGAAAAAGAAGTAGATTATTATTCATAGGTACCTAGAATCCTTTATGCTTTGTGACTTTATTTAACAAGATGCATTTTATGCAGAGCTATCTAAAAAGTATTAGAATTGTTATGCCTCCAATGAGAAAAAGTCAAGGTGTCTTTAATGCACAGCATTTTGTATAAGAAATGACATGAAGAGTGATAAATGTATCTGTTTAAATCAAAGCCTTATGAAGGGCCAGAGAATTCAAATTAAGACGTTCTTACGTAAATCCCCAGTTTCTGTAAGCTTCTGCAGGTGTGGATGTCTCTTTCTTTGCTAACAGTTTTGCTGTGATGAACGATGAATGAATCTGTTGGTATCAAGAGTCATAAATTTTCCATAGAACATATACAAGTTGTAATAAGATAAAAGGGATGTTTAAAAATTTACTACAGTAAAAGAGAAATTGCCTGTAATCCCTCAGTGTACACTTCTCAGTTCGAACACACTTATCCCATTGAACTCCCTGCCCAGGTGGAGTCATGCTACCATTGCTCTTGGTGAGTTAAATAAATGTTGTTGCGTGTCTACATAAGATGCAGAAACATCATCTGTGATGCATTCTGTTGAGAAGTGTAAACTTGAGTTCATCTAGTCCTCATCTAACGTTCACTTTGTAGGAAATACAAAAAGGATAGAGAAACTGGATAAATGATGTAACAAGGAGTTTATCAGGCCAATCTGAAAGCTGGAGTGTTCTGAAGAATGACAGTGTGTCATTTCAACAACTGGCTTTGCTAGATTAAAGCAAGCCTTAAGAGTCATGTTGTCTAGTTGTGATATGTGATTCTAACTTTGGTCTGATCTAGACACACTAGTGTGTGTGGAGTCAGATATGCAAATATAGCCTGGTTATTAGATGAAGGAAAAGTCCATTGAGTTGAAAACTCAAGTTTACACTTCACGGTAGAATGCATCGCAGATGATGTTTCTGTACCTTATGTGGACATGTAACAATTATTTAACTCACCCACAGCAATGCTAAAATGACTGACCCAGTTTGATGTAACTCTGATTCCTCCAACTACAGGTGAGTATTCCTCCCTTACAACAGATTCTGAATATTTCAAAACTCTTGAATTTGGATTTTGTTAAATTGAGGATCTATTAATTTGAAACTAAGTAATGTCTAGGCCATAGTTTACTTATGGTTAGCAAAATGTCTTCTTGGAACACAAATTAATAGTGTAAACTCATGGGAAGTAACAATTTAAAAGTATTTTGAAAGACTTTAGTTAATTTGCACATATACCAATGATGCTCTATTTAAGAAAATCAACTTTTGTTAACTACTATAGTTAAAAAAAATATTAATTTAACACTTTGATAGACTAGCTCAAGACTTTTCTGTATATTCAAAGATGATTAATTTTTATAGGTATTTATCCTAATTTTATGTACTTTGAATAAACATTTCCATTACTGGTCAATATTAGTTTGAATTTAGTCAGATCTGTCTCTGTCTTTCTCTCTTTATGTCTCTAAAAGACCTACTAATAGGGCTGGAGGAAAAGCACAGCTGTTAGAGCACTTGCCTAACAAGCACAAGACTGTGAGTTTGATTCCCCAGTACCACATAATGGGTGGGTGTGGTGGTATAAGTCTGTAATCCCAGTAGTAGGGAGGCTGAAGCAGGAGGATTGCCATTTATTCAAGGCCAGCCTGGGCCACATAGTGAGTTCAGGACCAGGCTGGACTGCAGAGCGAGGCCCTGTCTTAAAAAAAAAAAAAAGTATGTTGCAAACACAAGGAAAAATTGCAAGGCAACAAATACTTGTAATTGAATACTGAGAATTTCTAATGGTTATAATTTGCCTAGAAGTAGTTTTAAAAGATTACAAGTCATAATACTAAGAGTCCTTTTATCTATAATCAAATTCACTGCTCTGAAAATTGGAATTGTTAAAAAGCTCCTGGAAGATCACATGGTAAGATAGCCTCCTCCAGTCCAACTCTAAACTTGCAAGATGTATTTAGAGAAATATCGTCCTTAACAATAAAATACTTTTCACAGAGCATCTGCCTAGTAATAATAAAGTATTTTTCATCCTTTCAGTACAGCTATATGTACTGGAAAAAGTTATCCACTTTTTCCCTATAAAAGTTTGCAGGTCATTTGGAACTTGATTTTTTTTTTTTTTTTTTTTTTTTTTACTATTATAGAATGTAACCAAGGAATAATCTTCTCTAGCCAGTTTTCTTTATAAGGGTGTCTGTCACATGTACTGTATTTGACCACTTACCCAGAATAAGATTGAAATTAAATCGCATCACATATTTCATGCCATATTTATTTTGGCATTTTAAAATGATCAGCTATGCTAAAGCTCTTAGCCCTGTCTTTTTGTCTCTTGGGATGTGCATGTAATTAAAAAGAAACTTATTCAGAGCTCAGAGTTTTTTTAATTAGTTAGACTTTTCCCCATATATAATAGTATTAAGATTTATCCATTAAAACCTGCCAAATTATAATACTGTATTTCCCATTAGACCTGAATTCTTATTAGGAAGATTATGGAGAGATCATGTTAAATGGTTTAAGATATTGTAGTGATCATGTAAACTAATTTAGGCATGTTTTTAATCCCATTGTGAAAGAAGGCATATTTTAAAACTGAAGTAATTTGTATGCTTGAAGTAATAAGCATTAAAGTTCTTTCCAATCCAGGGGCTGGAAGAATAGCACAGAAGTTAAAGAGCTTGCCAAACTAGCACCAGGCCCAAAGTTCAACTCCCCAACACCACATAAACTAGATGTGACAGTCCATGCCTGTAATCCCAGCACTTGGGAGGCTGAGGCAGGAAGAGTGCCATGAGTTTGAGGCCAGCCTGGCTCCATAGTGAGTTCAGTACTGGCCTGGACTACAGAGCTAGACTTTATCTCAAAAAAAATTTTTTTTTCTTCAAGTTGAGAGGCCATAACATTCTGCTTAAGGGAAACAGCAGGACAAGTTGGTCTTTCTCTCTTTAGGGCTTGTACATCCTTCTTCGGTGGATTCTCTGAGTATTGAACGTCTCCCAAAGGATAATCCTTAGTCTTCTGTCTTTTGCTTTGTCGGCTTGGCTTAAGTATCATCTGATAGCTCCTAGATTTTTATTTTTATAACTCCTTGTCATTTTCATGGGCTTTAGATTTATATATCCAACTGCTTATTGAACATCTCTTACTAATATATACAAGACATCTTGAATGTGTCACATTCTCAAAACACAACTTTTTGTATCCATTTGCCACTTTAATTCTCATACAACTGGTTTTCCCATTTTTATACCTCGGGAAATGGTACCACTTTCCATCCAGTTGCACAAACCAAACCCCAAAGTTTCATTTCCAACGTATAAATACGGTAGCAAACCCTATCATTCCTACCTCTCTCAGCGTCCCAAGTTCTCTGCACTCTTGAGTCCCCTAAACAAGGCCTCTCATCTCTCACATGCCTTGCAATGCTTTCTAAAAATGTCTTCCAGCTTGTGTTCGAACCTTCCAAAAATCCATTCTCTTTGTAAGGAACCAGTTTTTTGTTTTTTTTTTTTTAATAGAGATCAATGTGACATTCTCTGTTTGAAATTCTCTGAAGGTCTTTACCATGTGCTTCCATCGTTGCCAGTGCAGCTTTCTGTCTGTCATGCCATGAAGAGCTCTGTCTAAGTAGACCTCTACCATTCGCTTCTATTGTTCCCAGCTGCCCAGGAAGGGACTGTGTGTAATCTTCTGAAACACTGAGCTAAAATAAATCTTTTTTTCCCCTTAAGCTGTGGTTGTTGGATATTCTGTCCCACATTGAATAAGTAACTAAGACAGGTGTATACGATTTCCCTGTGCATAGGCAAGGACTTTCTCACCAGCACACCTGTTGCACAAGAAATAACACTAGAAATCAACAAGTGGGATTATATCAGAGTAAGAAGTGTCTGCACAGCAAAAGAAACAACCACCAGAGTGAAGAGAGAACCAATAGAATGGAAGAGTTTTGCCAGATACTCCTAGAATATAAAATAGCTGGAAACAATTAAATACCCAGAAATAAAACATCTCGTCAAAAAATGGGCAATTGACATGAATAGATAGCTGTCGGAGGAAGAAACACAAATGGCCAATAAGCAGATGAAAAAAATTCCAGCATTGTTAGCTATTACAGAAAAACAAATCAAAACATCATAGATTCCCTCTCACTCCAGCAAGAAGGACAGCTAACAAGACTTCAAACAGCAACAAATTCTGGTGAGGTTGTGGTTGAAAAGGAGTACTTGTACATTGCTGGTAGAACTGCAAATTGGTAAATCATTAAGGAGATCAGTGTGAAGGTTCCCCAGAAAACTCAAATTAGATATCCCATTTGATGCAGCAAGACCTCTTCTGGATATGTTTCCAAGAGTTAAAGATAACAGGGTTCTATGCACACCCATAGCAGCACACTTATAATAGCTAAATCTTGAAAGCAGCCAATATGTCCATCAACAGAAAAGTTACATATAAAAGCTTGGGATAGTTGTATATGCCTATAATCCCACCACTCAGGAGTCTGAGGCAGGATTGTTGTGAGTTCAGGGACAGCCTGGGCTACATAGTGAGTTCAGAACTAGCCTTGACCACAGAGCAAGACCCTGTCTTTAAAAAGAAAAAGAAAATGTGAAGTGTGTGTGTATGTGTATGTGTGTGTATGATTCTACCATAAAGAAAAAATTTGAAGGAAAATGGATATAACTTGAGACCATTTGCTTAGTAAATCAGACACAGAGTTTAAATATCATATGATTTCTATAATATGAGAAATCTGGAGTATAAATAATAAAGAGAGCTGTACACGAGTCATTATGTATTGAAAGTACATACTAATAAAAAGTATTTTTAAAATTGGAACAAAAATAAAATATGAGGTTTTGCTTACTAAATTACAAAGCGGGAAAACTAAAAATAGTAATTGTTCCCTTGCCCCCAAAAAAAGTTGTCTGTAGAAGTTTAGATACCCGGTTCAGTCCGGTGAATATTGCCCTTTATAGAATGTGTTTGTGGTTGGTGGCATGGGAAGGAAGTACTACACAGAGAGGAAAACATTGCAGGACAAAGAGAGACTTACTCAGAAGAAATCCACTTTGTTCATTTGACTTCTGGTGTAAAAGCTCTGGACCTGCCTCGTGCTGGTTGGTCCTTTGAAAGCCACCTGTAGTCCTAGGAAGCTGTCTATTTTTACACATTCCAGTGTGCTTGGGTTGCACTATATTTTAGAGAGACTAAAAATAAGAGTTTTCCCCCAATATTTATGGTTCTGGAAAGGTCGAAGCTAAGCTTATTAAAACCCAGATATAGGACCCAGGAGAAAAGCTCACGCAGATCCCTCTGAGGCCAGCATACAATCAACATAGGACAGTTCTGCAGAAAAGGTGCATGTGCTCCTCTCCCAATTCTCATGGGACTTTAGGGCTGGCTGCCCGTGGGCATTTCAAAAAATGCCCTCACAAAGGAAAACCTGGAAACCTAAATGTCAGACTTTTTCCCCCATGCAGTCAATTTTAGTAACTGCTACCCTCTTCTGTAGCAAACTTCTCCCTTTCTAGAGCTTCTACACATCATGGAATTCGTGCAAAAAATGAAAGAGGCAGGCCCCATGGCATAGACCTGTAACCCTAGCACTGTGAGAGGCTGAGACAGGAGAATTCCAAGTTTGAGCCTAGCCTGGGCAACTTAGTAACTTGGCAAGACTTTTTCTTGAAATCAAAATTTGAAAATGGGTTCAGGATGTAAGTTCATTGTGAAGGCCCTGGGCTTGATCCCACTGGGGGGTGAGGGGGATCCTCTGAGGAGCTGTGTTCCTCTCATACATAACATGGCACTCACCGTGTAATCTTAGCCAGCTCTCAATGTTAGACACATGATGAATGTTTGCCACAACCCTCAATATTTGGATTTTGTCCTCATTTGGTACTATTTGCAACACTCGCTTAAGAAAATTAGCCTACTCTGACAATTTAGACTAATACCTAATGGGATCTGTCTTGGCAGCTCTTTCGATATTAATTTTTTTTAAATGCACCCTGGCGCTTCCAACCATCTTTCCTTCCCTGGTTTTGATCTATAATTATATGCATCCATTCAAAGTTTGTCATCCGTCTGAATAACACTGCTGTGTTTGCTTGAAATATTTTGTTTTCTTATATATTTTTATCATTAGACTTATTTGGGTTATAACTCAACTTTGTATAACTGTGCAGAAGCTGGCCTTTCATATCATTATTAATAATTCATAAGCTCCATGGAATTACTGTAGACTTTTAAACCAAGTTTCTTGGTTCTTAACATGTTCAGTGTGATTTCAGCTTCTAGGTTAGGGCAGAAAATGTTGCTGTGGCTAGCCTTGCCAGCTAGGGAGTCCTGAAAAAAAGATTTTTCCCATTTCTTGCTTCTTTTTAAGTTCAGGATGTTTGAAAAACCTACAATGTGGAAACGTGCATATCTGAAGTAATAAAAAAAAAAAAGCCAATTAACTCACCTTGCAGACTGACAAGCACCAGAGAAATCAGAGAAGGAAATTGTTCATCAAAACTCATCACAAAGTGCCTGGGGACAGAGCTCAGTGGTTAAAGCAATTGTCTAGCATAAGCAAGATCCTGGGTTCAAATCCCCAGCACCATATAAAGATTAGCTGGGCAAGGTGGTGCACACCTATAATCCCAGCACTCAGAAGGCTGAGGCAGGAGGACTGCTGTTAAGATCAAGTCCAGCGTGGGCTACTTGGTGAGTCAAGGAGTCAAGGAGCCCGTGCTTTTTGAGGCCCTATCTTAAAAAAAAAAAGAAAAGAAAACCTTACCACAGACACATCCCAAGTGTAGCAGTGCATGTCCACACCTGGACAGAATTCTAGACAGGTTACCAAGCAATTTGTAAGCTCCTCTTAGCCTGGAAGTCAGATCTCTGAGCACAAATTACCCCCAGCCACCACTACCAGTTGGTGCATAGGGCAATGAAACATGCAGTGATGTGCTCACAATCTTGATATTCTTCCTCCAAAGAAGCCACACTTAGATACTGCGAACTGTTTACTTCTGAAATAATTGAAACTTAGTAGGTATTTCTCAGCATTGCAAGTGGCATCAGGCAGCTGGGCTTAGAGCTCCTATTTTTTACTTTTCTTTCTTTCTTGAAGTTGTGAGAGACTCAGATTTTGGGGGTGAGGGAAATAGGCTCTTCTTTAATTTTTCTTTCCTGTAAATTTCAAATTTTTATAATCATAAAATAAAGGAGCTTTTTTATCCTCTTCCTTCTAATCTAGTAGAATCTGCCTTCTTTTGGAATAGCGGAATGTTTTTAAGCACTGGTACATCTCAAAGAAATGAAGCTATTTCCTTTACAAATATGTGTTTTCATAAAATACAGCATTATTAAAAATACAGTAATTTTTCATCTCTCTGATGTGTATACAACTGCTTCATTATGGATTGTAAGGAGCAAGAGGAATAAAATGGAACTTTGTGAGTAGAATTTCTAAATTAACTGGAAATGAATCATTCTCTGTATTTGAGTGCAGCTGATATCACTGGAAATACATTAATGGTGAGATTGATCGCTGCATTTCACAATTGTATCTTGCTTCTATTTGTAATTGTGATGCCATAGCTGCATTCTGATTTATTTAATCCACATAATCTGTATTCAGTCCTCTTGCCTGCTTGGAAAAATAGCACCCCCAAAGGACAGGGCCTCAGAGCCCTTTTATTTTTAGGGAAGGATCTCAGGCTTTTAATGTATATATGATTTCCCCTATCTTATTTTTTAGAGACATTGTCTCTCTTTTTTTCTCTCTCTCTTTCTCTGTATTCCAGACTGGTCCTAAACTCAGTATGTAGCCAGAGCTGACTTGAACACACAGAAATCCTTCTTCCTCAGCCTCATGACTGTTGGGATTATAGGCACCTGCCACCACACCCTGCTTATATGATGCTGGAGAATCAAACCAAGAGCCTTGAGCTTGCTAGGCAAGCACTCTAACCACTGAGCAGCACTGCCAGCTCCCCACCTCCACCCTGAGCATGAGTTCTTTTTAAACTTCTGATTCTGAATTAGCAGGTCAGGGTTGAGACCCAAGATTCTGCTTTTTTTTTTTTTTTCAAACAAGCACTGTGTGATGCATTGCTACTGACTACAGACCAAACAATTGCAAGATTTCAGAATATGTTTACATGAAAATCCCAAATTTAATAATTCAGAAGTTGGAGGATAGTGGCTAGGTTAGCACTTCATATTTCTAAGGAGAGCTCAGTGATTGAATGTGTATTTTTATTAAGGCTGATCTGATGCTTCATGCCAGGGAGGATACAGCCTATGTACAAAGGCTGCATCCCTTGTGCCCCCCTCGACTACTATTTTAGAAGCAAACTAATGAACAACTTATATTTGATTTCCTTGAGGACAAAAGTATTTTATTGTGTTCCAGTCCTAATATGCCTGGAGCCTAGCATATTCCCTGGCACCTGGCCAATTAATGAGTTGAGTAGAATCACGTTGAATTGATCGAACTTCATTAGACCCATATGGAGCTAACCTGATTTTGTCCATTTAAAACTACTTGTTTCTTCTTTATAAAATTTTATTACCCTTTTATGCTCCAGTTTAAATTTCACTGTCAGTGATTGATAACTAGCTTCCAGAGTTGTGTTCTTCTTTTTTTCACTTTTGCTTAAAATGCAACATGAATAAATAAGTACAAATTAAAAGAAATGAAGACTCAAGAATCCCAAAGCTCTTTTATTACTGGAAATACCAAACAAAATTCTATTTACAATAACAAAATTCTATTTATAATAAAGGGACTTTGGCAGTCATTTCTTATTTGAAGAAATGAGAGATAAATTGGAAAGCATTCTGGAACTATTTTGACAGATTCCAACCTGTTTGACTTTTGAGAAAGTGTAGATTATTCTTAAGTCTTCAATAAAATATACAAATCCAGGAGATTTCAGTCAGTGTATTTGCAGCCTGGAAGAATTTGGATAAATTATTATATCAGTCACACTATTCCATAAATGAAACTTGAATACTACTTTCCATAATTTCCTTTCACTGTTTGATTTTGTTTTTAAGTTTTTAACAGTTTTTTTGAGATCTAATTTACATACCATGCAGTTCACCCATTAATTTACAGTTGGCTTTTAACATATTCAGAGTTCTCTGTCCATCACTATCATGAATTTTCAAATATTTTCATTACCCTAAAAAGAAATCCTGCACAACTTAGCCTCAACCCCACCTCCATTTCTGCATCCTCCCAAACCCTAGACAACCACTGCTCTTTCCTGCCTCTATAGACTTGTCTGTTATGTACGTTTTATATAAACATGCTTGCCAATGCCTAGTGTCGATGATTCACTTCTTTTATGTAGTATAATATTTTCAAAGCTCATCCATGTGGTAATATGTACCAGTGTTTATTTAAGACTGAACAATATTCCATTATTGCCTTTATCATATTTTATTTACCTTTGCATTGTTTGGTGGACATTTCTGTTGTTTCAGCTTTTTAGTTATTACGTATAAAGCCTCTCTAGTCATGGACGGTTCTTTTGTGGAAAAGCTGTTTTCATTTCTTTTGGATATTCGCCTAGGAGTAAATTTTGCTGAGTCCTGTGGTAACACGTTCAACTTTGGGAAGAGCTACCAAACTAATTTTCTAAAGAGACTGTCCTACTTAACAATTCTACCAATACTGTATGAGTTTTAATTTCTCCACATTTTCTCCTAATGTTGTCATTGTGTATTTTTTTTTGATGTGAAGTAGCATCTCGTTGCAGCTTTGATTTGCGTTTCCCTGATGACCAGTGATCTTGAGCGTCTGCTCATGTGTGTTAGCCATTCTTCATTTTCTTTAGATTCATTGTTCCATTTTTAATTGAACTATTGGCCTTATTGAGCTATAAGAGTATTTTTTATGTGTTCTGGATATAAGTACCTTTCTTATATATATGATTTGAAATTTTTCTCATCCCTTGACTTGTCTTTTCAATTTCTTGACAGTGTCCTTTATAGTGAATCCAGTGTGTTTAGGTTTTCCTTTGGGTGCTTATCCTTTGGGTGTCATGTCCAAGACACCAGTGTCTAGTCCAATGTTACAAGGTTCATTCCTCTTGTCTTCTGAGAGTCTTATCGTTATAGCTCTAACACTGAAGCCTTTGATCAATTTTGAGCTAACTTTTGTACATTGTATTGTTCTTTTTTTAAGTGCTGTGATCTTGGCTACCATGCAAGTCTGAACCGAGCCCTGAGAACCTATCTCTCTGCAGAGTATAATCTTGAAACCTCCAGACATGAAGGTTTGGACATTATTGAAAATGCAGTTGACAATTTAGAACCAAGGAGTGATAAGCAGAGATTTATGGAGATGTACCCTGCTGCATTCTGTCCGCCAGTGAAGTTTGAGTTTCAGTCTCATATGGGTGATGAGGTCAGTAATTATTTTAAAATTGGTGAACTGTCCCTTCATTTGTATTTCTCCTCATCTGTTGTAACTCAACAGTTATAAAAATTCCCAGTTGTTGTCTCTCTTGTGTCCTTGCATAGGATTTAAGCATAACACTATGCAAAGATCAGCCACTACCACCTTCCAAAGCAAGGATCAAGCACTCAAGTGGCAAGCGCATGCCTGGGATAAGCACTGAACAGTCCTAGAGTAACTGGTCAGATCTTCCTCTACCTGAAAATCTGAAATTTAAATTAAAAATGAAACATTTTGATGGCCCAGTCAAATCTTTCTGAAGACTTCTTATAGTCCTAGTTTGAAGATCTCAATACTGAGAAATATTACAGATGACAGAAAAATAAAAGTGAGAGAAAAATGCAAAATAATTTTTAAATAATTGGATTTGAACTGCGCATCCAAAATTATGTATCTTATGCTCTTTATATGGAATTAATTTTCTGTGTTGTTTTGCCAAGAAAATCCATTTAAAATAATTATTAATTATACTATTTTTCTACTACTTTCTATAAAAAAACAGTTAATGAAGCATGTCATATTATACTTGGTGTCTCAGCTGTACAAAACAAATCTCACACAGAAAAATTCAGCTTTAGCTTATTGAAATGACAGCCTAATAAAAATATGTAACATTATAATATTCATGGAGTATTTCTCTAATGTCCTATTTTTTCTGACACACCAAATATTAATACATTCAAGATATTATGCATGTATGCTAGCAATATTTGTAATCAGGTTTTATTTCAGTGTAATAAATTACCAAAAAAATTATTTGGCTCTAATAAATTACTTCACTAGAAATGATTTAATAAATTACATATCAAGCATTCCTAAACCAGAAACCTAAATGCTACAAAATCCAAAGCTTCTTGAATATCAGTGCTAAAAAATTTTTGGATTTTTGAGCATTTCATGTTTAAGACTTTCAAAATAGGGATTTTAGACCAAGCAGATATCCCAAAATCTGAAGAACTCCAAACCTGAGAAACTTGTCATCCCAAACATGTCAGATAATGGATACCCTGTCTGTAATTTTTGTGTCAAGAATGCATGAATTTTAACAAGCAGCATGGGTGGCTTATCCCACATGGCATTACATTTCCAAAACCAAATGGTTTGTTTTAATTTTTCAAATGTCAATATGTTAAATATAGGATGATAAGATGTCACAGGTGACTGGCTTCGGTTGACTGTTAATGGTATCACTGTTGTTATTACTCTTTAAATGAAAGGCACCTGTGGCCCTATGTTATCGGTGGTTTTGTTAAGGAGCAGTAATCTCTGTGATGGTTTGGATACTTCACTAACTGGAGCCAAGATCATTTTCTATGTCAAGATGTGAAGAAATTAGTTATTTCTGACCTAATTCTGATAATTCTCTAATTTTGACCTTCTCTGTAATTTAAATCATGGCCAAAGTATCTTCTACCAAAGCCATAAGACTACTTGCCTCTTTAAATTTATGATGAATCATATGATTTGGTTGATACCAGCAAGTGAAGTCACTGGTGAAAAATGCTAAAAAGAGTCATTGCCATTTTCTGAGTTTCTACTGTGTACCAGACACCCTGGGAGGGCTTTGAGCACATCATTTCCTTCTCACAATCTGTATAGTCTTACCTCTATTTTACAGATAAGGAAAATGAGGATTTATAGGTTACCATAGTCACCCAGCCAACAGTTGACACAGCTGGGATTCAGGCAGCTCTAACTGATCCAAAGCATACACCTGACCCAGCACGCCCTGCTGCCTTCTTTCCTTGTGCTTCTGCAGTCCTCTTGGACCACCGTTTGCACCCTGACCAAAGTTCATTAGAATCCACAGATGAAACGTCCATATCAGAGTTCCATACCAACAACTGCCTTTTCTCAGGGTGGCTTTCAGCCGCCGCTGCCTTCCCATCTGAACATTCTGCACTTGCCGCCTCAGCCCAGGTACTAGTTATCACCTGTGGATTTGAGGCAGCTGTTACAGATATCCTTAGAGACTTCGGGTCAAGATGGCGGCTGAGTAACAGCGCTGCACAATGTCTTCTCATCAACCCACTTAAAAAGTCGAGAATTTAGTTAGAAAAAGTGTGTTCAGTGTGGCTAGGAAAGAGAGGAGCATCCCCAACATTGGAAAAGAGGACAGGGGAAGGTCAGAAATTCCAAAGGATCATCGAAAGCAGAGGAAAAAAAAAATCCCAGCAACCCAGGAAGCCACAGCAGGCCGGCTGCAAATGGCTGGAGCCGCAGGCAGCTGCGGACGGAGGAAAGCTCGCAGGAGCCTGAACATCTGACGGAGCTGGGAGAGGACCGAGCACCCCAACAACAGATAGACAGGAGGCTATGGGTAGGTCAGAAATCCTGAAGTTACGTCGGAAGAGGAGGAAAGAAGCAGCTGACTCAGCGCAGCCCTGAGCTGCCGGCATCCACAGACCAGACGGAGGAAGGTCCAGAGGCCAGAACCTCAGCGTGAGGTAAGCGCGGATCCGGAGAAGTGGGAATCATCTGCAGCTGGCAGCCCCAGCCTCCCAAACACCAACCCGCGGGTAGTGGGTGCTACAAATGCAGTGTGCACTCCCCCTAGAAAAGGCCCCAGGATTCCAGATCAGAAACAGGGCTCAGCAGCCTTCACAGGCAGTGACGTCAGCAGGAGCCATTTTAAAAAGAAGGGGGGAAAAAAGCCCAAGACTGAACCCTTTAGAGTAAAAGAAAGCTCAGAAGAGCACATCAGGGCTTTGGGGTCACCTTTAAACAGTGCCTAGGAAGAAACTGGCACAAGCAGCAGAGAGAGGAGAAAAGAGGGGAAAGAGGTGGCTGATCCCCTGAACGGCTCAGGGGCACTTCTGCTCCAAGGGTAGAGAGCCCTGCTCTGGGGGAGGGAAGCCAGGACAGACAGAGAGCTTTGCTGAGTGGACCGGGGGGAACAAGACACCTCAAAAGGGGGATCATTGCCCCATTCCTCCGGCACGCACCAGAGGCATCTAGGACCAGGAAGTCCATGGCCTATCCATCCTGTGAGCCAGAGGTTTCCAGAGGCTTCCAGGGAATCCCATCACCTTGTCAATCCTGACCCCAGAGGCTTCCAGAGGTATCTAGGACTGGGAATTCCATCGCCCTATCTGTCCCTTGGGCCAGAGCATTCCAGAGGCAACTAGGACTGGGCCTTCACCAAACCCTTCTTTCCTGCACACCAGAGACAGCCAGAGATAGCAGAACCATGGGGAAACATGGTAACAAATCTCCTACAAAAAGACCTGACACCTCAGAAGATGATACCAGGGATACTGAAATTGCAGAATCCAGATGAAAATGGCAAAAAGGATGGTAACTTCTGGTCCCAGATATTCACTGAATTAAAGCAGGAATTGAAGCAGGAAATAAAACAGACAACGCAAGAGCTACGCCAACAGATAGCTAAGCTAAAAGCAAGCCCTGAAAAACAGAGGAGACCATAGAAGAAATATACCAGAAGATAAAGAAGGTAATACAAGAAATTAGAGAAGACTACAACAGAGATACAGAAAAATTGAATGCAGATATTCAGGAAGTGAAAAACACACAAGAAATAATAAGCAACCGTATTAAACATCTTCAGAATAGAATGTCAGACATAGAAAATAAAGAACTGAGCTGCAACATACAGGCCGTGAAGAACACAAAGTAAATAAAAAAGAAAGCGAATCATTACAACAGCTGGTAGATGACTCAAGGAGAAACAACCTCAGAATTATGGGAATCCAGGAGAAGACTGAGGATAAAACAAAAGACTTAAAGGACATGTTTAATGAAATTATGGAAGAAAAGTTCCCAAATCTAAGAAAAGAAATGAACATGGAACTATTGCAGGCATATAGAACACCAAACAACTTTGCTCAGAAGAGATCCTCATCACGACACATAATTAAAATTCTAGAAACCCAACACAAAGAGAAAATGCTAAAAGCAGTAAGAGAAAAACAGAAGGTGACCTACGAAGTAAGCCCATCAGGATAACTGCAACTTCTCAATCCAGCCTCTAAAAGCGAGGAGATCATGGAGCAGTGTCATCCAAGCACTAAAAGAACATAAATGCCAACTAAGACTGCTATATCCAGCAAAATTATCTTTTAATTTAAAGAGAGAACTTAAAACTTTCCATGATATAGACAGCTTAAAGGAATTTGCAGCCACTGAACCAGTATTGCGGAGAATACTTAAAGGAAACTTAGTGAAAGGGAGGCCAGCGACACCAGTGACCCCAGAGGAAAAGTGACAACAGCTAGAGGAGAATGAGCTGAGTAAAAAGTAGGCTGGTAATCAGTGAAATATGAGTAAATAAGTTATGAAAGTTAAAAAATTCTGAAATAACTAAATTTGCCTTCATATCTGCTACTTTAAGTATATGTGGTATAGATTTAAGTTCATTTAATGTAGCAATGTGATATAGTTTTAACTTTGTTTTATTATAGCAATTCATTTATTAGGTCACCGATGAAAATTTATCCTAAGAAAACTGATTGATTAAAGATTACCCTGTAAATGTACAAATATGTACCTTCCAGTATTCAGCTAAGGCATTTGAAATTTAACTTTGTTTTTCTTCTTTCCCAAATTTACTAGTCTTTTGAACTACATGCTTGTAGTTATTTTCTAATGTGAACTGGTGGGTAAGGCCAGATTGAAGAATATCAACAAAGATATAGGAAAATATAGAAAAAAATCTTTTGATAAATATCCCAATAAAGGGATTGGTTGGATTCAGAGAAGAGGCATCGAGATTTAACTACTGCGACCCATTTGAGGAATAGGAAGTTGAGTTAGAGTGGTGACTTAAGTGAAATGATTTAGATGTGGAAGATTTGTATGTTAAGTACCATATAGTCTCTCTGACTTGAAAAACCCAGAACACGGACATTCTATAGAGCCACATGAAGTGATAGCTGGAGTTGGGGAAGGGATAGAGAGGGGGTGGGAGGGTCAAAAATGGAAGGGATTGTAAAGTTGATATGATACATATGTGCATGAAATACGCAAATTCATTGTAAATACTATATGTTACATATGAATATTAATAAAAATAGTGGGGGGAAAAAGATGTCCTTAGAGTCTTTAAGAGGATCAGTATGACTCCTATGGCAATGATGCAGGGATTGCCTCCAGAGGCTGCTTGCAGGAGCCAGGTTGTGACTGCAGTTTCTGATTCTCCCTCAGGTGTGTCAGGTGAGCGCCCAGCAGCCTGTCCAGGCTGAGCTCATGCTCAGGTACCAACAGCTGCAGTCCCGACTGGCCACCCTCAAAATCGAGAATGAGGAGGTGAGTGTGCTTCCTCCCCCAGCAGGAACTCCAGTCTGGTGGACAGCAGAAGGCGTTCTCATGTGACCAGAGTGTGTCTGCTGCTCTAAATGTCGGGCCCTCACATTGCTTTTGCTCTTTGTAAGGAATGGATACAAAAAGATTGTGTACACTTCCGTCGACCACTGCTCTATTTGCTGCATAAGTATATATGTAAACATACCTTGTTTTCTTAACATAATTTCCATGGAAAATAGCACCATTGGTTACCAGATTCAATGTATATATCCTAGAATGTAACTTTTAGCTGACAAGTTACTCTAATCCTAACTCTTAAAATAAGCACTTTTTTTCTTTGTGCTTTTCTGTATTCTCTTTAAGTTTTTGGTACTGAACATGACACCCCTCATAAAATTAGCTCAGAATGCATAGTTTTAAATAGTGCTTGAATGAGGATAGAAAAATGTTGCTCCTAACATTCATACACATGAAAGAATAGAATATAAAATGTAAAATATGCATATATGTTGAGCCAGGAAATAACTGCACAGTTCATATGCCTATTTCTGAAATTAGCTTAATGGGATCCACATTCTCCTAAAATAAAAATAGAAACCACAATGAGGTTTGTGTTAATCAAGGCTTTCAGTTACAATTTATTAAAACCAATCAAGCTTATTCAAGTTGAAAATTTAACTTGTTGGTCTATGGCTATAGTAGTTTCAGACATTGTTGGGTTTATGGTAAGCGATGTTATCAGAAATCAGTCTCCCTCGCTCTCTCCTTCCCCTCCTCTCTCCTTTCTCCCAACATTCCTTTTAAGTGATTTATTTGTGTATGTTGGTAGGATTTAGGCACAGATCAATCTCTTATGCCCTGTACTACCTTATAGCTTGATCTCATCCCAGCATCCTTAGCTTGAGATAAGACTGACTCTTCATTGCCCAGACTTCTTTCTAACATACTTCTGAAGTAACCATCACATCCAAAATGTTGGATTCCTTGATTTGCCTGGCTAGAATTTGCACTACTCTAGAGGCCTCTGATTGACAATCCCAACAGATATTATGTATTTCTACAGGCAGACAGTTTCCAAACAGAAAGAATATGGTATAGAAACTAAGGCACAGGCTTGTATTGACAAAGTAAATTATCAAAACTCATTTTAGTATCATGTTTTATATCAACTCTGTTGTTTTTAGATATGTGTGTTTATTTCTCTTAAAAAAGGGTGATGCGTTTCTAGACGGCTATACTTTAATCAGAACCCATTGTAGCTTCCTGGCTTCTGTTCCTACTGGAGGCACCAAATCAGCCATTTCTCAGGTTACAGCTGATGAGACCGTCTATAACAAGGTCCCACAAATGAACCTTTCCGAAGGAAAGCCTTTGCTCTCCTTGAGGTAGTATTTTAGAGCTTAGGGTTTGGCGAGACACCACAAAATGCTTGACTGATACAATTTACTAGATCTTGGTAGATCTCCAGTTTGTATGTCTAGGGGCTTCCAATTTTTTTCAAGCATATCCTCTTGCTGTTTTATTTGGAAAACATTCTCCAAACTCTAGGAAAATAGTGTTACACACAAGGTCAAAACTGGCAGCCCACAGACCTGTTTTGTTTGGCTCCCAAAGTTTTGGCTTGAAAAGAGAGAGAGAGGAAGGGAGGGAAGGAGATTTTTTAAAAAAGTATGGGAGGGTGGAATTCTGTCAACCCTGGACCCATGTTGCCTCATAAGGTGAAGACCTGGGATGGGGTGTCTGAGGTCTGCTTTGCTGTAGTTGTTCCATTCCCAATTTTCCAACATTGAACTCTTCTATTTATGTTATATTATCTGTCTGACCTCCACAAATCTTTGAGTTCATTGTCCTTACTATATGCCAGTTTAGGCATAATATGGAGATGCACATTGTCCTTATAAACTAGTACAGACGGGCAAGTGGTGTTTTTTGATATTTTTTTTTTATGGTATAGAGAATTGAGCCAACCATGCTGAGTTGCATATCCAGGCTATTTTTGTTCTTGATTTTGAGAGAGTCTCCGTAAGTCACTAAGTTGCCCAGGCTGGGCTCAAACTTTCAATCCTCCTGCCTCAGCCTCTCAGAGTTCTTAGATTATAGTCCTGCTCCATCAGGCGCCGCTTTAATGATTAATCTTTTAAAAATTAACTGTAGAATAAAATGAGTTGGATTATTCTGATATTTCTTGTGTGACTAGTAGTTTATGATTTGCCAGATAGAGAACAAAATTCATTGTATGAAATAGGATTCCCAAAGGAAAAAAAAATTAAACTTTTGACTGACAGTCAGTAGATTTCATAGGTATAAAGGGAGAGAGATGTGTTTCAGTTTTTATTTATCAAAGTATTCCAGGAAAATAGAGCAGTTTGGTCGTCACCCCAGTTCTCTTTGGGAAAGAGCTGATGGTGAAGGTGAAGTCATTCCCCAAGAGGCTTTGAGATCCAAGTTAAGGAGTTTTGTTATTGTACCTCAGTTTGTTTTGGTGCATAAATAATAGTTGACCATCTCGTACACTCCATGTAACTTGCCAAGTATGGGTTGTACACAGATGAATAAATCACAATGAGCTTCTGACTAGCACAAGAGGCGATTGTAACAAGTAAGTTGCTTGGGAATAACATAGTTATTAAACTGAAGGCCCTGAGTGGCTCATTTCTCTATAATAAGGGGTTTGCCCTGTATTCCTCTGGTATAAGCAAGGGCAGAAAATTGACACATTGGTATCAAAACAAAATATACAGGTAAAGAAGCACACATATAATTCTCTGCCTCGGCACAAAAATTAAGTGCAAAATTTACTAGAAAGATTTAAAAAATAGTTATGACTGCCCAATAAAAATATCAATGTTGAGGGATATATATATATATATCCACATTAATAAAAGCATAGCCGGTACAGTTATGAACCTTTCCCCCTAACCTTAGGCTACTATAAATTGTGGGTATCCCTTGAAAGGGTAGGAAAGCCCCGTAGAAGGAAATTTCTGTACTGTGAACCCTTACCAACTTTGGCCCATGGTCAAATTTTCTTTCCTCTTCAATGCTTCATTTTTTAAGAAGTTAGTTGTTCTCATTTAAAAGTTTGAAGTTTTATATTAAAATATCAATGTCCTACTCCTAAAAAAATAAAAAATCTGGTCACAATCAGGCCTGCATTTCTGCAAGGTAGTAGACATTAGGGCTGATAGTCACTTCCCTAGACACAGAGGGCATGCGTGCTTCCTTCTGTGCCAGGATCTCCAGTGAGCCCACTTATCTCACTTTCAGTAATTGGCTAGCCCCTAAAGTTTGCAGAATCTGCCTTAAAACGAAGAGAGTAGTTAACATTTATGAAATGCCCTCAGTATACTCATAAGTAGTAAAAATCAAAAGTTTTGAGAAGGGCTTACATTTGTAGTTGACGGAGATTCAAATTGACAGTAACATTGAAAAGTCACTGCACAACTTTACTTTTACTCGTCAGACCTTTTAAGAAGAGCTTTCAGCTTCCCCATGCTGCATGTTTGGTACCTCAGTCTCTGGACTGTGATGCCTGTTAAACCCATGAGTGCTCATTAGTGCCGCATTGGATTGTGGGTAAAGTCAGCCAATGAGTGATTGTTAGTGCCGCCTTGCAGTGTGGGTGCAGAATTAGAGCCAGACCTGCCGCTACACAGCTTTATTTCCAATTTTTTTGTTTTTCTTTAAGATAACTTTTCATTAACAGTGAAATATTAGTAAGTGTCTTCACTTTCTGTTTCTGAGATACAGTGCATAACACATTGTAAGGGAGGAAAGTTTTGTTTCAGGTCACAGTTTCAGGAGGTCTGAGTCATTCATAGGCAGCTGGCACTGGTAGACAGCCCTCGCTAGGGAAGAGCTGTTCATCTGTGTGGCTAGCGTAGCCAAAGAAGCTGGAGCAGGGATACATCCCTCCAGGCCACACCCTCATTGAGCTGCCTTCTCAACGGTCCCCACCTCTTAACCACATGTGAAATCCATAGATTGATCCACTTGATCCAGTTGTCTACCACTCCAGTCACTTTACAAGTACATGAGGCTTTGGGGGACATTCCAGATCCAAACCACAATAATAAGCACAATTCTTAACAACACTTCAGGGCTGAGGGCATAGCTCAGGATTGGAGCACTTGCCTAGAAAGTGCAAGGCCTCAGCTTTGATTCTCCAGAACCACATAAGAGCGGTGCTTGAGGCTCACATCTGTAATCCCAGCACTCAGGAAGTCGAGGCAGGAGCATTACTGTGAGTTCAAGGCCAGCCTGGCCTACACGGTGAGTTCAGGATGAGCCTGTACTGTGTAGTGAGACTCAGTCCCAAACAAATAAAGTCAACACTTTAAAAGCAAACTGAATCTAAATCATACTTTTCTCAGAATGATACTTTTCTCATTATGTTTTCAAAACTCTTTCCAACCTAATATATCCTAGTCTTGTGTCTACATTCTCAGTTTTTACTTTTAATAAATTCATCCAAGGGCTTTCTGCCTGGAATCATTTCTGCTGCTGCTCTCCCTCAGACCTAGCCTCTGGAGTCATTTCCCTATATGCAGTCCTCTTTGTCTAGCATGTCTTCTCTCATTATCTACGTACAGCTAAAGGAAAATTATTTATATTAAGTAGAAAAACTCTATCTTCTGTGTTTATAGGGCTGTGCTGGTTTTATGTACTTTGCCCTATTTCAGACCATTTGTCCCAATATTTGGTTCAGAAAATAGAGCTTTCATCAGCAGGTCCCTTTGGTGCTATAAATGAAAACTTCTAATGTATGAAATTAGTAGACTCATAAATTATACTATTAATGGTAGGCATACCTCCCTATCAGGAATGGAAAAAAGGAAGGCTATAATTCCTCAATCAATTTGCAACACTACTTAATGAACAGATAGCCACATATACATTTTCCTAGCACCACTTAAAATTTTTCATCAGCAGCTTGCTAAGGAGCATATCAGACTGTCCCAAAAATATAATCCTTACTCAAGATATTTTAACAATAATGAGCAAGATGTAGGCAAACACTGAGATAATTTTCATGGCATGAATTGAGAAAAGTAAGAAACATGCCAGGCACACTTCCTACCTAGGACAGAAAAAAATCCCATTTCCCCCCATTTTGTCACATGGTAGCAGTGAGCACGGCAGAATCCCAGGTCATGTGAATCAGGATCAGATCCTCATGGGGAATTTTCAAGTTCTTTTAAGACTTGGTATAAGGTATGGAACTGCTTAATTATAATTGCTCTTCTGGATGTTCTCTGTGGCCTTTAGCTCCAAATTTGCATGTTTCAGCATCAGCGACTGGCCTGCAATCTTCCCTGAATTAGGTGACATCTCCTAAGTCATGGCACCATCACAACCAAAACTGCAAACAGGTATACATCAGCTTTCCTGCTGCTGGGGAAAAAATAATTGAATGCCCACACCATAAAGTAGGAGAGGTTTATTTAGCTCACGGTCTCGAGGGTTCAGTCTGTGACTAACCAGCTCCAATGCACAGCTGTCATGGTGGAAGTGCATGGCACAGCACAACTGCTTAGGTGGTAGTGGCTGGCAAGCAGAGCTGAGGAACAGGGCTAGATACAGGCACTAAGTGCTTCTGTGACCCGTCCAGATACACTCAGTAATGTGCTTTACCCATCCCAAGCCAACTAGCTGATCGTTTATCTGAACTGTTTTAACTGCCTTTCACTGCAAACATATATTTATAATTTTCGTGTTATATAATATTTAAATTAATAAAAGAAGGAACTAAGTCTAAAAGAACTACATGGGGACCACTGAGCTACATCCTTAGCCCACAGAGTGATGAGTCTTAGGTGTGAATTGGCCTGCATTCACCATGTAGTGCAACGCAGTGTTGTGAATAGAGGGGTGTGTGTTGTGGCATAAATTGTGCCTCACCCCAGTTTCATATGCTGAAGTCCTAAGCCCCCATGACCCAGAATGTGATGTTACTTGAAGAAAATGTCTTTACAGAGGTCATCAAATTAAAAGATTATTTCTAGAAAAGTTCAAAAGGCATAAGGCACCACATAGAAAACAGCATGCTTAGGTTGACTTTCAGAAAAACAAATAAACATACAACACACTTTGTTGGTGTGTGCTGAGCATTCTGTGGTATCCTTGAGTTTGAAGGGACCACGACTCCAACTTTCATCAACCACTTTTATCATTTTTCTGATATCTGTGGTAGTCCTGGCACAGTGCTAGTCACTGGAGATAAGTTAATCAGGTGTTTGTGATTTCAAAGCCCCACTATAGGTGGGAACATAGACCTCTGAACACTGTGGCAGGGACTGGTGATAAAAGGACTTGGGGTTACTTTAAACCATTGTCAAGATCATGTCCAGTCAGTGTGTATTGCAAGAACACGGGTTTTTCTGAGATACAAGTAATGGCATAGATTTTGTTCAGATAGCACCTGGGCAATAGTGCTCTTTTCTTCATGGATTAAGTTGTATCAAAGCTAAGAATGAATTTTGTTGAAAATCATGAGTTGTTAAATTCAGGCACATAAATCAATAGTATAAATTTCTCTCTCCCAAAAACTTTGATAGCAAAAATTGGGCAGTTTTTACGGATTTGTTAGCACCTTACCCAATACAGAACATCCACACCCATGTGAAAGGACAAGGAACAAGGGAAGGCCATGGCAAAGATGTGTTTCTGCCCTTGCTATCTGTGACCCGCGCTGCCAGTTACTTTCTGCATTCTAGGCTAATTAACTGTGGCGTTAATCCAATCTTTGCACGTGTGTGTATGTGTGTGTTTCTACTAATTTTAATACATTTTAAATAATACAGGCTGTAATTGAAATACATGCAAGGCCAGTGATAGCAGAAAGGAAGTACTTAGGGAGGGGAAAGGAAGGATGAAGGTCACCTTTGCAGAATAATGTCTTTTTTTTTTTTTGAGACAGGGTCTTCCTCTGTACTTCAGGCTACTCCTGAGCTCATTAATTAACTCACTGTGTAGCCCAGGCTGGCCTCAAACTCACAGCAATTTTTCTGCCTCAGCCTAGGCAAGTGCTTAAACCACTTAAGTTGCATCCTTAACCCACAGAGTGATGAGTCCTGGGTGTGAATTGGCCTGCATTCAGCACAAAGTGCAACGCAGTGTTGTGAATAAAGGGGTGCGTGTTGTGGCATGAATTGTGCCTCACCCCAGTTTCATATGCTGAAGTCCTAAGCCCCCATGACCCAGAATATGATGTTACTTGAACAAGATGTCTTTACAGAGGTCATCAAATTAAATTGAGGTCACTGTGGTGGAGCTGAATTCAATATGACTGCTGTCCTTTAAAAAAAATTTAAAAGCTGGGGAGGGATATGAATGCAGAGATAGATTTGAATGCAGAGATGTAGATAGAGCAAAAATTCTGAGGAAAAGCCCAGGGAGAAGACAGCACTTACAAGTCTCTTGGCCCCGGGAGGGAGCCGGCCCAGGAGGCCCCCATCTTGGTCTTGAATATCTATTTTCAGGAACTGTGAGACAGAAGAATTTTTGGGTTTAAGCCACCACCAAGACCATGATTTGCCCTAGCAAAGTAATAGCAGTATGTTTGGGGAGTGAGGCCACCATAGCAACGTCCTTGTTTTCCCCAAAGACTGTAACATCCTAGAAACAAGAAGGCAAAAGAACCAGTCCACAGAAGCCTGCAGGAATCACTCCGCGCCCCTCTTTCCTTTTCATCCAAAGTTCAGAGTTCAGGCCACCAGGGAATTCCCCTGTGCAGTAGTCCTTGGGATTTTCATGAATTCCTTATCAAGTGTTTGGCCTCTTCTTCTAGCAAAGCTAATTGCATTTTCCTGCTGCCGATGGGGTGTCATCACAAGCCTTGTATTTGCGGTTTTCCATTTTCTTCACTATTCACCCCATGATTTAGTGACTTGGCTCAAGTGTGTCAGGAACTGGTGTTGACTGTTCATTAAACGCCATCATCACATGGGATGATACCTAACCTGGCTTAGTGTCTGATGACTTCTGTCCCATCTTTTATTTTTGACAACTCTGAATTTAACCTTGACACCCTTGCTTCTAGATGGAAGTTGAAAAAAAAATGGCAGGTGCTGTTGACTCTGAGTCTTAGTGTGCATGTTCTGTCTGCATGGATTTGACAGTGCTGCTGTCGTTTGTCCTACCTGAGAGCCCTGTCTATTGAAACACACTCTGCACCTGTCTGTCTCAGCGAACAGATTCTCATTGCCAAATTTCAAGAAATTTACAGATTATATTAAGACAAACTACAAGTGCAGATTTTTACTTTCGATTATAATGATTTTTTTTCACTTAATTTTGTTTTGTTCAGGTGGGAGTTTTGTTTTTATTTGGGGTTTTGAGAGACTTCTCTCTGTCTTTATTTTAATTTGTCACTATGTTTTAATTATAAACATGTCAAACCATCTTAACCACGCTTAACATAATTCTAATCATACACTCCACCAATATTTTAAGAACATTATATACCTTTCAACTTTCTTTTGAAGTTTTGCTGTGCCTCATATAGCTACTTACAGTAATTTTTATGTAAATCATTCCCCCCAAATTCTTAATTGCTTAAATGCTTTTCAAATGTGTCCTATCATTTTCATTCCTAGTGTTACTTCTGAGAGCAGTCACTTGTCATCTCCCAATTAAACTAAGGGCCCCTAACTCACTACCTTCTGTCTCTTTCCCTTTTACTCTTCATCAGCCCAAGAATCTCCTTAAAATGTAAATCTAAGTTGCTTGTAGATATCAGTGGCTCCCTGCTGATTCCTGACTGAGTGTGGTTTGTCAGCACATGGGCTCCTCTATTGACCGTGCCCTCCCACTCCTTCTTAAAGCTGCTTGGAGCCCCAGGAAAAAGCCTCTGTCTCTTTTCTGGCCTTCTTCTGCCTGGAATACTTATTTTTCCAATGAATACCTGCTCATCCTTCCACATGTGATCTTCAACATGTCACCTTCTTGGTGGTGTCATCTCTGACTCCTTTGACCAACACAGTGTGCTATCTAATGTTTTCCTATCCATTTGTAAAGACAGTTTGGCTGAGTAAAGAAATAATGCCGTTACTGTGTATAGGCTTTCATTTTTCTAATGTGACTATAAAACTTATAAAGGCATAAATAGTGAAATATATAAGTATATTACCTATGCCAATAATTATTATTAATTTAGTTATGAATATACCTTTCAAATCATATATAAAATAATGCTTTAAGTTTGAGGTATTCTTTCTCATCTTCACAGTCGTGTAGACTCCTCGCTGTCCTTGTGTCGTTTCTCATTACCAGAGTCATTTTGAGTCATCAAGCACTCTTCCCAGGGTATGCCATCTTCGCATTTATTTGTTTTAGATATAGTACTTTTAAAACTTTTACACAATGCTGTTATTAAAATTTTCTACAAGAACCCATTTAACTAACGTAGAATGACAAGCATTATACTTCGATTAATACCATCATAATCTTCTTAGTGATTTCTAGTATTTTTTAAACTGGTCTTCAGTGTGTTTTTCCCAACAATGCCTATCCCTCACATTGTGCATACTCTCAGAAATAATGACTAAGTCTATTAATTTTTTGGCTCTTTTTTAAAGTAATACCATTATATGAACTTTTTAAGTCTCTAAATGTTTAGAGTGTTCTTGTTTCTTTCCCAAAGAATACAATATTGTCAGAAAAGAAAAAAATGATTGAAAATATTTGTGCTTCCTTTGATGGTAGACTGAGTCACTGGATTGATTCTTACATTCAAATTCTTTGTCCAGGACAAAAATACACATCTAAGCCTGTAGCCCATGGCCCTGGGAACTGTATCTTCTCCTAAGGAAGAGCATCCAGTATTTCCAACAGTAATAAAATTCAGTGACTCTGAGCTATTAGTGCTCCTGTTGGCTTAGGAAAATATATATTTTGTCTAGGGGCTAACTTTACTTTAGATGTCAAATAACTACAAAAACTGCCCAACAGAGGTAATTAGGTACATGAGGAGACCAAAACTGTGATTATAAGAAGAAATAAATAATACAGACAGATCCACAAGAGATTCAACGATTGGGATTCTCAGAAGCAAATTATAAAAGAGCGACTTGTAGTGTTCAAGGACATAAAAGTCAAGCTTGGGTTTCAGGTGGCAACAGTAAGTAGTGAAATAACAGCTTTGGAAATGAATCATAGAGGAATGTGAGATCCAAGAATTAGAATAACCAAAATTACTGAAATTGCTGAATGATTTTAGCATGAGAATAGATATATTAAAGAACGAATTGTCAAAGTAGAAGGCAAGTGAGAATAAAAAAAATTTAATACAGAATAATGAAAGGGTAGGTAGAAAACACAGGAGAGGATAAGAGCACCAGAGCTTGTGAAAAACCACTGAGATGTAAAAGTTCCAAAATATCCCAGGAAGAATATATTTTTTAAATCCTTACCTAGATGTGTCCTTGTGCAACTGCAGAAACTCAAAAATGAATAGAAAACTTTTAAAGCAACTAGAGAAAGTAAATTTCATTCAGAGTAATGGCAGACTGACAGAAAATTCATGTAACAAGAATATAGAAGCCACATGAGATTGCAGTGAGATCTTCAATGTACAGACAGAAAGTAACTACCAAGCCAGAAAAGTATTTTCTGTAAATAAAGGTAAAATGCAAGATATTTTCAAGTCAACAAAAGTAGACTGATACTAGAAAGAATTTCAGAGTGCTCTTACATACAAGAAATGGAGATCAAAAATGTCGTAAACAGGTGAGTGAAGCTAAATGAATACTGATTATATAAAACAACTATATCTTAATTAAATATATAAATATTTGACTATATATATATATATCCTATTATAGTACATAATAAACTGCATGCCAATCAACAGAACAAATGGAATTCAGACTCTTTATATTGTATGAAAGAAGGCCTTTAGTTTAGCATTGATAGATCAAGTATGCATGACCTTTGACTTCTAAAACATTTGGTTTCTAAAACATGATAAATATGAAAGCTCCTAGAAGATTGCTTAGAATAGTGTTTTTGTGGCCATGAGATGGAAACATTTTTTTTAAGTAGAGCCAAAAAGGTGTTAGTCAGAAAAGAAAGACCAATAAATTGATTGCACTAATAGGTACTGTGCTCAGCTAGATCAGGAATGATGAACATCCAGCCCCTGGACAGTGCATGTGTGTGCGTGTGTTTGTGTGTGTGTGTGTGTCCACAAAATCTCTTGGTATGTCCCAGCCAAGGCTGGAGGGACTTGAAATATAATAAATCAAGGAACTTTTTTCGTGGTAACATAGCAGGCTAATTTTTAAGTTGATAATTTTGTATGGCCAGCAGATGATGTTGTAAATAGCCAAGTGCCCCTTGGCAGAAGCAAAGTTCTTCAGCCCTGATATACGTTATAACTAAACGGTGAAAAACCATTGTGCGTAAAAGATACTAGTAACACATGTGACTATAAAGGACTCATTCCATATCTGTAAATCAGTGAGAAAAAATTTTAACTTAGCAGAAAATTGAGCAAGAGGCTTAAGCAGAGTATTCCCATGGTGAGAGATCCAAACTGCCTTGAACATATGATAATGTGTTAAATCCCACATAGCAGAGAAACCATGGTAAGACACCATCACATACTCAACACATGATTTAAATTAAGAAGACTGACAACATCGATTGTTGATTAAGTTACGGAGTAACAGGAATTTTCCTGCCTCCTGGGTAAATATAAAAACTACACCAGTCATTTTTGGAAGAAGTCTAACATACAGTATGAGCAGTAACTTTGTTCATGTATGTGTGACTCAACAAAATTGTGTTCATAATAATGTAATTCATGATAGTCTAAAACTAAAAATAAGTCATGATGTTTCAGTAATTAAAGGGATCAATTATGACATCTTCCTGTAATGAATATCAAGCTGTTAACTACTATGCTCATGACATATGAATACATTATTTCCTTTAGGAAAAAACATACCAGCTTAGAATTTGACTTGTGTAAAAAGTACATGTGAGCAAAACTAATCCATGATGTTAGAAATTAAGGTCATAGGAAGACATTTGAGGAGGAAAAAAATGACTAAAAGGGCATACAAGTGCTCATAAGCTGCTCTTTCTTATTCAAAGTATGTTCACTCTCTGATCATTCATCAAGCTGTACACTTATGGTCTGTGTATTTTTCTGTATGTAGATTTACTTCTGTTAAAAAGTTATTTAAAACACAAAAGTAGTTGTAACCTCAATGATCCATGAAATTTATAAGTACTCAAATATAAAGTGATATCCTCAGAATAATTCTAAATCCATTCTCCCCTTATATTGGTGATACAGGATATGGCTGACTTGCTTCTCTTCTCTGATAGGTTCTGAACTCCTTACGATCCGGTCCTAGGTTCTCATCCTTGCCTAATAGCATGGGCTGTCATTCATGAAATAACATACTAACATGAGAAATATATTATGATTCCCAGGTCAAGAAAACGACAGAAGCAACCTTGCAGACAATACAAGATATGGTAACCATTGAGGATTACGATGTGTCTGAGTGTTTTCAGCACAGCCGCTCCACGGAGTCTGTGAAGTCTACTGTCTCTGAAACCTACCTGAGCAAGCCCAGCATTGCCAAGAGAAGAGCAAACCAGCAGGAGACCGAGCAGTTCTACTTCATGGTAGGTCACTGCTGCCGAAGACCCTGCTGACGGTGCCCTCCTTCAAACCTCCCAACACTGCACCTGTAGCTGCTTCAGAATCACCCGTAGGTCTAGGATAAAACATGTGCACTCCCGGTGCCCCTGAGTCTGGGTAAAGTTTAGGAGTTAGTTTAGGAGTTGGGGTTGCTCTAAAAGAGGATTTTTAAACTTTTAAACAGGTCACCAGAAGAGCTTGGTTTTTGTTTGTTTGGTTTTGGTTTTGGGTTGTGTTTGGTTCGAGAACTTGTTAAAATGCGGGTTCTACTTGCCACATACTGTAGAGGCAGGACCTCTCCTGGCTCCCAGGAGGTGGCTGATGCTGTTGGACTGACAGTCGGGCCTTTGTTACCCAAAGTCTAGTATCTAGATGACAGAAGTGCCTAGACTTTATATCTCTTATGAGAAGTTCCTTAACATTGAATTTTGCTAAAAAAGTAAAAATTGATCTTGCCTTTTACAGAAACTCAGAGAATATTTGGAAGGCAGTAATCTCATTACGAAACTTCAAGCCAAACACGACCTGCTGCAGAGGACTCTTGGAGAAGGTCAGTTACTTGGAATCAGTGGAAGGATAGCATGGATTAAGTATTGTTCGTGCATAAGTTCCATAAAGAGTGTGAATCCTGTTGGTGACTTAAGACATGGACAACACTACCTGTTTGCATTTAGTTTTATCTGCATCTGGAATGATGAACTTCTCTCTGGAGCTATTTTCTCTTAAACTTGGTAGTGAAGTTGAGAAAGAACAGTAAATCTGGGGAGGGCTGGGGCTCTAAAATAGTTCATGCAAGATTTTCAGAGAGGAGTTCCTGGTAGGAGGAGTCCAGGGGAGCCGCACCTGCTGCACCTGCAGACCTCAACTGCTTCTCCCTTCCCTCTTACACCCCCACCCTCCTGCCCCTCCCCTGTTTGTTTTAATGAGCTGGTATTTGTTTTTCCTTCTGTGGCCTTTTTGGACTCTAGAAACCAGTCAAACCAGTTTTTTTTTTTTTTCTTTTACACCTTGTTGGTAGTTGAGAAACAGCCTTATTGTATAAACAGGCTGTGGTATCTACTAATAAAAACAGTAGCAGCAGCTAATATTTATATAAGGTTTTCCCTAAACCAGGCATTATTCTGAGCTATATTCTTAACTAGGTGCTTGTTGTGTTTAGGATCTGGAGTGTCCCCCAAAAGTCTCATGTATTTTAATGGAACCACGTGATGTGGGTGGATTGGGATCTGGTCTGGAGGGGTGGATTGCAGTTAAGTTAGGATTAACGGTGTGTAGTGGCCACACCTGGATGCAGGAGGGACTGGTTACTGGGCGGAGACCTGAAAGGATACATAAGCTGCACCTGCCTTCCTGGAGGACTGGGGGACTAGTCTCAACTAGCCTCAGCTTGGCTTCCTGTTTGTCCGGGGAAGCTGCCTCCACCTCTCTCACTGCCATGTACTTCGATTGTTGCCAGCCACCCCTGAATGGACTGTGACCTTCGAGACTGTGAGCTACAATAAACCTTTCCTTTCCTGAGTTTGTGGGTGTCGGGTATTGAGTCACAGCAATGAAAAAGTAACCAAGACAGTGCGATTTCCGCTTTTTGCAAATGAGGAAACTGAGGGGAAAATGGACTCCAGGCCAAAGGCACTGTGTAAATGCTATTGCCTCATTTTGGTCTTCATGGAACTTAAAAGGGAAAGTATAGATAGGTAAAGTCCCTGTCTTAAGTGCCTCAGGGCTTATAATTTTAATTATCCTTTATTACTAGGTTATACAGGATACTATAAAAATGAAAGAGAATACAGAAGGGAAATGAGGTATAAGTTACTCAGGTCAAAAAGAGATGGCCATACATATACCTACACTCTTCCTCCTACCATTCTGGAACCTTCCTTGCCTCTGCTTCATGAAACAGTGTTTCCAACACTTTTATTTTATGGTTTCCTTCAAAGAATTCATCATCTTCAGAGAAAGACCAACGAAACAACAGGCTGTTATGACCTAAGATTCCATGTGTTACATAATTAAGATACTAGATGCTAAGATAAAAGGTCAGTTTCATCTAAGAGGGAAAAACTATTTAAACTACTAAAATATCAAAGCAGCCTTCATTAAATTCTGAATCAAAAAGCAAAAGTTGTAAAGAATTTTTAGCACAATGAGAAGTATTAAATATAGGCTATTAGATGACATTGTTATTAATAATTTTCCTATATGTGATTATACTACTATGATTACAAAGAAGAGTGTTTCATTTTTCTCCATATTATTATTATATATATATAATACATAATGTTTATTTGAGTATTTTGTGCACATATATCAAAATTACAGTTCCTTCCCCTCCCCTTTTTTGACCCTCCCACAGCTCCCTCCTTCCCCCTAATTCTCATCACTCTATTGGGTTTTTTTTTTTTTCATATCCCCCTTTCTCCTCCCCACACTCTCACCCCCCTTTCCTTTTCTGTCTGCAAAGTCCATCTTACTTTCTTCCATGTCTCTTACTTTTTTATGGTTTGGTTTTTTTCATATTAGATAAACCATATAATATTCAACTTACTGGGTCTGATTCATTTTGCCAAGTATCATGTCCTCATGACATGTCTATTTTTCTAAAAATGACTCAAATGTCTCATTCTTAATGGCAGAGATACTTTGTTGTGTATATATACCACATCTTCTTTATTGAGTCATCTGAACTTGGCCATACTGGTGTCTTCCACAAATTGGCTATTAATCAGTTGTGCTGTTATACAAAAGACATTCAAGTTATCATTACATTGACCAGATTTCTCAGGCTAAATTTATATAAAAGACTGAATAAATGAATCACTACATTAAGTGAACTGAAGACTACACCCCAAAAATAAATCACACATAAAGCAATAGGTATAATGGTACATTTAGGAGCTGGAGGAATGGCACAGTGGCTAAAGCACTTGCCTAGCAAGCACAAGGCCTTGGGTTCAATTCCCCTATACCACATAAACTGGGTGTGGTAATGCACGCCTATAATCCCAACACTTTGGAGGCTGACACCAGAGGATTACCACAAGTCCAAGGTTAACCTGAACTTCATAGAGAGTTCAGGACCAGCCTGAACTACAGAACAATACCCTGTCTCAAAACAAAAGGCATATTTAGTTATTTCAGAATATTTTTGGAGTTCTGTCCCAAAGAGGAGCAGGAAGAAATGAGTGATTTTATTATTACAAATTTAATTGTAAAGCATGAAATTGAAAATAAAATTCAAGGGTCACAGGTTGAACTAATAGCTGACTGAGTTCTTAGCCAGTGGGCTAAAGCTGTGTGATCTTTTATCTGTACCACTCAATGACAGCCTCAGGGAAAGGGCCAAGAACCACTTATTTATCAACTCTTCCTGTTTTTAGAACTAATAATTCCCAAATCAAAACTACTACTTTCTACCACTCACCCCCCGCTAAATAGCTATGCACATCATACACATCAAAAAGGTCTCACAGATTAAGATTTTATACCAGTTCTCCGTGATAAATATAATTATTATATTATGCAAACTAATATACAAGAAAATGATAATTATGGGGGGAAGTTTCACCAATTTTATGAAAAAGCTGGTACTGTTTTAGTGTGATACTAGTCAAATGATTCATGTCTTTTTTTATGCTTCTCTTTAGATGTTTCCTTTTCTCTATGTTCTTTGGGCCTGCTTGTCTCTCTGCCTCTCTCCAAGATTACTTCAAGTATTCTCTGCAGTGCTAGACCAGTGTTCGCATATTTCTTTAGATATTCTTGGTCGTGAAAAATTTTTAGTTTTTCCTCAAATTAAAGTGATAATTTTGCTTTATACAACAACCTGGATTGATACGTGCTGTCTTTTTAGGCTTGAAAGATTTTGCTCCAGGCTCTCCTGGGCTTTAAATTTTGCATTGAGAAACCTGCAGTAATGGGTTTGCCTTGGTAGAATAATGTCTGTTTTTCTCTTGCTGCATTTAATATTGTCTCTTTATGTTGTATTTCTGAGGTTTTGATTATAATATGCCATGCCGAGTCTTGTTGCTGGCTGAGGTTATTTGGTGTTCAATAGCTTCTTGTACCTGAAAATTAATTTCTTTTTCTAGATTTAGGAAATATTCTTGCGTGATTTCAGTGAATAAATTCTTTATACCTTCAATGCTGTCTTCAGCTCTTTCTCCCACACCCATAATTCTGAGATCGGTTCTCTTTGAGTCATCCACCAGCTGTTGTATCCAGCTACTTTGCTCATTTCTGATTTTGGAGTTGTGCCTAATTATAGGATTTGTTTCCTCAGCCTTGTCTTCAAGGTTTGAAATTCTCATAATGTTGAAGTTGACTTCCTCTGCTGTCATATGTATTTTTCATACCCTGGATTTGAGCTAGATTTCTTTTTGAAAATTTTACTTCTCTTTTAAAAGGTACCTTTATATCTTACATTTCCTTATTCACCTCAGCCAACTTTTTATTTATGGTTTCTATATGCTCAGTAAGCTTTGTCACCATGAGAACCGCTGTTTGTTCAGTAAGTTCCTCTTTAAACCCATTGATCATTGCTTGCGTTTCTTTAAGAAGATCTTGTTTGAACTGGCTGCTTGACTTGTTTATTCACCTTTTGACCTCCTTCCCTGTGAGTTCCACTATTTCAGGGCCCATGACATTAGTTTCTGGGGTCTCAGGCATCTCTGTGTGTGTCCTGTTGCCTTGTCAACTTTTTGAGTCCCCAAGCAGACACTGCATAGTTATGTTACTCACCCGCCATGTTGACTGTACATCCCTGAAAGTTCTTATTCTTAAAGTGATGTGTCATAACGTCTACAGCTTACCTTTAAATGGTTCAGAAAAAAAAGACATATATATATATATATATATATATATATATATATATATATGTGTGTGTGTGTGTGTGTGTGTGTGTGTGTGTTATATGTATGTGTATATATATATATATATATATATATATATATATATATGGGGAGAAAGAGAAAATAAAGCCAACTTGATATGTATTAACAATTGAGAAATATAAATGAAACATTTGAGGATGTTATCTGTACTTTTCTGTAGGTTTGAACTAAAAAATATTTTTGTGTCTTTGAATAGTTTTCTTAGTTTAGTAATTAGGTTTTGTTTTTCTGTATATTTATTTATTTATTTAGAGGCAGAGTCCAGGCTGGTCCTGAACTCACTATGTAGCCCAGGCTGGCCTTGAACTCACAGCAATCCTCCTGCCTCATTCTCCCAAGTGCTGGGATTATAGGCATGTGCCACCACACCTGGTCTACATGGTAGAGGGAAATTGAACCCAGGACCTTGCACTTGCAAGGAAAGTGCTGTAACCACTGAGCTATGTACCCTACCCCCTTGATTTCTTTTTTCCCTTATATTATCATGTAAGTTTTTTCTTTTCATTTTTAACAAATGCCTGATATCTCAAGTAATACCCACACAGCCAGTGGTCAGCCCCAAGGCATAAGTTTTCCTAAGTGTAGATGAACACGTACAGACACAAAGACCTTCCCTACAAGACTAGGTACTGCTTTAGAATTTGTAAGTTTGTAAGAATTAAGTATGGGGAGCATTCATTCCTGGCAGGACAGGCAAATGCAAGTGAGTGTGGCTTGGAGCCACATTCTGCAGCTCTGATGCTGCTCATTCAGGATAAATTCCCATAGGTCTCCTTGGGAGAAAGCTCTAGTGGTTAATATTATTTTACATGTCATTTTGGATAGGGCTATATTTTGGCCAATTTGCTGAATCCATACGCCAGATTCTGTCTGTAGCTGCTGCCCGTGTAGGTAGGATTTCTTTATCTTGCAATTTCTTTCGATGGATCTTAGCGTCCCAATGACACAGCTGTATTTGGGTGCCCAGGATCTTCACTGGACTCAGTTTGTTCCGTAGCAGCAACTGGGTAATTGTCACCTGGGGGCAACAGCCACAGTAGCCTCTACCCATCGGTTGCAGAGCTTTCTGCTCCCTAGGCCTGCCCCTCCTGCAGGCTTGGCGGCACACTCATGGCTGGCCACTGCCTGTGTTTGACACTCAGAGAAAAGCTGAGCATGAGGGACATGTCCCCACCATTTAGTTCAAACACTGTGAGCCTGCTGGCTTTCCACATAAGCCCTGTTCGTGTTAATAGGCTTACACCAGAGGAGACCAGGGGAGTTAATGGCATCTGGCCCATGGTGAGGTAATCCGTGGTGAGTCCTTAGGAAGGAGTCCAAGGCCTGATGTGGTTTAATAAGGCTAGTAGTACAGGACTCAATGATGTGTTTGGGGACAGTCTTGACTTTTGAAATAAAAATCACCTTGCTAAATGATAGACTCTGTACTGCAAAGACTGCCTTCGAAGTAAAACGCATAGAGCCTAACCCAGGGATTTAGCTGTTGATTATGTACAGCTGAAACTGTGATGCTGGACATGTGTTTGGCCTTGGTGCTGCTCGCTTTGGCCGGCTACCAGTGGCTCAGGAAGTTCTTTGGTTTACAGCATTGAGAAGCAACTACATCAGTCTCTTAAAGTGGCACTGTCAGAATTCAGAATTCCAAGTCTTGGAAAAGAATTTAAATACAAAGAAACACAGAATGAGCTGTTAAAACCACACTCATCATCTTCTTCTTCGCCCCTCAGAAACACTATTATATCTTTTCACGATGTCTTTCATTTTTAAATTGAGGTTAAGTTGACCATGGTCAATGAGATATATAAAACTGGGACACTAAAATATTTTTTTTCATTTTCAGTAATGAACTTAATGTTCATATTGACTTTTCTGTATACAACATTTGGAGTTAAGAGAGTGTAAATATTTGTGCAGTTTTGATAAACACAGAAAATCTGATGGTGGGAGCTATCCTCCATGTTACATTGTTCCTTGCCCTGGGCATAAGTTTTCTAACATGACACTAAACAAGTTGTCTTCTTATAATCTCTTCTCTGTCTTTGAGCAAGAGGACAAATATAATTTCAGTTGCAAAGCTGATTGTGAGTAATTATTTCTTGTTACAAAAACACTGTAGTCTTTGATATTCTTAAGGAAGAAAAGAGCTGGAAAGCAATACCAGGAGTCCTTGAGGGCCATTCTTTAGGGAATAAATATAGGATGTACCAGTTCAGTTGGAGCTATGCATATTTTAAATATTTTCTCTAACTTTTTTTTAAATCTCAAGTAACCACGAGATTGCATTTTACTAGGTAGAGATAAAATGCTCTCATGCGCGAAAAATAATTCATTCACTCATACTTCTCAAGTGAAATGTAAGAGTAATTATAGGAAGTGTTTGTACCAAGAGTAAGTTAATCCTGGATTTTTTTTCCAAGTGTATTGTGTGTGGGAGGGAGAGTCTGTTGTTTTTAATAATTAAGGAAGCTTTCAAAAAAAAGTGATTGAAATCTAATCCTCAGACCACTGAAAGCTTTCACATTTCTCTGGGATGGAGAATCTTCTAAAGTTTGTGTTATTGATCTATCCATGGTGATACTGATTAAAAAATAAAACCTCATTCATCAGTTGAGACACATTCAAGACTATTAACTGAAAAAATGATGGATGTGGTAATGTGGTCATGTTGTGAATAATAGTTCTTGCAAAGCTTGCTCTTGGTTTATTATTCATAATGTATCATGTACAAGCTTTAAATTTTTATCTCATACTATGAATCATAAAGGGTTACAATAAAATAATTTTAAGCCCTTTTCATGTGTCATCCCTTTTGAAATCTAGAGAATAATTGGTTGGGGTATTTTTAAAAATAGCGAAATTTCCAATTTATAAAACATTTCATCTCTAAAGGAATGACCATTAACATCCTTAGCACTGAATCACTTGAAAGCAAGTAGCCTGTAGTTCTACTTAAATATATAGATAATATCAAAATATTTGTGTTTGGCTTTAATTACATGGACAAAAAGAATTCAAAGCCATATATCTTCTAGGATATTTAATGTATTTTCCAAGGGAGAAAACATTTTTAAAGTTGGTACAGTATAGTACTAGGGTGTTCAGCTGAAATTTTTTTTAAAAAACCTGGACCCTGGTTCCAGACCATTCCACAAAGTCCTGTCTCGTTAGGCAAGTCTCTATTCTGTGTAGTCTCTTCTATAAAATAAGAATAGCAACAGAAGCAGTGTCACAAGGCTTATTATGAAAACTGTGAGTTCAAATATTTAACATAAAGTACTTAGAACACCATAGCGCATAGCGCAGTGTCTGATAAGTAGTATGCATTGTTGCTGTTTTTCTTGTTACTAATCCCCATTAGATCATACTTTTATATGATAATAAAGTATTCAACATGACAGTAATTTTTCTACCCAGGTAGTTCTACAAGGCAGGTAATTTTTCTACCCAGTCTCCCTGGCCGACCTGTGGCCCAAATGCACCCTAAGTGGGAGTGACTCTCAGATGCTTATCTCTGCACCATCTTTTCCTTGTGCCTTAACCTGGTCTCACCAGCTTCCTGCTGGATACCTCCTCAGGATATCCATAGGCGTCCCATGCTCAGCGCATCCTCCATTCTCCAGTATACTTTTTTTTCATTTATAAATAGCTACAGTTTTTTCTGGAGTCCTGTGTACACCTTTGCTTTGTTCTTTTCCTAAGTAGGATGAGGCAAGCAAAAAGAAAGTAAGGATCCAGAGTTATTAAATGGAAGGAAGAACTGGGTAGAAGGAAGGGAATCTTTCTTTTTCCCATCACTCCACTCCAAGTATGACCAAGAACTTACTCTGTCAACACAGGCAGGGGCCTGGATCATGTTGAGACTGGTATTCCCAATGATCTGTTGCCCCGTTTGATCAATAGCTATTCATCAAGTATTGTTTGTTATTTCAGTAGCAGGACAAAAGCTGTGTTGCAACCTGAGGATGTTCGTTCATCATTCCCATAATCCCATTTTCTCCCCAGTTGTTACACCAGCCTTGCCTCTGTCAGTCTGAGTGACTACATTCTGATATGGTGGGCTGGGCTCACTTTTTGCTACCTTCACCTTTCTCTGCCAGCTATATTTTCAAACTCTTTTAGAACCATATTGTCCTTGCAAACAAATCAGCTGGATGATTCAAGTCTTCCATAGTTTCCAGGCTTTTTCTTCCTTGAGTGACCCCTTGTGGAATGCAAGAGGCAAGCCTCCACCAGACAGACTGAAATAGGAGAGTCTGGTGTTTTATAGGAATTTGGTCCTTGCCATAGGACTGTCAGGCACTGATGGAACTGAGACCCTGGTTTAGAAGCATGGAAACAAATAGGACATTACAGTATGTAATCTCATCTCCATTTTGATCTATGACCATTGCAGCCCGGAGACCAGACCCATCCTGCCCCAGCCCCACACACGCCACTGTGTCTCTTGCAGGAAGATTGATTCTTACCTCCCTCGCCTGGGCACAGTAATTCTTCTCAGATCCACCACCACCTGTGGGATATGTTCTTTAAAACTCTCAAGTGTCCCCATTGGACTCTCCCAGCTGCAGGCACCACCTTACGTTAGTGTCCCTCCTGCCCATCCCAGTCCCCAATCTCCTCAGGCGACTCAGGCTTTAGCAGTGAAGATGAGAAGGGGGTCTGGGAATGGGAAGGAAACGGGAAGTAAAAGTGATTGAGGTGATATTTGCGTATGCACAAATCCCCCAAGATGAATGTAAGTACCCTGCTTCACCAATGTATACTCATTGTAGGTAAGAAAATAAAAAAAAACAGTAAAGAGCTGGATAGGACAGTGGGCCAGCTTTATAAAGATATGCTTACTTTTTGGTTCACATGTTTTGATTTCAATAAAGGTAAAGGGTTTTTTTTTTTAATCCCCCACACCTCTTCCCACTGTTGCACCCTGAGTGGAAGAATGGGCCGACAGTAGACACCAACACCTGCAAAAATTAGAATTCCTTCAGATTTTGAGAGTATTGTAAAAACATATCTCTGTTATTTAAAGCAAGCCAGGAAGACCAGCTGCAAAAGAGACATCGTAAGAGTGAAATGACAGAACTTTGATAAGGGTTTTAGCTTACAAGTTGATGGAATATATCATTTCGATGTCCTTGTACACTGTTATCTGCAAATGTCTTTTCTGATTATAGATACGTCTTCTCTCCCAGTCTATGGGAAATTGAGTTCTCCCAACCCCGTTTGACCTCACGTTCCTCCCAGAGAAGTATCAATCAAGACAAGGAATAACTAACATGCAAATCTTGGACATGTTTTACTTGAATTTTACATTTGAACTGAGGACCAAAAACCCTTTTCTAGTTTGTTTTTTTAAATCTTCCTCGAATTGCTATGTGAGATTTTTGTCTAATTTATAGAATGTATTAAATTTTATGGGTAGACTTTGTGACATACTGACTTTGGATTACTTGTTTATCTTCATGTTCTACACTCATGTTTCCTACCATAAAATGTGTAAGTTATTATAAACTCAGCATCTTAAAGTACAGATGGGATAAAAGATTGCCAAATACATTCTACTAATTCTGTGTACCTATTTTATTTTATTTATTTTTTGATTGTTTCCGTAGGTCACAGAGCTGAATATATGACGACAAGGTAGGAAGATATTTTGTCATGTTTTGTCATGATAAGGGAACCTCAGTTTCTAGTGAATCTTAGTTTCTTTACTCTTTAACAATAAATAACCATTTAAATGCTGCAAAAAAAAAGAAACATTTTGTTAAGGAACCCAGAAGACATCAACAGTGGCGAAGCTTGCCGCCATGACATGCTCAAAGCACGTGTGCTGCGGTTTCTCAAAGGCCTTTCCAATGGAATTGCAAAAGCTCTTCAATAAACAAGAGTCAGACCTAAGATGAACAGGCTTGGCATATCTAATCCAAAGCACGTTGAATTTTTATAAATAGTCTGATGAATTTTGACTTGATAATGTCAGCAAACAATATAATGTATATATCTATTGCATTAGTAAGTAGAAAGTATTACTTTCTATTCCTATTTTGTCTAATGTTACATAAAAATTTCAGTGATAGTGAATACTCTCAGGATTTTAGCAGTCTACCTCTTTTTACTGCCATATTTACATATTTAGCCATTCATAGACAGATTTTGAAGCCATGGCTGTGATAACTGCTATTTTTAAAAGCAGATTCTCATTTGAGCTGGGGAGGATTTGTGACAGCTTTTATTTTTCTATGATGCCATTTGTACAACAGCTAGAAATTATCCTACCCGTATTTGTGATCACCTCCTTTCCCAGATTCCCACATTCAAGGCCACTATTCCACTTGCCTTGTCAACACAGGCCTTAGTATCAGGCAACCAGAAAGAGTCCCAGTGCCCCAGATTCCACTGATATTATGCAAACTATCCAATCCTAAACCTGCTTACCCTGCTTCTAACACTCCTTCCCATGAGAACCACAATAAGACTTGCTCACAAACTGCCCTCACTTTCTCTGCCTCCTGACAAATCTCGGTGCCCTCCAACCCCATCACCACCATAGCAGCAAACCACTCCCCTCCTGCACGAGCTGTAACATGGCATCTTTGCAGTGGTGCTCACCTCTTGATCTGTTGGATTTACCATATCAGAGTAGAAATCAAAATATACACTTTAACAATATTTATAAAGTAATAAGTGGATGAAATCATAGATGTATGGCTAAAATCCGGTGGTTAGTTTTTATTATTTGTTTTTTACATCTGCCGGATTCCTTCTTCCATGAATAGCTCAGAGTTTAAATATGTAAAATATTTCAGAAATTTCAGCCATGGCAAGACAAGACATGCTGCTAGTAGGAGTTTCTATATTTATTTCTGGGTATTTACAAAGGTTTTAAGTTCTAGGTAGCATGGAGCTTCACGTAATGCAAGCTATAGATTCTATTAGTCATATGAGCCCACCTGCTGGGAGAGTTCTGAGAGTTTAGCTGAGAAAGGCTGTACCAGCAGGTTCATTCTCCTACGTCTACTCAGGCATCCACATAAATTCTTAGAATTTCTTTTTCTAAATTAGACTTTCTGAATTTTAACAAAATGAATTAAAAATCTAATTCTTCCTAGAGAGTCTGTACCTTAACAAGTGGCTTTTTTATAGTTTCCAGGTGTGTATCTTTCTGTACAGTTTGCAGTGAAGGAGTTTAAATTGGGACATCTGGAAAGAAGTCTCAGGGTACTCCTTCCACATATTCTAGTCAGCATAGAGGTAGAAGTTGAACCAGGTTCCCTCTTCTCTTAGATTACAGTGCAAGATGATGCAGTTTCTAGATAGAATACTTGTTACATCAGATGTGCCCATGTCAAAAAGATTGGCTTATCCAACAAGGTAGGCAGACAGACAGGAAATGGAAAGAGGCCAGAACACCATAAACAAGAGCGTCCTAATACCTACAGATAATCAGTGTCCGGACAGTTTGCATTACAGAAGTGATTCATGTGATCAAGTGCCCCTAATCAGAAACAACATTGAAACTAAACTCTGTTCTTCTTACTTGAGACCCACTGATAGTTACTTTTGCATAACAAAATCCTATTAATGCTGCAGGGATATTGAAGTCATGTTGTGTTACTTGCTTCAAAGAACTACATTGTTTCTGAGAATATTGTATTTAATTTCTTATTTGGAAATCTATCAGAGCCCTAATTTTTATTATCAATGGTGTCTTACTATATAATTCATGAACTAAACAACAGGAACCCTGTTTTACAACATTTGACCAAATAATTCACAATTCCATTTAGTAATGCTTCTCGTCCTTAAACAAACAGCAAAAGCCAGTTATCGCTTAAGAAAACAGCAGTCTAAATGAATGGCTTATACGTTTTTTGATACATAGTTTTTAAAATAAATAAATAAATGAGGATGGGTGAGATTCCTCCCCCATGGGACAGAATGGGGAAGAAAGCCAAGATCCATGCTTTGTCATTTTGATGTGACCTGTGGGTGTTTCATTTGTTGTTTGATTTCTGCCTTGCTCAGTAATTATATTCCCTTCCCTTAGGCCTCCAAATGTTCCCCCTAAGCCCCAGAAACACAGGAAGTCCAGACCCCGCTCACAGTATAATGCTAAGTTGTTTAATGGGGATTTGGAAACATTCGTCAAGGTACTGGCACCAGCCATCTGGGTGGCTGATCTCCACGCTTCTCATTCTAATGGTCTCAGCCTCTCATCAAAAGAGGCAGGTCATTATGTCCGAGTCTGTCCTGGGGCTCTCTGCTTTCCCAGAAAATCAATATAATATTTCCTGAAGTCAGAGAGGAAAGAATATTCAGGTTGCGTGTCTTCAGAAAAGGAAACCAATGTGGGTGTTATTACACGGCCAAAAAAAGAAAGCCTTAATCCATTATTTTTTTTAAATGCCATTTGTACAAAAGAGAAATCAAATAAAATCTTTTATTTCTAACTCATGAGAATGAGATGGCATAACATCCATGCATTAGACTGAAGCACAGCAAGAGTGTTGATTTCCCGTGACTTTAGGAATTCGTTATATTGGATAAATTGTAAGGCCTAGAGCCTGTATCTTGTATCTCTGCTGTGTTTACTCTCTGTCTTCTTTTTCATCCTGTCTTTCTGGCAATGCTTCTAGCCGAGGACGAAGGAACTCGCACACAAGACACCAGGTAGAGTGCTAGCCGGAGGTGGGGGTGCCGCCTCCTTTGCTGCTGGTGCCCGGTTCAAATCAGACTCATGCTTGGCTTAAGTAGATTTTTTTGAAAGTCTTTAAAATAAAAATGTTTGCACTTGGAAATTAGACAGGTTTATAAATAGATTTTACTTAGAAAGGAATTATAGAAATCAAATGCTAATTTCAGAGAAATAGTCATTAGGAAAAGCAGATACCTTATGCTCTTGGTTTGTACATTATTACGTGTTTGCAGATGTATCAAATTTGAGTCAACGGCTCTTATTAAGGAAAGTCAGAGTTAAATACCAAATATACATTGAATGTCAAATTATAGATTGTAGCTAGAAATATACAGAAACGGAAGACTGTATTTCTCGGAGCTCACATTTTGTGACTTTACCTGCGTGTTTTTGAAGGTTCCGTTTACGTGGGAAACCACATTTTTAATAACCTCCCTTAAGTGGCATGGCACAGACATCTTTCTTTAAAGACAGTTCTGTTCATCGAATATAAATATGGGCACCAGTGATTAAAAAACAAGTGTGTGAAGTATGCACATGTGATGTATTTGAACAGCTAATACACAAGGAAACTGGCTGCTGGAAAAATGAGCCCTAACCCTGGGATTAAGTGAAGAGCCACCGTGCCACCCGAAGAGCAGCCGCACATCCGTCGCCCTGAGCCTTAAACCCAGAACAGCTTTATTGGCTCTAATGTAATGTAAAATTATTGTCAAATTTGATTACCTCGTTTCCCAGCCACGGCTCGTAAGCAGGGGCAGCGTAGGGAGAAAGGGAAGCAATGCGAGGGAAGCGAGACACCGCGGTGGCCCACCGGGAGAGAGGATCCTGCAAAGCGAAACGAAGCTGATGTGCGAGCCTGTTCTTTTACTTAATAGAGCACGAGAATGGCTGTGTAAGACAATGGGAAAGTACACCTATTATATTTTAAGAGTGTTTTCATTAAGAACAATTAAAGGAAACCAAACTGAGTTACTATCGAGGGAATGAAGCATTTGTATGGAAAATTCACTTCCATGAGCTGTGCACTGCCCCACGTGGTGCACCGAGAAATCTTTGGTAAGAGTGGTGACCCAGAGCGGGCACAGAGGCTCCTTTCTGCACTTCTAAAGAGGCGTGCCAGTTTGAGACTTCCCCACATGACTGAGCACGCAGGAGTAGAACCACGTATCCTCCGTGGAAACACGTTCAGAGATTGTTTGAATGGTAGCTGGAGTACAGCGTACTGTTTTCACTCCTTCTAAGATACTGTTCTCCCCAAGAGTCTGGCATCCATGAAATTTTAAATTGAAACACACACGCTCATTACTTTTGACCACAGAATTCATTACATCTGAATTAACTAGCATTCGTAGCCAAAAAATGACCAAATCACCAGAATGGATGTATAGACAAAAATGTTTTTTTTTAAATGCTGTGAAATGTAGGATGTTTATTTAAAACTTTACTAGTGCAAACATTTTTCTTTTAATTATCTTTTATTCTTTTTTTTCTTTCTGCTTTAGTACTAAGTTCAGCATAGGTGTAAACTAATGTTCTCCTTTCGACACTTACATTTAAATATTTGTTGCTTTTTTGCAGTGTTATATGAACTGATTACATAAAGGTTACTTCCACTAAAATGTGCTTGTGTCTTAAAGAACAGTTTACTCACATATTCAATACATTTTGACATAATTACATTGCTGTTTTTGAGCCAACTGCTCCTCACTGAGATGTGTTTTTATCCTTAAGGCTCTTCTTTAAGGAATTAATAAAATTCATGCTCCTGAAACAAATTAATTAAACCTTAATACAGGCCACAAAAGTAACTGAACCATTATATATTGATTAAATTGTCTTAATACATAAAATAAAACTCTTAAGAAGTACATTACCCATTCTAGAAACAGTAAAGAGTTTAAGCTATTGAACTGCATTATTTGCAGTATTTTCCCATTGTTCTGATATATTAAGATAACCAAGTTCATGTGTTTCAGAATGAAATTCCTTATGAATGTGTACCTAGTTTCAGCTAATCATTTTGAAGCCCTTGTTTCTTTAAAAGATCTAATTCCTGAAAGAGCAGAGTCTTAAAATTTCATGAATGATCATTCCATAGTAATTTTAACTCCATGGAGTGCATGGCATTGACACATATGTAACTATGACCTCCACATCTCCTTCATCTGATTTGTTATGTTTCAAAGCATTTCCAAATTTTACATTTATTCAGTAGAGGGCAATCATTATTTTACAAGATATGGGGAAGGGAGAAGAAAACAAGGTCTAGTGGGATATATGTTTGTGCTGAGTTTTTTTTAAAACTTTAAAATGCAAAAAAATATAAGTAAGTTCTGATGCAAACTAAGTAAATGCATGGCCCGTTTTAATTCTCTGTGAGCCAGTTTCCCACACAAGGTTATCTGTCATCACTCAGGTGATGTACTTTGGAGATGCGGTAGAGACGATGCATGACTATTCCAACTGATCAGTCATAAGATACTACGATCATACTACATAGTATTCTTTTTCTAACCATTGAAGATTAATCATTGACATCAGAATCTTGCAAAAAATGAGTTACTCATTTTGATATATAAGACTACATATAATCAAAAGAGATGAGTTAGCTCAAACATCACTAGGCACAGCAGGATACAGTGAAGCAATGCTGTCTACTTACGTTAAATGTATTTAATTTGGTTTGCTACAGAACTGAAAAAATTACCTTTGTTTAAATACAAAATTATTTCACTTTTTGACCTTATGAAATATATTAGAAGGGATAGATTTGGAAATGATCTTCTAAAAGGGTAAAAATCACTGTGATTACTGTTAAATTGTGAGCTTTATTATTGTGTGTGATTGAGACCTTTCCTTTGAAGTTAACTGGCTTTCCTCTCTTTGCCAGGACTCAGGCCAGGTTATCCCCCTCATAGTGGAGAGCTGTATTCGGTTCATCAATCTCTATGGTAAGCCACAAACTAGAGAATTCTTGTTTTAAAAAATGACCACTAAGAATTTTTCAATAAACATATCCTTTTATTTAACATTTCATTCTTGGAAAAGGAGACCTAAAGAACGTGATGCAACCCTCTGTCTCTTCTTTACCTTTAGGTCTTCAGCATCAGGGGATTTTCAGAGTGTCTGGCTCCCAGGTGGAAGTTAACGATATTAAAAATTCATTTGAGAGAGGTAATCACATGCTCAATAAACAAAACATGTTGAACTTTGCGCGGTGTTGTGCGGTGGCTTGTACTGTGTATCCCCAACGTCGTTGTCTTTGCATTATCTTCCTTGTGGATGTTGGAGTACAAAACTATGTAGACTGGCTGAAAAATGACTCCTCATTCATCAGTCTCTGTTACTGGAGGTAGAAAAGCGTATGAGCTTTGTATCTTCCTTCAGCATTTAGTGTGGACATTGATCGTCAAGGACATGAGTCAGAGCAATGCCTGACAGTGTTTCAGCACAGGCGGAGGTGGCCAGCCTAGGTAGAGGCATGTGAGGCGGCCCCTCCTGCCATTCTCCTGCCTTCCTTTGCCAGAAACTTTTCTTTTTCTTACTAACCATTCCTGGGTTCTTTCCTGTAACCTATTTGGTGCCTTACTTAAGTTCATACTTGGCTGTCACAAAAGTTTTACTGAACCTTTAGATGGCGTGTTATAATTAGTAAAACCATATGCTCCAGTGTCAGGAAGATTTAGAATCAAATCACAGTCTTATTTGCTAATTATGAGATTTGGGCCGTGACACAGTTCTTAACTTAAACTTCAATTTCCTCCTTTGCAAAATTACAGGATTTTTGTGAGGATTAGATATAATCTGAAAATGCCTAACTCTTTAGTGATAGCTATTAGTCACTAATGTCCTCATTATGATGATGTGTATTCCATGTATCTCCGGGTACATCTGCGCCTGCCTTCCTAAGTTTGGAGGTCAAGGCAAAAAAAATGCAGAATAGTCATCTCATGGAGAAGATTCACTGTCCTCTCTCTCTGTCTCTCTCTCTGTCTGTCTCTCTGTCTCTGTCTCTGTCTCTGTCTCTCTCTCTCTCTCTCTCTCTCTCTCTCTCTCTCTCTCTCTTCCTTTTCCTCTGGTTTAAACTGGCATAGAGCCCTCTAAAATTTGAAGCTTTGGTGGAAAAGGCAAACTTGAGGCCACTTTGGTTTTTTCCTTTCTGAGTTCTCTGGCCACTCGATGTGCAGAGCAGAGCAGTGTCATGTCTGCAGCTAAGTGTGCCATGTCCCTGACATTGGCCCTGTTCAGGATGACAAGATTAAAGCATCAGGTTCTCGTGCCAGCCACTGCCAAACAGCACTTACTACTTTTCCTTGGAAATCTCCCTGGTGTTTGTTACTTACTTGTGATATGTTTTGGTGAAGTTTTCTCACACTGGACAAAAAATAATAGTTCTAGTGAGTTCATAGTCAGTGATTTCCTGTTCTAGAAGCAGGGAAAAAGGACAACAGGTACTTGATAAACCTTCCAAAAAGGCAGACAGTATATTAAAATGTACTACATTCTTCTTGTGAACTTTAGAAAGGGATAGTAGACCTGTGAATTTTTTAAAAATGGAGTTTGGTTTAAGGCTGTATATTGTGTTGGCCTTCTTGAGGATTTTTTCTCAAGCTACTTCTCAGAATGATATAACAACTTACTATTAAAATATGTTATTATAAAGGTAGATTTAAGATATCCACATTGCATACAGACTCCTTAGTACTATCAAGGATACATTTCAAATTCCTCCACCTGAACTCATAATTTCCCACAGCTTCAGGTAGCTCTCAAATGAGCTGTGAACACCACCATGCATACGCATGCACTTTGAGAAGAACCTGTTTATTTAATTGTGGCTGTTTACAGTGCATATTTGATAGTTTTGATACATTTTGATAACCTTCTACAATATAGCCAGGCAGGCCTCTACTGTGTATTTTTTCCAGTAGGATTAGATGCAGAATATAGTTTTTGAATTCATGTGAAACTAAAATGACCAATTTTAGCTTTCAAAAAAATGTTTGGTTAAATTATAAATCCCACAGTATTTTATTTTAAGATCTGGGTAACTTGTAAGGGAGTATTTGGTAGCATAAAATTTTTTAAAGGCTTAATTTAGCAAACTATTTTTAGGTTAATCATGGGGTAGAACATCTAAACCAATTATTTTAATTTTAGTACCATATAATCTTTCATAAAGCATAATTAAAAGATTCTGTATTTATAGCCACAGCAATGTGTGAGTTTGTCTATATAGAAATATCTTCTTATCGAGAGAAAAAGAGAAAGAGAATCATTGTTCATCTAACTGTTCTTTTTTTTTTTTTTAGGTGAAAATCCTCTGGCGGATGACCAGAGTAACCATGATATTAACTCAGTTGCTGGCGTTCTAAAGCTCTATTTCCGTGGGCTGGAAAATCCCCTCTTTCCTAAGGAAAGATTTAATGATCTCATTTCTTGTATCAGTAAGTGAACTTTTTATTTTTGGTCTTTTTCCCACCAGAATTATTTCACTAAGTAGCTTCCTGGGAAAGGTGGCCCTCCCCTCTAACCCTATGACCACCATATGTCCAAGGTGCCTTGTTTACCAACTGGTCCAACATGAGTCACCCTCCTAGCAGTGACCTCACCCTTACCTGAGTGGCCTTCACTTCTGAACGTCTCAGGCCCCATCTAACTAGGAACTGATCACTTAGTCACCTGAGCAGGTCAGAAAAGCAGGTGCCATCTCCCTGATGGAAAAGAGAAAGCTATAAGCATGAACGTAGAATTTTACTTGGCTTTTTTTGGTTTTGTTTTGTTTTGTTTTGTTTTTTTTGAAACATGGTCTCACTCTGTAGTCCAGGCTGGTCCTGAACTCACTATGGAGTCTAGGGTAGCCTCGAACTCAAGGCAATCCTCCTACCTCAGCCTTCTGAGTGCTGGATTACAGACATGCTCCACTGTGAATTTATTAATCACTTCCTCTTTTACTAATATACCAGCTTTATGCAGTCCCGGGGAATTGAACTTAAGGCCTTGAGCTTGCTAGGCAAGCACTTTAACTGCTGAGCTATTCCTCCATCCCTGGTTCTTGATAATTTTTTGGAGCCAATTTTAGAAGCAGGCCAATTTACCCACCTTTGAATGCTACCTCAAGAAATAAGGTAAAATGGAGTAAAGAATGATTACTAGGATACAGGAACATCAAGTGGTAATTATCTGCCAAGAAGCATCTCCAGCTCATAGACTGTGTAAGACATTACAGAACTAATAATGATCGGCAAAGTAAAGCATCCCTGCTTCAGTGGGATCTTTGGAGAGCACACAAAAGCAAGTGAAAATAATGATACCAAGAGTGAGTTCTGTAAATCTAAAGTGCAGTGCACCTGTCGGTCCAAGTTCCCAGTTAGCGTCTAGGGCTGACTTCAGCCACATGGCTTTTATAAGAATCAGACTTTACTCTTGATGGAGAAACCGCCCAGCCTCACCCCCTCACTGTCTGAATCAACAAGTCCTAATAACTTGACCACAAACAAAAAAGGTCTTCTCATTCCTACTTCCCCATCCTGCATCATCATGGTTTCTCAATAGGACTGTTATAATTCCTTAAATGGACTCCGACTTCTGGAGTTTGTCAGCTCTACCCTGCCCTTACACCTGCATCATTTGCTCCTGTAGACCACTAGTTTCCAAAAGGAAAATCACCGTATTTGCTCTCTTCCCTGTTGGAAGCCTGTTTCAGTGTTGCCTACACCTTGGTCTGGGCAATTCACAGTATAGAATTCTTCCTCTGTCTGATCTCCTCTTCCTGCTGTGCATCTCTTGCCTCCCCTACACTATTTTTTTTTTTTTGCTAAGTTTGAAATATACAGGTTTCCCATCTCCACACCTTTCTTGTAGTCTGTTTCCCCTGCTGTCTTTGATAGCCATCAACATCTGTGGTAAAGACTTAGCCCAAATGGCACTACTCCCAAAATGCCACCCTCCCTACCACCCCAAGTGAATTAATCACTTTCTTTTTTACTAATATACCACCATGTACATATGTCTAGTTTTTCTTACTGTCCTACTTACTAAAAAATCCCTTTGTGTCCTTCCACTAGAGAGAGAGTTGATGGAAGTGGTGAAGAATATAGGCTCAGACAGCCCAGGCGCAAACCCCAGCTCTGTCGTATGCTCACCAGCTGTGAGATCATAAGCAAGGTTCTTAAGCTTTCTGCACCTCGTTTTCCTCATCTGTAAAATTACCAGAATGTTAGTCCATATGTCACAAGGTTGTGAAAGCTAAATGATTTAATGCATGTAAAGTGCCAAGTGTGCCTGGCACAGCATGCTCGATGGGGTGCCCGCAGCTAGCCCCACAGGCCCTGGCGTTCCCCACAGCTTGGTCGGTGTTGCCACCCTAACACTTGTCACAGTTGACTCCAGGAGCACAGTACATGTTCAGCACATGTCTGTTAAACAGAATTTACAGGCAAGGAAGAATCAGGATTCCACCAAAATCTCCTTTGTTGGCATTTGTGCTTCAAGTCCTGCCTCTAGTGGTCAGTTCACAGTTTTTATCTTCTCCACTGGACATCCTGTGTGGAAATTAGGAGTATACCTGTGTCTCCATCCCATGGTTCTTGCCCAGCCTGAGTCATCACAGCAGACCGCTGACCTAGCTGGAAGAAAATTGATGAGGAGATATCTCACTTCTGGAGTTCTCATTTGGCCATCCAGAGATTTCTTTCACATGCTAGCCAGAAAGTTAGGCCTGGAAAAATAATTAGTACTCTACAGCACTTAGTATTTTTCTGGGTCTATGTCAACTTTAACATGTACCAGTTGCACGAAGAGCATTAGGTTACATTGTCAGTTAACATCTTAGAATTATTTCACAAGTTCATGAGTGAGAATACTATTTCACTGCTATTAATAACTAAGTCCACAGGGTCAGAAAGATCTGGGTTTAAATCATAATTTTACCAGCTTTTTAAACTTGGGCAAAGATAAGTATCTAATCTCTTTAAGCCACTATTTCTTTATCTACTTCAGAGAACCTGTGTGAAGAATGTAAATGAGAAAATATATGTGACGTGTTAACATCATGCCCAGCATATAGTAAGCCTGAGTAAATATGTTGCTAGCTGTTGTTATGACTACTGTCACAGTTGTTCCTCCATAATTCAGGTCACATATGCCAATACATGGGTTAACTGTTTACCCATCTATCTGTTCAGTTAAACACATTTGCTTGATGTAATTACCTTGGAATTATTTAGAAATGATGGTGCTATACCCCAGAAGTTCTGTTGGTTCTAGTGTGCTTTTTTTCCAACACATTAAATATTTTATATCAATAAAAGTCAAAATTTTTTTCAAACTCGAAGTTATACTCAGCTAAATAGTAGACCATAAGGAGAAAACTATACACACACACACACACACACACACACACACACACACACACAAATACATACAGAAATACATACAGAAGCATCTTCCTTCCTTTCATGGAAGTGGTGCCTGGGATGCTGCAAAAACAAAGAAACTGAAAAAACATTTCCTCTTGTAGTGAAGCAATGAATTATTTTTAAAAATCAATGGATTAATAAATTTTGGACTTTGATAAAAAATAATCTGTACTGTAAACAGTTGGTCTCCCAGGCTTATATCTTGAAGAGGAAGCAGATTCCCTAAAGTTTAAAGCTGCAAAGGAAGTGTACCTATCAGTCAAGATTTAACTGTTATAGTATCTTTGATAGGACATTAATGTTTTGGTTAATACTCTAGTTACTAATTTATATAGGTGCTGAGAAATTTTGTCAGCCTTATTTTTTCCCATACGTCTTATTTTTAGTGTACAATTTTGCGAAATGAGAGGATTTTCAAAAACATACCGGCGTTAACAACCTCTTTACATAATACTTCCTTCATATAATCCCTTTTCCTCCAATATCTAACCTCCTTAAAAAGAGAGCATTCATAGCTAAATTATTGATTTACCTCAAGGCAAGCATTTGCTCTTACCAACATGACTGTGATATATTTAAATTTTTTCTAGCTTTTCAATTAATTCTTTAAGAATAGCATAATAAGCCAAGCGTAGTGGGGCATGACTGTAATCTCAGGACTTGGAAAGCTGAGGCAGGAGAATTGTTGTGAATTTGAGGCCACCCTAGGCTATATAGTAAGTTTGGGACCAGCCTGGACTACAGAACAAGACCCTGTCTCAAAAAAAATAAAAGAAAATAAAAGAATAGCACAATGCACTCACTAGTCATTGTATCTCCTCAGATATACAATAATATCAATGCATTTTGATGATTTTTAACCAAATTCATTGTCTACATAGAAAACTTTATGACAATGCAAAGACTTGATGCTTGCACTCAAGAGGGTTCACATCTGTGGGAGAGAGATTTACAAATAAATTAGTCTAAGTATATGAAACAGCAATATTTAAAAACTTTACTGGAGAAAGAACCCACAGCACTAGATTGTTTTTTCCAATGTCGTTCTGTAGCATTGCTATAACTGGGTTTGCTTTTTCCCTTTTAAGGTGGTTTATGTGACAATTGGTTTGTATAGGAAGAAAATCTTCCCTGTTCACATTTTCTAGGATCTTACATAAGTCCTTATACTTCCACAAGAAGCCATTCTTACTGTTGCTTTTTGATTTCTTATTTTTGGATTGTTAGGGGTAGAAGTGTGTTGGGGCGGGTATTATCCTGACATGCTTGTGCTTCTTAATCACCCCCATTCTAGAAGCTTACAGAGCCTCCAATGAAAGGGGATTTATCTCAGCATTCTTTTTTTTAATGAACACCATTCATTCCCCCATTCACAACAAGTTTCTTTTTAAAAATTACATATCCACATGAAGACATGGCCAGGACAAACACAATGTAAACTGGCAGTGACAAACTTGGTAGTTTCTCGTCAAAGGGTTGGTTTTGGCTTTTGTTGTTGTTGTTCTTTTGTGGGTTTTTTTTTAAATCATCCACTTTATGAATGGTTTTGTGAATGCTCTGAGTCACACCCACAAAACCTGGGCCCCTTCCAGCACACTCATGTGCCGTGACTCTAAGATTCCCTGTGACCAAAGTTCAAGTAATTACTCAAGTAATTCACGGTTTCTCCTGGCTTCCTTAGAGCTCTGAGCCCGGATGAACCAAGTGTACTTCATTTTGCATAACTTGTTATATTTAGGTGACCAATTGGACATGAGGAAACTTTTTTATAGAAGATTTTTTTCCTGTCACAAGAGCAACCTTCAAGTCATTGTGGAGTATTTGAAAATAGACATGAACACACAGGACAAAATACTGGGCACCATAATGTACCACCCAAAGAGAATCAATGGTTTGTTCACTTAGGCTTTTTCTAGTGCATTTCTATTTCTTTCTAGGCTTTTTAAAAAAAAAAAAAAAAATCATGTGCACACTTTTTAAGCCATAGTGGAGCTGTACTATGCCTAATGTTTGAAACCTACCTTCTTTTTAACTTTTACATTATAGAAAATTGCAAACATCTACAAAAAGAGAGAAGATAATATAATGACCTCCATATTATTTAATTGACCATTTTGAACAATTGCCACTTCCTGGCCCACATTGCTGCACCTGTAACGCTCTGCCATCTCTATGGCATCTTATCAGTCACCTGTATGTATGTATTTCTGAAAACAAAGGATTCTTGTTTGTGTCTATCACGAAACAGATTTTAAATCCCTAAATCACAAGTCCCTCCCCCTGCCTTTTGCCTATTGGCAGATGCACAGTCTTCCAGATAAGAGCTGAGGTATTGGATCAGGGTCAAGTCAGTCACTGTGGCATGGCCTTTTCCCCTCTTCCTCCCTCCTGTTTGTCTAGTCACATGGTCAGCTAAAGTGTGCAAAATTGAAAGACCGCCATCTTCATCTGAAATGGCACCACTGCTACCGCTCACAATAGAAGTCAATCTTTTAACAGTTAATTCTAGGGTTTTCCTAGCATTTGTTTCTAACATAGCTGAATGAATGGTAATTCATTCTAGTTAAAGCTAAGGTCCACCCAAATATATTAGAACATTCTGATTTTCTCTTTTTTATTCACAGAGAGAGAAATGTAGAAAGACACATACACCTGACTGACATTGTTAGAGTGAACCTAAAAGTGCCTTGGAACTTGTAATTCACCTTGAAGGCTGGTGGTTGCACCTGGCTCTCAGAAATATTTGCCTGCTTGATTTTAAATAAGTTCTAAATATGCCCACCAAGGCCTTTCTTTGCCTTGTCTTCATAATAAGGACAACCTTGCATCTTGTGATGTATGTTTTCTGGAGAACTTTTTTGTCATTTTCTGAAGTAACTTGCATTTTTGGGGCCAATTTTTCACATGCATTTTCAGTGAACTGTCACTGCCCCATGCTGTGAAGTTGGCACACTAGCGTGAGAGCCTTCCAGCATGTAACTAAGATTGAGCGAATGCAGCATTTACCTAGTTACGTGAGATCTGAACTGTGGAAGCAAAGCTCAGCTTTTAAAAAGTCCAAATAAAATTCTGATTTTCCTCAATGTCAATTTTTCTGAGGGGAAGAAAAGATCCACATTTACCTCCAGGTTGAGTCTGTGCACAGTCATGAGTCTCCAGCAAGGGATGTACATTAGTCAGTGTCCATTGCAACCATAAACTTTGACCCACGACTGGACTCGAGAGTAAGTCATTTGTACCAGAGCAAAGCTCCTACAGGATGCATGTGGAAACCCTGTCGAGCAGCTGGCCAGGTACAAGTCCCATCCTACCCACAGGACTGAGGCCCTTGGGACAGATAGATTTGCTGCTGCTTCAGAAATGCCAGTGACTCCGTCTCACTTTGATTTACATTTACTGTAGTGGGAGAGAATTCATATTGCCTCACATAGCTTTGTGCAGTCTTTTTGGTGTCTCTCTTTTATATTCTTTTTTCTTTGTGCACCTAAATCTTTTCTTTGTGTCCCACAGGCTCCTCAGTTTTGTGTGTGTGTGTGTGTGTGTGTGTGTGTGTGTGTGTGTGTGTGTGTGTGTGTCAAGAGATAGACAACATAAAATCAACCATTTTCCATGTACAGGTCAGTGGTATTAACGACATTCACACTGTTGTGCAACCAACATCACTGTCTCCAGAACATTTTTTCCCAAACAGAATATCTTTGTCTTTTAAAGAATAACTTCTCATTCTCCTCTCCCCCAGCCCCCTTCATCTTCATACTGCCTCCATAAATTTGCCAATTCTAGGTGCCTCCTGCAGATGTAATCATGTAATATTCATCATCTTGTGGCTGGGTTATTTACTTAACATGTCTTCAGTGTTCATACATGTTGTGACATATGTTAGAATGACCTTTTCTAAAGCTGAATAATAATCATAAATATATTTCACATTTTGTTTATTCATGAATCCATGAACATCTGGGTCATTTTCACCTTTTGGCTATTATAAATAATACTATGAAATCGGTATAAATATTCAAACTGCCCTTAAGAGAAACAAGGACTAAGTCTAGAACTGAGAAAATCTTGAGTTAAAATTGAAGATCTTGGAAGTGCCTGAGTTCTCACGTGGCCTCCAGAGTAACTGGCCCTTTATAGGATTTGAGAAATGTCAAAGATCAAGCATACAGGAAGACTGATTCTTTTTGCATTCTTTCTTTTTCTTTTGTTTTTAACTTTAGGACCTAAAACTAGCTAGAAGCCCTAAAATTCTGTCCCTTGTAGCTGACCTTAACTTCAAAGTGAGGATTATCTTGGGAAATCAGGAGATTTTAACTCCTGAAGCCCAAGATCCTCAGTAAGCAGTGGCAGTAGCGTGCTGTGACCCCTCAGAAAGTTTTGCAAGAGGCCACCAAAGAACAGAGAGGACGGTCAGCAAGGGACCGTTAATGGAGCAAATTATTAATACAGTTTTTTTTCTTGAGTATATTAAACTTTGTAGCTGTTGGGTTTCAACATGAATACAGAATTATACAAACACTATTTTCAGATGAACAACTGGACAGATGCTACCCAATTTCAATACTTATTTCTAAGAATGGTCATAAGATGTATAATTTCACCTCTGAGATGTTTTCTCCACTTTTTGTTGTTTTTGAGACAGGACCTCACTCTGTAGCCCAGGCTGGTCCTGAACTCACTATGTAGCCCAGGCTGGCCTCAAACTCAAGGCAATCCACCTGCCTCAGCATTTTGAGTGCTGATTGCAGCCATGCACCACCACACCCAGCCTTTTTCCACTTTTAAGTTAGACTCTGTAGATGTAGGTATACTAAATTATCTTCTTCTCTTTAACATAAAACAGCAACAACCACCATGCTTTATTAAAAAGTCAGCTATTTCAGTTTATGGGCTTTTAATCAGGCAGTTAATTAGTTTATAGGCAGTTAATTAGTTTGTAGGCAGTTAATTTCTTACATGAAATAGACCTATTGTCTACATATGTAATATTTATAGATGCAAAATTCTTCACATTACATTTTCAATGACTTGTAAAAACCTCATCTCTAAGCATTTCATCTTCCCTCTTTGTTCACTGTGGATTCATAAGTACCACTCAGAGCTTATTTGTATCCTAATGGGACTCAGGGATTGAACTGGATGGAAATCTTGATAATGTAATTATTGAGCTGGGCCCAGTGGCACAGGTCTGTAATCCCTGCACTCTCGGAAGCTGAGGCAGGAGGATTGCAGGTTCAATCCCAGCTTGGGCAACTCAGCAATACCCTGCCTGAAAATGAAAATTTAAAAATGGGTTGGGAACACAGCTCAGTGCAAATGCCCTGGGTTCAATCTGCAGTATGACCCAAAAAAAAATATTACTGAGTTCTTTTGGCCCACATGAATTAATATACCTATTTAATAGTAATAACTTTTTAAAAAGTGTCTTCCTCCTTTTTTTCGGGATAAAAATCAAGACCACTGCCTGAAAAGTCCTCAGTTTTTTTCATTTCAAATTCCTTTACAAATGCAGAATATATTGTATTCAATTCATTGTCACTATAATCACACTTAGTAATTGTAGGTTTATATTGAAAGAATAAAAATATTACAGGAATGTTAATTGCATGATAATATTTTATATACACTCTGAAGAGTTTCTGAAATCATATTTATGGCCTTATTACAGGTGAGAACTGAATTGTTCTTTCCCAGGAAACCTGATAAATTATTTGCTGTTTTGCAAACTCATTTGTGATAAGGCAAGAATCTTCCTCACATATTTTTGAACCTTTTCAGCAGTGCAGAGGAAAAAATAAAATGCACAGCTTGATAATAAGTGGAAACGAGCTGACATCAGCACCCAAAGCTCCGGGAAAACAAGTTTGGCATGAGTAGTTAAGGCAACAGTTTTTAACCTTGACCACAAAAAATAAAAAATCAGGCATCAGCATTTAAAAAAAAATCTGCCCAAGAGATTCCAAGTCAACGATGAGCACCACTGACATGAGAGGAATTGGGAAGAGAAGCTGGGTTAGGAGGATATTAGCAATGGCCCAAGTAAGACCAGTGAGGACCCTGGCACTGAGATGTCAAGAGGTAGAAGCAACACATGGGTCAAAATGGAGCAAAGACATTACTGTGAGAGGGATGGTTACCTGAGAGTGGATGAGGCTGCCACAGGAGACAACCAGGTAAAACTCTGGGGGTTTAGCCACACATGTGGAAAGGAGAAAGTTAGTGATAAAACAAAAACCCCTGGGAGAATCAGTTGACTGTTGTCAGAAGCAGAGGATAGAGAATTTTCAAGTGGGATTCATGAATGCCTCAGGAGCAGTTAAGAACAGATAGAAGGATAGAAAAAATATAGAAACCTTGAAAAATACTTTCAAACATTTTTCTTGGAAATAACTTCGAAACGTATGCTTTGTAGATGTCTTCAAAATTGTACTTTATAAAGCTACTTAGGTTCCATGAAAAGTAACCAGACTTAACAAAGAGAAATTAGAGTCCCATCTTTGCCCTCTCTAGCCAGCTGCCCTTGGAGACCTGTTACCACAGCTCACTCTGACTTGTGTGCCCTGCTGACTGCGTGCACAGAGTTGTTGTGCCCACTTAGGTGCATAACAAATGTGAAAATATTGTGCATAAGTACAGTTATGGAGGTAACAGATTAGTAGCTATCTACTTGTTTTACAAGGACATTAGTATTGAGATGTTTTAGACAATATTTTTTCTTAGCAAAGAGAGAAAATAAAACTAGGTTGTACCTCCTGGAATTATTACTCTTTTCAAGGAGCTCACCAGCTGCCAGAAAGATGGGATAAGGAAATAGGTAGTCACATTTGTAGGTAGGAGAAAGCTAAAGGTAAAATAATTATAAGCATAAATTTTACATGAAGGCAGTAATTTTATCATTAGTGTGCTCCTAATGCTTGATTCAGTGAAGGAAACTTAATAGTCTCTCCTAAATTGTTTAAAGAGATTGAAGAAAAATAACATACAAGGTAAAACACACAAGTAAAATGCTATGGTAGTTTTGATAAAGGGGAGATTTCAAAACCTGGCACATTGTTGGACCATCGTAACAAATATATGATAAATATATGATAAATTAGTGAACAATTTCAGCTTACATGCATTGAAAAAGAACAGAAACTGTTCAAGTGGCATAAAACTTAGAGTTAACATCAAGGAAAAAATGACTTTTAAAACTAAATTCCTCAAGGCTCAGATCATGGGAGTCAGAGATGAATCAGAGGAAGGGCCCGCGTGAGCAGTGCACATCCAAGTGATCCCCTGTTCACTGTCCTGATTACAACCGCCTTTTTCCAAGGGTAAAATAATTTGTGTTCAGATGGGTTCCTGTAACATGTGAACTACAATGATCTGCCTCAAGTGTGGATGTTACAGGGTGCTGACCATGTTGTTTTTGGTCTGCAGGAATAGATAATCTCTATGAGAGGGCGCTTCACATCCGCAAACTCCTCTTGACCTTGCCGAGGTCGGTCCTGATCGTGATGAGGTACCTCTTCGCCTTCCTCAATCAGTAAGTATCGTAGCGCCCTGCCAAAATGCCCATCTAAATTCTCTCTGTGTTCTTCAATCCGATAAATGTACACGGGGTTCCATTTATCAGCAGGGTCCAAGAAATGAATGATGAAATATAGACTGAAGGTTCATTTTTCTACTGTAAATAAAGGTCTTTGTGTGCTAGAGGAAAGCCCTACCCTAGATGGAGATTGTGGCTGGCCATAAATGCTAAAACATCTAAATACTACTGAAATAGCACTTCCCAGGGAAATGTGTGTTTTTTCCAACTTTCATCTAATATCATCATAAATGTTTTTTGTTAAGATAATATAAACCACTTTTCATCGCAGAAAATTTCTGTGATTTTTAATGTCACATGCAGAGGGATGGAAGGGAATTGTAGGTGAGACCCAGACACAAAAAAAGAACTTCTGCAAATTTGCCACAATGAGACCAGGTCATGAAGAAAATATTTCTAGAATACTTTCTAAAGCAATATAACAGAAATATTAGTCACTACCTAATTTTCAGGAAAACTTTACTATTTTGATCTAGACAACTTGATTTTTAGTTCTATTACTTCCTGATATATGGGCGCCATTAAAAGAACACCTTCCCCTGGGTATAGAGAAGTGCAGGGAGAGTCAACGGACTGTGTAGGCTTGGAGAAATGCCTTCTCTTTGGGTGCAGATTCTCTCCAAAATGAGGATTTGTTCTCACCTCTGTTTCACTGGAGTTTTTGCATACTCAAAGGCCATGCAGATTTAGTATAAATCTGCGGACAAGTCTTAAAGTCACATTGTATCAAGTTGGCCCCAACAGCCAACCATCATCCAGTAGGCAAATGCTGGTAGGGAACCAGAGAAACGCAGCTCCACTCTTCACCTGTGGGGCCTAAAACATCCCTAAAGACAGTACAGAAGTCACTAGAGAAAATCAGCAGTACCTGGAGAGATTGGTGTACACTGTATTTAGGTTAAGTAGACACTGTACATTTACCTTCAAATACGTCTAGTCATCCAAGCAGATGCGCAAATCCAGCAGCTTTCCTTCCTCTTCACTCCCAGCCCTCATTTCTGCGGTCCTCTCTGTGCTGTCCCTACCAAAGTGTCCTAGGCATACCTGAGTGAACACTGTGAGCCAATTGGAGGCTACTAAGTGAGAAAAGCAGTCTAAATTAGCATGTTTTCCAAGTCTGAATATAGCTCATTGTGCATTTCAGCAGTTCACACAGCTGACACTGCTTCTAGCTGTCCTGCCCAAAGACGATCCCTGCACGCTGCCCCCTGCATAGAGGGATGGAGGCCCGACCTCCATGCAGGGTGCTTGGAGCAGAGTTTGAGGAGAGATGACTAGCTGGGGCTGTAGCTCACTGGTACAACACCGGCCTACCATGTGGGACCACTGAGGGGGAAAAAAAAGAACAAGGAAAGTTAGCTAATTTTTTTATTATAAAATCAAAACTTAAAGGTGATATGAACATTTTTATATCAGGATTTTTCTCTAGAAACCAGCACTAAAGACCTAGAAAGATTAAGTGTGCATTTCCCCACTGAGCTCAAGCTTGTCTTTTGAAGATTAGACCATTCTTGTTCTGAGCCTTGCTGCTCCTCCTGGCTCCCACATTCTAGAGGATCTGTAACATGACCACTTGCTATGGTGAACTTTTTTATAAGCCTGCATGCTTGAGAAATGGCAGAAGGGGAAGACATATGTTAGCTTTGGAAATTATGCTTTTGTGTTTTCTCCTTCTGAGACTATCTGATTTCTAAAAAAGGGTTAAGTATCGTGCCAGGTGGTATCTTTGTTTCTTCGTGTCTGTTGTCATCTTACAAAGGTAGTTTAGTCTCCTTCTTCATGTTCCATTTGTCATCTGTTCACTTGAAATTTACATTTCCTTTTAAGCCTGACATTCTATACACTGAGAGATACCATGTCTAAACTCTCCCTCGAATAGTTTTCTCACCATTAGATGTGTAGCAACAAAGAGCTGAGTTATTTGGAGTTGCCTGTAAAAAAATATATATTTCATAAATGTGCATTGGATTGAGTTTAGAAATTAGTAGCAGACAACTAGAAAGTTCCCCAAGGTTCACCTGCCTTGAGTGGAATGAAAAATTAAGGTTTCTTTTCTCCTCTGTGCACTTTGAATGTCTTCTGTTGTCTTGTGATAAAGGCGGTTACTAGTGCTGGTAAACGTCTCCACAAGCAGACTTTAAGGCCTGGACTTGTTATTTGCTTCCTTTTAGTAGTTAGGAAGAAAGCGGGTTACATTGCATTTTATTCTAAGCATTCCTGAAGGCTTTTAGGAGAAAACTGAAATCTGAGATATAGCTCTGTGGAAATGATTCTGTCCCTCACAAATTTACCTGAGTAGCATTTAGAGCCTGACCATAAAATTTACAGATGAGAATCATAAGTTGATCCTGATCTCCAGTGTAGTAAATATTACATAATAAACTCTCTTGAGATTTTGAAGTGTCACTTAATTAAACAAACAAACAAAAAAAACTTGCATTCCCCTCTCAGTTTCTACCTCATTGAAGGTCATACTTCATGTTACTTTCTTTAGAGTTCGCTATGTTAGCTTTAAGTGGGATAAAGCATCACGTTCTTCTAATAATAAACAAAATAAAGTATTTTTACATCTCAGTTTTTAGAATACAATGTATCTTATTAAACATGTTTCCATTCTTCCCTATGTTCCTTTCCAATTTCCTCAAGTCTTTCACAATATAGCGATGAGAACATGATGGACCCTTACAACCTAGCCATTTGCTTTGGCCCCACGCTGATGCCCGTCCCAGAAATACAGGACCAGGTGTCTTGCCAGGCACATGTGAATGAAATTGTCAAGACCATCATCATCCATCATGAAACCATCTTCCCAGATGGTAAAGAATTAGATGGCCCTGTCTATGAGAAGTGTATGGCTGGAGATGACTACTGGTGAGCTCAAGAACTTTCATCCTTGTCCTTCATGTATGCCTACATACATGTGTGTGTGTGTGTGTGTGTGTGTGTGTGTGTGTGTGTATGTGTGTGTATTCACATAGATATCAGCTAATTTAGGAAAAGGAGCTTTGCAAATGCCACCAATGCTTCCAATTTTTAAAAAGAAGAAAAAAATGAAAACCGAATAGCAATAATATTTGGAATAAATGAGGACACTACCTTCCATGGCAATAATTGCTTTTTATTATGGAAACTCATGTTTGTTCCTCTCTTTTCCTAGGATTGTTTTTAGATAAATCTTCTCAATCATGGCTTTTATAGAGAATAAAGGTTATGATATTATAGAGAGCTATATTAATTATTACATTAGATCAAGAAAAGATAACTCAGCAGATTTTCTTTCTCATTCATAATCAGATAGTTTTGATTCCATTTAAAGTATTTTTAAACTATCATTTTAAGGGACATCTGTGAACCAAATATATTTTTATTATTTTTTATTCTCACTTTCACTAGTAAATATTATAATGACAGTAGTAAAGGTCATTATTTAAAATTTATATATTGATATATTTGGGAATAAAAATTTTCAGTACATCAGTATAGCCATTCCCTTTCAATATAAAAACAGGAGCAGTATCTTTCATTAAATATTCCTAAAGGAGGAAATCCTAAAATGTTCACTGTTTGAAATTTGCTGTAGGAGTTTCATCCAGTTCCTGAGAAACTATGCATTAAAGGAAGCTTCAATTTCTTGAGCTCCTGTTTTATGCTAGTTACCTGGTGCACATGAAATCTTTTATTTATCATAAATATTTTGCTGCAATAAGAGAAGCCAATAACTCTGCTAGATTATTAGTAATAACTAGGCAAATGAGGACATCTTGGTCCATGTTCTATTGCTATAAGCACCCCATAGACTGGGAAACTTACAAAGAAAAGAAATTCAGAATTTACAGTTCTGAAGGCTGGGAAGTTCAGTAGCAAGGAGCTGGCATCTGGCCATGCCTTTCTGGCTATGTCACAGCATGGTAGCAATCTGCAGGTACAAAGCAGAGGAACAGATATGCCCAGGTCTTCCTTCCTCTTCTTATGCTATTAATTCCAGCATATTCCCCTTCACCTCATGAAACTGAAATGACCATTCATGGGCCCATCCACAAATACCATCTGCATGTGAATTTGGAGATTAAGTTTTCAACATACAAACTTTAGAAGAAGCATTCAGATCACAGCACCAGCTACACCTGATTCAAATGTCCGTATGAGTCTGTCCACTCAGCAGCCTCTGTGTACCTCAAAAACTGCCTTGTGAACTCAGGGTTCAAAGCAGCTGGAAGAGACGTGTCCAAATCCTTTATGTTTGGCCACACCTAGGATAGACTGCATTCCCATTTCCGTACAAGGATTAACCAGACATGGGACAAGTAGCTGAAAGATCGAATATAACTAACAGCACTTTTCTAAAAATTAAAACATCGTATAATGCTTACAAAAACTGTGTTGACTCCTTCCAAAAGTGCTGCTTTCTAAACTAGCAACAAATCACACTAGATTCTAGTAATTTTGGACAGAAAATTCAGTTCAGAGGTATTTACTTGAGTGTTTATATTGAACAAGTCACTGACAGTAGATTGGCTGTGGGACGGTAAATGAATAATACTTAGCCCTGCTAAGTTACATACTTTATTTTCATTTTCATTTGTTTTAAGGCCAGTGTCAAAACATGTTTAATCATTTCCAAATATTAGAGCCCTATCAGTGAGCTCTGCTGTCTTACACATTTTATCAGAGACCAAGTATGTGGACCTCTGGTCATTCTTATTTGATAAGTTACATTCTAGAACATATTGTAGGTTTTCCTTTTTCCAACAGGATAGAAGATTATGTAGTAATCTTGCACTCCATAACACAGGGTATTACAAGACTAGGTCATAGTCTGGAGCCAGGAACCATGTGTCCTTCTGTTTACACATAGTGTTTTCTATGGTTATTGCACATCTTAAACAGAAAATCAATACTATGGCCATTATCCTGGTCCTCTGCCACCAGAAACATAAATGAGTTTTCATAGTAGGGACAGGTTTGTACTTGTGGCCAGTGCATTTTATCAGTATATACTGAGGGAAAGATAGTTGCGGTGTTAAAGGGTATGCTGGAAATGGAGACAACAGTGATGATTCCCACAGAGATATGGATGGACACATGAAAAGAAATGATGGAAAAGATGCTACTACAGTCAATTCAAAAGAGAAATCAGAGAGCCATGAACTTACCACAGTAGCAAAAGAATTGTGATTTGATATTTGATAATCTAGGTTGTGTGTAGGGCAACAGTCCAATAATCCAACATATGCTACCTGAATTCAACTGATTTGCAGTTCCATGGATAAGAATTATTTATAATGCTATCAGTTTTCTATAAATCAGCCTAGAAACCTAGGCAAAGATACATGTGTTCATGAACTAGATCATCAAGGAAGGCTGTAGCATTCCATCACCTGGCTACCTAGTAACTTTTTGGCCATTAAAATTCTTTTTTCTTGACATAGCAGTTCTTACATTTTTTCCTGAAGTATTGATAGAACAGATTGTCAAGGAAGGCTATAGTATTCCGTCACCAGGATATCCAGTAACTTTTCTTCTCAGTAAAAATTTTGTATTTTTTTCTGAAGTAGCAATTATAAAGTTCTGCCCACTTTAGTTACACACAGATTTATCTTTTTCTTCACAGTGACAGCCCATACAGTGAGCATGGAACATTGGAGGAGGTGGACCGGGATGCCGGCACAGAGCCCCACACCAGTGATGAAGGTATATCATGTGTTCATGCTCCTACAAAGCCAGCCTCTTGGTCCTTCTTTGAACAATTGCATTAAAAATTTAATACCTACAAAATAATGTTTATAAAATATGTGTAGGGTATAAAGAATATTATAATGAGCACTCATGGGACCACCCTAGATAAAACACATAACACATAACATTCAGTTCTATCTCAATTGTAACTGCTCTATGTGTTTTTTTTAACTGTCTCATTTCCATTTGTGTTTTCTTGAACTTCCTGTAAATGGATTCCACTAATTATCAATATTTTCTCATGAGTTTTCTACTCAGTATTATTATGCTCCTGAAATTCATCCACACAATTGATTTGAGGTATAACTGTTTATCACTGTTCCTTTGTATATATTCTAGTCTAATTTAGTCCATTTTTGATAAGTATGGGAGAAATTTCCTGGTTTTTGGTCACTAAGGACAGCACTGCTATGAACATTTTTAAGATATCTCCCTCTGCAAATGAAGGTTTTCCAGCAGACACCTGTCAGTAATCATGACTTCAACTTTACTAGGTACCATCATCTATTTTTGAAAAGAATTATAACAATATCCGCCCCAGCAGAATACCAGCTTTCCATTTGTACATCTTCATCAACACTTCATGAAATATTTTTCTTTTTTAGCTCTATTAATATAAAATAGGATCTAATATGACTTTAATGTGTACTTCGCTGATTCCTAACGAAGATCTTCTTTTATAATGTGGTGTATGTCTAAGAAATTTTTAGTCCTGGAAGGCCAACAGGTTTGGGAAAGAGCTACATGTAAAGAGATAGTTCATTGCAGTTCCCAAGAGAAAAGGGCCACCACGTAACCAGGGGCCACAGGGGAACTACTGGCATCTCCAGGAAGGAGAAGGATAAAGGAGTGGTTATTGTGGTTTTCCTAGGAAGAAATGGGGAAGTGGGATAAAATCAGGTTGGATAGTGTAAAGATTCTCGGTGTGCTCTGGAACATGGCTGCAGTCTCAAGTTGTAGGTATGTGACCCTTAGCTGATTAGGGCAGGGGGTGGTGGCCTGAAGGAACAAAGGAAGTGGCTGGAGTTTGGCTCTGGATTGGTTTGTATTTAAAAAGCTTGCTCAGAGTGAGGTGTTATCCCCTGTAGGATTTGGTGAACCCTATAGGGACGGTCAGCAAGGCTCCTGGGGATAGGATGAAAATAAAGGACACAGTGCACACATTGTATGTGTTGTGATCTTTTTGTGTGAAATCCCTATCAAGTCTTTTGCCCATTTGTCTATTGAGTTCTCTAGACTTCTATTGTCTTTGGTTTGGTTTGGCTTTAGTTTTGTTTGTTGGTTTGGTTTTTCCCTCCCTGCTGGGCATTGAACCCAGGGCCTTCTCACCCAGCCTTTTGTTTGTTTTGTTTTGTTTGTTCTTATTTGATTTGTAATGTTCTCTGTGGTCATTTACTGGATATGAGCTCTGCCAGTGTCTTCCGGGCTGCCACTCACCTTTTCATATGCTCAGTATGCTGTATACTGAGCATAGCTTCAAGTTTATCATACGTTCGTGTTGACATTAGGCCCAGTGCTGTATAGCACATTGGTTTGGTTTGTTGTTTGTTTGGTTGGTTGGTTTGGTTTTTTGTCTGTCTGTCTGCAGTCCTGGGTATCAAGCCCATGTCCACATGTGTACTGGACAAGTGCTTTATCACTGAACTACATCCTCATCCCTTTTTAAACTTTATGTTGACGCAAGGCCTCACTAAGTTGCAGGCTAATCTTCAATCCTCCTGCCTCAGCTTCCCAAAGAGCTGGGACTTACAGGTGTGTGCCGCCATGCCCCAGCCTGTTTTGAATGTTCTTAGGAATCCCATACTATTTTCCAGAGAAGCTGTGCCATTTTGCATCCCCACCAAGAGTGCACAGTACTTGCACTTTCTCCACATCCCAGACAACTGTTGCTATCTGTTGTTTTCATGGTAGCCGCCCTTACGTGCGTGAGGCAATGTTTCAGTGTGGTTTTGATTTGCATGTCCACAGTGACTAGTCATGTTGAGCACTTTCTCATGTAGCTAGTAGCCATTTGCACGTCTTCTTTCGTCTCATATTCTTTTCTAAATCCTTTAAGGTTTGGTTTTTCGCACATAAGTATTGGTCCACCAGGAATTTATTCGAGAATATGGTGTGAGGTAGGGACCAGTTCCTTTTTTTCCACAGGGACACACGGCTGTTGCAGCATTGGATAGCCTTTCCCATCTTTGTCATACATCAGGTGTTCCCTCTGTGCAGATCTCTTCCTGTGCTCAGTTCTTTTCTCCTGGTCCACCTGTCAGTCCCTACACCACTGGCTTAATCTCGATATTGAGTATTTAGCAAAGCAAACTTTGAGTCTTTCCTTCTTAACAGTTCTTGCTCCTTTGTAATTCCATGTAAATTTTAAACTCACTTTTTCAAGGCCTTTTATTTGCTTTGCTTTCAGTTTTGTTTGTTTGTTTTGTTTTTTAGATTTTCAGTAAGTGAGGATAGACTCCAGAGATCCATGCATACAAGGCAAACACTCTACCCCTAAGCTATATCCCCAGCCCTTCAAGTTCTTAAAGAATACTAAAACAGAATGCCCTTAAAAAATCTCTGGAGGCTTTAGACCACAGTTCTACTGACTTTTATATGTGTCAGTAATGTACAAAAGTGATATCACTACAATCGTCAGTCAAATCCATGAAGACGAAAATTTCAAGTTTCTTAATATCTACCAATAAATTTTATATTTTCTCCATGGAGAACATTGTTTTTCAGAGAGAGAGAGAGAGAGATAGAGAGAGAGAGAGAGAGAGAAAGAGAGAGAGAGAGAGAGAATGTTTTATTAGGGATCCAGCCCAGGACCTTCACACAGACCTACATCTCCAGACCACTTCTTTTTAATTTTTGATTTTGAGGCAGGTTCTCACTAAGTTGCCAAATTGCATAAACTGGGCTTGAGCTTGTGATCCTCCTGACTCAGCGTCCCAGACTTTTGCATAAATTTAGTTTTTAGCATTAATTTTCAATACTTTTAAGATATAAATTGTCAGTTTTCTCTTGTTACCAGTTTAGCTATATGCACAAGTTATCTTCCTCTCTTTAGCTATGATCAATCTGCATTAAGCCATCCATTGAATTGTTTTTTTTATTTCTGTTCATTCTACTTGGCATACTTTCACGCATGTTGCTTGCATTTCTTTATAGTCTCTTTCTCAATACTGATAATATCAATCTCTTGTACTGTTTCAGATTCTTCTTAATATATGTTCTCAATTGTTTGTTTATTCTTACTCATTCTCATTTTCCAGTGTCTCTTTTTCAGTTTTGACATATTTCTTGGGACTTAAGGCTCAACTGAAGATAGACCTCTCCAGTGGTCTTTCATTTCATTCCACTGGGGCACAGCCAGGCGAGGGCAGCACTGAGTCTTTAGCTTGAGGTTTTCCTGGGCACCCCGGTGCTGTAAATTATAACTGCAGAACTGCCTGGGGACTGGAATGTGGACGGAACGCTCAGAAATGATGTGTTCCAAGGTTTGAGAGAAGTTACTTACTTAAGAAGGGAGTGCAAGTGTCAGGTAAATGAGATGGCTATAAACTGTGCAAAGGTTTGGATGACCAGTGTTTTGGAGAGTTTTAAACCAGTAGTTGTAGAAGAACAAAGTACTGTTTAAACTTCTAGAATATTACAATGAAATCTCTAGGACAGTGACAGTGTGATTAAAGGAATCACAAAGGCTCCAAGGGTCAGGGAAGGAGAATACACACAGGCCAATAAGCAGGATTTGTACTTGTTACCTGGGTGGAAGGGCTGAGGATTTGGGACAATGCCCTTAATGTAAAATCTGACTATGTGTTCTAATGTTCTATTCACTTCTCTGGGGTTCCCATTTTTTATCAAGTTTTTGGCTTTTACTGTCCTTACTGTCTTGGTAGCTTATTAATATAACTATAACAGTTGTTAAAAAAAACTTTTTTATAAGTTAACATTTGTATTGATTTTGGCAGGAGAATAGGACTTTGTTTTTTCTCTACATGGTCCTTTTCTTTTTAAATGCTACTTCTTCTCCAACTGTTTCTTTGCTTTCTCCAGTAGCAGGAGAAGCCAAGACAAAGGCCCAGCCATTTCTCTTCCAAAATAGCAGTCTCGCTGCCAAGCCACTGGCCAGCTGGTCTTACCTCTTAACTGATATAAAACAGATGAGTTGTTGAGTGGTCTTTGTTTTCCGTATCATTTTGATCATGGTCACCTGATTTTGCTGGAAAGAAAAGAATTTACTTACAGAGGACAGATATTCTGCTGTACAGCCAACCTCCTCAGTCCTGTAACTAGAATATTGATTAACTTTTTGATCACCAGGTGTTATATTCTTCTCTGGCCTATTAATAGAAAGAGCACCTTTTCTTTTGAAAAGACAGGCTGTCACTGAACAAAACCGTCTTCTGCAAGGGCAGTAGGTAACAGAAGGAGGAGGGACAATGTCACAGATTAGCTGTCACAGACAGTAAGATTCCCGTGAGAAATTAAGATCTACTAATGTTTTATATAAAATTACATGAAAAAGAAATATAAGATTTGATAGCACAATGCAACCAGGTTATGAATCCTGCTGAATTTTCTTCCCCTTGTACCAATTATAAAAGCCTTGCAAGAAACCAAGTAATAATGCTACACCCTTACTCGTATTATTTTTGGTATCACAGTAGGAGCATTTTACAAAGTCTCTGAGGCACTCTGTGTGAAGGGGGCATGGTGCAGATGCCCTGACATTGATTTGCCATGCAGTGCCTACACTAAGATGTGTAAATAGCTTATTGATTGACACTTGATGATGCACTGGCTCTCAGGGGAGTAGAAAGAGTCAAAATAATGAAATTTCTCGAAATTATTAGCTGATGTATGAGAATCACCAGTAAAATGTTCTTCTGATTCATTTGGTCATTATTTTATAACCTATCTATCTTTCAACAAAATAGGCAGAGTCAGAGAATCCTCTTGCTAATTGTTTTCAACAATAGAAATTAAAAGAAAAAATGATGGCCATAGAAGTCATGATTATGAAATTGTGACAAAATATATATCTGTTAAATGAATAATCTTCCATAGTCCTTGGCCAGCATCAAGCATGGGACTGAATGGCACGGAAGAACATTAACAGCCCTATGTTCATTTTTCCTTTGGCATAATCTGTGTAGATTGTATATCATGTCATGTGCTGCTATCTTAATTTTTAGTACAAGCAAATATAAATACATGGGTAGTTTAACACAAGAACTTGCAAATTATATGTCCTGTAGTTGTTCTTAATAACTCTTTGTCTTTATTCCTCCATTTACATGCTTATTTCTGTCCTTTGGGGAAACTGAAGGACACATTCTGGTATCGGTCATCTCAGATCAACCAAGACCGATTCTTTATCTGCAAGTTTAGCACAAACTGTAAAGTCATTTCCTTTAAATGCAAAGTTATATCTTCTCCTTGATGAAACCAATTTGTAGAAATGAACTCTCATGTAAACTGTTTAAGTAAAAAATATGATTGCAGAGGAAAAACAAGTGTTAACACATGATCTAAAATTTACAGCCAATTGCTAAAAGACAAACTTTTTTTTAAAAATTGCTCTCACACCTTTTACTTGCAGGTTGTAGTATTATGACACTGTAATCTAAACTATAATGTTTACCTCAAACACTATCTACTAGCAAAAGAATGGTGTATTTTTCTTTGTTTTTTAAATGCTTTGGTGACGTTTACCCGGGCCTTTAAGTACAACAGATACTGAAAATATTGCAATGAACTTGGGGAAAAATAAAATCTTTTCAAATGGGAGTATTTGTTACCAAGGGAAATAGAAAACAATTTCCTGTGGAAATTTGGGCAAGTAGGTTTTCATTTATTATGTGTGCAGATTCTAGGGTATTTTCAAATACATGCCCAACTTTTTGCAGATGAGGTATTCCTCATTATGTAAGTATATTTCCAAAAGTATATACATCCCTTCTTTAGCACTTTTTATTTCTGCTTATTATTGATTAGAAGTTTATTCAGCTGTGCTTACAGCAGAATTGAGGAAGAGGTGTTGGTGGGAGAGGAGAAAAGAGCTCACAGGGCCTGGAATTGATGGCCTTCCTGCCTAAACTGACTCACAATAGTATCCATTACAGTGCTTTAGCTTGTCTTCTTGTATTGGGTCAGAATTAGATCACAGCTGAATTCCAATCCCGGGCCCAAAAATTCAGTATCTTCCCTTTTTTTAGGTTTTTATGAAGATCATTGTAAATTTGTGCGCTGTTATTACCCTCAGTGGTAATGTCATGTATGACTGGAGTACATTGTCACAACTGTGAAACTGGTGACACAGTCCATCTACCAAGCTCACATTTTCTCCAGTTTTTCATGCATTCATTTGCATCTATTTAGTTGTTTACAGTTTTATCACATGTACAGATTTGTATAACCACAGTCATAGTCAAGATAAACAATTCCATTACAGGGATTGCTTGTACTACCTTTATAGCCGTGGCCACTTCCCTGACCACAGCACTTGGCAACCACTAATCTATATTCCATTTCCATAATTATGTAATTTGAAGAATGCCAAGTAAGGCAACCCACATTTCCGGATCCCCGTTCTGGCTAGCAGAAACTTTATTCCCCTTCTTTTCCTCATATATTTTTGCCAATAAACTGTCCTCTTCACAACCTGCCAAAAAAAGGAAAAAAAAAAAGGAAAATCCCATGTAAATGAAGTTATAGAATATGTAACCTTTTGAGATGTGGCTTTTATCATTATTTTTTCTTTGAATATATTTTAATCTCTAGAAAAACACAAGTTCTGAACCTGATCTTCTAATTTGGGTAGAGGGCAGTTAAGGCATGCTTTTTTCACAATTAAGATCCAAAATTTGTTACTATGTGAAAGAAAAAGTTGACATTACTTTGGTAATTTAAAGATTTGATAGTACAAAAAAATGACAAGATTAAGAGTATTCAAATAGTATTTGGGTGGTTTTACTTGATTAAAAAATAAAATAAGGTAACCAGACCCAGTGGCACAAGCCTAACCTACCAAGTCTCAAAATAAAAAAAATTAAAAATAGGCTGGGATATAGCTCAGGGAAAAGGCGCTGGGTTTGATCCCCAAAACAACAAAAAAAGGTAGTGGAAAACGTGTATTCTGAGATGGTGATTTTTTTCACATGATATGTGGTATTAATATGTTGCAAGGGAGTTCCATAAATGTCAAAAAACACCGAAGCAGCTGTGGAGAAAGTTATAACCAAGGGGAGATTTTATATATTACATTGCAAAATTAAAGTATTATTTGCTAGATTGTCATTAGATCTCTGGTAAGAGCAGTGGAAATTAAGATACAGTGTTCAATTTTTCTTTGCCCCCCACAAAAAACTAGTGACAGCCAGAGAATGTTTTTCTGTATCTCAATTTTAACTGCCTCTGTTTTCTCCTCTTTGATGATTTTTGTTTATTACCCTGTCCAGTCAGGATATGAAAAAGGCCTGCTTGATCTCAAGGCTTTCAGATAGTACACCCTGCATCCTCACAGCCCTGTGCATTTCTACTTTCTGGTGTGCTTGTTACAGAATGTGAGCCAATAGAAGCAATTGCCAAGTTTGACTACGTTGGGCGATCGGCCAGAGAGCTGTCCTTCAAGAAGGGCGCATCCCTGCTGCTGTACCACCGAGCATCTGAGGACTGGTGGGAAGGCAGGCATAACGGGGTTGACGGGCTCGTGCCCCACCAGTACATAGTGGTGCAAGATATGTGAGTATCCCCAACCTCAGCTGCCGGGTGCTATGAGTAGAGGACTCCAGCTACTGCTATACTGCTCTAAAACAGACTTTGCAAAGTCTTGGCAGAAAAAGATATTACAGAGAGGAAACTGCTGAGCTGGGCCCAGTTCTTTACCCTCGTACTGGCTCTGTGCTACTGGAACTTCAGGACCAGCAAGTGGTCATTGCTCGAACTCTTCCAAGACAGTTGGAGCCACAACTATAGGGACATATCTTTTGACGTTTTCAGGGTCTGAGAAAAGTACCCTCTGTGAAGAATGGTTTTTGAGAGCTGAGGTGACACTGGTCTTTTCACAAATAGCAGTGCTGCTCTCTTGATGTCTGTCTATTGTGTCAACTTCAGGTTCCCAATGGGGAGAATGACTTACAGTATAAGGGAGTCACCTTTAGGATTTTTATTGTTGTTTTAATTGTGCTGATGAGAAAGCTCTAATTTCAAAAATATTTAATGACATCGGGAAAAGGCTATATTAAATGAAAGAAAAGCTTATAAAATAATACGTACAATATAATCCCAGTTTTTACAAAGTATTACCAATCTAAGAAAAGGAAAGAAAAATACACTATATAAAATGCATGTAAGTAATGATTTGGTATAAATTTAGAAATGTTAAAATATGTAGATCAGAATCCAAAAATATTATGTGGGTATGTAGATAAGCAGACATATATATCTTAAAATACAGATATCCACAGTGTTAATGCTATGTGCATGTGCCCCTATACATGTATATCCCAGGGATAGAAAAATATATAGAAATATGCAATATAAATAAATATGTAGAAAGAAAACTCTAACAGTAGTTTTTGGAGGTTGTGCTTAACAAATGGCTGTTATTTCACTCTTTTTTGGTATATCTTAAATTTCTAGTTTACCTGCCACAAAATTGAACAATTTTAGAATGAAAAGATACATTAATAAAAGAAAGATAGAATGCCATCCCTTATTTTTTTTGTACCCACTCATCTAGCAAATGGCCCTCACTCTTGACTCTCACGGTTTCAGGGATGATACATTTTCAGACACTCTGAGCCAAAAAGCTGACAGTGAGGCCAGCAGCGGTCCCGTCACTGAGGACAAGTCTTCATCCAAGGACATGAGCTCCCCAACAGACCGCCACCCTGATGGCTACTCAGCCAGGTACATAGAGTCTGGTAAATGGCCACCACTGCCTTCACCTTGCAGCACGCTTGTATCCCATGTGACAAGCTCTCCTGTTTTTCTCTTTTCTTGTATGGATGTCTAGACAAAGAAAAAAAGGAGAGCCACCCCCTCCAGTCAGGCGTCCTGGCAGGACCAGTGATGGCCACTGTCCTCTCCACCCGCCACATGCGCTTTCCAATTCCTCAGCTGATCTGGGGTCCCCAAGCCTGGCCAGTCACCCCCGTGGCCTGCTGCAGAACCGTGCCCTCAACAATGACAGTCCTGAGAGAAGGCGCCGGCCCGGCCATGGCAGCCTGACCAACATCAGCCGGCATGATTCCCTCAGGAAGACTGACAGCCCTCCCATCAGAAGGTCTACATCATCAGGGCAGTACACAGGCTTCAATGATCACAAGCCACTGGATCCAGAGTCGATTGCTCAGGTACGATGCTTTTGATGGAATATTGTGCGTTAAGTCCCTGGGGGCGGGAAAGGGGATGCGAAGGATTTGTATTCTGTGTCTTAGTTTTTGAACACAGCCAATCAAAGAAAATGAGCACATTCTGTAGTTTAAGGCCTGGCTGGGAGTCTCTGTTGAAGAATCATTTGTTACTGGAAAGGCCCAGTCTTATCAACTTCATATTCATGTAAACAGAATCAGGGTAAAAATGTAGAAGCCAGGACATTCAAGCCCTTCACTGGTGAAACAAATCAATTGAACCCTTGATGGAGATTTTTTTTTTTTTGTAAAGGGTACAATATCCATATGTGATCACCACCATGTCCTAATTTATTCATCATTGGAGACTAATTTAATATCATATCTTGGGGGCTAGAGGAATGGCTCAGCAGTTAAAGTGCTTGCCTAGCAAGCAGTAAGTCAAATGCCAAGTACCCGAGTTCAATCCTCAAGCATCACATAAGCCGGACATGGTGGTGCATGCCTGTAGTCCCAGCACTCGGGAAACTGAGGCAGGAGGGTTGCAGTGAGAACAAGGCCAGTCTGGGCTACAGAGCAAGACCCTGTCCTAACAATAATAATTATATTGTATTTTGGCTCACTCATTTAGCAAACTCTGCATACATATTGTATGCCATATCCCATAACTGGTTTTATAAATGAAAAGATTAAAAAGTACCTGCTGCCTCAAGGTGCTTGCAATAGAGTGGGAGAGATGGATATGAAAAGCAGTTACCAGTGTCCATTGGTATAGGATTATGCTCCAGGAATGGGGAGAAATTCTAGGAATATAAAGAGGCGTTTTAGTCAGGCCAGGGCAGGTTTTCTACCCACCTCCTATAACACTGTTCTTTTTCATTAAACTGTAATTTAATGTTTAAATTTTAAAATGTTGGCATCTTAACCATCTTTAAGCATACAATTCAGTAAAGCATATTCAAGCTCATGTGAATAGGGCTCTAGAACTTTTTCATCTTGTAAAACTGAAACTATTTATTAAACAACAATTCCCTACTTACCCTTTCTCCTGCCATTGACAACCACCACTCTCTTCTTGCATGAATTTGACTAAATCAGATCCTGCATGTAAGTGGAGTCATACAGTATTTTTAATTTTGTCACCAGCTTATTTAACATAATGTCCTTAAGTTGCAGCCTGTGACCAGATTGCATTCCTTTCCAAGGCTACAGGGTGTCCGGTTGTACATGTATACGTCTTGTTTCTCTATTCCCTCACTGCTGGTGCACACTGCACCCTAGTGAAACAAATGCTTTGTAATTCCCTCTTTACTATCTGAAATATACTGATAGAGGATATGCGTGATTTAAAAAAATTAAAGCTCAAAATATAAGTGAAAAATAAAAGGAAATATATAATCAATTAAGGGTATTGCCATTAATTGTTTAAGTCCTTTTCCATGAGGTAGAGTGTGACAATTCAACACATGTACGCAATGTCTAATCAGCAAATAAGGGTAATCAGCATTTCTGTCTCTAAAAGCTACGTTTTTTGTGTGTGTTTAGATGTTTCAAACCCCTTTCTTCTAGTTCTTTGTTTAAAATAAAATACACTGAGGACTATAGCACCTCTCTGTGCTATAGAACACTTTATTTCTAGAAAATGTGAATAATTCACTACACTGGAAGATAAGTAGTACGTTCTTTTTACTCACATGTAGTATTTCCATAAATGAAACAATTAAAATATATATGTTGAGCCTATCATGATATTGTATGCCTATAATCCCAGCACTGGGAGAAGCTGCAACAGGAAGATTATAAGTTGAAGCCCAGCCTGGGAAACTTAGCAATGTAGAAAGACTCTTTTAAAATAAGAAAAAAAATACACACACACACACACACACACACACACACACACACACACACATATACATATAGATATCGTTGGGGATATAGTTTAGGTTTCAATCTCTAGTACCACAAAAAATACATTATGTGGAAGTATTAAGGTAATTCAGTTAATTTAAATTCCATGAAATCTGTTTCCATTAATAATGCCATTTTTTTTTTCAAAAAGACGACTCTAGGTCATACAATTCCCATCAAAGTGAAGATAATATTGACAGCAAATCCATTCTTAGAAATTTAGCATTATGAAAAAATAGTTTGTGTTTTTATATTGTTAGCCTACATTACAATCAGAGAGGCATTAAACCAAGAATAGTATTTATTTAGGATAGCAGAGCACTGTAATGGGAATACATTTGCAGTAGTGATCTATGAACATATGCAAAGATGTTAAGGCAAGGGGACATTTTTAAAGGTGAAGTGGACTGCGTGATTGTGAAGAAGTTATCCTTACCTATAAGGACCTAAAAACAAAGGCAGCATCACAGCCCCCAGCTTCATTATTTTTGCAGGGGTCAGGCTGTAACAAAAGTGACTCCATTTGATTCTGACAACTTGCATAACGTAAAAATGAGTCAGAAATTATATAGCAAGTTGGTAAAATAGTGTTGACTGTCCCTATCATCTGCCTCAAAAAGGAACTAAAGTAAAAAGTAACTGTGATCCAGCTGGAACAACTACAGAAGCACGCTGAAGATGAGCTGGGAAGTGGCATGATCCCCGCAGAATGCGAGAGGTCGAGACAGCACCAGAGAGAGCATAGCCAGGGTGCCGCCTCTCACACTAGTTCATTTCCCTAACCAAATCAGAGTCAAAAAAGGTTTCTTCGTACAGGGAAAAGGTGAGCTGAAGACCAGCCGCAGCAGCCTTCCCAGCCCTCACAGTTAGGGTTCCCAGAGTTCCTGCAGCCATAACTGCCCCAGAGCAGGAGCTCACATTGTACACCCTCCCATCTGCGTGACCCAGGCAGCTACGGCCACAGCACCATCTTGAAACTGGAATTTCAACTAGTGTGTGTTATGCTTGGGAAGCTAGTCACCACACAGTATCTTCGTTTTTGAGTCCTTGTTATCATTCACCATACTCATGAGTGGCTACAGCACCACCAGCTTAGCTGCTCAGAACCTAATCCCAGAAAAAGGCCAGGATCTCAGGTTCTAAGCCCACACCATGCTTCCACCTCAGAGAACAAGTAAATGCACACAGAGGGAAGCTGGCACACAACTGATGGAGCGTGGGTGCCCACACTTGACCAAGGGCCATCCAGAAGCAGCTTTGCCTTTCTCCCCAAGATAAGCTTGCCGCACAGCCTGCCAGCCTGCAGCATCCATATAACCCTGGCCCAAAAGACAACGAGGCACAAGGCGCCCCCCCCCCCTTGGAAAATCCACTACACTGTTGACCAGTCTACAATAACATGCAGCTGTTAGCTCACAGTGCCTGCTTGCACCCAGGCTTGGGCAGATGTGAGCCAGGTGATAGCCCCACATCCCACAAAACCGTGTAATGCCACTGACATCACAACCACCTCTAGTCTAGGCCAGTGATACACCTACAGATATCACTGACAAGAACAACTGAAACCACTGCACAAAAATTACACATCGGTGTCCATTCAGAATCAAAGCAAGCACACAAGACCCAGCTAAAATCCTAGTATTTGTGCATAGGAACAGTCTGGAAAAAATAGTATAAAATTAGAAAAGATGACTGTTGCACTAGATGTACAAAATAGCAATGTGAAAACAAAACATGAAGAAGAATGTGAGCACAGTAATTCTCCACCAGCTGACACTACGCAAAAGGAGATCTACAGAATGCCTAAAGACACACTCAGACTCTTAAAGGAGCGTGCAGTGAGATGCAAGACAATAGACAATTCAGGGAGATTTATTTATGATCTGAATGAGAAATTCCACAGAGAATTAGAGACTGTAGAAATGAACCAAGCAAAAATCTTATAGCCAAATAATTGAATGAGTGGAATAAAAAATACAATTGAGACCAACATAGAGATTAAATGAAGCAGAAGAAAAAACTTCTCAACTCGAAGACAGGTCTTTTGAATATGAAGCATCACTAAAAGAGCAGATATCCCCACATTGGAAATTCCAGAGAGAGGACACGGGGAAAGGCGTAGACAGCATATCTCGTGGAATAATAGCTAAATACTTCTCAAATATGAGAAAAAGATGAACATCGAGGTCTATGAAGTTGAAAGAACCCGAATCAGACTCAGTCCAAAGAGGTCTTCTCCCAGTCGCATTGTAATCAAGTGATTCTAAAGTAGCAAGAGTAAAACATCAATATGAAGAAATCTCCATTAGATTAATAGCAAATCAAATTTCCCAGTAAAAACCTTTTAGGAAACAATAAAATAAGATACTTAAAGTGCTGAAAGAAAAGAACTTCCAGATAAGAATGCTATACATCACAAGCAGTCCTTCAGACATGAGGGAAAAATAAAAATCTTCCTCAGAAAAGCAGAAACAGAGGAGATACATCACTACTACAGTATTCCAAGAAGTAGCTAAGGGAGTCCTACAACTAGAAATGAACAGGGAACAGCTACCATTGTGAAAACAGGTGAAAGTATAAAACTAGCCAATAGTGAGGATGTACAAATGAGGGAAACAATCAAATTTTAATACTACAGACCACCACCAAACCACAAAGATTAACAATAGGAGCAGAAGAAAGAACAAAGGACATGTAAGTCAATGAGAAAATTCCTAAAATGCCAGCATTAAGTCCTTACCTGTTCATAATAACCTTGAGTGTAAATGGGCTAAATTTAGTGCAGACTCACATAATAGATTTAAAAGACAACTCCAATTATATGCAGTAGAGACAAACAGACTTAAAGGGACCTAAAAAGGTATTTTATGAACTAGAAGTCAATAGCAAACAGGAATAATCTTTTTTTTAAAAATCAAGGCATTATATCAAAACCATAGAATAGATTGATCATTATATAATCATAAAAGGAACAATAATGATAAAAATAGCCATTATAAATATAGATGTACCTAATACTAAATTACATAAATAAGACCAAGTATTATTAGAGTTAAAGGAATATACACACTCATACAATATTTGGGGGCCACAACACCCCACTTCCATCAATAGCTAGAGTATTCAGGCTAAAAATCAGCAAAAAAGCATTACATTTAAACTATATTAGATACAAAATGGACCTAACATACATCTACAGAAAGCATTTCATCTAACAGCTACAAAAGACATGGTCTTATAAGTACAGCACATTCTTCAGGACAGACAGACCAAATGCTCAACCACGACACAAGCCACAAGAAAGTAATAAAAACAATTAATTGTGCCTGTATCTTCTCTGAGCACAATGTAGTGAAGTCAGAAATAAACAACAGGAAATCAACTGTGGAAGTATACACATACTAAATATTGGAATTAAGCCATATACTCCTTAATGACCAATTGCTTCATGGAAAGATCATTAGAGAAATTTTAAAATTTCTTGAAACAAGTGAAAATGGGAATATAACATACCAAAACATTTGAGATACAGCAAAAATAGTACAGAGAAATTTATAGCAATAAATGCCTACATCAAAGTAAATTTCAAATAAACAACCTAATAATGCAACTCAGGAAACTAATAAAGGAAACACCACAAATTTAAAATGAGGGGCTAGAGGAATGGCACAGCAGTACTACCTGGGTTTATTCCCCAGCACCACATAAGCTGGGCATGGTGGTACACACCTGTAATACCAGCACTCAGGAGGGCAAGGTTAGCCTGGGCTCGAAAGTGAATTCAGGACCAGCCTTGGGTACAGAGAGAGGCCCTGTCTCCAAAAATATATTTTTTAAACTGTTGAAGAAATAATAGAGCAGAAATAAAGTTGAAACTAAAAACGACCAGCAAAAATTCAATTTTGAGATCAACAAACTACAGACAAAATGGAAACATTGTTACTGGTACCACAAAAAATACAAATGATTATTAATGACTTTTATGAGCCGCTGTATATACACCAACAAAGTGGAAGACATGGAAGAAATAGATAAACTCCTGGATCAAATCATGAAATTGAAAATCTTAACAGACAAGTAACAAGATTAAAGCAGCCATCAGAAATTACCATCAAAGAAAAGCCCAGGACTCAGTGGCTCCATTGCTTAATTCTACCAAGCATTTAAAGAACTAAGCAACTCATACCAATTCTTTTCAAGTTATTCCAAAAAAAAAAAAAAATGCCAAGAAAGGAATTCTTCCAGACCCATCTGTGTTGTACTAATACCAAAAGCAGAAGCAAACACAGAAGCAAACAGATGGAAAAAAATCAGTTATCAAAAGGGAAAGGTGGAGGTGGTTTGGAGAGAGGATGGTTAATAGATAGATGTGTGCAGTTGGCTTCAAGGAATAACTTCTAGTGCTCAATACCACTAAAAGCACTACAGGTTGACTATGGCTGATGATAGTTAATTATATATTTTTAAATACTTAGTAAAGAATATTTTGACTGCTCCAGTGCAAAGAAATGATAAGTGTGTACGCTTTAGTCTGGTGAGTACACACTGTATACATGTACTAAAATGTCAGATTGTAGCCCATAAATATGTACAATTATTGAGTCAATAAAGTTTTTAAAGATTTTTAAGAATTAGGCTTGGGTTATAAACTTGGGATTTTTACCTGTATAAATGTCTGAAGAGAACATTTCACAAATTGAAGAAAATTAAAAACAGTTCACTACATATAAACTGCCCAAGGCACATGCAAGATATCTTGTATGTCTGGCCACACCCCCCAAGTCTCAAAATGCCCCTTATTATGATAATTTTTTAAATACCCACACACCATAGTATAAAATGGATGGGGCAGTACCATATCCATTGAGATGCACTGGAATATAGCGTCAGAGAAAGGCTTGAGAAATTTTAGCAGTCAGCCAAGTTACAGTAAGTGCTCAAAAACTATTTGGTGAACCCAGTTTTTTTCTTTCATTTCTCTTTTTGAGAAATTATTGTAATATCTAATTTATCCTAACCCTTACCATGAGTTGATACAGAATTCTTTCATCAGTAAGTGAGCATGCAAGGTCAAGACCACCAGAAAGCTGCCTTGTATCTTAAAATGCCAAAGGATGGGGACTGGAGGAATGGCTCAGCGTTTAAAGCACTTGCCTAGCAAGCACTAAACGAGTGCTAAGTGCCTGAGTTGGATTCCCCAGCACCACATATAAAGCCGGGAGTGGTGGTGAACGCTGGTAATCCTAGCACTCAGGAGGCTGAGACAGGAGGATTGTGGTGAGTCCGAGGCCAGCCTGGACTCCATAGTGAGTTCAGGACCAGCCTGGGCTACAGAGCAAGACCCTGTTTCAAAAAAAAAAAAAAAAAAAGGCAAAGGATGGATATCTGCTCCATGAGCCATTACATCTTGGTCTCTGGAACATTTAACATCAAACTAATTCGACAAGATGGCATGATGTTTAGACACTGCCACCTGTGAAGTGAAGATACGCATGTTCTTTGCTGGCCTATTTTCTTCTACATTAAATGTATAGTATTCTGTTCATTAGTATGAATCATTAGCCTGGTCTTTCCGATTCTGCTTCAACAGGATATTGAAGAGACAATGAATACTGCTTTGAATGAACTCCGAGAGCTGGAGAGACAGAGCACAGCAAAGCATGCCCCGGATGTGGTGCTGGATACATTGGAACAAGTGAAAAACTCTCCTACCCCTGCCTCTTCCACAGAATCTCTCAGCCCTTTGCACAACGTCGCCCTCAGGAGCTCAGAGCCTCAGATTCGACGTAGCACTAGCTCCTCCAGTGACACAATGAGTACTTTCAAACCTATGGTAGCACCCAGAATGGGCGTGCAGCTGAAGCCCCCAGCCCTTAGGCCAAAACCTGCTGTACTTCCAAAAACAAATCCTACTATAGGACCCGCCCCACCTTCCCAGGGTCCAGCAGACAAATCTTGCACAATGTAAAAACCAGCTGAGCAAGGTCATAAGGGGAGGTGATTTAGAAGAGAATGAAATGGATTAGTGACCAAAGTCAGTGATCCATAACTTTCCTTAGTTATGTGCTTATAACTGGACATCTTTTGGCTTTTCTATGTTGTCGAATGTAATGTCTAAGACTAGCTAAATTAACACGGGCATTTGTATTTTGTAATTTTTCTAAATAACTGGACATATGTCATTTTAAAGACAATAGAAACACTTAGACTTACTTGAAAATTCAATGCTGCACCACTTGTAATGAAGGCAACACCGCTTCCCAAATTGCACAGTGCTTCTGATTTAGTGTAGCCCAGGTGAGTCAGAAATGCCTTGAGCAGGAGAATCCGAGTTCCAGGTCCAATTAGAGTAACCAGCATTGGTCTGTGGCACTTGGAATAATAGCTAAAAGGTGTTTGTAGCATTGTTGGTAACTGACAGTGAACACCTCTGATTCCACCCGGAGCCGGGGTCCAGCCCTTGTAAAGACTTGCATTTGTAAAGGCGAAATGCTCCCAGTGGGGCGTTCGGCCCATGAATTGAGTGGGTTGAATGATTACCTCTTCCACAATAGCATTCCCGGGGTCTGGGCTGGAGACCCTAAAATGGGTAGAATCTCACATTATTGCTTATTTTGAACCTGAGAAAGAAGAGGGAAACGTCATCTCCAGTGCTACTGATGTTACTCCATCTATGAGCATGATCAGACCCTGGAGATTCCCAAGTTCATCCCAGGCATTTACAAAGGACTAGGATATTCTAAAGACTTTCTGGTTACATCACACACTTCTACAAGGACCTAGTGTTCAGTAACTGCCTAGAAGATATTTTTATCTCCCTTAAATCCCTGCACTCTCCTTTGCAGAATAAAGAATGTGCACCAGACATAAATCCTTGATTCAGTCAGTGTTCTCTGACTAAATTATCGTGGTTCTATTAAATAATATACCACAAAGGCCTGATGATCCCAAGTTTGAAAGACCAGTTCTCTTTGTTTTCTCTTTTTGAGCTGACCCAGAACTGGCTACGGTACTTGAGTAAAAGCCATGCTGGGCCATTGTGGGAAGATTACCTCATGGTTCCAGGATGATTTCCTCACAACTTTGTACCTTCGACTTCTTTATTTTTCCTTCTGTCTTTTTTTTTTTTTTTTTTTTTTAGTATGGTCTCTATGTAACCCACATAGTCAACTAAGCTTAATTAGGGACCCTCTTTCTTATATCCAGCACATAAACAACTTGTCTTGGGCCTATATTTTTTGACTATATTTCTCCTTTATCTTAAAATCTACTTTTGTTTTGTTGAGTTTGGTTATATTGGTGCTGAGGACTGAACCTAGAGCCCCATGCATGCTATGCACACACTCTACCACTGAGATATATTCGTGCCCCCAACAAAGTTCTCTTGAATGCATTTGCTTCTACTAAGGCACAAGTACCAATATCCTACCATCAGTATCTGATATCACCTGAAGACCAGTGAACATTTTATCCATGCCATTATTGAACTTCATGATGAAGAAAAATGTATGCCTCTGAACAAACTTATAACCACTCTTGATTATGTCTAGGTTTAGTTTCAAACTGGCACCCAACCACATGCCACCTGAGAGTTCCAAAATAGAGACTTCATCAGCCCGCTGGTGAATGCATCATGCAGCAATGACCCGGAAGCTAGTAAAATGAAAATCATTACTTTATCTCTACCTCAGTTTGCCAACCTTATCATTCTATTACAGAAAGAGAATAAATTAATGAAACATTATTACCTTTGAAAATCACATTGTTGGTTGCTTATCTGTGGCCTAATGTCATAAATGGATTGGAGAGTGAGTTTTCTCCCCAAGTATTTTCAAATATAGTGAAGTTTTAAACCTCAGAATTTTCAGGACAATATTTCTTGTCCATTTTTAAAAACAAGGCTGAGCTCAACATCCACTCAACCTCTGACCATTCTCTTGAGTTCAGTTGTCATTCAGACCTTTAAACACCATGGAGACCCAGCCAGGACTGAGATGTGAATAGCACTAACTCTTTTAGACAGTGATCCTTGAACTCCCTGAGAAAACTGAACTTTACTAAATAATCTCCCAGTTCTTTGAAACAACAAGGATTCTTAAAATCATTTTTCTTCTTTGATGGAAAAGATGTTATAGAGGGCGTGAAAGAGGCAGGGGTGTTTTGGATTTATTTTTAAATGTTCTTCCTAAGCTTTAATGTTATCTCCTTGCTCCAGCCAGCTCATTCCTTCAGGCATCTCCCTGGAAATCCTCCCCAAGGTCTTCTCTCCCATCATAGTTGATGTTTCCAACAATGATGGGAGCAATGCCTTTCTGCCCACAAAAACATGACTCTGCCGCCTTGGCTTTTGGAGGACATACTTCAGGGAACCCCTCAGAGACCAAGCCAATTTTCAGAAAATAGCTTTATATGCTTCTATCCATCCTTTACTCTGTTTCCATCTTTTCTCCTTACACTCCTGTGTCACCTCCAAAGTTCTTTATTTTTCTTCTTTCTTTCTTTCTTTCAGTTGCAAGTGAAGGGTATGACCTGTGACTAAGGGTTCAGTTAGTACTTACCTATCTTTACTTTACTTAGCAGTATTTAGCAAAAGTCTTCTGATTCCAGGGATAAGAAAAGGTAGCCACTTCACACAGGAGCCAACTTAATCCCCTGGAAAATACATTAAAAGCTTCAGCTGTTAAGAAGGTTCACCAGGTACACAACTTTCTTTAGGGCTGTAGGTGCAATGCCCACACGGCAGGGATAGAAAAAGAGGAAGATAAGAAAAAGAATAAGTCGTACAGATGTCATCCCATTTTAAAGAGCTTGGCAGACTTCATGTGAATTTTGAAGATGAGTAAATTAGAGTTCTACACAGATTACCTGACTGAGCCTACACAAGAATATGCATTCACAGCCAGTATAATTATATGTTCATGTCCCATCCATAGGATTCACAGATGTAGATATATCACATGAGCTTTTTGGGTTGGGTTGGGATTTAGGGACTGGATTATTAGGATACAAAGAAGGTGTTAATACTTAGTACACATTTTCCATTGAGTGTTATGCAAACTGTTTTGACCTATTGAGTGGGCTTTGCAGAGCCCCATGTTCATGGTCAACATCGTTGTCCACGCAGTTTTACCTGCCTTCAACTGACCTTGGTGCCCTTGAGCCATCGGCAGCGTAATCTGCAGAAGGGTCCCATTTAATCTGTCACAAACAGTTACCAATGGATATAAAGCTCCAAGGATCAAATTATATCCTTTAGAATTTTCTGTGTACTTTCACCATTCCCAAAAAGATATATTTATAATTTAATCAATAAGAGAATAGTTTGGTAGTGGCATCCAGTATCCTTAGCATAGAATGACAGAGCCTTTGAAGTCTAAAACTGAAAAAAAAAAACTGTAATCCAATAATTTTGCCCTTGAAATCCAAAGTTAAGCAGTCTATCAGTCTGTTCAGGGGGATTAGAAGACTTCATATTTGGGTCAGTACTAATGTACTTCTGACCACAGCAGAGAGGCCATGAATGCAGAAGTGCACTTGGGACTCAGTCTTGTTTTCAGCATCCATCCCAGAGGCCCTGGACACGGGGTGCTTAGAGCTAGAGGCTCCAACCATGTCCAGAGCCCTCTTACTCCTGATCACTCCTGAGCTGAGAACTCAGCCTCCAGCTGGGCTGGAGCGTCAGGCTTGGTACAGGGTGAGTGAGTTTGGCATGGATGGGTAAAACAGGCTGGAATTTGAGCTTTCACCCTAGTATTCTTTCTTTGGGGAAAAAAAAAGTCTTTGTGGTATAATCGAGTACCTGTATAATCGGCTACCTGTATCTTTAAATTATATAGGGAATTTTGTATGTTTAAATAATTGTACTGGGTTCCATAATGATTACCTTAGAATCTATTTAGTAAAACAAAAATATATACACTGTACATTTGTGAATGTCCCCCTTTATAGCATCGATCCAAGTTCAGTGTGTAGTGTGATGGTTATTATAGATACTTAAAGTAGAGTAAGTGGCTGTGTAACAGGAGAGACTGCTATTTACCTGCGTACGTAAGGGTACCTCCTGCCCTCATAATTAAATCAGTATTGTCCTTTCCTGTCACCTCAGTCATCTGCAGTACCGGTAGCTCCCCACTTGTGACTGTTACCTACGTGTGTCAATGTACATCTGTAGTATGTACATGTGGAAGTGCCTTTCTATTTTAGAGGACCTTCGCCTTGCTCCTGTACTGTTGCCCACGCTGTGCCCTGTCTTCCTCCTCGTCCACTTCCTGTTGCCCACCTGGGTGTCGTGAAACGTCCTTTGCTTTTTCTCAGCGTCTTCTCCGCCCGCACCTCCCGTGCCTCGGTGCTCAGTCGTGTCTGTCTTGCACCTTGTCAGTCATCCAGCTGTCTCGCTGTCCTCGTAGATGTGTTGTGCCTTTCTCGCCCAGCAGTGACCATCCCCTGTCGTCCACTCGCGCACTGCTGCCTGCCATCGTTTGTCCACGCTCTGTACTGCCTCTTCCCGTTACACGCCCTCTCCTCTGAGGTGAAAATAAAGGGGGGTGCTTTTACAGTTCGGAAAGAAACAAGTTTCATTCATCTGTTGTGACAATGCACTTTTATGTATAGTACTGTACATTTTGGCATGTACCATTACAGGCTTCAGTAAACAGTCGGGTTTGTTCTTCACGGTGTATCTTTATAATAAATAAGATAGTTCTGACCGCCTTTGTCTGCTTGCAGTTAGTTTGATGCTCTGTGGTATCTTTGTTCCTTTCCTTTATTTTTCTTCTTTCCTCATCACTGTTTCCCCGCCCCCCCCCCCCCAGAGCTAGGTCACATTAAATAATGTGAAATTTTAACTATGAAAAAGTTATTGTCTAACTTTATTTTCGTTCATGCATTTAAAAGGGAGGCATTGGGGCTGGAGGAATGGCTCAGTGATTAAAGTACTTGCCTAGCAAGCACTGAGTCAAGCGCTTAGTACCCGAGTTTGATTCCCCTGCACCACATAAGCCAGGCATGGTGGCGCATGCCTGTAATCCCAGCACTCAGGAGGCTGAGACAGGAGGATTGCCTTGAGTCCAAGGGCAGCCTGGGCTACAGAGTGAGACCCTGTCTTAAAAAAAAAAAGTGAGGCATCATGCACAGCACCTCACCCAATAAGCTACAGTTGTTCTAGAGTTATGATTTGCCCACTCCTATGTAGCAAAGGAGAAGCATTGAAAGAATACAGTCCTGAGTACACACCAGACTGCAATCTTTCCTTTGAGAAGTATTCAAACTTTTTTTTCAAAAAGTTATTATTTTTATTAGTGTGTATTTGTAATACACAATGGTTACATTAAACTTAAGGCATAGTTATACATAATAAGACTTCTCAGTCTGATCTTTAGTTTCTTGTTCATCAATTGAAATCTAACCCTTAGGAGCTGACTCTGCTTACAGTCTCCCCAGGTATTAATACTTTTTCTCCAAACATAAAACCTAATTCTTGAGGTCAAGCAACACATAATAGTTTTATAAAAGTGTATTAGTCATGCACCAGGCTGAATATTGTCTAGTGTGTGGAGTTTAAAGAATGATGTGCAAATCAAAAATAACTTGATTGAAACATAAATACAAGAAGTACACAAATCATTTGTGTAATAGTTTTCACAAAGTAACACACAAGGGCTTGGAGTGTAGCCCAGTGGTAGAGCACAGGATCAGTGTGCACAAGGCCCAGCGGTCATTCCCCAGCACGCACACACCCATGCACACACTCAAACACACATCACTAATACATACCCCACTCAAATCAGGAAATAGCACATTACAGATCTCAGAAAGTACTGTGCTCACACCTCTTCAAAGTTAATTAGGATCCTAAGGAATCATTCCCTGGTTTACTTGTGCCTACCATTTAACTTTCTATAAATGGGTTCGTGCAGATGTAGTTTTTGTGTCTGGCTCTTTTTGTTGAAATTTGTGTTTAGGGGTAAGGGATATAGCTTAATGATAGAGAGCTTGCCAAGGAGATCAGCCTCCAACATCAGAAAAAAAAAGTTTGTGAGAGTCATCACTGTTATATTAGCCATAGTGTTTGCATTTTTATATGTAGGAGTCTATCACTCTTACAGTACTTCCTAATTAAACTTTAGGTATTGTGTACAGAAATCTTTAGACTTTCATAAATGAATGAAAAAAACCCACTTATTACAGGAATTGTTTTCCCAAAACCTAATGGAAGAATACTGATCTAAGCCACTGACTAGAAGGCCTACTTGAAGGAAAGTTGGTTATTATTTCCAAAACAACAAATAAAAAAACTACTGTCCACTGTACAGTTTTCCATAAACATTCCCACGTGACACTGAAACTAGTATAAAATTTTTTATATGTTGTAATTCTTTTATCCAAATCTGAATCCTTTTCTTCAGTGGCCACTTTGGGACCACAGAATTGGATTTAGAAGTTGCCAACCAGGAAGAAATGCCCAAATCAGACATAAAATTGTTCCTGGAAAGACCTCACTGTTCTGCATCCCTCTTATGGCTACTCCCCAGTCCTAGCATCTGAGCTTGCCATGACCCTCTGCGTGTGCCTGCTTCCCTCCTCCCTCACCCAGATATGAGAGTTCTATCAGGTATTACTGGTTGTTAGTTATATTCTGAAAAGCTCATAACTATGGCAAATTCCATTCCATAGGACACCTACCCTCATCTGGATTATGAAAAATAAGAGTTTACCTTTGGAAAATAATCACTGATGCTCACCAATTCTTCAGTAGACTTTTATATGTTTTTACATGGTGATTTTATTTTTAAAAAACAATTTGCTTCTATAATGAAAATCAGTTGTTCTATCTACCGAGGTCAACCCCAGCTCTCATGCTGGGACTGGGCTAAAAATCATATCTGTATACATAGAGGGTGGGATACATGGGGCAGGGGAGGTAGCTCTACTTGGAGTCGTAAAATAACATGCTTTATTCAACATTAAGATCTTGAATTAGAAAAAAAAGCACGGCCCAAGAAATGTCCATATCTAGGATATCTGTGATCCAGTTGTGGCAACAGGTGAGTGTACTCCTAGCCATCAGCTACCAGGTGCGCTCTTGAAGGCATTTGGCTTCCTGTATAGCTGAAGTGATGATTGTAGGTGAATAGTCTCTCAGTGATGATGTATTGAACTCATCTTTTGTCCCTGACATATGTAGGGAATACCTTACATAAGACATGTTGCCTTAAGTGAAAGTGCAGGATCATGTCTGTCAGCTAACGCACAGTGAAGCCTCCTCAGTCACCAGGGAGCAGATTCAAAACTGAACTGTGACATGACACTAGCTTGAATGCGACATTGGAAGTTCTAAGCCTTTGATGGACTGCATTCATTTTTTAACAATGGCAACATATAAACATGTAAAATACAAATTACAGTTTGAATTTTGATCTGTGATCTGAGATTATTACATTAGTAACTGAATATTGACAGATGTGTCAGAGGAAAAGGAAAAAATTTTAAATAACCGAATTCTATTACCTGGCCTTAATTCAAGCTCAGACAAATTACCAATCCATGCCTCAATTTCCCACTGAAATTGTCTTCTGATCCTTACACTATGTATTTTTTGGCAGAGTTGAACTCCTATTCAGGATGTGTATGTCTCAATATGTAATTTTTTTTTCAGTGCTGGGGATCAAACCCAGGGCTTTGAGCATGTTAGGCAAGGGCTCCACTGCTGAGGAATACACCCAGCCCAGGAAACATGATTTTTTAATGACTGCACAATATCCCAGCACATGAAGAAAACACACTTTATTTAGTCATTTTCCTATCATTAGTGAACTTGCTTGCACGTTTTGTTTTCTCAACTGAATGTTAGTTTGTGGTAAGCAGCTGTCTACATATTAACTATCTTCAGACAATTAATTTCACACCGACTCAAAAAATAAAAACACAGAGGGCATGAGTGTCTCTAATGCTCATGATAAATAATGCCAACCTATTTTCCAGAAAGACTGCACAAATTTATGCTTCTGCTAGCAATGTGTAACAGTACACAAGCATAAAACATTGTTATTTGTTTTTTTCTCTATGGAAATAGGGGAATGATAGCTCCAACCTAAATTCTTTTCAGTCTTCGTTAATATGCAAACCAACATCCCTAGTGTGCAGACCTCAGTTTCACTCCCCTCGATGATCTGAACCTCAGATTTCTCTACTGTCTCAGCAAAACATCAGCAAATAGAGATTTTCCTAAGGCGTCTTAGACTCCACAGACCCAATAATTAATTCCATTTTCTTTCTTTCTAAAACACATTCTGAGCACTGCACACCCAATGTACTCTTCTTTATCTCCACTTTAACCTGGTTTCATGCTTCACTCCCTCTCCCTCCCTCTTGCAGTGACCTAGATAGAGCTCTGCACCCCCTGCACCCTCCTCTCAGTGAGACCTGTGCTCCCGCTAGTCATCTTTCTTACAACTAAAAAACTACTAATCGTTGGGAGCATACCACATATCAGACATGGTATTAAACATGCTACATATTAACCTCTATGCATGAGGGCCACTCAGGCTACAAATGCAGATTAATTTGATCTTCCCAAGGAATCCAGGAGACAGCTGCAGCTATTATTTTCAACCTTTCACAAGCCACATAGAGGTTAAGAACTTGCCATGATCAAAGATCTAATTAGTGGCAAGGCCAGGATTTGATCCCAAGCCTGTGGCCCTGGAGGCTGCATCTTGAAAGCACCACTGTATTCCAGTTCTATAAGGTGCTGGTGTCCTTCCTGTGCTCAAAGCCCCACACGATTCTACACTGCTGCAGGACCAGCACTGTTTCATCCATCTTTGTACCCTTCAACCTACACGTTGCTAACTAAACAGAAAATCGGTGAAATGAAAATACCATGAAGGTCTAGTGTCTCTGGCCTCTGCCTGCCATTTCCTCCTTCTTGCTCACCTCTTCCATAGCCTTTAGTTTCAGCCACACCAGGTGAAGACCTTTCCTTGAGCGTGCTGGGTTACACACTTGCCCAAATATCAACTCCCAAGCCAAAACATCTCTTAGCTCAACCTGCTATCTGCCTGTCATATAATAGGCACCCTTCAAAACCCAACTAAACCGGTAGCCCCTCCGCCAAGTGTTCCCCAAGCTTGCTAAGCTGGTATCACTTGCCTCCTCCTCTCCACTTCCCTTGCACTTGCACTCTATCAGGCGCTCTTCTGAGCAGACAGCCGTAGACAAGACACACAGGATTCCAGGTCTCATGAAGTATCTCTCCTAGTTAGATAAAAAGCACTAGACAAGCCGACAACTAAATTGGCAAGATCGTTTCAGCTATAAAAAGCAAAAGGGAAACAGAAACAGAACATGGAGGCACAGTTCGGAGTGTCTGGGAGGGACCCTGCTATGGTTTGCATTTGGATTGCCCCTGTAAAGCCTATGTATCTCCATTTTGTAAACTAACCGTATGCTATGAAGAGGTGGGGCCCGGTCAGAGGGGGCAGAACACTGGGGCTTGACCCGGAAGGGGATCATTTGGGCAGTACCTGGAAGGGTAGCTCCGCCCTTCCTCTCTCACTTGGCTTTCCATCTGCCATGCTGTGAACAGCTGCACCTCTGCCCTCTGCAAGGAGTTTCTACAATGGCTGTCCACCCATAAATGGACTGTGACCTGCTGAAATTGTAAGCTATAATAAATCTTTCCTCCCTTAAGTTGTGGATGTTGGGTGCTCTGTCCCAGCAACAAAAAAATAACTAAGACAGAGACTTTAGATGGGACAGGTTGTTAGATCTGAGGTGGTAAAATCTGAGCTAAGATCTGAAAGATGAGAAGAGACTAGCCGTATGTAATGGAAGAGAATAACTCTGCCAAGCACACAAAACTCTAAGCTCAAAGACAATGGTTAAAGAGTCAAAAATGTCAGTGTGACTGCAGTACCTCTATGCAAGAAGCTCTAGAGACAGAAATGAAGGATGGAGAACAAACGTAGGCCAGGCCCAATTTAGTTGGCATTGTAAGTGTAAGGAAATCACTGAGAAGTTCCAAGCAAAATTGTGACGTTCCCTTTGTTTTGTTTTGTTTTTATTTTTTGAGACAGGGTTTCACTCTCTGCTCCTGAACTCACTGCATAGCCCAGGTCAATCTTGAACTCACGGCAATCCTCCTGCCTCAGCCTCTTGAGTGCCAGGAGGTATGCCACCATGCTCAGTTTTAGCTTTGTTTTTAAAAGATCACTCTACAAAATCAGAATAAGGTATCACCTCATATCCATTAGGACGGCCCAAAAATAAACAAACAGACCCTAGAAAATAATGTTTTGGCAAGGATGTAAAGAAACTGAAAATGTTGCATGCTATTTTTGAAAATATAAAATGTTACAGATACTATCAAAAACAACAGAGAGGGTCCACATGCAGGTAAATGTAGAATTATCAGAAGAAGTCAATACGTCCAGTAACAAATGAGTAGATAAAGAAGATGTGTATATACACAATGGACTATGACTCTGCCAGAAGGAAAGACAAATTTGAGTCATGTAGGAAAGTGGATGTACCATGAGACCATTATGGTTAGCAAAATGAATCAGACGCGGAAGGTTAAATATTGCATGGTCTCTCTGATATGAGAAAACCCAGCCATAAAAAAGGAAGAGATGGAAGAAAGTAAGAAGATGGACTTTGTGTAGAGGGAAAGGGGATGTGGGGCAGGTGCTGCAGGGGTGGTAAGGGAAAAAGAATGTGATTTGTAAATTTAAATAATACTAAATAAACTATTTGAATATCTAAAGAAAGAGTTATCACATGATCCAATAATCTCACTTCTGGATACATATCCAGAAAGCTGGAAAAAAAGTATCTAAAAGAGATAGCTGCCACGCGTGTTGAGGACTTCATCATAGGTCATAAAAAGACAAAAACGGCACACTTCTACTTAATGAGTTATCCAAAGTAGCTAAACTTCAAGAAACAGAAAGCGGAGTCCTCATAGTTGGACAGGGCTGAGGACAGGAATGGCGGCTCACAGGTATGGCGTATTCTCTGAGACTGATGAAATAAAACTTACTGTGTGACAGCTGATGAACTGTGAATATGCTAAACACCACTTAATTTTTCTTTTTAAAATAGTGAATTTTATGACATGTGAATTTTCTCTTTAAAAAGCTGACATCAAAAGATTGTTACCTAAGAACAACACAAACGGTGAGTCCTTCAAACCACAGAATCGCCGGGGTCTCTTTGCCATGGCAACCTAATTTTGTTCTTATCAATGCACTCTGGTTTGCTCTCTCCAGAGAGTAAATCTGTGTATTTGTTTGGCCACACGGACTTAGAAAAGGCCTAATTGCCTCTTGTATCTACACATCTTCCTAATTCGGCTTTGCATCCCAGAAGTACAAGTGCGGTAAATTTCTGAGTTGTTATAAAGTGTTCTTGCAGGAAGTGGAGACCGAACAACGGGCTTCGTGCTTGCATAGGCTCCATCACTGATCGACACACTCAGCCCAATTTCAAATAAATGTCGCATTTCATTGTTACTTAGAGAGGTGTAGAGATGGCAAAGGTAAAAGCCTATCTTAAAACCATCACCTTTAAACAAAAGTCTCCTTTATTTAACTTTTTCGCAAAATCTCTTTTGCCAAAATCATCCAGAGCTGGTTTCTGAAACTGATTAACTGAAAACCCTGACTGAGCGAGGTACTCCATATTTCCATCCCAATAAAGATCAAATAGTTATTCTCCAGGATGAAAAGGTCCCTGAATGTTAAGGTGGTAAGAGATAAGTGGTGATCAGGATGAAGCTATGGCTGGGCCAGGGAGAATTTCCCAAGTCCTGTGAAGCAAAATGCTGTCCCCTGCAGCAGGAAGTAAGCGTCCTCTTTGCCACCTCATGAGAAGACGAGCTGGAGAACAGCCAGCCAAGACCTCTCGCTTTACTTAGTCTAACCACCGGAGCATTCAGACACAAAACAGTGGGAGAAGTGTTACATGTCATCTCCGAGGTATTGGACCTTTTCTCTTTTCAACAAAAGAAAAATAGTTAAAGGAAAAATAAGAATAATCAAAAATGAACTAAATTTTCTTGCCATGGGATAAAGCAAAATGCACAACAAATGCTCACTGAATGAACAAATACCTAATCAAAACAGATCAGTAAAATAATCACTATGACAGCTCACTAATTTCTATCTGGAAAAAGAGAAGTTAAAATCTAGAATGCTTGGAATGGGGGTATGGGGGTATGGCAAGGCTCATGGCTATAACCAAGTACTGCCAAGATGCAGGCAGGGGAGAAGAGGTTTGTAGCATCTGACTACAGGCTCCCCAAAATCATGTACGGGCTCTGGGATATCACTTACATTAAATAGAGAAGATTTCAGAATAGAAATTCACATGTAGGTCAAATGCCAGTTCCAAAGCTCACTAGATTTAAGAAAGACATTTAGGATGAAGGTATTGTAACTGTCTAGGCTGTACCACCCTGAATGTGCCCGATCTTGTCTGATCTCAGAAGCTGAACAGGGTTGGGCCTGGCTAGTACTTGTTAGGAGAATAAATGATAACGGCATCTTGATAATGCAAGATGATTAAGAAAGGATCTACCAGGAAGCTCTCGACACGGAAAAATACAGGTCACAGTGAAGACAACAGGTATTGTTCAGTCACCCAGCATGGTATAATTCACCCTCGTTAGACCCTCAGAATTAAATTTCCTGCGCCCTACCTTCCAACTGCCAGTCAAGTACAAAATTCCATCTCTTCTCTCTCAGGATCCAATTCCTTCTAAATTATGGGGCTAGAAGATTCCTCTTGCTTCCAAGTTCCTCAGGGGACACAGCAGCCACCTGAGTCCACCCGGCAGGCTTAATTTGCTGCTGGAGGCAACTATTCACCTTAAAGAAAAACTCTTGGTTCTTAGCAAGAAAACTATCTATGATCAAAGGAAGTCATGGCATGAATCTCCTGAGTGACTCCCTGTAGGGTTTTCCAATCTTCAGAAAGTTAGATGTCAGTTTGTTCTGACCTGCGATACCTTCCTCACCCCATCCCTCTTCTTGTGAGTATGAAGTCTGTGTAGACTATGAAGGATATCAGTGTTTAGGTGTACAAGTAAAAGAAGATGACTCTGGAATTTTAATCAAAAAAAAGAATGTATTTATAGCTTAATAGTTAAAGAAGCCCCCGCAAAGCCAGAGAATGGGGTGTGAAGGTCATCTGGATAGGAACTCCTTTAGATAGAATTATGCCACAGAAATGAATGGAGGATACCACTGCATCTTCTACTTCCCGTGGGCACAAGCCCATAACCTTTGCCACTTTGAAAGAAGAAAGGAAGGAAGGGAGGGAAGAAAGAAAAAGCCCAACTTGAATACCAAGCCAGCTGGTGGTGGCACCGTGATGATGCCTTTCTTCTCTTAAGTGCTCACTGCTGGTGACACATTTTGGACAAATTTATGGTATATAGGTTAACCAGCTCCCTGACCTACAGTCTACCTCACCCAAGTGAGCAGCTTCCATTCCACCAGTCCTGCCTCACTTCCTGCAAGGCCCTGCAGCATGGACTCACTCGCCTCAATTACTCTGGCTGCCATTCATGAACCATAGCACTTTTCTTTCCAGTACTGAGGGTTGAGTGCAGAACGTGCATACCAGCCCTTTTTGTTTTTACTTTGAGAAAAGGTCTCACTAAGTTGCTAAATTGCTCAAACTGGGCTTGAACTTGCGGTCCTCCTACCTCATCCATCCCGGAGTGCTGGGATTACAGGGATGTGTCATCTCTCCCACCTGCCACAGCGTCTTTGAAGAAAAGTAAGCAGTCCTAATAAAGCCTAAGTAGATTAGTAAGAAGTTGTTTCTGCTCAGGCACGTGAGCTCTGTTGTCAGATCTCTCAAAAGAACATAGAGATTCAGGCTTTTATGTAAATTCACAAACTATGCCAGCCTGCACATTGGTCTCTGGTTTGTAACTCATAAAGAGAACTAGACTCTTGGTCATAAAAGAGCCTTTGATAACATTTTCTTTCATCTGCTCTCGCTGTCTTCATTCAGTAACAGTAGTTTTCACAAATCCCTCCCTTTGTCCATTTCTCTAGGCCAAGGAAACCAAGTCACTCTCAAGTGCATGGAGATTGCATCCCATACCCCTGACTACTTCTGTACCTCACACCATACAGAAGTCGGAGGAGTCTTTCGATTTCACCGAGCATGTCACAATTTCCTTCATGTTCTAACCAGAGAGTTCCCAGAAATAATTAATGTTGAAAATAACATGAGTTTCGTGCTGTCCTGGGCTGAAATGTGCACCCCTAAAATGCACATGCTGATGCCCTGCCCCTTGGAACCTCACAGCGTGACTGTGGTTGGAGAGAGGGCCTTAAAAGAAGTAACTGGGTGGCAGTGAGGCGAAAAGGGTGAGACCTAATCCAATCTGACAAAAATCCTTATATGAAGAAGACATTTGGGCACACACAAGACACCACAGCTGTGTAAGCAAAGAGGAAAGGCCCTGTGAGGACAGAGAGAGAAAGAAGTCATCTACAGGCTGAGAAGAAGGGCCTCAGAAGAAACCAAATCTGCTGACACCTTGCTGTGGGACCTCTTGCCACAGAACTGCAAGGAAATAAATCTCTGTTGTTTAGTCCACACAGTTTGTGGCACTCTGTTGTGGCAGCTGTAACAACTAATCCCCAAGTCCTGGAAGGAAGCAATAAAGAGGAAGAGACTCCCAGACAAAAGCCAAGCCCCTGCCTTACGCAGGATTGTAAGCCCAAGGTTAAGCACCTGAGTTTGAACACAGGGGGCATCTGGTCTGATAAGATCTCCTGAGCCCCACAGCAGGATCCCATCTGCATCCATTGGGACTTACCATTACAGGGAATGCTTGTACAGGTTCCCTGCAAGTACCCAGGGGACTTTCCAGTACAGTGGAATTTGAGAATTACTGGCATGCATATCATGTGAAAATTCTAAAGTAGCAAATTTTCAAAATAAAAAGGGTATTCCTACAAAATTCATATCAACAGGATAAATTAATAGGTCCATGAATTCAGGCTTGTTCCTATATACATTCTCTAAGTCCTCTAGTGAGCCCCAAATTTAGCTGAACTAAATATTAAGACTCTTTCTCTAATGTAGACACTCTAGGGTAAATATTACCACTCTTTCTTTTCCAGACCCAAAAATGATCAGCTGAATTCTTTGGAAGCAGGTAAGAAAAGGGTCTATCAAGGCTAGGTAACACATGGACAGTGCACACTTCCCACTGACCAGGCCAGGCAGTGGGTGCCCACACAGATGAATGAAACCACCCTCAGCAACAAAAGGGGAAGGAGTCAGGCTTCAGCAGCTTCCCAGGAGGAGCTGTCTCAACGAATGATTTTAATAAACACATCAGCGAAAAGCAGGTGATCGCACTGCACTGGTGAAAGCCTCCTTTATCACCCACAGTCCACTGTATTTATTCTGATCTGTTGTGCTGCACACCAGTGTAACTCTGGAGGAATGCAGTAGAGTTGGGCAGAAACACTACTGACGGATAAAAAGAAACCTCGCTGCTTCAGTGTCACTCTTACGTGAGCAGCAAAAGACTGTAAGAGCTTGGCGTCTCTACTCACATCACAGAGTTGAAAAGACTTAAGCCAGGAGACCCTAGAATTAAACAACAACAAAAAAAGATTATACAAATCCCAAGATGTGTGCAGACAGTATGAAAATGGAGACCCTTTAAAAGTATTATACAGCATTGTCAAGTTTCAAAGAAAGAAAGACAGGGCTTAATGAATGAACCTCTAAAGAAACTGGTCCCCAAAATTTCCATTTCATTGCCATGACAACTAGTACTCTATCATTGCCATAGTAACCAGCTGAATAGCATTAGTCTAAAGACAAGCTCTCTGATTGGGTGATCAATGAAAAGCTATTAGGAGCCTTACAACAATGCTGGAAAGTCCGTCCCGCAATCACTTTGACCTATTTCTAGCTTCCAGGGTGCTTCAGTTCTTTGATGTACTTCCTCAAAACCAAGTATTTCAGGTAATGAATCAATTTCAAGAAGTGTATAATAATTATATTTTAACAAGCCACAATTAAATTTGTGACCATTTCTTGTCAAAAAGCCTAAAAGTAGTGTGATGTGCAAGCTGTAATACAGTGTTAAATTTTAAAACTGTATTATAGTGAAAGACATTGCCATGATCCCTCTCAAAATACATCCCCACCCCCCACCCTGCGTGCACTCTGAACACACCTCATCTTTGTGAGCACAGTTGCTGAGTACATGCAATGGAAAGGCAGGCTCATTACAACGTATCATGTGTCTGCATCCACCTTACTCACTGGAGGTGGCACCATGTGACTTTGGCTCTTCCCCAACATCAAAACGACCATGATAGCAGGCATCTTGAGTTGACCAAAGACATGGAGGCAGCCATGACAGCGCAACCAAGGGTATGAGACAGGACTTTGAGGACTGCTTTAGAAAGCAGTAAGAGCCATGAAATAAGTGTGTTTGAAGGAAAGAGAGCTTTTTGAGGGAGATTGATGGCAATGTGTCTTTTAGAAGACTAATCTTTAAATGTAAATAGTACTGTAGCTTTCAATCACATGTCATATGAGAGCCACACTCTCCTCCAGCCGTACATTTTTTCTGTGACCACAGAGCACATCAGCCAAATGGGAAACCAGACATTGGACACTGGGGACAACAAGCTGCCATCTTTGATGAGGCCACTGACAAGCTGAATGGCAAGGACACTGAAGATAGTGACAACACTTTAAAATAATGAGGTAAAAGATCTGTGCATGTGTTAATGCTCTCTTTTGTACTTGTGCAGAAACTAGCATCTACAATGTAAAAATAGTATTTTTTTTTAAATGCTGCACTCAAAAAGCTGTTGAACTTTTTAAGGAAAAATGTTTCCAACTGGAAATTTTTCTGGGTATTTGCTCAAAGAAAATTGCTTAGGTATTAATGAACGTTCCTAGAATGCTCTTGGAAGCGGGAGTAACATATGAGCAAATGTTTAAAAAGGGGGTAAGTGCAAAGCAAGGGAGAGAAGTTAACAGGTCTGCTGTTACCTCACAAGGTAGTATTTCTGCCAAATAAATAGGACTCAAAGCACAAAAAAACAACAATATCACCAAAATTTTCTACAAGGCAAGAGAGATGCCCAATTGTGGATCTGTTTTCTAGAATTTCAGTTTTCAATTTGGAAGAAAATATATAAGTCCATGTAGATCAACCCAAAATCTACATTATACTATCCTAATCAGTGAATTAAAAATAAAGAGAAGGAAAGAAGAGAATGAGATAAAGGGGGACAGAAGGAAGGAGAAAGAACTAGATTGAATTAATTGGTTACAGGGTGAAATCAGAATTCTGCAACTCAATATTTACCTAATTATGTGTCTCCTCCTATGTTTACTTCAAATTACTGATACTACTTATTTGGCAATCTGATCAGGTATACATACACTATACTGTAATAAAAACTACAATGACTTCATCCTATCTTTAATAACATCAGGTAACAACATCTAAGTCTCTGGAGAAAACCCAGCTGTACTCCCAGGATTCTGATCTATACAGCATTCCTACAAGTGACTGGGTTATGTACAGTGTATAACTACTATGAGCCAAAGTTATATTCCTGAAATTTTGCTTGAGGTCTAGTATATAACCTACTTTTTAAACATAAGCTCTTGAGTCAGGAAAGGATAAAAGGATATTACAGCATGTAGCACTCAGGAAAGATACGAAGTGAACACACTAGGTATTCTCTTCCATAACTGATTTCTATGCTGCTAGTGTGTTTAATGAAGAGTTCGTCATTGAAGTTTCTCTGTCCCTTTCCACACCCATCCTTTCTTTCCCAAACCATAAGACAGGTTTCATGTCTTAGAAGAGTTAACAATCTAATACATGAAAGAAGAATTTTCTTCTTTCATGAAAGTTTGAAATATCACAGTATTTCCAATAATATGAATAATTTAGCAGGCTAGAGCCCAGGGTATGAGGTCAGTCATCACTGTACATCAGTGACTGTAATACAGAACAGAAAGCTAAATGCCACAAATGTGGCATGAAAAAGTTGAGACAGCAGTACTTGAAGAGAAAGAAATTTCTTGCAATGAAGTGATAAAGAAAAATAATACCATCTAAGCCAGCCTGGGCTACAAACTGAGTACAGGACAGCCTGGACAACAGTATGAGATCTTGTCTCAAAAAAAAGAAACGAAAGAAAAACAAAAACAATGCCAAAGTTGGCCTTTTCCTGGGTCTTTAGGAAAGCAAAAAACTCTGATAGGGAAGACTGGCATGAAATAATCATCTATTATGAGGTTTTCAAAATGTAATCTTTGGGCCTTCAGCATCAGTGATACAGAAAGCTTAATTAGAAATGCAACTTCCAAAGCCTGCTCTTGATTTAGTAAATCAGAAATGTGTAATGTAATATGTTTGGCAAACAAGTGATTCTCTAGCTTGGCAATCAATTATTTGAATTTAAAGCTCCCAACCCACTGTCTGGGAATGTGGCTGAGGAAAAATGACATCTTTCTTTTCCCTAACCTCTAACAAAAATTTAGCATTTCCTTCCATTGTATATGGAAGCAGTAAGCTACTATGCTAATTCTAGATCTGTTATTTCACACATTAATAAATAACATGTGCCCAAGTAAAATTTTAAAATATTTTTATAACTTTATTTCAATACAATTGGTTTCCTGTATAATTCTGCCCCTATCATTTTATGCATTAAAAACAATCTGAGACACTGTCCAGAGGCATCAAAGAGATCTTATTAATACAAGAAGTATTAACCCACAGTGCAGAAATCCAGGGGAAAAAAACCTGGAACAAAGGCTTAGAGGTGAGAAAATATAGACAGGGAAAATATTCCATTTTAACTAAACATGAGGTAAAGCAAGTAAACAGTAAGATTTTAAAAATGCAAAGAGTTTGAACTCAACCATCAAAAATGAGCATTTTCCCATAGGCCCTAGGGAGGTACTCGATCAGGACTCCCTTCAAAGATGGTGAAAAGCAAAGCTGAAGAGATCCAACCCAAGTCAGGATTTGTAAAGAACAACCTGGTAAAGTTAAAAAGGATGGTTGGGCTACAAAGAAACAGAAAGTAAGAGATCAAATACAGACAAGCTTTCTAAGAAGCCTTGATGAATGAAAAAAGAGGGTGAAGTGGAAATGGAAAAAAAAAGGTTGAATATGAGAGTGTTTAACACTAATTAAGCAAGAGGAAGCCAAAATGATTGCAGAGTTTAAAGTGAGTGTCAATGAAAAAGAAACACTAAGAGAAATGAAGGATGCCAAGTGGGACAAGTTCAGAATGGTAAACTGGGCTGCCTAAAGAATACCCAGGTAACAGCACTCAGCCTTTATTTACCAAAGTATTAAACGTCAAGATTTACTGCTTCTTCCGAATGGTTTATTTGTAGTTCATCAAGCCCTTCCCACCAGTGCGGTTCAACAAACTCCTGATATTACAATGGCAAACTGTGTTTATGTTCATAGACATTTAGGAAGAGATGTATACTTTCATTATAAACTCAAAGGGTATAAAAATCCCCTTCCCACCCTGCATACACACACAAAAATAAGCTTAGTAGTACTCTATTCATATCCTTCTAATTGAAATACTCTAAGCAAGGAGAACTACCTGGCTTTCTGTTGCTGTGATAAAATTCCAGACACAAGCAACTTACACGGAGATGCTTATTTTGTCAGTTTTACTGACTTTAGTCCATGGCCATGTGGCTGCATTGTTTTGGGTGGAAGGTGAGACAGAACCTGAGTAGAGTGTGTGTAGTAAACCAGAAGCAAAGACTGAGCCAGGTAGGGCCCTGGGTCCTGGTATTTCCTTCAGTGGGCCACCCTTCACTGAAGTAACTTCGTGCAACTAAGACCCATTTCCTATAAGTTCAGCACCTGGCTGGCAAGGAAGCGTGAGGGTCAGTGAGGGGATGTTGCCATCCAAATCGTGACGCAAGGCGAGACTCTTTTCTGAAAATTGGAGGAGGGAGCTTGAGTATCAGAAAAAAAAGCAAGAAGTCTCAGGAAGAAATCGGCAGTGAGATTACAGTCATCTGCGAGTGGTTCTGAGTCAGCGAGCGGCTCACCGCACAGCCCTCATATGAGGAAGGAGTTAGGAATGTCTTGGTGAAGATTCCGTGGAAACGACAGGGCAGTTTCTGACTCATCTCTTGAGCCAATCGCCCCAATGCCTGTCTGTACAAGAACAGTCATGAACGTCCCAACTGTAATCACTAAAAATGGGCATGTTCCTCATTACTCCGGCGTTGCTCCTCTTTCCATTGGCCTAAGGGGCCGAATGGCACCAATCCTGCTAGGATGGAAACGGCCAGAGCTGAGGAGCTGTGTGTGGATTACACGTCGCCCTCTACTGGCTACTTCCGTTCATTTTCCTGTCTCGCAAATACACTTGCCGGGTCCCTTGTTTGCTTGCCTGCTGTTTCTTTTTCTTCTTTTTTCTATCTGTCTTTGCCTCTCTGGAGAATGCATATCCCCAAGGAGATCCTCCCAAAGCCGAACAGAAACCTTCCAAAGCAACAGCAAGTACCAAACAGCACTAAAACGTCAACATTATTAGAAAACTGCGGCATCAACCTTGACAGTGCACTGTGGACGCTCACTAAATTAGGACTATGGACGCCTCTAATGTGTTACCTGGGATGTGATAATGAATAACCATTGGAGGCCAGGAGGACATCAGAAAATGAACGATGACGTATGCCTGTAATCCTAGCACTCCGAGAGGCTGAAGCAGGAGGATCATGAGTTTGAGCCCAGCCTGGGCAACTTAGTGATTTATCGAGCGAGACACTGTCTTAAATTTTTAAGATTTAAGAAAGTTGGGGGATGCAGCTCATGGTGAAGGCTCTGTGTCTATTCCCAAAAAATCAAAAATCTGTAAAAATAAAATTTAGAAATTGTGTCCACAAAATTAGAGACTTAATAGCCCTGAAGATGGTTGTATTTTTTTCCACTAAAAGTAATTACCTTTGTGAAATCATACAGGTGTTATGTACAGTGAGCTTCTAGTGACTGAGTAGCCTGAGCATAGAGCAGAGTGAGTTCGCACATATTCAATGAAGACACTTCCCAGTGAGGACGTTCCTGGTGTTGTCAAGCTAGCACTGAATGAAAGGGGTGTGTCTACCTGCTTGGGAAGGCCCGGCCAGCCAGAGGGCAGAGTGCCCTGGTTCCCAATGCCTACCGCCTTGCTTTGTTCACTTCCTCCTCCTTTTCCATGTTTGTGCTTTTACTGCTTTTATTTCTTCCCTCTTTCATGGCTCATCTACCCCTATATCTACCTTATACTGGTGCGAAGTAACAGAACAAAAGGAAAACAAAGTTGTGCTTAATTCTTTTCTTTGTATGGTCTTCCTCTATTTTTTTCTCTCCCATTTTATTAATATATATGTGATACATAATGTTTAAATTGAACTTGAGTATTTTGTGCATCAAAATTACAATATCTTCCCCTCTAGCTACCACTCCCATTTAGCATCATCTCCCTTTCTCCTCACCTTCTCACTCCCTTTCTTCCTTTACCTCTCTACAAAGTTCATCCATATTTTCTTACATGTGTCATATTTCTTATGGTTTGTTTTTCTCATATTAGAGAAATCATATAATACTTAACTTTCTGGATCTGATTCATTTCCTTGAGCATAATATTCTCAAGATGCATGCATTTTCCTAAGCATGATTTGAATGTGTGATTCTTAATGGCAGAGTAATACTCCATTGTGTGTATACACCACATATTTATCCAGTCATCTGTATTCAGGCATATTGGCTTCTTCCAAGATCTGTCTATTACCAATTGTGCTGCTATACTAAAGCCATTCCAATTATCATTCCATCAATCTGATTTACTAGGCTAAACTTATATCAAAGACCAAACAAATGAATCACATTAAATCAACTTAAGCCTATATCACAAAAGTATGTCACATATAAAGCAACAGATATAATGGCACACTTAGTTATTTCAGAATTTTTTGAGAGTTCTTTCCCAAAGAAAAGCAGGAAGAATTGAGTAAGATCATTATTACAAATTTAGCTATAGAGCATGAAGTGGAAAAGAAAAATTCAAGAGTCACAGGTTGAACTAATAGCCGACTGAGTTCTTAGCCAATGGACTAAGGCTATGTGATCTTCTATCTTTACCACTCAATGACAGCTTCAGGGAAAAGACTTCAAGATCCACTAATTTACCAGTGCTTACTATTTTTAGAACTGATAATATCACAATCAAAACCACTTCCTTCTGCCACTCCACCCCCAGCTAAATATCTATACACATTATACACATTAGAAAAGTTTTACAGATTAAGATTTTATACCAATTCCCCATGTTGAATATAATTATGTTTTGCAAATTAATACACTAATAAAAATTATGGGGAGAAAGTCCACAGATTTTATGAGAAAACTGGTACTGTTTGTGTGAGATAACAATTAAATAATTGGTGTCTTTTTTTGTTACTCTTTCTCTTCAAATGTCTTCTTTCCTCCTTTTTTTTTTTTTTTTTTTTTTTTTTTTTTTTTTTTTTTTTTTTTTTTTTTTTTTTTTTTTTTTTTTTTTTTTTTTTTTTTTTTTTTTGGTGCTGTTTGTCTCTCTGTCTCACTCAAAGATTCCTTCAAGTATTTTCTGCAATACTGGGCTAGGGGTCACAAATTTCTTTAGGGATTATTGGTCATGAAAAATTTTTACTTCCCCTTTTCAGGGATAATTTTGCTGGATACTACAACATGGGTTGATACTTGCTGTCTTTTAAAGCTTGAAAGATTTTGCTCCAGGCTCTAAAGCTCCAGGCTTTAAAGTTAGCATTGAGAAATCTGCAGTAATTTGAATGGGTTTACCTTGATAGAATAATGTCTGTTTTTCTCTTGATGCTTTTAATATTCTCTCATTATGTTGTATTTCTAAGATTTTGATTATGATGTGTCATGGGAAGTCTCTTTGCTGGTTGAGGTTATTTGGTGTTCTATAAGCTGCTTCTTTATTTATTTTGAGACAGGGTCTCACTCTGTAGTCCATGCTAGTTCTGAACTCACTATTTAGCCCAGAGTAGCCTTGGACTCAGGACAATCTGCCTGCCTCAGCCTCCCCGGTGCTGGGATTACAGGTGTGCACTGTCACACCCATCTTATGTGGTGCTGGGGAATTGAACTCGAGTACTTAGCTCTTGCATAGCGCTGGCTAAGCGAGCGCTTTAACACTAAGCTATTCCTCCAGCCCTCTGTAAGCTTCTTGTACCTGAAAATTAATTTCATCTTCTAGATTTGGGGACTTTCCCTGCATGATTGCAGTGAATAAATTCTTTATACCTTCAATGCTGTCTTCTGCTCTTTCTCCACCCATAATTCTGAGATTGGTTCTCTTTAAATCATCTGTCATCTGTTGTATCCAGCTACTTTGCTCATTTTTAATTTTGGAGTCATGCCTAATTATAACATTTGTTTCCTCAACCTTGTCTTCAAGGTCTGAAATTATGTCTCCCCAATGTGTGAGTCGGCTTCCTCTGCTTTCAAATGTATTTTTCATAACCTGGTTTTCAGCTAGATTTTCTTTCAAAATTTCCACTTCTCTATTAAAATGTTCCTTCATTTCTTGCATTTCTTTCCTTCACCCAGCTTTTTATTTTTGGGTTCTATATGTTCAGTAAGCTTTTTTTCCATGAGGACCACTATTTGTTCAGAAAGTTCCTCTTTAAGCCTGCTGATCATTGCTTGCATGTCTTTGAAAATATCTTGTTTGAATTGGCTGTTTGACTCATTTATTTACTTTTTGATGTCCTTCCCTTTGAGTTCCATTACTTCAGGGCCCATGACATTAGTTGCTGGGGCTTCAGGCATCTCTGCGGCTGCCCTGTTGCCTTGTCTTCTTCCTATGCTTCTGTTGCTGAGAGACTGCACTTTAAAGGCCTAGCCGAGAAGTTTCTTTAAATATGTGGGGGGAGCCAAAATTCCTCTGGGTTCTGCGCTGAGAGTGGGCAGTGAGGGATGACCTAACAGTCTGATGGCATGTGAGGTGTCTAGCTTACCTCCAGGCCACTCAACAAAGCTCTCCCACCTGTCCTGGCTTCCCTTCCCTGAGGGCAGAGCTCTCCACTCTCAGAGGTGCTCCCACTACACTTGAGCTGTTGAGGAGGTCAGTGGCTTTAATCTCCTCTCTGCAACTGTCTCTTGCGCTAGTTTCTTCCTACACACTGTTTAATAAGAGTGACTCCAAAAACCTTGAAATGTGCTTCTGAGCCTGCCTTTACTCTAAGTGGTTTAGTCTTGGGCTCTTTTTTAAAAAATGGCTCCTAGTTACATCACTGCCCATGATGGCTGCTGAGCACTGCTTCTGGTCTAGTATCCAAGAGGCCTTTTCTGGGGGAAGCTTGCATTGCATTTGCAGTTTGCACTACCTTCAGGCTTGTTTTTGCAGGCTGGGTCTACCAGCTGCTGTCAATTCCTACTTCTCACGGATCCACACTTACCTTGGTCTGAGGTTCCAGGGTCCAGGCTTTCATCCATTTGTGGATGCCAGCAGCTCACAGCCATTCAGAGGCAGCCTGGGGCTGCTTCCTGGGTTGCTGTTTTTCTCTGCTCGCAATGTGTCTTTGGGATTTCTGATCTTCCTATGGCCTCCTTTCAATTTGGGAGACCCTCCTTCCCCTCCTACCTAAGTTGGATAGGCAGCTTTTAATTATAATTTCAACTTTTTAAGTGAGTCCACAAGGAGACCTTGAGCAGCTCTGTTACTTGGCTGCCATCTTGACCCTTTCTCTGTTTTTTAAGCCCAGCAAATGTCTCACTTTGGCTCTTCGGGGCATTGAAACTCAGAAGATAGATCACGTCCAGCTCTCTCCATCATGACCTCCCATTCAACCAGTGCATATGCATAAGAAATGAGAGCCTCATCAACAGCTGAAGGGCAAAGACTTCTCTGAACCTTATGGAGCACTGATTCAACAGGGGTGTCACAACACCAAGAACATCTCAAAGCTGCACAGAGTGCAGGCTGGGGGAGTTGTCTGGTGGCTAAAGTGCTTGCCTACCAAGCACAAAACCCTGAGTTTCATTTTTCCAGCACATACAAGCTAGGCATGGTGGCACACACCTGTGATCCCAGCACTTGGGAGGCTGAGGCAGGAGGACTGCCTTGAGTTCAAGGCCAGCCTGGACTACACAGTGAGTTCAGGGCCAGCCTGGGCTATAGAATGATAAATAAATAGCAAACAAGCTGCACTAGATGTGGAAACTCCAGAGATCAGTGGCCCAGATTTACCTCTAAGTCCTTTCTAAGAGTGAATTTCAAACCCAGGATCCAGCCTGTGGCACAGGCCTATAATCCTAGCATTCTGGGAGGCTGAGGCAGGAGAATGGAATATGGGAATCCAGTCTGGGCATCTTAGTGAGACTCTGTCTCACAATAAAAACTAAAAAAGAACTTTGTGTTCAACTCCAGTATTGGAAAAAAAAATCAAATCCTACTCTGGGGAATGTATTTTTCAAGATAGGAGAAGAGCTGGAGGCATCGCTCAGCAGCTAAAGCACTTGCCTATCAAGCACAGGGCTTCGATTCCCCAGCACCACCTAAGCTGGGTGTGGTAGTGCATGCCTGTAATCCCAGAGCTTGGGAGGCTGAGGCAGGATTACCTGGTTTTGAGGGCAGACTGGGCTACAGAGTGAGGTTAAGACTGCCTTGGACTACAGTGAGTTTCTTCCCCCTAGAAGTAGCGTTTTCCTACAGCAAAGAATAGAGATGCCTTCTTTTAAGGCTTGAATTGTCCCCTGAAATCTAAATGATATGTTGAAGTCCTTAGATATGTACCTGAGAAAGTGACTTTACTTGGAAACTGGGCTTGTTGCAGATGTAAAGTTAAGATAAGGTCATACTGGTGTATTGTAGGTTCTTACTCCCATATGATTAGTGTCCTTATTTGAAGGTAAAGACAAAGACACACAAAACACTATGTGATGACAATGACTGGAGTTACATAGTCATAAGACAAAGGAGAGCCACAGATTTCCAGCCAGCCACCTGAAGCTAGGAAGAGGCTACTACTGGTTTCAAAGGAAAGAGGGTCTTGGCTGACACCTGGATTTCAGATTACTACTGCAGGATGGAAAGACAGAATATACTATCCACGTTTACTGACCATTTTATAAAAGATTCAAGTTTCCTAGAATCAGAATTCTTCTCCTGAAGTGCAATCTACTATGCGAGCAGTCACCTGGCTAGGTCCACCCAGGACCTAACTGTCTAACTGTCTCGTCAGCTCCATGACTGTAACAGGATAACTTATGAACCCAAAAGTAGGGTGAAATCACAAAATTGTCAGCTTTTAATATGGGACATAATGGCACACAACTGTAATCCCAGCACCCTGGGAGGTTGAGGCAGGATGATAACAAGTTCCAGGCCAGCCTAGGCAAATTAGCAATACCTAAAATATGGGGATATAGCCCAGTGGTACAGTGCTAGTACAGTATGCCTGAGATGCTGGGGCCAGTCCTCAGTGGGGAGGCAGGAGAGAAGGGGTTCTAAGAGATGCTCTAGTGCCTCTTTTGAGGGCCTGCATTTTATTGTTTGTATGTACACTTTTAAAGTTCTGCTTAGTAAAATTTATTGCCTCACTGGTTATAGCCCATTCAAATACTGGTTGTCTGGGTGGCTGGACCAGCTCACCTTATCATGAGCATCAACTAAACCAGCTTACCTTATCATGAGCATCAACTAGGCAAGGCACCATGTTGGTCTTGGTTAAGTTACATAATTTTTTCTTTTTTCTTTCTTTTTTTTCTTTTTTCTTTTTCTTTTCTTTTCTTTTCTTTTTTTTTTTTTTGTGCTGGAGGCTGGAGCTGGAGCTGAATGTGAAGGCCCTGGGTTAAATCTCAAGTACTACAAAAAAAAAAAAAAAAAAGTGGAGAGTGTTATGGTAGAGTTAAAAGAGTACCTGTTCACCACACAAAGCAACACACTTAAATAATTTCCTTAAGTCACCATAAACAATGTCCCTACTCATTTTATTGAAAGATATATTTCAAATTAGATATAACTTTTTATGTTTAGGATTTATTAAAACACCTAATAAGTAAATCATTTGGTCATTAAACTCTTAGAGCCAATGGTAACACCAAGAACATTTACATACACATTATGCCAAGAGTATTTAATGAGGTGAACAACAAGACTTTTAAACAAAATTAGTATAGAATAAAATTCTGTGGTAGTAGTAGACCAGCACTCAGGTAACAAAAAAAGTGATACAGTCTTTCCAAGTGTTCCAAAGCTTGTTACGGTATTACGGGAAATGGTAGCTATCAAACCTTTCTCATACCAAGATTTGACTGAAAATATGTAAAAACAGATATTAACAAATATTTATTTTAAATTTTAATGTTAATATTTACAGTACATAATAAAATGCATCATTTGGGGCTACCTAAATAAAGTCACAATTTCGTTTTTAGCTTTTGTAGTGCTGGGGATGGAACCCAGGGTTTTACACACGCTAGGCAAGTAATCTACCACTGAGCTACATACCCAGCCCCTAAATAAAATAATTTTAGTTGTCTTTAAAAAAATAAATTCAGAGTATCACAGTGTTGGCAAAATTACAGAGAGGTTCACAAATGGGACAGATGGGGAGACTATTCATTGCCTAGTGATTACAGGCCACACACTCTCCTGGCTGTCTGTGTGGTGGAAGCCCCTTGACTATGAGTATCAACTAAGCAAGGAACATGTGGTCTTAGCTAATATGTCACCACGGTTAACACAGTAAGTAATGGCTGTTCTGTAGCACTGGGGATTGAACCCGGAAGTATTTCCAGGAGTTACATGCCTAGCCCTCTTAAAAAAATTTTTTTAAAAATTTCCAAACAAGGTCTCAGTACATTGTGAAAGATGAGCTCAAGTTTAGCAATCCTCCTGCCTCAGCCTCTTGTATTCTAGAGTACTAGAATTATAGGCTTGTGGCACCCATGGCCAGCTTAATGGTTGCTAAATAAATGTTGACTACTAGAACAAACATCATTCATTAATCTGCCTGCTGCAGCTTGGGGTCCAGTTCTGATGATGGCGGCCTGTGACCAGGACGACCCTGGAGGGCAAGGCATTTCCCATACTACCATACCCAATTCACACTAAAAAAATGAAATGAGCTTAGCAATAAAATGGGGGCGGGGGGAATGAAATGAGCCTTGACCTAACCTAGAAAGTCACCAGCCAAGTCATTATAAATCTCCAGTCAAATCGACCATCCACTTTGGCCCTGAGGGAAATATAAAGTTCAAATTGTCAAATTAAACCGCATTCCAGAATTACTCTGAAGTTTCCAGACAGGCAAGAACAAAATTAACCCTAGGGACAGAAAGTCCTAAGGTCCAACTTCCTCTCCCAGACCAACATCGAGTGCCATCCTGGGTTTCCCTGCTGCCAATACTGTCAAGCAGCCCTCTTTGCTCAGGACCACCCCCGAGTTACACCATACTTGCAGTCCACCCCCAGTCCCCATCCTGTTAGGTACGGGGTCAGGAAGGAGAGCTTATTTGCCTCTCTTCACTTCTAGCACTGGGATTTTAGGCACACCACATGGTCTGAAAGTAGCCCCAGCATCAGACCTTGCCATCAAAAGCACACTGAAAAAATATGCAGATAAGTCAAAATGCTCGCATTAATGAAGCTTTAGGGATTTACACAATATTAAGAGAAGTCTCCAAAGGCGGAAGTGCATATCAAGCCTATTTCTTCTGACTCATTTCCTCTGGAGAAGCTGTTTAGAGCAAGTCAGGCAAAAGGCCGTGAAATAACTGCATTGGTAACAGGAACCTGGGTGACAGTAGAGAAGAAATTGCTAAATTAATCTCTACCTATAGAGTTCTTGGGAAGTCGCATAGCATTTTTTTTCTTTCTCAGTAGAAAGGAGGAAAAAAATCTATTTTCTTAAACTTGTAAAGAAAAAAAAGCAGAAACTGCTTTAATGCTTTTAAACACTGATTAGTGTGTAAAGCAGACTTAGAATATTTTACTTAAAATATTACATATCAAAATCACACTTGGAAAGATTTTAAGCTTCAAGTAGGTTTTTTTCACCTTTATTTCTATCGCGTTATCAGCTATACATACACAGCAATGCTTGGCTGTGGCTGGCTAAAGGCCTTGTGTGTTCTTAAAGTGGCTAGGCTTCACTATGGTTACTCCATAGTGGCAACCTCAAACATCCTCCTGGTATCCTTTGCATATACTCCTGCCATACTGCCTGGAAAAGACTAATCCTAGTGCAAAGACACTTATAATATTATTACATATGCAAAATAAATATTCTTACATAAGCTGTTGCCTGCAACTGGGATCCCAGACCCCTGGGGCATGTCCTGGCTCCTAAGACATGGGAAAGTGACAGTAGTGAAGCTGATAAGATACTACAGAGGTAAGGAGAGGAGGAGGAAGAGGGAGAAGGCAAACAAAGGGACGTGGAAGGAAAGGTGAAACGAGGACCGGAGAAAACAGCCAACTATAATAATAAAGAGCAAAAGCAAATAAATAAGGCAGGGAGACTGGAGGAATGACACAGTTGTTAAAGTGCTTGCCTAGCAAGCACAAGGACCTGGGTTCAATTCCCCAGCACCACATAAGATGGGAGCAGGGGCACACGCCTGTAACACCAGCACTCGGGAGGCTGAGGCAGGAGGATTGCTGTGAGCCCAAAGCTAGGCTGGGCGCCATACTGAGTTCAGAACCAGCCTGGGCTACAAAGCAAGACCATGTCTCATAAAACAAACTAACTAACATAAAAAGACATAAGGCAGGGTCATAATATTTACATAAAAGGATCTTGTGGTAATGAATGCTTTGCTTCAAATTCAAGATTAAATATAAAAGGGAAAATCATTTTGCATTCACATATAATTCTTTGAAAACTCCTCAGTGCCTCTGGAAGATGCCAAGGAACTAAATTATCATTTCAAAAACTATTTTAAAGGCAAAACGAAGATTCATCTAGCTCTACCATTTAAACTATTACATAACTCAAGGTAACCAAGTTGTTAGGGCTGAGTTTCTCCTTGTAGACATATTCTGGCTAATAAAAAAGGAAAAATTGTAATTTGATTATCCCCAGTTTGTAACTCTAGTGATACAACCTGTCAAGATGATGCCAAGAAAAACACACATCTACAATCATAACTGGAGGTGTTAACACATATCTCTCAGAAACTGATGGAGCAATCAGACAAAAAAAATCAAACCAAGTATGGTGATATGTGTCTGTGATACCAACACTGGGGCAGAAAGAACCAGAGTTCAAGGGCAGCCTATGCAGCACATTGAGGTCAAGACCAGACTGAACTATGTATTGAGACCCTGTCTCAAACAAACAAATAAATAAAATCAGTATTATAGAACTGAAACAATGCTATCAACCAATCATAAAATTCATGGAATGAAGAAGCATTAAGATTTGGCAGCTATCTGCCTCATCTTCCAAAAAACCAGTTGTTTAGGCTCCTGTTCAAACTTCATGACCATGCACAAGTTGGCCATAGGCATAAAAAGAAGAAAACAGAAGTGTTCAGTTTAAGAAAAAAACTCCTCATCTTTCACTTATGCAGCTTCCAAACCCCAGTAAATTCGCAAATCCTTGTTTTATATGCATGATTTCACTACATTTTTACAGCGATGTTGGAAAAAGCCAGATCATATTTTCTATCCCAATTTTACAAACAGGGAAATTGAACTAAGAGGTAACTTGCCAAAAAACCCCACAAGTCAGATATTAGTCTAAAAGTGTGAACATACCATAAAAATCACCTAAACCAGGCTTGTAATCCCAACAGTCTGGGAGACTGAGACAGGAAGATCACAAACTCAAGCCTAGCTCTGCAAATCAGGGACTTAGTAAAACTCTGTTTCAGAATCACAACTGAAACATGATGAAATGTAGCACAGTGTGAAGGGCCTGCGTTCCATCCCAGCACTGGACAAAAACCAAACAAACAAAAAAAAAAAAACCAAAAAACAAACCCCCCCCCAAAAAAAAAAAAAAAACACCTAAGTGCTGTGAAGTGTCAGTTATTTTCTTTCCTGGATCAAGCCATTTCCAGTATGTCCAAATCTGCTACTGGCTCCCCAAATAAAAATTAGGCTTTATTTTCACACATTTCTCAAAATAACCTATCAAATCTCAGGTTGGTCCAAAGAAAAATTAAAGATATAAAAGTTAACCCTTTATTCACATAACACCCTAAAATCAAACACTTCTTGAGGGACATTCCTTGTCAAACTTAGTGTAGACTGCTACTCCGGGTTACCAAAAACATTTATCAGGTTGTAGTTTAGAAACAAATTTCAAAGGAGGCAGTCTTCAGATAATGCACAGATTTACTCTTCCAATTAGCAAGCCATATGCAGTATACATTATCTCATGGCTGTATTTAGAGGATAATCTTAGGGGGAAAGTGGACTTTGTCTTTCCATTGAGCCAAAGTATCTCTAAAATAATTAAAAACTTTACTGATGATGAGCTTAAGAAATGATTATTTAATCTTCAAAGACCCCTTCAGAACATTTGTATCAGCTGCATAGTTTATGAATTTATGTTCTTAAATTTTCTTAATATTCACATCTGCCTCTGTTCATTGTAAGTCTATGTTTACATTTAAAAAGTTTTAAAAATAAATATACAATTCAAATATGTATATATCTATCTAAGTACTGTATGTTTTATCGACACTTTGACACTTCTGTGTCCCACTGAAGTATGTATTCTTTTAGTTACATGGGAGACCTTATCATTAAGGCTAATGGTGTTTTTAGCAAGAAAAAGAAGACACAAGCACACCAAGTAATATTTTTTAGTTTCCTGGCAAAACAGAGAGAGGAAAACTAGTTGACTTTGTAGTTCCAAATGCTTTTGATTTTTTATGTTAGTTCAGTGTTGTGAAATCCATTCATATTTTTGCAAAACGTGAGTGAATAGAATGCAGAAGGAAATCACTTATCTTCAACTACTAGCTAAAGCAAACTGGCTTTTTACAAATCATGTGACAATGAAGATACAGAGACAAAGAAAAGAAAAAATAATGTTTTCTCCAGCAAAGAGGCCACTGACTTTCTTCTGCCAGGTAGTCCAGGCTGGCTGGGAAAGCCTCTCCAGGCCTGAATGGCTAGTCAGTGGCCTAGTACAATCATGAGACATAGGACCATTAGATATAACATGACCTCTAAAGGAGCTATCAAGTAGTAACAATCCAGTTACTCTTTGTGGCTTCTTAAACTCTGGATCAGTAAAGCAGAAGTGAAGGTGTCCACAGCCTACTGTGCCTTCCCTGTTCTGTCCACTTGCCAGTGAATTCCTAATGAAGGAAAATGACAGTGCAGTGCAAGTCATAATGCACAACTGCTTCTAAACATAACATGCAGGAGGCAGGCGTGAAAGCCAAGTTAAGATGTAAGTAACATGTCAGTTATACAACTACAAAGAGGTCTTTTGAAAGTACAACTGATTAAGTGAAAGGTATCATTTTTGACAAAATAAAAGTAGGCTGTTGCATGAGAAACTAAAACCAAGACCACATGCTTTCTAATTCCAAAAATAACTAGGAGTAAAGACAAACACAAACATACCTATCAGCACAAAAATGATAAACAAAGTCATGCACATCATACACTAAGAATGAAGAAACCTCATATGATGGTTTATGCTGGCTCTAAAGCTGAAATATTCAAACTTTCTAATGGTAAAGCTGAATGCAGTTAGGTATGCAGACCACTCTGAAAGAACCTATGACCATTAAAGGTGCCATACTGTGGTAACAATCAAATTCATCTTCAACTTTAGTAAATGATAAAAATTTCTTACCAAGATCTTATGGCATCAAAAATATTAATTTGTGCATCACAGTTATAAAACTAGAAGCTCCATGTTAACTAATTTATGAGAGAGAAAACATCCTCATGTAATATCTTAACCCAATCACTCTTCCAGGAAGGGGGAAAAAAAGAGGGTGTTCGGAAGTGCACTAAGTACAATGTTAGAATAACAAGAACACCTGGAAAGAAAAACCAAATGCCAATGAATACTGAGCCCACATGAAATACAGAAAGAGAAGAGAAAATACAGAAATGGCTTTGCTGTACACAGAGACCCACAGTAATCCATGATCACTTCCTAGATCACTCTTTGGATATTTAATTCAATTGGACTTACTCACTTACAAAGTGTGCAAAACAATTAGGATTTGTCTTTAGCTCTGAAAGAGGCATAAATGGATGTAAATTCTAGTCACAAACCACTGTATATCATCAGAGCAGTTAAGAACCCAATTTCCAATCTTGAGAAACTCTCAGGAAGTCACCTGCTAACCTTTAGACCCAGGTTTCAGACTTGCAAATACTTTGGGGTTCTTAAGGGCAAGTGAGAGCTCATTGAGGAAAGAAATAAAATGGGAGTCCCTCTCAGATTTCTTTGACTCAAAAATAACAACAATGGTAAAGTGAGGCTCTGGACGGGTTAGGAAGTAAGTGCTCTGAACTTTGTCATCATAGAAGTGGACCACTTTCTCCAAGCCGTTCAGGTCAGATGTTCGGTCCGTCATGATCATGATGACATTTGGCCAGTGCATGACTGGCCTGTCACTGGGCAGAGACACTACAGCTGGATACTGGTCCACACCTTTAGGGGCTTCTCTGTAGGAATGGGGATGATGATAGCCATGACCCTGAAAGCTCTCTGAACCCCGGTTGTCAAAAATTAAGGACACGTTGGCAGCATCATATTTCCTGATGAAGCTGGATATCTTTCCAAAAAGGTCTGGATTAGCTTTTGCAGTCAACGCTTTCATTTCTGAAGCAGTCGTTTGCCGGCTCAGCGCCTCATGGAAGTAAAAGCTAAACTTGGCCAGGAGCATGTTTTTGAGTTTCACGAGCCAAAGGAAAAGGTGTGGGGGCTGAACGGCTTTCTGTGACTGCCCTCCAAACAGATGCTTCTTGGTCTCCCGCTGCTTTTCAAAGATTTGGCCCCAGGTCTGCAGCTTGGTATGAGCACTGTGCAAGTTAACCAGGGAAGGTAGGAATTTCCACTCTGAGACCTGGGCCTGGGCCTTTAGGAGATGACTCAGCACATCAACTTCCAGCTGGAAACTGCTCTCCAACGGACTGAGGATTGGGTGGTGAAATCTAAAGCAGAGGTAGGCAGGGGAAAGAAAAATGAAGGAAATTAGTGGAAATAATACTCCATTTTCACATCTTCTACCTTGAAAGGAAAAAATATTGCCCAGACAAATAGTACTTGTCTACAATATTTATTTTAAAATTCAGATGTGTTCTGAGTTCAGGACTAACCTGGACTACAGAGTGAGACTCTGTCTATGAAGAAAGGAAGGAAGGAAGAAAAGAAGGAAGGAAGGAATCCAGATGTAACGTCACGATTTCTAAATTATGTAAATATTACATTCTCCAAAAGAAATAGACTGGTAATTAAAAATAAATGAGAGTAATATGAAGCCTATACTTCCAATAAGAATATCTTCTTTTTACACATAAAGAAACTAAGTTATAATGTACTTATATATTTTGGAATTCTATGTCTAATTTTCAAAACAAAAAGAAATCTTCTTTTTGGAATATAGGGCTTAAAGAGAGAGAGGCTGAAAAAAGTCACTAAAATATCTGACAAGTGAATACATAATAAACTCATTTACTGTCCATAACTCTACATATTATTAATTATTTCAGGTGAAAGTATATACATAAATCTTCATCTGAAACTCAGACAATCAATAAATGTTTATTAAAAGAATATGTATTTGCCAGAAAGCCCTTCTTCAATCCTAGTTCCCAAGTTTTTATCATGTCTAATCATGACTAAAAGCAAAATGGTAAAGCGGGCACGGTGGCACAGGCCTATAAATGCCAGCACTGGGAATGCTGAGGCAGAAGGATTACTGTGGGCTCGAGACCCGCCTGGGATACATACCAGTGTGAAGTACAGAGTGAGACCCTGTCTCCAAAAAAAAAAAAAAAAAAAAAAAAAAAAAAAAAAAAAAAAAAAAAAAAAAAAAAAAAAAAAAAACCAAAATAGTGGCCAAAGAAGAAACATCAAACCTGTTCACATCAAATTTATCTTAAGAAAAAAAGCCAAAATTTATAAGAAGGCCTATAATGCCTTGAATAATCTAGTCCTTTCTTAACCTAAACCATATTCCTTTTATTTTCAATTTCTCAATATATTAAGTAACTGAAACAATATTACAAAAAGGTCAAGAGAGTAGTATAATTTCATTCCCACTTGTCCTAGACAAAATGTCTTTAAAACATCTTAACCATGATCTACAGTGAGAAGCACACTTTATATTGTGGCCATGTGCATATACATATACATAATTTTATTTCACATTTGTCCTTACTATGTTCAATGTATTCTTGATATTTTCTATTATATGTAAACACATTTTAAAAACACATTACTACCCAAAAATTCATTTCAGGACTCATGGATTGCTACCTGCTATCTATAAAGCACTGTTCTGCTTCATACTAACAGTAATATAGAGGGAAGGGACCAACAAATAGAATCATGTTCTCTTCCAGGCAGAGAGGAAAGAGACAATACAAAAACCCCAAGGAAAGTAAGAGCAGGAACTTTTTCATCAATGCTTCTTTGTGATTCTTCTGGTCTCTTCAGAATCATTTCTTAGAAAAGTCTCTCTTGTCCACTCCCAAACTAGGTTATGTGCCCCCAATAATGGCTCCTAGCTTCTAATACCATCTTCTACATTAGTAGCTTGACCATGTAATTTATCAGACAAGTTGAGACATAAAGTCACCCTATCTCTGGGATCCTTCCCTATCAGAAGCAAAGCTGCCATTTCTTTCTCTCTAGAACAGATGGCACAAGTAGGAAGTCAGTAAATGTAGTGACTAGTTATGCTCTGAACCCTACTCTCTGCCTACTGACTGTGCCTACGAACCAAATGAAATTCTGTGGCCACAGAATATAAAGGCTAGGGAGAGTCCTTTCTGTATAGACTACTCAGAGCTTTCTTCCTAACTCTTCATTCTGAGAAGTGACCAAGGAGTTTCAGTGTCTTGGTGGCCTAGTGTACACTCTCAAAAAGGGAACATGAAGCCTTTGCCCTTTCACCAAAGATCCAAAGCAGCGATGCAGACTACAGGAAACCCCTCAGCAAATGATTCTTTTTTAAAAGGAAGGGATGGAATTTACATTCACTGACATATCTTAGACTGCAGACAGCACATAGGTGATTCCGTGCTCAGGCCCACTTAGTATGATCAGTAACTACTAACGAACAGGCACGCTTCATGCAGCTGTGCTTGGCTCCTCTTGAAGAGGAGAATGCTGGTCACCAATTAAACAGTTTCAAAAAAATCTTCATAAGTACATCCAGAGGTTCTTAAAAATCTACTTAAGCACCAATTAAAGGGATTATGTTTATGGGAGCATATACTAAGTTGGAAATTATAAGATTAAAACTGATTATTTGATAAATAGAAAACATTATTCACGTAAAAATAATGTATCACTTTGATGTATTTTCCACATGTACATCCTTCAAGAAGGGCAATTTAAAACACTAGTGGAGGGTTAAGTCTAATCACATACTGAAAAAAAAGATAAGCCAGATCTCAAATCTTCTAGCTCATGTGCTTACTTAACTTAAAGTCTTCAAACATCATGCTTTAGAATCAACTTTCATGAAGTGTAGTACACATATAATATACCTGTATGTAATAGCGTTTAGTCTCAATATTTTTTGAAATTTAGGCCCCTTGACATTTATAAGCATTAAGTATCACAATGTTCTTACTCATGACTATGAGGAAAATCTGCCAAGGAGCTAGGAACACAGAAAGTTAACCAGGAGCTAGAGAATACTGTACTGCAGATGCCACTTGACTTACAATAAGGTTATCTCCCAATAAACCCATCCTAAAATGAATATGTTGTAAGTCAAAAATGCATTTAATAATTTTTACCTAAAGAACACCACAGCTTAGTAACACAGTAGGCCATACTGGCTGTTTACCCTCATCCCCACATGGCTGACTGAGCTGGGCTCACTGCCACAGCCCAGTCACAGAAGAATACAACATCGTGTATCACTAGCCTAGAAAAAGAGCAAAATCCAAAATTCAAAATACGTATTACTTTGCACCATTATGAAATTGAAAAAGCCTAAGTTTAACCATTGTAAGTCAGGAATCATATACATAAATCAACACTTCTGTTATTTTTCTATTGCTGTCAGTTGAAAACTATCATTTATATTCAATGTCCCCCTTGAAAGTATATGAATTCCTGCACAAACCTTCAGAATATTCTCAACAAGCTCTTCCGTAACATACACTGAAAGTGTTTAAATACTCGACATTTGTTAAAGATGAATGTGAATGCTGAAGCTATTTTTCATCCTCAAGAGCTAAAAATTCATGTTACTGTAAGTCTTGCCAAGGCACAGAGATTAGCATTATGGTGCATCATTTCTCTGTTTCCACTCTGCTGTGTGCCTCAGAGGTATTCACAACTCGTACCATAGGGGGATCTGTTAAGTGGTTGTAATCCAAAAATATACCCCTAAGCTAAGGCAGCTAGCTTGGAAGGAGTCTGAATACAGAAGGACTTGACAACTATATGCAGAAAACATCTGCTCTAAAGAAAGGGACATAGAGATAGGGGAGGGGTGAATTAGTATGGTCCACAAAATAGAGGAAAATATCAAATAAACAGGTCTGTGCAATATTCTAATGAGAAATAAAACTGTGCTTCAGAAACGCTACCTTTAATCCTGCAAAAACGCAAACCACAGTGAATCTTCCAAAAAAAGTATATAGGTCCCAGACATAACTTAGTTAGATGCCTAATTAAAAACAAATCTGCAGCCAATTATGTAAATATACCAAATGTCACAAAATTGTATACTTAAAATGGCTAAAATGGCAAATCTACAACATGTCCACTTCACCACAATAAGAAGAAACTAGTTTATTAATTTTTTTGATAACAACAGACTGTTGGTTCAGCAGTCTTCCCCACCCACAGGACTTACATTCCAATCCCCAGCAGATGCCTGAAACCGCACACAGTACTGAACACCGCACGCTTTCCTGTACATACCCGTGGTAAAGTTTAATTCATAGACTAGGCACAGTAAGCACAGTAAGAAATTAACAACCAGTAATAGAACAGAACAACTTCAACAATGTGCTGCGATAAAAGTGATGTGAATGTGATCTCTCACTGTCAACTGTCAAGAGACAGGCAATTTATACAATGTGGATTCACTGGACAAAGGAAGGAGTGGCATCTTGGGCCAACAGCAAGATACTCTGTCACACTACCCAAGAAGCACGCAACTTAAAACTTAAGAACTGGCTATTTCTTCAATGCTCCATTTAATGGCCACGGATGACCATGGGTAACTGAAACCACGGCAAGTAAAATCAGATAAAAAGGGACTACTGTAAAAAGATGAATTTGCCAGAATTTTACCCAACATGCCCTTCCATGCTAGGAGGTATTTACAATGTTTACAGAATAGAAACTAATACATTTATTATGAGTGAAAAACAAAATAATTTAGAGGAAAGAACAATTCAGTTAAATGATAATGGAGGTCACAGAGAAGAAGATGGCCTTTGAACTGGCCACATGGTTAAAGAATAGGCAGCAACAAGTAAAAGGCAGAAGCAATCCAAATGCCCACTGACAAAAGAATAAAGAAAACACAATATACACATACACCAGATTAATATTTAGAAATCTTGTTATAACAATAGACTGTCGTGGACAGTAAAGCATGGACGGTCCTGGGGATATTGTGCTAAGTGAAATAAGCCAGTCACAAAAAGATAAAAATTGCATCCTTTCACTTTCATAAGGTCTTCTAGAACAGTCACACTCACAGAGAGTAGAATGGTGACTGCACAAGCACACAGAGGGTGAAATGTCACTCAGCGGGTACAGAATTTAAGTTCTGAAAGAAGAAAACAGGGCTTAGGGGGTTTCAGTGTTACAAGATGAAAAAACTCTAGGTGGTAAGAGCATAGCACAGTGGTTTGCCTTGCATACATTAGAAGCATAATTTCAAGAGTTATTGCCTAAGAATGTGACACTACTGAACTATAAGAGAAATTAAGATAACTAATTTTTTTATTTAATCATAATTTTAAAATTAGGGGAGAGTAGGATTTAGACATGTGGAGATGGGGGCTTGATTTTCTAACCCAAATTCTTTACCGTGCTTGATTCCACACTCTTTTCCATGAACTCAAGGTAAAGTGTACCATACTACCCCTGGACTATGCCCTTGGCCATGTGATTTTCTTTGGCTGAAGAAATATTAACCCACCTGACACATAGTAAAGCTTACCATGAGCTTAGTTGGGCTTACGCTTCTGCACATTGGGTACTGCTACTGGGTAAGCTGTTCCCTTCCAACCCTGGGTCATAATGCACACAAACCTAAGCCCAAAGCTCACAGCAGAGAAACAAGCCTAATGAAATCGAAAGTACCAAGTACAGCTACCCAGGGCAGCTCAGCTCAGCCAATCTCCTAGACTTGCAAACCCATGTATGAATTTAGAAGTGGTTTGTTAAAAGAATTATTGTGGCAATAGGTAATAGACACAAGACAGAATAAGCAAGAAATATGCCCAAGAAGAGAAATAAAAAATGGCAAAAATTCAGGGAAACATGTTAGATTATATACCATATTTTACTTCTGATTAAAATACTCAATAGGGGTTGGAGGAATAGCATAGTGATTAAAGTGCCTGACTCACAAGCACAAGGCTCTGGGTTTGATTCCCTAGCACCACATAAACTGGGCATAGGGCACACACCTGTAATACCAGCAATGGGAGTCTGAGGCAGAAGGGTTGCTGTGAGTTCAAGGCCAGCCTGAGCTACACAGTGAGTTTAGGACTAGCCCTGAACTACAGAGCGAGACCCTGTCTCAAAACAAACAAAAAACTCAGTAAAACTTTCTTCAAAACTTCTGTTTACTAAGAATTTGGCTGCAATTTCAGGTACTTCATGAACAGTGGTAGACAAGGGTGAAAGGTACACTAAGGTAAGACCACAAGAGACTTTGCTTAAATCTTCATGTTAAGATGTAAATATGCCAAATCCCTTGGAGAGAATGCTTTCAACAGGCATTGTGCTACTACTGGTTTTGCTCATAACAAATTTAGCATGCAATGAGTTACTCTTGAACTATACAAATACAACTAACAATTATTTTTATTTGAGTCTTATGACAAGTAGTTTCTTAAAGGAAAAAAAGAAAGTCACATAGCCCAAATAAATTGTAGTTCTGCCCTTGGTAAGAATTCTGCCAATTAAAGCATTCACACCAACAAACCATGCTTCCAAAAGTGCAGGCACAAACTCACAAAAGGTCATTTTTTAAGTCTTTAAATTCTAGCCATAAAATTATTTTTAAAGCTACCTAGAAAGCATAAATAATAGCTCACTTCTTTTTTAAAAGCACTATTTCTTAAAATTACATTTTTGATTTAGGAGAGCAAATATTAATTTGCATTTGTAATCTACCATTTGTGCTTTAGTCATGGAACAGAAAGATAAACCCAAATTCTTGCTGTCCACAGTAAAAAAACAAGTAATCAAGTATAAAAAAAAATTCTACAAAATCAGGAAATGAAAAGTTGTACGACTCCTCAAAAGTATTCTTGAGTCAGAAGCAGTGACTCAAGCTTCTAAACCCAGCTACTCAGAGTCTGAGGCAGGAGAATCCCAAGTTGGAAGCCAACATAGGCAGCTTAGCATGACTTTGTCTCAAAAAACAAAAGTAAAAAGGGCGAGGGATATATATATATATATATATATATATATATATATATATATATATATATATAGCTAAGCACTCTCAGGCTCAATCAGCCCAGGGAAAAGAAGTATTCCAAAAGAGCACACAATCTAATCCCATACAAGTTAAATTCATACTTCATCTAAATGGCAAACAATGAAATTCTAATATATTTAATAATTACATTAATAATATAACTTATTTGTTAACTCATTTTGAGATGCAGTGTCACCAATGACTCTGATTTTTAAGGAAAAATTCGATTTGCTTAATAATAAATTTAAGAAAAGAAGCTTTTAATAGCTTTGTATTCTGAACACAACTGACTCCCAGAAAACAAACCAAAAAAACCAAAACAAAACAAAAACATACTTTCTATCCATCTAAAAGTAAACTGGACATTGAAATAATTTGTTTCTCAATCAAGGCCAGACATTCAGATTCCATTTACTCATTGTGCTTGGTATTTATTTATTTATTTATTTAGGTACTGGTAATTGAAACCAAAGCCTTCACCCTGAGCAACATTCCAGCCTTTTTTATTTTTTATTTTAAGATAGAAGTATTTTATTGAGAGATAACCCTGTTTTCAAAAAAATTAATAGGAGTTCTCACACAAAGCAACTATATTGGGGCAAATAAGCACTCCTTAAAAGATAAAAGGGTCTTTGGGAAGAGGATTAACTCTTTCAATACATCTGAATACCAAAGCAAAAGTAAAAATCTTTCACCAGTCATAACTTATTTGAGATAGGGTATATGCAAAAGAGGTCTTATCAACCAAAACATCTCCAGCTGTATTGCATAATATCCTTCAGTAACATTACTACAAAAAAAAGACTTTCAGTTTGTCACTGTCACATTTTTTCATGTATTTATTCACAAAAATCCTTTCAGATCAGATGGTTTTGAAGCCAACAAGGCATCCAGGGCATTCACTTCACTGATAATTTTTGAAACTAATTCTCAGTAAAGAATACTGAGGGGATCAGCTCAAAAATACTGCAAAGGATCAATGATACCAATAACACCAACTTTTCTGCTGGTTATGCCAGTAATGTCACACCTCTGATGCGGAATCACAGCACGAATTGACCATTTCAAAGCATGACCTGAACCAGCTGACATAGGGCTCTTTCCATCAGATCCAAATTGTGGAGTCTACGGCCATACCACCTGAACATGTCCAATTTCGTCTGATCTTGGAGGCCAAGCAGGATCAGGCCTGGTTAGTACTTGAATGGGAGACCAAACTGGAAAGAGGTCTGACTACTGCTTCTGAGACACTACGTGAAAAATCATCAGAATCATCTATTTTGGAAAACGTGGATTCATCACATGAATCTTTGCTAACTGAGAACGATGCTAACATCACACGTAAGAATGGTAAATTTTCTAGGATTCGACCTTTTCAGCAATCAAGAATTACTGTCTTTTGTGAATGGTATAGCACTACTAAAATAGAACACTATAAAGAAAATGATGTCTTTTGTTTCCAAAGACTGTTGGGGTATCAGAGTGACATGAAAATAATAAAAGTGAGATATCTTATGGCAAACTTTAGAGTAAGGTTAAGACTGAAGCCTGTAAATTACTTCAGGATCAGGATAAATGCTGTAGCCACAAGCAACACTGGTGAGTATTCTCAGGACTGAGAGGAAATGGGTTAAAAGACAGGAAGCATCAGTGGGAGATGCAGAATGTAGGAAAAAGTGTCTACTGGCCTCACGTGATATTGCAGTCCAGTTCCATCAGATTCCTCCAATATCTACTCAGAAGAAAGAGGGTACAAGTAACACTGCAAGAGCTTCCAGGACAAGATCAAGACTTCTGCAGGACATGGGAAAAATTTATAAGCTTCTGTGGAGAGTTTCAAAGAAGATTTAAAGATGACACAGTTAAATAATAATTCCTAGCAGATATGTACACATGCATACACACATACATACAGGAAGGTTTAAAACCCACTATACTGTAGTGTTGGTACCTTTCTTTTATTTATCTGATTTTTTTGTGTGCAAAGTATGTATCAGTATCTGTAGGAACAGAGGTTTCTGGGGATATAACCAAGAATTACTAAATTTTACCCCTCTAGGAGGAAATATGCCCAAGAGTAGGCATTTTTCTTAAGTTTCCCAGATAGTTCTGCAAAAACACTTCAAATTAACATAACATCTCTTTCCTTTAGGTATCCTTAATTATTCCCAACTATACTTCAGTTTTGGTTTACAAAAAAATAAAAATTATCAAAAGAAAAATGCTTGGCAGCTTGAAGGATGAAATAAAAATTTTTTTCAAAAATACAAAAATTGTATTAAAAAAATAAAATGTATACATTTGTAGGAACAGAACTCAGAGCAAGAGCTCACTGCCACTGGCTGCTCTGAAGAGGGCAGCCGAGGCTCGGGGACAGGAGAAGCACTTTCACTCTGGTGCCTTGGTACTTCCTAATTTTGAGTCATGTGAACACACTCCCTATTGAACAACTTAAAAAAAGAAATTTAAGCTGTATCACAAAGATCAAAGATGACAACAAAAGTAAAAACCAACTGTAAAGAACATGTGCAAGACAAATAGAGAAATATGGATAAGAGCTACATATTATACAATGGTAGAAAATCAAGTCTTGAATTTCCTGAGTGTAAAGACTGCTCTGTTTACATAAGATTCTTAGGATAAAAATTGTATTTAAAACTATAAAAATCTATTTTATCTTCTAAATATCAAAGGCAAACATAGCAAAGATTTCAAACAGGAATTTTAACACTGATTTTCTATCATTGCATAACATAAAATCACCAGGTAAAATACAGTTATTTAGCTCTATATAATTTCATTGTTGTTTGAAAGTACAATAAACAAAATTATATATATATATATATATGAAATATTTTAACAATATGTAAATTTATCTGAAGGATATTTATCTGAAGGATATTTATCTGAAGGATGTATAACTGTATTCTTAATAATAGTTTTATTGGTATTTAATTCATATATCATAAATGTACCATGAAATCAACATCTTAAAAATGTACAATTCAGTGTTTTAGTATATTTGCAGAATTGTCCAACCATCACTATTATCAATTCTTCTTTGGTATACATGTCAAAGTGGAACTGGTGGGCACATGGTAACTATGTTCACTATTCCATGCTTACAACTTTTCTTTAGGATTACAAACTTCAAAATGAAAAAAAAAGGAAAACCTTTATAAAGGCATTATATGTTAACCAAACTACCCAGTGCTCAGAAAAAATACACACTTCACATGATTTTTATGCAGTACACAACTCTCATTCCTAGAGAATACATAGATTATGACTTCTGAAGAACTGCTTGTTATTGACTTGCAACATGATCAACAGAGGGAAATTTACTTTTTGAACTGGATAAGAAATATATCAATGTCTTATACAAGCAACAATACAAACACAAAAGAATACACGCTGTGGCATGTAGCTCAGTTGTAGCAAATGCACAAGATCATGGGAGGAGGAGGAAGAAAGGAAAGAAGGAAGGAAGGAGGGAAAGAGGGCAGGGGAAGGGAGGAAAGGGGAGAGAGGGAAGGAGAAAGGATGAAGAAATAATAATAATAATGGCTCTAGTGTCACAGAGACGTGGGTTCCTGAATGAGCTGCTCAACTTTTCAGCGATTCTACAAAAGGAACACTATTGACACCAATGATTCAATCATGTGATATGTAAGAGAACACTGAGTAGTGCCAGGAACATAGTAGGTGCTCAAATGTGCTAGTTGCCTTCACAAAGACTAATGTACATACTTCCCCCTTTCACCTACTAGCTGTACAGCTAACTGCTGCTTTATTAAAGAGAACTGACATTTTAGTTTTGATATAGAAAAACTACATAAGACTATTCAAATTGCTATTTTTTTCTCTCTGACCTTTCATCTCAGTTCCCGACCCTCATTTCCAACTACCTAGTGAATCTCTACTCAAAAACTTACTAACAACACAAAGTCCACTTACCCTAATGTAACTTACTACCTTCCATCCAAACCAGACCCTCTGGACTTCTCAATCCTATAAATGACGTAATCCCCAGAGGAGCAAAACTTTCAAATCATCTTTAACAACAACCTGTCATAACTCCTACATCTTGTTGCACAAACCTGGAGACACTTGTCACCATCCCATTTCCCACTGTACTGCAACCATGTGGCCCATTGCTGTTTGTTAGACTACCTATCTTAACAGTCTACTACACTAACCTCTACTCCTGTAACTATCTCATTTCACAACGCAGTGCCACAAAAATCAGTCTAAAATAAATGCAAGAACATGATAATGCCCTGTTCAAAAACCTTTTCAAGGCTCCCTAATACTTACCAAATTAAGTATAAGCTCTTCACCTAGAACACAACTATTCACTCATCATTTAACAAATATCTATTGAGCATCAGCTAGGTGCTAGGCTCTGACACAGAGACTGTCATAGAGCTCACATTCTACAGTTTGTGAGAAAGGAAGAAAAACTCTAAGCAGACAGTATTTTCACATGGCAATAAGTACTGAAGAAAACAGAGTGGGGGGCATGGCTAAAAGAAGGATAATTTTATTGATATAATAAAAGAAGGCTTGACATATGAATGAAGACTTAAAGATAAAAAGACAAATGGGGCAAAGTATTCTAGGAACAGAAAATAGCAAGTACCAAATCTCTTATACCTTTTTGTATGCTGAGAACACATTTTCATTTCAAAGTGTTTGTTCCCAACCCTTTTTCCTACCCTTGCTCTAAAAAGTCCTATCTGTCCTTACAAGCTCATCTGAGATTCTACCTTTTCCATAAAATCTCTTTTAATCTCCTCACCCTGTTCCCACCTGCCCCTCAGTCCATCAGCCAAATATCCTTCATTTAGTGTAAATTAACATACCTATCTATTGTGGTTTGGATTAAGAATGTCCCCCTAAAGTCCCACGTATTTGGATGTTTTGGACTGTCTATAGAACCATGTGCTGTGGGGACACTGGAGCCTGGTCTGGAGGGGTGGATTATAAGTGTGTGGTGGCAGACAGGCATGTAGCAAACTGGACTACAGGCATGTGGATTGGACTGCAGGAATGTAGTGGGGGCTTAAACCTGGAAGAGGTGGAATGCTGAGGCTGGACCTAGAAAAGGTGGATCACTACGGTAGGACCTGGAAGTGTATATATGCTACTTCCTCTTGAACTAGGGCTCAACTTGTCTTGACTTGGCTTCCTGTTTGCAATGTTGTGAGAAGATGACTCCTCCTCTGTCACTGTCAGCCTCCCATGAATTGACTAGGACCCTCTGAAACCATGAGCTAAAATAAAACTTTTCCTCCCTTAATTTGTGTATGTCAATTACTGAGGCACAGCAATGAAAAAGTAACTAAGATATTACCCTTATTTTTAAGCAAACATATCCAACTTCATATATTCAAATGGGTAGCATCATTCAAAGAAATCACTTTAAAATCTGTAAAACACACCAATTATTGAGTACCTGTTTATGTGCAAGGCACTACACTAGACTCTAGGGAATTAAAAACAAAACCGAGTCATTAACTTTTATGATACTCACAATGCTTTTGGCATTGCTTTTGGGCTAGGCAGTGAGTAATGAATCATAACTAGTCTCATTCCTTTATAAAGTAGCAATTTCTTCCAAATAAGCCAATTTTCTACTTGGTTAGCATCTTTTGTAAAAAAAATTAAATTCATCTCCAAATAACATTTTGGCTGTCCAAAATATATGCCCTCCCCAAAGTCAGATGCTTGCCTCCACTAATGAATTTTAAAACAAAATCAATACTACACCTAACAGACTCTAAAAGCAATTGCACAAGGGTTTCTAACACGTTAGGTCACTTCAGAGAAAAAAGCAGCTAACTTAGGGGTGATTACCCTGAAAGGGTCAACACTTATTTGAGAAGTGGTTTATTAAAGTATCACATTATTTTTATACTCAATTCTCTTGTCAACTCTTTCACAAGTAACAAAATCAGTTATAACAATCACTGCCTTCCTAGTCTTTTGCTAGTGGTTACAGAAGCATCCGTCCAACATGGTGTTAACTTAGGCTACTGGTGCCCAATGTGTATTACTGATGAACTGATATGTATAAAATGGAATACAGCTATTTCTCCTTCAGCTACTTCACCACCGTTCTTCATAAGAGCAGGAAAACACTAAGAGCTTAAGAGAGGATGAGAGGGCCACCACAGTCCCTCCATCCCTTCTCCATCCCTTTCTTTCCCTCCTCTTCTGCCCACTGACCTGGAGCTGTACTTCTTGAGGATAGTGTCCAAAAGGCCCACAAGCTCTTCCGCATTGATGAACTTCTGCACGCTGAGGGTGTACATCTTCTCATAGAAGTCTGCGATCTCCATCCGAGCCTGAACAAAGAAGCACAGCTGCTCTGACAGGTGGGAGAGGAGTTCTTCCACATGAGGAGCAGTCCCACCCAGCGTACCACGGCCAGTCACCACCTTCTTCAGCTCGTTGTGCAGGGAAGTGTAAATGGTGCGAATGGAATCCTTCCTGCTGAAGAAAGACTGGCCCCCTGGTAGGCAAATGACATAAACATATGGCCGGTAAAGAAGAGAGGCCTACGGTACCACACACCTCCCAGCATCGAAGGAAAGAACTGGAACCCCAGAACTCACTGCGTTTGCACCTGCCATTTCTCTGATGACATAAATACCTTATGACTCATAATTTTACAGAGGAATAAGTCACGAGTACCTGCCAGTCTTTATTAGTGTAGCAATGGATGTGCACAGGGTTTTCTTACCCAGGTTCAAATTCTCCCTCACTCCACTTCAATGAACGTTCAGATTTCAGAGCATAATTAACCAAGCAAATATCAACCTGGATCTAGAAAGTCTTCCTTTCATACAAATATAGGTAAAGCAAAACAAAATACCCAAATCATAAAAACACTTGTTATTCTTGATGAATCAGAACATTTTGCATCTGTTTTAGGGTTACATTTTCCTTTGAATCTTATCTTTTAAGCCATATTAGAAAACAGAATACAAACACATACACATCCTTTTTATTCAAAAATACACACTGAGGAGGAAAACTGACAAGAATGACACTACGGGATATAAGTTCCACGTTGTGTATTATTAAGACTAAGAAACAATGATAAGTATTTGCTGCTGAGGTTTAAAAGGACATCAGCAAAACACATCTTGCACTATAGCTGAAGCAGGTCAACTAGTGTATCATTTATCTACTTTCATACTTAAACATGCTCAATTTTACTTCTAATTACAAAGCCAACTTCAGAGATTTTTTTTTAAAGAATCTGGCACCCCACCAGAACAGGTAGAATGAAAAGAAACAGAGTATACGTAACACAGTGGTTTCCAGGAATATACAGAAATCTCAGAGATAGGTAGCTGTCAGATTTCGTTAATAAACCCAGAATGTAACAATGAATTTATTATTAACATATCAGAGTTGAAAATTAAGTAGTGAGCTAGCTATAACATATCCACTTAATATATGAACCATTTCATAATACGACTTTTGGTTCAATGCTTGGTTTATGTATCAAGAAATGAATCAAGGGGCTGGAGGAATGGCACAGTGGTTAAAGCACTTGCCTTGTAAGTGTAAGTCCCTGAATTCAATTCTCCAGCACCACATAAAGCTGGGCAGGGTGGCACACACCTGTAATCCCAGCACTGGGAAGGGTGATGCAGGCAGATACTCCTGAGTCCAAGGCTGGTCTGGGCTACAACAATGAGTTCAGTACCAGACTGAGCTACAGAGTGAGACCCTGTCTCAAAAAAAAAAAAAAGAAAGAAAGAAAAAAGAAAAGAAAGGAAAGGAAAGGAAGAAAGGAATCATATCCCTTACTACGAAAAATATCAGTTTGTTCCAGTTTATCCAGGACTTTCCAAGCTTTAGCAGTAAAAAATTGCCTTTCTGAGATACCCTTAGTATAGATTTTGTTTGTTAAGAGAAGCCTCACTACATCACCTAGTCTCAAACTCAGGAGCTTAAATCATCCTCTTACTTTAGCATCCCAGAAGCTTAGAATATAGGCGCTACCATACTTACCTTAGTCCAAGTTTTAAAACAAAGTCCTGTGTCCTGAGAATCTTTGGTAGTGGACAAATAACTATTGGTCACCCTATTTAATACCAACTCCTCAGACAAGCTACTAACATTTATGCTCTTTCTCCAGTATGTTCTCTCAAAAGACTGAGCAGCATTCACATAATTTCTCCTAACAGCAGCAATAAATATACTACAGTATGGGTGAACTGACTGTGACCCTGACATTCATACAGGACAGGACCAAGGAGCATCTGTCTGCCTTCTTCCTATGCTCATATTCAGTCTAGATCTGATTTTATAGTGACAGGTATAATGGGTATAAAATAACTTAGCAAAAATATTTCTTAAGTTAGGAAGACAATAAAAGTTTCATGCAAAACTCCAAACCTATGGAAGTCAGAAAGACTTAGTTTCAAATCCCATCTTCCAAACTTGCAAAATGTATGATGTGTAAACCACTTTGCCACTTTGAACCTTAATTGTTGTACTGTCAACACAGAATTAGTAATAGGGCTGGAGGAATCGCACAGTGGTTAGAGTTTGCCTAGCAAGCACAAGGACCTGAGTTGCTTCCCCAACAACACATAAACTGGACATGGTAGTGCACACCTATAATCACTGAACTGGGAGGTTGAGGCAGAAGGACTGCTTTTAGTTCAAGGCCAGCCTGGGAAACACAGTGAGTTCAGGACCAACATGGACAAAAGAGCAAACCCTGTCTCCAAAAACACCACCAGAAAACCTATTAATAGAAGTGGTGCAGGGATGAGGTGATGGTGGCCTCAATTGGTGGTGCAGGCCTATAATCCTAGCACTCTGAAGGCTGAGGTAGGAGGATCATAAATTCAAACCCAGTCTGGGAAACTGAGAAATTTAGCAAGACCCAGTCTTAAAAAAATAAAAAAAGAAGGTCTGGGGTTATAGTTGAACATGAAGTCCATGGGTCCAATCTCCATTACCTAAGTGTGCACGCACATGCACACACAACACACACGGCATAGTAAGAGAGCTGTTTAAATTTTGCAGCCAAAGCCATGGCACAGCACTCTGGAAGGTAATCCTGGCACTCTTAACACAGCACTCTAGAAAGCGGAGGCAAGAGGACCACAAATTCAAGCCTAGCCTGGGTAAGGACCTGGGTTCCATCTTCAGTACCCTCCCTAAAAAATATTTGCAATATTCCTGAAAGAAAGAAGATACTCAACAGTGCTAGTCCTATTCCCTTCCACTTATAACTGATATAACAAATATCTCAATAATACATTACTGACCCTTGAAAATTCTATGGTAAGCTCCTATCCATCCGAGAGATAGCCAGGTGACCTCAACCCTGTACTGACTTCCACTATTTAAGCAGGGTGGTGTTGGTGAAAATTTTAACTTTGCGCTGAAACATGGATACTTATTTTCATCAGATTATCTTTATCTAGGGAAATGGAAACTATACAAATACAAAGAATACCTTCTAACGCTTATCAATAACCACCAATCCTCAGTATGTGAAGCCAAGTAAAGTGAAACCACTATAAAGAGAGACCACCAATGGGTTCTTTTAGACAGGTCTTTTTTCAAAGCTCTCAGGAACACAATCCTATCTCTTGACTACCCTGGTTTGGCATATCCAGTGCAGAATAGCTTTCCTTCCTGCTCCGGAACAAAGACTCAAACAATTTCTTTTTTCAATGCTCTAAATTTACAACATGATTACTTAGAATTATTCCCTGCTGGCTCTAGTTATGAATGCTCATTATTTTTCAATACTTCTACAGTTTATCTCATATGAAATTTAGGTATATTAAAGAAATATGTAAAACATCTTGGGCATTTTTCTCTATGACCTTTCGCTAATGATAACTTTTATACATCAGCTTTCAAGTCATTTTCTACTATTCCAAATTCTAGCAATCAGAGTTAAGGAAAATCTCCGGTAATGAAAAAGGAGACGTATGACCTAAAAATCCTACACAGGTACTTAGTTAGTACATTGTAGTTCCAGATTCTTCCCCAAACAGATATTATTCTCTCCTCAAAGAAAAAAGAGGAGCCAAGATAAGGGTGTGGACTGGGGATTGGTATTTATTGATAAGCCACTCAAAATTTTAAAGTAACAGGACCAGGATAGGAACAGAAGGCTTCTGGCAGGTCTCTCTTTTTTTTTTTTTCCTAAAAGTCTACGCTTGTATCTATAATCAGGATTCACTGCTACCCTCAGACAAACACCAGTCACAAGACGAGGTCAAAGACGCTTACTCTTTAACTTAAAATTTGGAAGAAAGATCTAAAATATTCTACCAGGAAAAGAAGAGGGGAAGGAGGGAGAAGAAAAATGAAGGAAAGGAAAACTATCTGAGGTGAAATCTGTTAGTTATCTTACTAACAGACAATGATCACAATGATAATACACATTGTGACCACTTCACAATGTGTATTATCAAAAATCAAGTTGCATATCTTAAACATACACAATTTCTGTTAATTATACCTCAGTGGCAATGAAAAAGATCTTGTAAACCGTGTTTTAAATATAAACCATCTAGTTAGTAAAATACTCAAAGAATCAGGGAATGTCATGCAGATGGTGACAAACATTATTTGTCTAAGTTTAAATGGAAAGGCAACCTCATCATCATGAGGTCCTATTATAATCACAATGATAGCACAGATTTCAGTACAAAAAAAAACCCTAAGATACTTGCAAAGTTAAAGTTCAAATTCTAGAACTTACATTAACTGCATTGTTGCTTTGTACATATAAGTTATGAGGCATTAAAGTTAAACATGTCATTTTTATCACATGGAGGTCACATGGAAGCCTAGCAATGTCTGGGCCCTGCCTAGTTTCACAGTATGAACTGTTGAGTAGATCAATTTCAAGAAATAGCCCACAGAATCCTAGCCAGGTACAGGTGCAAGAAACACCTCTTTATACATCAAGGTCCACTTTACAGAATCCAAATCAGAGACCGTGAAAGACTCACAAGCATGTCAGTTCCTTTTCACATAAAAACCTGGCTCATAAAAATTCACAACTAGAGTAGCAGGATCGGGTGTATAGATCAGTCTGGCAAGAGCAAGGCACTGGATCTGATTCCTCAGCATCACAGAAGCCAGCTGTGGTGGCACACAGGTATAATCTGCATATTCAAGGCCAGCCTGGGATATACACTGTTAGTTCAGGACCAGCCTGCACTGTAGAATGAGATCCTGTCTCAAAAAAAAAGAAAAAAAAATCAACACTCCCCATCCCCCAAAATGAGAACATTAAAAAAAAAAAAAACTACAGGCTTTAGGAATCCTAAGTAACCCCTCTTAGATTTTATGTAAAGCTGTAAGTATATCCTTTTCTCTTTCCTGGGAAATTGATAGCTTTTCATCAAATTTCCACTGAGGAGCCAAAAAAAAAAAGAGAGAGAGAATCATGGCACTTGGAGCAATCACCACTCTTTCGAGCTGAAGGTCTAAAAACAACCAAAACTGTCAAAATACTAATCTTAAATATTACAGCTACAATCCTCTCCCACTTTCATCATCATCAGCATATATATATATACTAACATGTAAATTATACATACTTTTTTTTGAGACAGTGTCTCAGTAGTCCAGGCTAGTCCTAAAATCTCTACATAGCTCAGGCTGGCCTCGAACCCACAGCAATTCTCCTGTCTCAGCCTCCTGAGTGCTGGAATTTCAGGCATGTGCTACCACACCTGGCTTATGTGGTGCCACAGAAGTGAACCCAGGGCCTTGTGCTTGCTAGGCAAGCACTCTACCCACCGAGCTATGCTCCCAGTCCTATATGTACACGTTAAACAAATTACATGGACGAACCCAATCTGACAGATCAAAGGCAGGTATTTGAGGTTGGGCTCACACTTCACAAGAGCATAGACAATTTGCCAATCTGCAGGAAGGACAGTAATAATACCGTTAATGGCAACTGCACACTTGTGAGAGACGCCATAGCAAAAAGAAGAAAAACCACACAAGGTGGAACTGAGTAGTTTTTGCCAATAAATCAGCATATTACATACGTTATTGGAATAGCTATAGCATAAAGATCTTAGAATACCTTGTGACTTTACAAAAAGCTGAGTAAGCTTTCACTTTCAGCCAATATAAGGAAAACAAAAATGGAATTTACACCCAATTTTACATGGTATGTATATGTCCTTCACCCACAGCATGCCACCTTATGCTTCTCAAAATCAAAGGGTCTACAACAGGCCAAAGTACTAAAACATCCCAGATCCTCTGGGCTTCAAATATTTATCGTTTGTTATTATAAGTAACACTTCCTATCCATGATCCTTGGCTCGTACATGTCACTTATCTACTCATACTAGCTGTTTCTACTAATGAAGGTCGTTTGAATCAGCTTTTGTATCTTATTTTTAGGGTCAAGATCTAACATCCGGTGCTAGAAGTGTTTACCATTTTCCCCTCAAGTCGCCTCTTGTTAGCGCTGGGCATACTTCTTGCCCTGTATTCATTTATTCTTCATTCACTAATATGTACTGAGGGACTATGAAGTGGAGTAGCATTCCATCAGTAACACTCAGGAGCCTTTAAGAGGCCAAACAGTGTTCATTAACACGACTAGGTTGTAGGGCCACGTTTCGCTCCTCTGACCGCAATGTCTCTACTTAGGAGACGCCAAGTTTCGCTCTTCCGGCTGCAAGAGCCCTAGTAAGAAGAACGAGGACATACAGCTTGGTTAACTTGTCATTTACGGAACCGGCAAACCCACCAGGCTCGGGGACAGCCCTGCAGGAGCATCCGCCCCAACTGCCAATCTATCAGCAGCGCGGCCGGTGGGCGGGGTTTCTGGAGGCCGAGGAGAGAGAGGGAAGGAACGACGGGAGGAGTGACAGACAGGAAACCCAAACCGCGGCCGCCTGGGGAACAACACCCCCTTTCCTTCCACTCGAGGGGCGGGGGCGGGGCGGAGGTACCTAGTTTCTGCCCCAGATAGGTGAGGCTGTGATAGACCTTCTCGGCCGCGGCCAGGTGCGCCAAGGCCGCCAGCAGCGAGAGCCAGCTGGCCCCCGCGCTCTTGTTGGCCTCTCGTTCCTTCTCCACATTGTCCTTGGCCTTGTCGTAAGAGAAGATGCCCAGGTGAGAGAAGAAAGTCTCCAGGACAGCCTGTTCCACGGGGACCGGGGCGGCCAGCGGGATGGACTCCCCCATGCGACTTGCGCTCCAGCCCGACCCACGTGCCTCGCCGCTCCCTCGCACTTCCGGGTTCCGCGAGAACGCGCGTGCGCACCAGGTTGCGTGCGCGGGACCGCGTCGAGCGGCGCTCACCGGCCGCCGGCGCCGCTGCCGGGCCTTGGGAGGCGCGAGGGGGCGCCCGGCGGGGGCTGCGGCTTCTGAGCTCCGTCGGCGCTCCGGCTTCAGCAGTTCTCAGGGGCCACCCACTCGGAGTAAAACGGGAAGAGGCCAGCTCGCTGCTCGGCGGAGACCACTGCATTCGCTGGTGAGCGGAGAGGCCCCTCCCTGTGAGCTTGCGTCAGCGTGGATGACGTCGTGTTTGTGTGACGTCACGTGTGTCCCCAATTGGCCATGGGGGATGGAGGGCGGCGGCTAGAAGACCAGAATGGTACCCGGAATTGTGCTCACTGTCATAAGGGTCGTAGTCAGTGTATGTTGTGCTTAAGCCAACTCAGGTTAAGTGGCGTATGGGTATAGAAGCCTGACAAGGGTTTTTTTGGTTTGGTTTTGTCTTTGTCCACATCGCCCAACGTTGGTTAACACTCCCCTGCATCCGGCCTACTCGTGTCAGGCCTTCTTTTAACCAGCTTCTAAGCAGTCTTAGACCGGTCTCTTCAGCTTGCTGTGCTACCCAGACTATTAAGCTTTCTTGAAACTTTATCAGGATAGAAGATAAATTAATAAAAATGGGTTCACTTTGTCAGATTAAATAAAAGCTCCTTTGATATTTAAAAAACTCTGTGAGCCCACATCCTTCGTTGTCATCTACTTTGAAACCCTCTCCAGTATGTAATGTTTCTTCCTTTCTAGTTCCTTGTACATGTGGTTTTATTATTCATAACATTACATTTAATTATGCATATTTCCTTGTCTCCCATCAGTGGTGAGCTGCCTAGCACAGAAACACGGTTCACTTGCCAGTATAACTGCTTCCTAATGGGGCTGAAGGAATATGTGGCAGTTAAAGCACTTGCCCGGCAAGCACAAGGCCTTGGGTGGGATTCCCCAGCCCCACATAAGCAGGGCCTAGTGGCCCACACCTGTAATCCTAGCACTCGGGAGGCTGAGACAGGAGGATTACTTTGAGTTCCTGGCCAGCCCTGGCGACATAGTGAGCTCAGGACCAGCCTGGACTACAGAGTGAGACCCTGCCTCAAAAATAAAATTATGAAAATTGTTTCAGAGTGAATGGTGCATAACTGGAGCTCTTAAGCATCACTACCTTTTAATGCAAATCAAATTTTAATGATTATATTTTGTACTCCTGTTTCCTGCTCTGAAGAATGTAATTATATAAAATTAATTCTGTTCATTGGTGTTTGTAAGGCAGAAATTTACATATGATAAAGAAGAAAAAAAGGACAGCAAGCATCTATTTTGAAAGAAACAGAGCATTCTTTCCAAAAAAGCTTAGTGAGGGAGGATGTGACAGTTCTTGATGTGTGAATAGATGTTAATATAACAAAAAAGTAGTATTAGCACTGCAACCAACACATAATGAAATGATAATTCCATAATTTCCCATAATCCCAGCACTCTGGGAGGCCGGAGGTAGGACTATAGCTGAGTGTGAAGGCTCAGGGTTCAATCCGTGGCACAGGAAATGGGGAAAGGGAGAATTCTTTAGATAATAAAGGTGGCATCATAAGTCATGTTAAAAGTGAATTCAACATGATTATATTATGTTGTTTCCTCCAACAAAAAATGTATATTTAAAACCATAAACAAATAGCAAAATACAAGTGAAAAGAAATAGATTAAAAACCTTTTAACTATAAAAGAATAGAGAGCACATACAAAGGAACAGGCTGACTTGACTATGTTAAAATTTTAAAGTTTTATGTTAAGAAAACACAGTGCAGGCTGAAGGAATGGATCAGTGGTTAAAGCGCTTGTCTAACAAGCGCTAAGTCAGTTCTAAATACTCAAGTTCGATTCCCCAGCATCACATAAGCCAGGTGTGGTGGGATTATGCCTATAATCCCAGCACTCAGGAGGGTGATGCAGGAGGATTACCGTGAGTGCAAGTCCAGCCTGGGCTCTTTGATGACTTCAGGACCAGCCTGGGTGGCACAGCGAAACCCTGTCTTAAAAAAGAAAAGAAGAAAAAGAAAAAAGAAAACACAATGCAAGAGTAAGGAAAAGATGTTTGTAATATGTCAAACAAAGGTTTAATGTTTAAAGTTTTAACATATCAAGGTCACTTTCTAAGGAAAAATAAAAGGATATGAATTTATAAACCCAAAAAGAAATATAAAACACTAATAGTTTGTTTGAAACCTACAATTTCAGTAGTAATCAAATAAAAGCACATTGAATTACCACAGTCTGTTTTTCACCTGTCAAATTAGAAAAAAGTCCTAAACATTGCCAATAAATATTTAGGGAATCTGTCCTCACTGCACTGCAGATGTGAGTCTAATGGGGTATGAGCTTTCTGGAACATGTTTGGCAGTGTATATCAATTATTGAAAATGTATGTGAGTATGTAAAATAATACCTAAGACAAAAGGGATGCCTAACAAATACTAGTAATACCTATCACTGTTATTAATAATGTTACTAATATCTTCATATCTCCCGTTCAGAATAATACTGGGACCTTTTTAATGTTTATATTTAATTAATGCCTTCATCGCCTCCCATAGATATCTTTTGTACATATGTGATGAGAACACTTACGATCTACCATCTTAGTAAGTTTCATGCATACATACAATGTAATGTTAAGTAAATACAGCATGATACACATTAGATCACCAGAACTTACCTTGTAATTAAAATCTGTGTCCTTCCTGTGCCAGTGTCACACTTCCCCCACCTTCCCACGTCTACCCATCACCATCCTTCTGTGCTTCTGAGTTCAGTTTATTTAGTTTCCACATATTGGTGAGATCGTATAATATTTCTGCTTTTGTGTGTGGCTTATTTCACGTAATAGCCTCTAGTTTCATGCATGTGGTTACAAGTGCAGGATTTCTTTTTTAGTGGCCAAATTATCTAAGTTTGTATTTTTATCATATGTTCTTTCTCCATTCATCTGTGTGTGTACACTTACATTGTTTCTGTAGCTCAGCTGATGGGAATGATGCCAGAATGACCAGAGGGGTCTGGGTATCTTCTCAAGATGCTCGGATCATTTCTTGGGGATGTGTACCCTGAGGAGGGATTTATTGGGTTGTATGACAATTCTCTTTTTAATACTTCGAGGCCTTACCCTGCAGTTTTCCACAATAGCTATTCCAATTTATGTGCCCACCAACGGTGTGCCGGGATTCCCTATTCTCCACACCCTCAGCACTTGTTATCTCTTGTCTTTTTGATAATACTCATTCTAACAGGTCTGAAGTGAGCTCTCCTGATTTTTGGGTATATATACCTGCTGTCTGTTTATATATCTCCTTTGGAGAAAAGTCTACTCGGGTCTTTTGTCCATTTTTAATTGAGTTGGTTCAGTATTTTTGTTTGTTTTGCTATTAAGGTATGTACATGAGATCCTTATTTATGTTGGATATTAACTCTTTACCAAATGTTTTCTCTTATACCTTAGGTTACTTTCTCGTTTTGTTGGCCATTCCCTTTGCTTTGCAGAAGCTTTTCAGTTGGACTTAGGTTGCTTGTGTTTATGTTTGTGTTGCCTGTGCTTTTGGCATCATAGCCAAAAAATCTTTAGCAAGACAAAGTTAAAGAGCATCTTCGTTGTTTGTGGGGATTTTACAGTTTGAAATCTTATACTTAAGTCTTTAATTGACTTTGAGTTAACTTTGTGCATAGTGTAAGATGATGGTACAGTTTAATTCTATAGAGGTAGATACTTAGTTTTCTCAATACCATTTTATATATTTAGGGTGTTTATTTGGGGGCTTTCTGTTCTGTTCTATTGGTCTGTATGTTTGCTTTTATGATATTTCCACACTGTTTTAACTACTACACCTTTGTGCTATAATATGAGATCAGGAACTGTGATAACTGTAACTCCAGCTTTGTCCTTCTTTCTCAAGTTTACTTTGGTTATGTGAGGTCTTTTATGGTTCCATGCAAATTTTGCCAGATTTTTTTCTATTTATAAGAAAAAGTGCCATTGGAATTTTGATGGTGATTGCATTCAGTCTGGAGATTGTTTGGGGTAACATAAACATTTCAATAATATTCTTTAGTCCATGAACATAGGATATCTTCCCAGTAATTTGTATTTTTTCAGTTTCCTTTGTCCATGTCTTATAATTTATTGTATAGATATTACCTTAGTTTATTCATAGTTTTGTTTTTGGTGTTATTATAAATGATATTGTTATCTTAATTTCTCATTCAAATAGTTTATTAGTGTATGAAATTGCAGTCAACTTTTATAAATTGGTTTGGTATATTGCAGCTTCTCTGAATTTACTTATGAGTTCTAACAGTTTTGTTAGAGTCTTCAGAGTTTTGTTTGTTTGTTTATTTGTTTGTTTGAGACAGGGTCTCAATCTATCATAAAAGCTAGCTGAGGCCGGTCCTGAACTCACTGGGGTAGCCCAGACTGGCCTTGGACTCAGGACAATCCCCGAGAGCTAAGATTACAGGCATGCGCCACCACACCGAGCTTTATGTGGTGCTGTGAAATCAAACTGAGGGTCTTGTGCTTGCAAGGCAAGCGCTTCACCCATTGTGCCATTCTTCCAGCCTATCTTCAGAGATTTCTTATGTAATGTCATATAATTTATAGAGACACTTTAACTTCTTCCTTTTTGACTTGGATGGCTTTTATTTCCTTTTCTTGCTAATTATTCTGGTATATTCTTAGCATACCTAACTTATTGAGATTTTTTTTTAAATCATGAAATGATATGAATTTTGACAAATATTTTTTCTACAATTATTAAATTGATTGTATGATTTTTATACTTTATTCTGTTAATGTGACATAACAGTTTGTGTATGTTGAACTCTTTGTAACTCAAAAATCACATTTGATTTAGTATGTGATTCTTTCACTGAAGCATTGAATTTAATTTGGTAGGATTGTGTTGAGATTTATTTATTTATTTATTTATTTATTAGTACAAGGTCTCTCTCTGTAGTCCAGGCTGGTCCTGAACTCACTGTGTAGCCCAGGTTTGCCTCAAACTCACAGAAGTCCTCCAGCCTCAGCCCCCTGAGTACGGGGATTATAGGCTTGCAGCTCCGTGTCCACCTATTATGTGGTGCTGGGGATCAAACTCCAGGTCACACACTTCCCAAGCAGGCACTCTTGACACTGAGCTATACCCCCCAGCCCTTGTTAAGAATTTTTGCATCTAATTAATCAGAGGTACAGGCTTCTAATTTTTTGTAGTATCCTTAACTGTGTTTGATAAGATGGTGATAAACTCACTTATAAAATGAGTTTTGGAAGTATTTCCTCCTCTTTAATTTTTGAAGAGCTTGAAGATTTGCATTAGTTACTTGTTAAGTGCTCTATAAAATGCACGTGAATCATCTGGCCCTAGGCTTTTCTTTATTGGGAGGTTTCTGATCACTGCTTTAATCTCCTAACTCTGTCCAGATGTTCTGTTTCTCACAATTCCATCTTCAGAGGGCACTATGTTTCTAGGAATTAAAGTAATACCTGAGTTTAATGGATGTTCATTAGTATTTGATCAGCAAATTCTTCTTGTTTTGTGAGAATTTTACAAGAGAAATAATGTAGAGGTCATGGCGTGTCAGTCTGTTAAAAAATAAAGTTATAAAACAGGCAATCTGTCTGTATCTCGTACAAGGTTGTAGTCAGACGTGGGTAAGCTGTTGTACTTAGACTCAACTGAAGCTGAAGGATGCTCTTCAAGGTGATTCTTCCCCCCAATGGGAGAGTTGGCAGACTGTTGGCCGCGTGGGCCTTTCCACAGGGCTATTTGAATGTCCTCACATATGCTCCTGGCTTATCCTAGAGCAAGTGATTGATTAACTGAGGAGATCCAGCCTGAAATGAATTTGAACTGGAGATTTCTGAAGGACATAAATGCTGTGGAAGCAAGAATCTTTGAGACTGGCTACCACAGATGATGGAATTTCCACCATAGAAATTAGCTGTCATCTTAAAAATATTTAAAGATAGAAAGTTTAAACTGCTCATTTGGGAATATTTTATTGCTCATAACATTTCTTAATTTCAGTACAAATCTTTCCTTTTAAGTCTAGAAAAACAGTTCTGCTAAGTACAACTGATTTGATGTTTTCTTTACAGGCCTATAAAAATATCTAGAGTGACAAAATTATTTTAGTCACAACAATCTATTTTGGGGCACTAAGAACAGGTCAATCTATTTATTTAATAAGCAGTGGACGAAGTTTTATTTTTTGATTGGTATACACAAAGCAACATATACTCAAAATAATTTCACAATTTAATGGTCATGCCAGTTAATCTCTACTGAAATTTTATATTATTGATATTTGGACTGACTTCTCTTTTTCTGGTTTATTTTCTGAACATAATCTTAGCAATGAAAGAACTGTCACTGATGTATCACTTTCTGTGTGCCAGGTACTTTTCGTATCAGTAATCTTTCTGCAGGTCAAGGTAGATATAGCTGTCACCTTTTGATTGGGTACACATGGAGGATCTGAATATTGAAGTTAACTATTCCAAAATTCACACAGCCAGTCACTGGCAATGCTGAGGTATAAATCAAAACCTGTCTTTCCTCCACTGATGTGGCTGCTGTTTGTGATTTGTCCCCATGCACATAACTTCCTGCCTGAGTAATACCTGAGTTTAATGGATGTTCATTAACTGAGATTTTGTCGCAGTTACTTAGCCATCTTCAAACTGTTTCCGAAGTTACCTACCTAGTACTGTATGAATAATGTGGTTGAAGTGTAAGATTTCAGTAAGAAGTCCTCTTTGGCTTCACGAAAGGAACCAAATACTTAATGAAGAATGGCCTTCTTTGATTTTCTTTTTACATTGTTACTAAAAATACTACACAGTTACCAATATATGATGCTAGTATATAACTTTAAGCTGAATTAATTACTTTTTATTTTATGTATAAATAACATATCTAGCACACATGTATGCATTCTTTTATACTTAATTCTTCCCATTTTCTTTTTCTATATATCAAATTATAATGAAAATTTTAAATCAGTATAAGCTTTAATAACTAGCTGGGTGAGAAACTTATCCGAGTTCAGAAGAGAAGGATTATTTTAGATCTCTTCTCTAGCTAAATACTGCCCAGTGCTTTCCTTAAACTGCATGTCTAGTATGGGAGCAGCTAACATCATGTGGATTTATATGTAAATTCATTAAAAACTAAAACTGAAAATTTAGCTCCTTAGCTGCACTAACCACATATCAAGTGTTTAATGGCCGCCCATGGCTACTGGATTGGACAGTACAAATACAGAAATTTCTATCAGTACAGAACATTCTGTTGAATAGTGCTGGAAAGAAACCATGTCATAAAGAGTTTCACAGATCAGATAAAATGAAATAAACCAAAATGAATAGCAAAGTCTGTGTTTTATTTTATATTTATTTTATTTTTTTGAGCCAGACTCTCAATCTGTAGTCCAGGTTGGTCCTGAACTCACTCTGTAGCACAGGTTGGCCTAAAACACACAGAAAACCTCCTGCCTCAGTCACCTAAGTGCTGGCATCACAGACATGTGTGACCATGCCAGGCTTATGCAGGACTAGGGAATCAAACCCAGGGTCTGTGCTTGCTAGGCAGGCACTCAAACTACTGAGCTATATCCCAAGCCTCCATATTATTATTTTAAACACTATTTCACACTTTTATTCTTCCTGATAAAATCTACATTTAAATTTCCCTTTCAAATAATATATATATATTAAGTATTCAATAAATTTACCTATGATTATTTTGTATTTATAAATCTAAATCAAAATGGGGCTGGGGATATAGCACATGCATGTAATCCCAGCCCCATGGGTGGCTAAAGCAGGAGGATTGCAAGTTTCAGTCCAGACTGGGCAGACTTAGTAAGACCCTGTCTCAAAAAAAGGTCTGGGGATGTAGCTCTAGTACCAAAGCTCTAGGTTCAATCTCCAGTGTGCCAACCCCCAAATATATATGCATATATATGCACCTATAGCTCACATCCTTATATAAATTTAAAATAAAATTTTAAACTTAAAAATAATTTGTTTTACTTCAGCCCACCAATTTGAAATTTACTTTTCTATTTGATTGTTTGTAAGTTAATTTTTAGTTAACAATTTATGAATCACTTTGCATGTGTTTTTTACAACAGCATTCATAGCAGCCACTTGGAATTCATAATGGCACATCACATTCAGTCTGTTATGTATTGTTGTATATTTTGGTAGTTCCTGATTGATTTAGTTACTTTTTTATTGCTGTGACAGAAATACCTGACATCAGAAACTTAAGGGAAGATTTATTTTCAGCTCACAGTTTCAGAAATTCTCAACCCATTCACGAGCAGCTGGCAAGGGTGGGAGCACTTAGCATCATTGTAGCTGGAGGAAAGACATTCACCTCAGGTCAGACTGGAAGCCAAGTCAGGGAGGAAGGGGGAATTAGCATATGTTATGTCCCAGTGATCCACCCCTTCCAGGTCAAGCCTCAGTGTCCGCCCTTTATTGGTCTAGCTCCAGGAGTCCTTCCCCTCCAGGTTACATGCCCGGTAAGCACACACCTGTAATCCACTGCCTGACCATCACACACAACATCCAAAAACATGAGGCTTTTTGGGGACATTCCATATCCAAACCATAACACTAATTTTCATGGTGACAGAAACTTATCAAACAAATGTCCATTCCCACCCAACCTCCTCACTAGCCCACCTGTAAAATGGTAAAGCCAAATATTCCTAGGTATGTAGTTTTCCTACACTCACTTGTAAGTTCTAGCCATTGATAAGTGAGCTGAAGCTATAATCAAAAGATTGCAAATTCAAGTCCAGCCTAGACAACTCAGCAAGGCCTGGTCTCCAAATAAAAAAATGTAAAAATGACTGAATGGGGGTTGGGGCTGCTTGGTGGTGGAATATTCACCTCACATGCATGAGGTTCTGGGTTCAATTTTCAGCACCAAAAACAAAACAGCAATAAAGAAGCAAGCTGCAGTTTTTGAGGATTGAGGACGTTTCAGGAAAACATTTGCCTGTGTACACAGGACAGCCAAGACTGATAACATCTCTTACCTGTTCCTGTAAGGAATGAGATGTCATATATGTTATAGCTGCAATTCCTTTCTTTCCTTCATGAAAAAGAAGTTAACAGAACTGGAGACATGGATATAACAAGATTATTGTCCATAAACCAATGTCAACTTTCTGTCTCTGGGTTTTTTGTTACGGTAACTAAAATATTTTCAGGGACTAAGGATAGATCAGTGGAAGAGTGTGCTTGCCTAGCATATGGGAAGCCATAGGTTCTATACCCAGGACTATAAGAATGGGGGTCGGGGGAGAGAGGGGTTGTTTCTTACAGAACAGGAGAAAATATTCACAAAGAATATATCTGATAAGGGATTAATATCCAAAATATATTAGGAGACTATATATAATTCAGAAAAACTGATTTTAAAGTGAGCAAGGAATTTAATTAGACATGTCTAGAGAAAATACAGAGTTGGCCAAAGATTTGAAAAGATGCTTAATATCATTGATCATTAGAGATATGCAAATAAAAACTGATATAACCACCTTACACCCATTAGGATAGCTATTTAAAAAAAAATGTTGGGGGCCTTGCACATGCTAGGCAAGTGTTCTCATTACTCAGCTACATGCCCTGCCCCCAGACTTTATTTTTTAATAAGACAGGTGGGGCTGGAGGAATGGCTCAGCAGTTAAAGCGCTTGCCTAGCAAGTGCTAAGTACCCTAGTTCCATTCCCCAGCACCACATAAACTGGGCATGGTGGCGCATGCCTGTAATCCCAGTACTCTGGAGGCTGAGACAGGGGGATTACCATGAGTCCAAGGCCAGCCTGGGCTCCAAAGTGAGTTCAGGACCAGCCTGGACCACAGAGTGAGACCCTGGCTCAAAAACAAACAAACAAACAAATGTTGTCAAGAATGTGGCAGAGTTGGGGCATTTGTGCACTTAGAATATGAATTGGTGCATCCACGATACATAACAATAGAGAGGTTTCTTTAAAAATTGAAAATCATACAGTTCAACAATTCCACTGGTGGGTATGTAGCTAAAAAAATTCTAAGCAGGATCTCAAAGAGATACTTTTTTTTTTTTCAAAACAGGGTCTTACTCCGTGGCCCAGGCTGGTCCTGATCTCACTATTGAGCCCAGGTTGGCCTCAGACTCAAAGCAATCCTCCTGCCTCAGCTTCCCGAGTGCTGGAATTATTAGCATGCACCACCACACTCAGCTTATGTGGTGCTGGGGAATCAAACCCAGGGCCTCACACTTGTAAGGCAAGTGCTTTAACCATTATGCCATTCCTTCAGCCCCTCAAAGAGATACTTGCACAACTGTGTAACACCATCATTCTGTAAAAAGGTAGATGGAACTCAAATATGTCTATCAAGGGATGGTGAAACACACACACGCACACACACTTTTGTCAGCTTTAAAATGAGAGGAAATCCTATCATGCTACAACAGTATGAACCTTAAGAACATTATGCTAAGTTAAACAAGCAAGCCATAAAAAAACTATGTGTCACTTATAAGGCATCTAGAATAGTTAAATTAATAGAAAAAGAGGTGGTGTTTGGCAGGGGCTGAAGGGAGGACTTGTTTAATGGGTATTGTGTTTCAGTTTTACAAGATAAAAGTCCTGAAGATATGCAAAAATGTGAATATGCTTATCACAACTGAAATGTACACTTAAAATGGTTAAGATGGTAATTTTTATGCACTTCTTTGCACTTAGAAATTAAATAAAAAACTTTTTTAAGTGGAGATAGGACCTAGGGCTTCACACGTGCCTGATAAGCACTCTACCACTGTGCTACATCCCTTACCCTTATTTATTTATTTTGAAACAGGTTCTTACTAAGTTCCCCCAGCTGGCCTCAGATTTGTGAGATCCTCTTCCCTCAGCTGCCCAAGTACCTGGGATTACAGGCATGTGTCATGGCACTCAGCAAAAGTAAATAAATAAAAATGAAAGACTGAAAACATCTTGTATGTAATCCAGGCCAGTGTTGAACTCACTATGCAGCCCATGCTGGCCTCCAAGTCACAGTCCTCCTGCCTTAGCCTCCTGAGTGCTGGTATTATCAGCATGAGTTACCACACACAGCTTAAATTGTTTTTTAAAATAACCAGAACGTACATCAGAATTAGGTGAGCAAGAGGCAATTTCTTATTTACCTGAATTATTTTGTCTTCCCTCATGAGCTTCCAATCCTACCTCAGAACTTGCTGATGTGATTTAGTATGGTAACATCATTAAACAGATAGTCAGTTTGAACCAAAAAAAAGCTTTTTATTCCCTTCACTATTTTAATTTTTTGGCATTTCATCATTCCCTCAGCACTCTGTGTCAGGGGTCACCAAACTACAGCATGGTTGCAGAGTTTAAGAATGGTTTCCATGTTTTTAAACAATATCCAGAAAGAAGTGGAGAAAGAAGAAATCCCATGTGACCCACGAAGCCTAAAATATTTAGTATCTTTGCTCTTTGTAGAAATATTTTGCTTGTTTTCACACCCTTACAACCTATATTATTCACAGCACATTTTGCAGTTTTTATTCTGTTGGTATATTTGATGAAAGAAATAGGAACAGTTTGAGCTGCTTTCAGACAAAAAGACTTACCACAGGGCCCCAGGAGCTTGCAGTCACTGGAAATCTACAGAAATGGTCAGGTAGCAGGTCTCCAGGAATGATTCCTAAGACAGGCTTGTTCATAATCCACTGGAGGAGCTGATACTTCTGCAATTATCAGAAAGGCAGGCCTGGCGCAGTACTGTGCACCTGTAATCTCAACACTTAGGGAGACTGAGGCAAGAGTGTCACAAGTTTAAGACCCACCTGAGCAATTTAGTGAGACCCTGTCTCAAAATAAAAATTAAGTGAAATAAAAAAGGCTTGGGATATAGCTTGGTGGTAAGGCACCCTTGGGTTCTATCCCCATTATCAAGGGAAAGGCAAGGCGTCAGGGCCTCCATTGGACAGTGGAGTTCAAAGATAACTTCTGTAGCAGGGATGCAGGGATATAAGGCTTCACTTCTGATAAGCTAGGTGTGGTGGCACACACCTGTAATCTCAGCACTCAGAAGGCAGGGGCGGGCAGGGAATTGCCATGAGTTCAGGGCCATCCTGGGCTACTTAGTGACTTTAAGAGCAGCCTGTACTACAGGGTGAGACATTAGCTCAGAAAGAAAAGAGAGAGAGAGAGAGAGAGAGAGAGAGAGAGAGAGAGAGAGAGAGAAGAAAAAAAGGTACTGCTACCCTGCAGCTACCTCTCAACACCCACGGAGTTAGTACCTAGACACTAGCACACTGCTGCAGAAAAGCCCCACGTATCCACAGCTGAATTTGCCTGCAGAAACAGAACAGATGGCTGCAGTCTGGGCTCCATCTTCCAAGTGCGTCCAGTTGGCAGAAGCAGAACTCCAGTGGAAGGAGATGGGGGCAATGTGGCTTATCTTCTTTTAGCCTCTTCAGTGTACGCAAGCACATTAGAAGATCAGAATGGATGCTGAGAGCCAGAGCCAATTCAAAGCACCTAGCCCAACTGGTTTGGGGCTTTCAGCTGTCCTCAGGTCTTCTTGTCTTTGGCTAACTCCTTATCATCACATTTGAGAAACCTTCCTGGGGTTCCTCCCCTGCTCCCCCCTTTCTGGGTTGAGTGTCCTTTTATGAACTTTCCTAGCTTTTAGCCCTCTCTCTGCAATGTGCCTGTTGTTGCATTCCATTATGTAAAAGCCTGGCACCCTGCTGCTGTCACTGGACTGCCCCCACCCCCACCCCAATGGTACTGGGCCTTCACACGTCACCTCAGCCTTGTTTTTATTTTTGATTTTGAAGCAAGTTCTTGCTAAGTTGCCCAGGTGAGACTCAAACTTGTGATTCTCCTGCTTCAGCCTTCCAGGGTTGCTGAGATTCCAGCCTGTACCACCTGGCCTGGCAGGACTGGTATTTTGTTTGTTTTGGTTTGGTTTTTTGGACTGGTTCTTTGAGAGGGCAAACTCAATCTTGTTTATCATTGTGTAGGTAATGAGTGTTTGTCTGCTGAGAATGGTAATTAGTTCCTATATTTTAAAACTCCAAATAGCTTTCCTTCTACCATTTTATATTTCATCTTATTGCATGCTGATATCTATATGCTGCAGAAGTTCAGCAAACATTGTAAATAGACCGGGCTTCTTTGGGGCAGAGCAAAGAGAAGTTCCACTAATACTGTATATCTGTGTGTCTCCCTTTGATGCTGCATACCTACATGGATTCATAATTGCTGTGGGCGAGCTGATGGTTGAACAATTTCAACATACTGTATAACATACTATTTTATTATCTCATTTGATACACATATCCAAATAGATACTATTTTAATTGCATTTGTGTAGATTAAGAAACTAGACCTCTGAGAAAGCCAGTACTTGCCTATAATTACAAGTAATGACAGAACTGGGACTGTTATCAAGATCTAGCTAAAACCAATATTTTGTTCTTCACCATTATGACAATGATTGTGATAGTAATGAGCAATTCCAGACATGGTGCTAGGCATTTTACACACTTTTTCTCAAATTATATATTTATTTACACAGAATTGTTGTTTATATTTGTTATGTGCAGTAAGATAGATGTAGGTCATACACCTGGGATCTATTCCTGGCTCTTCCATTAATTTGCTTTGTGACCTCAGGTAAACTACTAACCCTTCTGGGCTCCACTTTTCCACTCTGCAAAACAGAAAGTAATCTTTAAAGTACTTTTGATTCCAAAACTCTAGAACTTTTTATTTTTCATTCCATAATTATTACTTCAATATAAGAAGACTTAACTCTCTAAATTGTGAGCTTTATTTTGTCTTTAATTTTATCACATGTTCCATGCCACCTCGTCCACTGCTCCAGATGCCTGTATGGTACATAACGGGCTCATTATGGGTGTATGTGCAGCCATATCTAGACTGAGATCTGTTCAAGGGGAAATAGCCATCATCCCAGAAGCCATGCTTGTTGTCCTATATTACTTTCCTTTGGGGGAAACATTCAGACATAGCCTAGAACTGCCACAGAGAAATCAGCATGCAGCACCTTTGGGAGCCTTTATTTCTGTAGTCTCTGATAGATTTTTATCCTTAAAGCAGAGCTGTGGTCAGTGCCCAAGGAATGACTTCTGAAACTAAATGCAGAAAGATTTCTTTTGAGAAAATTGTGCTGGGGACATGAAAAAGCATGTTGGTCGTGGATAGCAGGCAGACACCAAAGGGAGTCTCTACAGGGAAGCAGTTCTTACTCTGCTTTCACACCGTGGAGAGCCACCAGAGCATCACACGTGGCTCCACAGCTTTCCAAGACTAACATGAAGGGTTAAAGCCGGAGCAGCAGGAAAACCCCAAACTGTGAGGATCCAGTTTTCTTTAAAAACTTGAGAAGAGAATCTATGGAGGAAATTGGAAACTGACATTTAGATATCTAGATATCGGCTTAAATATTCATCTGGGCCAGATATATTGTGGTAGAGTACTTGTCTACCATGTGCAAAGCCCTGGTTTCAGTCTGCAACACAGATAAGAAAAAACTTCTGTAACTTGTTCATATGTGCATCTGTGTGTCTCTTAGTAACAGTCACCATGGTAACAAGGTAGTTTGACAAGGGCATTTTTTTAACACAGTACATACAAAGGACAGAGATTAAAAGCTAATCATAGCTTTTACCTAACATCTTCTACCTTTATTAAACTATATCATTTCTATATCCTTTGATTTTTTTTTTTTTTTTTTTTTTTTTTTTTTTTTTTTTTTTTTTTTTTTTTTTTTTTTTTTTTTTTTTTTTTTTTTTTTTTTTTTTTTTTTTGGTTTCTTTGTTTTTGAGACAGAGTCTCAATGCAGTCCATGCTGGTCTTGAACTCATTCAACTCATGTAGCCCAGGTTGGCTTCCAGCTCACAGCAATCCTCAGCCACCCCAGTGCTAGAATTATAAGTGTGCGCCACCATGCCAAGCTCGTATGGTACTGGGGAATCAACCCCAGGGCCTTGAGTTTGCTAGGCAAGTGTTTAATCACTGAGCTATTCCTCCAGCCCTATCCTTCACTGTTAATCCCTGATACTGCTCTCTCTTATAGCAAGCACCGAACAGTGCTGGGGACATATTAGTCATTCAAATACTTAGACTTATTAACTGAATTAATGAATGTCATTTCTACCGTGCCTTCCTTTCCAAGCCACAGAAAGAGGCATCCAGGCAGACAGTTGATTTAAAAGGGTGACTTCTTTGTCTGTGTAGGGAATTGGATCCAGGCCGTTTTCCTGATTGGGTTGGGCCATGGATCTCAGGTTGAAGAAGTAAGAGGACACGGACTTGGTACTTTGAGACACTGTGTGATTGGAAGGCTAACAGTAAGTGGTGCATGTGTAGACAGATGGACGAGACAGGTAAAACTCACTCTGTACAAAGAATGACATAAGGCATTCCCTAATGGCGTCTTACATTTTGTTTTCATTGTCAGCTGTACAATTGTTCTGCATTTCATTTACTTCCATTTCTACTCTTAATGCTTTGTTATTTCACATTTTTTAAGAAGCCTAAATGTAGACACATCTTCTGGTTTAATAGCCAGAACACCTAAGTTTGCCAGTTTAAAATCTGTGTTCCTGTAATTTCAACAGGCCTTCCAGGTGTTCCACAACCAATTCTAGATTGACATTCTAGTCATGTCCAAGGCTGGAAAGAGCTGCAAGAATTTGTCCTTGGAATTCTTTAGCAATAGCTTCCGTTGCTAAAGACCGAATTTGGCCAAACTTCTGAATTAGTCCCTGGGATGGTATTAGCACCATATTGTCACCCTCACTGGGACATTCTGAGCCAGACACAGAATGATTGCAAAGGCTGCTTTTTCCAGAAAGGAGCAGGTCAAATCCTCTCAAACCTTAAGGAATTTGACCTAATTCTTATTGAAAGTGTAATTATTTGCAAATGTGGTTTTTTTCTTCCTCAAAATTGCTTTTGAACCTTTCCAAGACAGAAAGGCATTCTCTTGAACTTACTCTTTCCATTGATAAGTCTGACTAATTAAGTATGAAGTTGGAGAATGGACAAATAATTGAGTTTATCGAAAGATTGTTCAGACTGTAATGGTGAACGCCTGTGAATATGTAGAGTTGTTGGTTGTAGCACTCACTGCCTCTGTCTTTTCTTCTCTCACTGTGTTTAGTACAATGCTGGGCACAAATGATCAGTGTATGTTTGCTGGATGAGTAAATAAATGAATAAAAAGCTCTTCACAGCCCTACCTACCTTTCTAGTTATTGTTCTATGGTTTTCCTTCCCAAATACATGTAATTTATATTCCAGCAAAATAACCATTGAGTCAGGTGTAGTGGCACATGCCTGCAATCCTTTCACTCAGGCTACCAGGGCTACATTAGTAGCTGAACTATAAGCAAGTCCCTATCTTAACATCACCTATGTACCCCTCACCAAAAAAGCTATTGTGTTCACTCAGAAGTTCTTCTACTTTCCCACTTTTGTACTTTTACTTTAAATACCCATAACTGGGAATGGTTTTCTCTCACATCCCAGAGTGTGAATATGTTACTGGTTTTGAAGTCTCATATGCAGCGTTACCTCCTTTTTGTTTCCCATTCTACAGAAGCATGGAGCGCTCATGAGGACCACCCTTTTATGCTTTCAATGTTCCTGGATCTATTTCTTTTAGATACCTCATTAGCATCATTCAAAGCCAAATCTGTGCACCGCAGAGAAGATTCCAGAATTTTTCATAAGAATAGATGTATCATTAAGTTCCTCATCCCTCTGAACGCCCCCCCCCCCCATCGTTCTCTCGTGCCTTACTACACAGTTCCATTGTTCACCAATTTATACCCGAGGCAGAGGACCCTGGGGCTTTGCTCTCTGCTTGCTATTAAACATTTCTTTCTGGAAATGCCCTCTTTGTGACAGTGGTGAAAAACAAAGGTTCCAGTTCTATTTTTTAAAATTAGCTATTACCACCTTGGCAGCATAAAGAGAGAAGAGATCAAAGACAGATTATCCCGGAATTGAGCCTGAAAGTGAACTGCTGAGGGACTTCACACATAGAGAGTAGAAGAATGGTATGGCCTTTATTTCCTAAAACGTTGAGCCCTGCCAAGGAAGATCTGTAATATCTCTTTGGGGAGATTATGAGGGCTAAAGAGAAAATGTATCGAAAGACGAACACAATCTTTTTGATAAAATGTGAGCTACTCTGATCAGTTTATGAGGAGCAGTCCTGAATTTTAACTTCCCAAATCTCCTTAAAGTATTGTTCTTAAAATAAATGTTCCTACAGTGATGATATCACCAGTTTTTATTTTGAAACAAATTTTCTCTTTTTCCCATCCTCTTCCCCCTACAAATATAAGCTATGATGCTGCCAGTCTCCTTCTTGTCTGTCACTCTCTACCCTCCTGTCTGCCTTGTCTAGTCAAAGCTCTCTTTTTCATTCTTTTTATTCTGATTTGGGCAGCATCATAATATTTAGCCATATTTTCCACTTTTTACGGTAATTTTTTAGTCATTTTATTCTAATAAATCCATGATTACTTAAAGCATGAGGGGATAGTCCTAATTTATGCTCCAATCTTCTGTAGAGTTGGAGACACAAAGTTGGCAAAAATTTACTTCCAGTCTAGTTCTGTAGTTTAAATTATATCTAAATATGAGAATATCATTTATATTTTTAAGAAAAGTATATAAAGTTTAGCATATCTTCTGGAGTTTATCTTATAACACTAACAAAAACGTTTCTTTCTTATTGAAAATATCTATTGGGCACCTATGATTTGCCCTCGGAAACTGTGAACCAGAAGAACTTCGCCTCCTTCCAGTTCTGATGGCAAGTGTTCTGTCCTCTTTGGAGGAAAGCTGACTCATGCACTAGGAGTGGACTGGCTGAGGCATAGCATAACTCAGTGTTTAACAGTTTGAAGAACTCTTGTTTTCCAAGCAGCTTTGACATTTTACATTCCCACCAGCAATTATGAAAATTCTAATTTCTCCTTATTCTTGCCAACTCTTGTTGTTTTTCTATCTTTTTAAATCTTTGTTGTTCCATTTTTTTTTTTTTTTTATGTCAGCCATCCAAGAGGATGAGAATTTATACTTCATTCTGTGGTTTGGATCGTAAATCCAAAACTCCTCATGTTGTAAAATTATGATCCTCAGATGATGGTGTGTGGGGTGGTAGAATCTTGAGGAGGTGGGGCCTAGTGAGAGGTCCTCAGGTCATTGGGGACAGGCCCTGCCGGGATTGTGGGACTGTGGCACCCTCCTCATTCTCTTTTGCTTCCTGAATATAAAGAAAGCAGTTTTGGTCTGTCATGAGCTCCTACAATGATGTTGTACCTTGCCAGAGGCCCAAAGCAATGAGACTAACTATTCATTGACTAGAACCTTCAAAACTGTGAGCCAAAATATGCCTTTTCTCTTTGTAAGTTATATATATCTGAGGTGTTTTGTTATAGTGACTTGCACATTCATTGTGGTTTGGCTTTGTTTTGTTCCTATACTGAGAACTGAACCTTGTACATGCTAAATATATTCTGTAATCATGAGCTACATCCTCAGTCAGCCCTGTGGTTATGTTTTTCATTCCCATAACTTACAGACAGTTTTTATATGACTTGAAATCTGAGAATGCTTCTTACATGTTTTAATTGTTGAAAAAAATATTTTGTGACAGATGAAAATAATTTTAAATTCAAATTTCAGTGACTACAAACAAAATTTTATTGGAATACAGCCATGTCCGTTCATTATGTATTTCCTTTGGCTGCTTTTCTTGCAGCAATGACAGAGCTGAGTAGTTACAACAGAGTCCATATGGCCTGCAAAGTATAAAATATTTACCATCTAACCCTTTACAGGGAAAGTTTACCAACGCCAATTCTACAGTATAGATAAAGGAGACTACAAAGAATCTAAGATAGGGAGGTAAAAATGTGACTGTTCAATGGAAACAATTTTTTTTAAAAAAAGGAAACAATGCAAGCAAACAGAACAGGAAATCAGGGTATTGTAGAGCTTAAGTAGACCGCCATATTGTCGCTTAACCTGTTATTATAGATTCTTCCCACTCTGAGCTCCCACTGTCCTGCAAATTCTCATCTACTGCTCTGATCACATCAACTTACCAGAACCTTCAAGTATTCACCGACTCCCTCCACCAGAGGCCTCTTGCCTAGGGCCAGTTAGCTAAGCCTCCATGATCAGCCTTGATTTCCTTTCTTGTTGAATTTTTCAGCACTCACCTTCAATAGCAAGAGACACTCAGTGCTGGATTTTCAGGATCCTATGCTTTTTCTCAACTTGCTTTTCTATTTGGAATGTTTATTTCTTCTCTAAGTCACATACATTATTGTTGTTATTGTGAAAATTTTCAAACACAGAGTAATATAGGAATATCTCTGAACTCAGCTCCAAACTTTGTCATATTTTATTATTTTGCCGTGTTGCTTTAGTTTTTAAAAATTTCAAATACTTCCATATTTTTAAAAACCTCCATAGCAACACATCTTCTAATTAGGCCTCCTTGATGTACTCAGAGAGAATTTACCTCTTCTTCCTGTGACTTTCTGGAGCACTTTGTACCTCTAGCATCTGACTTGTTCCTTTATGTTTCCTTTGCCTATTCCTCACCATGGTATTCCCCATGAGTGGCGTAAAGAAAATCTCAGGTAATCCAAGGAAAAACATTTTTTAAAAAATTATGTTTGGGTCACTGGGCCCAGTGGCACCTACCTGTAATCCTAGCACTCTGGGAGGCTGAGACAGGAAGATCACAAATCCAAGCCCAGCCTGGACAGCCTATGACTTAGGTAGTTTAGAGGCCCTAGGTTGGAGCTCCAGTACCATCAAAAAATAGAAAGTTAAATGAATGCTTGGTTTTAACTGTGTAATCAAAATATGTGCTCATACTGTGTGTGTGTGTGTGTGTGTGTGTGTGTGTGTGTGTGTGTGTGTATAGTACGGGCATAGTGTACTATTGAGCTACATCTTCACCACTTTTATTTCATATTTTGAGACAGAGTCTTGCTAAGTTGCTTAGGTTGGCTTCAACCTTGCAGTCATCCTATCTCCTTTTCCCAGGTAGCTGAGGCTGCAGGGAAATGGCATGGTGCTCAGTTTATACACACATACTTAAAAATCTATTTCTACAAAACCAATTCCTTGATTTCCCTGATATTCTTTAGGATAAATATAAAGTAGGTAGGGGTATCAGAAAATTACTGTGTAAATAATATTAGAAAAATATTGAGTAAAAATTTTATGACAAAATTTTGAATGTTGTTTTCAGATACTTTAGAATAGAAAAACATCTTATGAGAATGCAAAGCTTTAACAACAAATACGAAGTTTTTTTTTTTAATTTTTGTATCCATAAGCACCAGCAAACTCAGAATTGAATTGATCCCTCTCTAGGGTAGTGAGACCTTTGAAAATCAAATGAAACTTCCCAAAATTTCTTATGGATAACTTCTAAATTATTCCCACATAAAAAAAAAAATTTTTCCCACTCAGAGTGCAAATGCTGGGTAGATAGTACCTTTTCCCCTCTTTGCTCCCTGGTCATCATGACAAGCTGTCCTCACTGGGGCTTGATAAAAATGTGAGTAATGCTATTAATAGTCATCCTCTGAAACAATGAGACTTGAGGTTCCCAGGATGCTCACATTTGTTTTGTGTTCAACAAAACAGCATCAGCATATTTCAGTATGTGTATTCCTTTAGTTTGTGGATCTGGTCCAGTTCACACACACACAGACACACACCCACAAACAATTTTTCTCAAAGCATTTTATATATTTTTTAGAGATTTTCAGTTTCCTTAAAAAACCACTATTTCATGCCATTTTTTTTTCATTATTGTTCACACTGAGTCATCTGAAGTGATGTTGGCAGCTGGGTTTAGTCTTGAGACTTGGCATCAAGAAGTCATTCTGTTGTGTAGCAGCCCCATCCCACTCTCAGCCAAATGATGTCATGTGGTTACAAAACTGCTATCCTGGCTTCCAGATTTCTTCAGTAAACGTGACCCTTTCCAAAATTTTACTCCTCCTACCCTAAAATGAACTTTTATGCCCTCTGAATCAGAGAAGGCTAGTTGCAATGAAATTTTTCACTCTGTTTTCTTATTCTTAAAGCCTGGATTTTGAGGTAGGGTTTTGGGACATGAGGAGTAGAGAACTTCTGAGGTTCCTAATAACAAAAGGAACTCAGAACAGCAACCTAAAGTTTGGATGGGCTCCCTCAACTTCACTCACATTGGACTAGAAATGCTTCCTGAGATCTGTGAAATTTCTGAAAATGACAATTTCTTCTCAGTTCCTGACTGAGGAGACACAGTCTTAAGTCTGACCGCAAGACACAGTCTTAAGTCTTCCGTATCTTAAAACTCTAGAGCAGGACTGATTTATAACCAGGATATATGACCTTATGCTTTATCACTCAAATGAGACTTTTATTTTTTAATAGAAAGGGAGTGCTGGGGGCCAGGGAGACAAACCAGGGCCTACACAATGCCATAATGTCTATTACTTTCCTTAAAGCACTTTGAGCCCCTTATTATCTACAAGCACAGCCTTTCAAATTGGCTTATCTACAGGTTACAACTTGGCAGTATAAGGGGCTCAGTTGGGAATTTGAATCTTTGTTTTCATTGCAATAAAATGCCTGTGATGTATTAATAAGTGTCTGTGTGTGCACTGCTTACTTTGGCCCATGATTTGTCCCCACATCCCCAACAGCAGGGAGAACAGAAGTGGACTTCACAGGGAAATGTTCAGGCCAAGTGGAAGTCAAACTAAAGACCTGCAGTTCCAAAAGACAATAAGCCAACGTGACAACAGGATATTGGCTTCAATAATCTCTATGATATCACAACCAGATGATTATAAAAAATTATAGGAATAAGAATCTGTATGATAACATCCTGCCATAATCATTTTATGAAAGATGGAATTTCAGCAAAACCTCATTCATTACATTGATATAAATTTGAACTTTATAAATTTTAAATTTGTGTTGATTTTAATTAAGGCATTTTTTTACATCTTGGTTTATGTTAGCAATGACAGAGAAAAGCAATTTAATGTTGAAGATTTGCTTGAATTTGAAGGATCAATGCTGATAGGACACCAAATGTGTGAGCAACAAATGTAAAGAAACAAACTGAAACCTACAGTGAGCTATAGACAAGGAAAACCTCAAACTAAATGCTTCCACATCAAAGAACCGGACATCAAAACAGAAACCCTGAACCTATTGGAAGACAAAGCAGATAAAACCCTAGAAGACGTAGGGACAGGAAAGGATTTTCTGAACAGATCACCAACTGCACAAGAAATCGCAGCAAGAATCAACAAATGGGGCAACATTAAACCAAAAAGCTTTTCCAAAGCAAAAGAAACAATCAGCAAGGTGAGAAGACAACCCACAGAGTGGGAAAAGATACTCAGCAGTAACACTCCAGACAAAGGGGTAATATCTAGAACATACAAAGAACTGAAAAACATAAAACCCCCTAAAATAAATGATCCCGTCAAGAAGTGGGCAGCTGAAATTTAAAAAAAAAAAAAAACAACTTCCACAGAAAAAGAAGTACAAATGGCCAACAAGCACATGAGAGAGTGTTCTTCACCACTGGCCATCAGAGACATGCAAATAAAAACCACTTGGAGGTTTCACCTCACTCCAGTGAGAAGGGCCTATGTCAAGAACTCAAAGAACAATTGTTGGTGAGGCTGCGGGGAAAATGGATTTTACTCCAGTGCTGGTGGGAATGCAAGCTGGTACAGGCATTATGGAAAGCAGTCTAGAAATTCACGAGAGAGCTGAAAATAGAAATTACATTTGATCCAGCTACAGCTCTATGGGGCACGCTCCCAAAAGAAAAAAAGTCACCATACCAAAAAGACACATGCATATCCATGTTCATACAGCATAATTCATGATAGCCAAATCCGCAACCTACCTGCCCATCCATGGAAGAATAGTTAAAGAACATGCAGTACCTATACACAATGGAATACGAGGCAGCCATAAAGCCAGATGTGAAGCGTTTGAACAAAAATGAGACCACATTGAATCAATAATGCTTAGTGAAATGGACCAAATATAAAAAATTGATTATAGACGGGTGTCCGTCTTATGAAACCCACACAGTAACACCATAAAAAGGCCCCAACATGAGCGACAAGGTAAAAAGAGGGGCAGAGGTCAGCTAGGCAAGGGGTGAAACTCTAAAAAAGGGGTGGACATAGATGCCCATTGATTCCCCAAACCCCATGTCTCTAATGTATTAGAAAATTTGGAATTCATGCATGAACAAAATACATATATGTGTATATATAAAATAATTAGACAACCAGATAGTTACAATTGCATGTATGTTACAATTCTTAAGTTTCTGAATCAGGTGCCCTTTAAAATATTGAAGTCTGAGATTCATTTGAATTGTTTGATTATTGTATAATTTTTGATTTGTGTGCTTTTAAGTCATTGCTGCCTTCTCCATGCTCAAAATTGTTCAAATTATGACTTTCAAAACCAGAATTCGAATGGAAAAATTTTTAATTTAAAAAGTAAAAAAAATACTTCTACACAACAGAGAAAACAACAAAAGGGAGAGGCGACACAAAGTGGGGAAAAGCGGAGCTAGTAATCAGATGATAGCAGGAACTCAGACACGTCAAGAGCAAATGAAAAATAAAAACAAAAACATGGTTTTAAAATGGGCACAGGACCTGAGTAAACATTTATCCAAAGAAGGCCTACAAATGGCCAACATGTGACTGAGAAGATACTCAACATCACTAGTCACCAGGGTTACCTAAATAACCAAGGCAGCATCACCGCTCACTACTAGGACGGTCATTGTTAAAACAACAAGACGCAGAGAAATGGAAGCCTTTTTGCACTGTTGGTAGGAATGTAGAATGGTGTAGTCATTGTGGAAAACAGGGTGGAGGTTCTTCAATAAAACATTGAAGTATTATACAACTCAGCAATCCCCCTCTACTTACACATCTGAAAGAATTTCAAAAGATGTGCACCATTGTTTCTGCAGAAATATCTACAATCAAAAGAGGTGTAAATACTTGAATGTCCATCAACACATGAGCAAGAAAATAAAAAATATGCTTACAATGGAATATTATTTGGCCATTAAAAAGAAAATTCTGTTACATGCTACATTTTGCTAAGTAAAATAAGTGACTCACAAAACAGACACTGCAGACAGACACTTAGATGGGTTTGACAGAAGTCAAACTTATACAGGCAGGAAGAATGGCCTTGCCAATGGCTGGGTAAACTAGTTCTGTTCAGTGGATAAAGGGCTCATTCATGCAAAAGTGAAAAGTTGTAGAAATTTGAATACAAGTTGCATATAGTTAACATTATTATATGCATAAAAATTTGTTGAAAGTAAATCTCATGTCATCTTTTAAAACGTTTTTCATGTTGCATTCTTTACAATTTAAAAAAATCAGTGCCATTATCAGATTGTAATTTTGTCTTTTTCTTTCTAGTTCAACTGTGCCCTCTGGTGGCGATAAGTTGCTAATTGTAATAAAATACTTTTTCCCATTTTATTGATATATGTATACATATACATATATATATGCAGTACGTGTTTACATTGAACTTGAGTGTGCTGTGCAAAATTATAAATTCTTCCCCTCTCCCTTTCCGATCCTCCCACACCCACCCCTCCCCACTATTCCCATTATTCCCTATTTAGTTCCATGAAATGACTGTGATCTTGGTTTCTTATATTAGAGAAACCACTCAATACCATCTGACTCACTTCACTGAGCATGATGATCTAAAGTTGCAACCATTTACCTACCAACGGCCCAAACCTATCTGCTTTTATTGATGAGTGGTATTCCATTGTGTATAAATACCACAATTTATGTATCCATTGGTCTGTTGATGGGTATTTTTGTGTTTTCCACAGTTTGGCTGTCGTTAGTTGTGCTGCTGTGCACATGCGTATACACATATCTCTGCTATATGATGCTTTTAACTCTTTTGGAAAAATTCCCAGAAGCGGTATCACTGGGTTGGAAGGAATATTTATTTCTAATCTTTTGAGAAACTCCATATAGCTTTGCATAGTGATTGTACCAGTTTACATTCCCACCAACAGTGGAAGAGGGTTCCTTTTTCCCCACAGCCTCACCAGCACTGACTGCTGTTTGAAGTGTTGATATGCGCCATTCTTTCTGGGGTGAGATGGTACCTCAGTTATGTTTTGATTTGCATTTCTCTAGTGGTTAATGGTGTTGAACATTTTTTCATGTATTTACTGGGCATTGGAACTTCCTCATCTGAGAACTGCCTACTCATTTCTGTTGTCCATTTTTCAACCAAGTATTTGATTTTAAGAGATTTCTCTTCAGTTCCTTGTATATTCTAGTTATGAGCCTCCTATCTTATTATTTTTGCCATTCTTTCAGTTCTTTTTTACTGTTGATAATTTCCTTTGATGTGCAGAGAATTTTTAATTTGAGATAACCCTATTTGTTAATTCCTGGGGCTATTTCTTTTGCTATGGGAAAATACTCTACTTATATAAATGTATCCTTTCCAAATTCGTTCGTAGGTCAGCAGCATGGAAGACAGGATAAATTCCCAGTAGAACAATGTCATAGATCATGTAGCCATTCCAGAACAGACCATCTGTATAAATATTACTTAAAATTGTATTGATGATTGCACTGTCACTTGATTTGTGCCTTCCTCCTCCATTGTCCACTTTGCTGGAAAAAATAATAATAATAATAATAAATCATATCCATAGTCGCTGATTCCACCACTATTGCTCTTCCCACTCATTACCAAAAGGAGAAAGGAGAGAAGAGAGAAGCGTTTATCTAACATCTTTATTTCCAGGTATACCTGCCTGGAGACTCTCATCCATTTCAAGGCCTTCAGTGGAATGCACCACTGAAGAGTAAGCCTAAAGGTCCTCTTTGCCTCTTTCAGAATCTTGGAGCAAGTGTTAAACAAATACCACATTCTTCTCTTTTCCTGTTCATCATCTCTTTTAGTTCCTCCAATCAAAATCATGTTTTAAAATGGCAATAGTAAAGAAAAAGACCAGGAAAAAAGGAAAGAAAATTCTTTGGCCCAGGGTCTGCCCATATCCAGAAGTTTCTCAGATATATATAAACTTTCAAAGATCTACTTCTTTCCAGCTTTATAAAACTTCCCCCACCTTCCAGGGGCTGCCTGGGGAAAGATTTGTCGAGAGAAGGAGCGATCTTCTGCTTGTTGCAAGTCAGGCACCATTAATACTTGATTGCCTTCTGTAACAGGTATCACTTATGCTGTGTGATGCCTAGGCATCCTCTTTAGTAAGGAACAATGACAACAGGGACTCTGTGTTTAAACAGATATTCTAAAAGCAAAGTCCCAGCTGGAGCTGGTGGTGCAAGCCTGTAATCTCAGCACTCTGGAAAGCTGAAGACAGGAAGACTGTAGTTTGAGCCCAGCCTAGGCAATTTAGCAACTTAATGAGACCTTATTTCAAAATAAAATGCAAAATATGGGCTGGGGATATAGCTTAGCTAAATCCTCAGTGCTATTAAAAAGCACTAAAATCTCACAGTAGGGGTATAGAATGCTTGTGTAGCAAGCATGAAGCCCTGGCTTCAGTTCCCAGTACTGAAAAAAAAAGTCCCATTTTAAGGAAACTAAAGAAGAACTCTGTAGAATGTTATCAAATCAATTCAGTGATGAAAAGAATAAATTATGATTGGGCTGTATGGGGAAAAAAGCTGGGAGAAAATATGGATGAAGAAAACTCTTGGATTGGTCACCGTGGCCCACATGTTGAATAATTATTTAATTTATAACGTTCTTAAAGGTATACTTTGGTTTAATAACAAATGAAATTGTTCTTGACTGCTCTGTTGTTATATTGCTATTAATCAACAACTACAAGACGTTAACAGTTTTGTAACAACCCTTTCTTATGCCACAACCCTGTGGGTTGGTTGGATAGTTCTGTGGGTCTCACCTGGAGTCTCCCATGCATTTGCTGTGCGTGGCAGTCATAGCTGGTGCTCCCGTATATGGTCTCTTTCTGTACATAATCTCATCTTCCAAGGGCTCTTACATGGTGGCTCACACTCCAAGAAGAAGCTGACAGACCTTAAAGTGCTGACTCAGAACTTCAGAACTACTGGCACATTCTCTTAGTCAGAGGATTCTAGGCCCAGCCCAGATGAGAAAGGAAGGGATACAAGATCCAGCTCCCGGTGAAAGGAGTGACATAGCTATAGTAAGGGGTGATATTGACAGGGACATCACTAGACATTAGCTTTTACATTCACTTTTTAAAAAATAAAAATTAAATCATAAGCCAGGCTGGGCGTGGTGGCGCATGCCTATAATCCTAGCACTTGGGAGACTGAGGCAGGAGGATTGCTGTGAGTCCAAGGCCAGCCTGGGCTACAAAGTGAGTTCAGGAACAGCCTGGACTAGAGAGCAAGACCCTGTCTCAAAAAAATAAATAAAATAAAAAATCATAAGCCCATAATTAATCCTGTCTAATTTGTGCTTCCTTATTTTCATTCTTCATTCAAACCAAGGCACTTTGTGTCAGGCACTGTTTCAGACGGAGTTTTCATTCTTACATAGTTAGCTGGCAAAGAATAAGCAAGTAGACAAACACATTGAAAAGTGATGTAGGTGGGTGGGAAGCCACTTTAAAGGGATCAGAGATGGCCTCTTTGAAGTGATATCTGAAAATCTAGGGGAATGACTTTTGGCACTACAAATTTCCAGGGCTTAGGAAACTCAGAGAGACGCAGTCTCAAAAAAAAAAAATTGAGAATGTAGTTCTCAATAGTGGTGGATTGCCTCTGGGTTCAGTAGCCGAGTGCATGCATGCATGGGTATGCGTGCACACACACACACACACACACACACACACGCGCGCGCGCGCGTGGGCACACACTCCCTCCCTCCTTCCCTCCCTCTCCACCTCCTCACCCCCCATCCCTTAGGTCAATCCAGTGCCTGAAAGAAGTTCTCCTATCTACCTGCAGGAACAGCCAGAGGCCTCTGTGTCTGAGGAGTACATAGTAAGGTGGGTGGTTAAATCACAGAGATAGTCCCAGGTCAGGTCACAAAGGACCTTCAAGGTCATGGTAAAAAAGACTCTGGATTTAATCCTGGGTAATGAGAAACCATGCATACAAATGCAAATTCATTCTTTCAAGAAATTTCTGGCTTCTCTTCCATGTGTATCACTGAGCCTCTGTATTCTACAAATATATATATAAGACAAGTGTTTCTAAACTCAGAAAACAGAATACCACTGGCTGGAGCAAATCAGGAGTCAACCAGCCTTGAGTGTTCTTACCAGCGACTTTATAGCATATTTACAAATATATTCTCAAGCATGCTTATGCATGATTAAAAGCCCATGGCCAGAGAGTGAGATTCAATGTGGAAAAATGCAAACTAGACATACTTCATACTTTTCCTTCTTAGTGTATCTAGATTTCAGTAAACAAATAAATTCCTTTATTTCTTCTGGTACTATCTGTGAGTCATTTAAGAGCTCAGTAAGTACAGATAGTTACATTTGTTTATCAGTTGTAACTATACATTCAAGTCAGAGGATGAAAAAAAGTCAGTGTGACTTCTGTAGCTTAGATCTAAAAGCTCTCCCCCCCCCCCCAGAGGCCCATATATTAGAGACTTGATGCCAGTGGAACATGGCTCCCTCTCCCCATCCCCTATCTCAAGATGAATGCTTTAGCTCTGTCATGTGTCCCCACAGTTGCCAGCCAGCACCTCCTCCAAGTCCTACAGCAGTGGGTCTTCCTGATCAATTCCGGATGGAAACATCGAAAACTGGGCTCAAAACGAATCTCTTATAAGTTGATTATCTCAGGTAGACATTGCGGTGCCAGGCACCTGGCACATGACTAAAAAGCTTTCTGTACATCTCGGGGAGAATGTTTTCCACACAGCTCTTGTATTGATGGTCCTCATGGTGGTAAGCACCAGAAACAGTCACGTGTCAATGACATGCTTCTACCAGCACAAAGTTGAATATTTAATACTCAAATGAATCTGTTCTGCAAAAGACCTCTGTGTATCCAGATTGATCCAAAAAGGAGGACGTGCTTATTAGTCTCTAAATTCTCAGCTTTCATGTTATTTTAATAATAATAGAAACTATTTTTCACTGAGTCCTTAATATATATCAAACATAGTACATGTGCTCACCAATAACTTTGCATTTAAATCTCCTAACTCAGTGCAGTTGGTTGTACTGTCTTTAACTGAATCTTAGAGATGTTATTAACTTCCCAAGTACAAAACTAAAGCAGAGCTTTTAGGATTTAAACTCACCATTTGGGAATTAAAAGCAATGGCTTTAAATTATAATGTGTAACTTTTAAAAATATTTTTAAATGGTTGAAATAGTTGCTGGAAAGGGGCACATGATGGGGGTAAATAATTCTGCTTGCATTGTAAGATGATCAAAGGGTCTATAATCTTAAATTCAGCCTGAAAACTAAGTATGCTTACCTTTCTGATGACTCTTGGTATTCTTAAAGTTATATATGTGATTTTCATTTTTTTCTACAGTCAGATTTGCTGAAAAATAATTTTGTGCTGTGGTAATAGTTAGCTAAAGGGGCTGGAGGCATAGCTCAGTAGTTAAAGCATTTGCCTAGCATGCATCAGGCACTGGGTTCAGTTCTCTAGCACCACATCAAGACTAGTTGGGCAGAGTGGTGCATGCCTGTAATCTTAGCACTTAGGAGACTGAGGCAGGATTGCCATTAATTTGAGACCAGCCTGAGTTAGATAGTGAATTTAGGACCAGCGGGATTACAGACTGATTCCCTGTCCTCCCCCCAGCAAAAAGTTAAAAACTTAAATATGTGTGGTGGCTAACACATACAGACTACTAAGTGATTTTCTTGCATTTGCCAATAACACAAACAAAATGCACATAGTTTAAAAGAATTACAAAAGGGGAAACTTCAAAAGTGTTATTTTCTGGTTTCCTCCTCCTCTATACTCTGCAAAGGAAATATGAGTCATACAAACGAAACTGAGGAAAATCAAGGTGATAATATCCTACCATTAGCTCTCAAAATTAAAAAAAAAAAAACTACTGCCTTTAGCCCTACATGGAGAGACTCAGATACAGTCTGACACAGTTTTTGCTCTCAAAGATTAAGCACAGTTTGATTTCACTGGAGAGGAGCATCAATATAGACAGGAAAGCACAAGAGAGAGAAGCCAGACCCTCCCAGGCCTGCCTTACTACCCGCCAGAACCGGCGCGATGCCTGGAGCTGCAGTGGAGCTGAGCTGATGGTCTCATCCATGGGTACCACTGTTTACTGTGACATCGTTTGTTCAGTTTAAGTGAAACACGTTTGTATCCCAAGAATCAGTTCAGATTATTCAGACTAACCATCTCCTGTGAATACCCAATCATCCACCAGTCCAGAGCACTCAACTTGTCCCCTCTCTCCCTGCAAAGTGGAAAGAAGCAGGCTTGAACTCGTCGCTGGGTGACAGTAGAGAAGGCTCTGAGACTAGATGGAGGTGGTGACAGGAAGCAGGACTAGTGTGACATCATCTGTTACACCCAACAGGAGAGGAACACACTGCCCCATTTGAGTATGTAAGGAGTGTCTTGAATAGGCACAGAACATCGGAGCTAGAAGGAACTCTGAAGACCATCTAGTCCCACCCTTCCTCATGACAGAGGCCCAGGAGAAGCACATAGTCTGGAAAGATCTTGTCTGGCTTAACCAAAAGCAGAAATGAGATGTCCTGAGTGAGGCTTTTTTTCTTTAACCTTTTACAGAACTTTTAATTTCTAAGATGTGAAAAGTCATACTTAAAAATACTCATAGAAATAAATGCGAATAACAACTTGAAAACAAAACAATCTGCAAACAATAATAACTTCCAAATAAACAGACTTTTTTTTGAGATGGTATTACTCCATAGTCCAGGCTGGTCCTGAACTCACTAAGTAGCCCAGGCTGGCTTTGAACTCACTGAGCAGTCCTCTTGCCTCAGCATTCTGAGTGCTGGAACAACAGAGGTGTGCCACTATGCCTGGTTTATGTGGTGCTGGGGAATCAAATTTATGGCCTTGCACTTGCAAGGCAAGTGCTCTAACCACTGTGCCATTTCCACAGCCCCCAGACAGTATTTTCAATATTAATATTACACCATTGTCTGTACTGCATTTCTGTTCACATTTTTTGAAAATTTTTATTGTAATTCTGAGGCTGTGAATTAAATACTGTGCTAACAACACAGCAAGCTCGTACCAGCTTCTGAATGACTGGAACTGGTGCTGCTGGCAGATCAAGTGATCACGGAGCTGCTGTGGTGGCAGCTGGCAGGGGCCCAGCAGTGAGGTAGGGGCATCACTGAGGCCTGGTGCACAGGCGCCTTTGATGCACCTGAGAGGCAGAACAGTGCAGAAGTCTTCATCCTGATCCGCTGATCAGCCCTCAGCACAGTGACTGAAGATACTAGCAGTGGATATGGGTGTGTCTGTGTGTAGTTTTCACATCAAGAGGCTGCAGGATATGACTCAGCAGTTAAAGCGCTTGCCTAGCAAGCACAAGGCCCTGGGTTTGATTCTTCAGTACAACATAAGCTGGGTGTGGTGGAACATGCCTGTAATCCCAGCACTTGGGAGGCTGAGGCAGGAGAACTGCTGTGAGTTCACAGCCAGCATGGGCTACATAGTGAGTTCAGGACCTGCCAGCACCAGAAGAGTAAGACCCTGTCTCAAAAAAAAAAAAAAAATCACCATCACAATTTTCACATCAAGTCTTATATTTATAGCAGGTCTATTTTTACATTGCACATAAAAACATGTAAAAGTTAAATCTAAGAAAAACCTTGGAAAAAACAGTAAACATCAAGAAAAATTTACCTGCAAACTTATAAAATTATTTAAATATTGCAGAACCAATTAATAAAATAAATATACAGGTCTCCTCAACAAATTCTGTGACTATAGTCACGCTGCACAACACAAGCATATCTGTCCTGGGAGCTCATCCTGCGGAGGTGGGTTTTTCCTCGTCCTTCATCAGATCGTGATAAGTTCCATGAAGAACCCAGTTCTTAGGTTCTTAGAAATCAAAATTCGATAAAGCACAGTGACATCAAAGTTAAGTACTGTATTAAATTAGCTTGTGGCCAGCAGAAACAGTGAAGACTTGCAAGTGGCTGTGGGGCAGTCACAGACGCTGTGGCACCTTCGCTGTGGCCCCGGGGGCCTGAGGCTGTGGCAGGTCGGGACGAGGTCCAAGCTGCTTCTCCCGCAGCAAAGGAGGAACTGACGTTCTCTGCAGCTGGGCCGTGGGCTGCTCACTCTTCCATGAATACTTTTGTCACTGGAATTTTCACAAGTGGAGAAGGATGTCGCCACTGTCATGTAGCATTTCTTTAGTGACTCCCCGTAGAGCATATTCCCTCCCCAGCATTCCTTCTCTGCATGTTTCTGAGTTTCACACCACACCGGAGCTCACCAGATTCTGGTTTTTGTACTTGTTCTCCCCGGGCTTCTACCCGCTTGACTGTTTCTCATATCTATATGGACTTTTCTTTCTGGGGGAAACACTGTATTTTAGCACCAGTTTATGTATGTCAGAAACGATTTAGTCAGGCTTTTTTAATTTCAGCTAACATACTTTAAAGATCTCTTAAGTAATGAGGGGGGACCATTGAAATAAAATCTTTAAGTCTTTTCAAACAAAATCTACTACTTCATGAAAAGCTAGATACTAAAATAAAATTTTTAAATGTGTCTCGTAATTATTGACTTCCAAGTAACACTGTCCATTCTTCTTAACGTTGCTTCTGTTCCACCAGTTGCAGGACTTCTTGAAAAAGTCGAGTGGTTGGCTGGGTGATGGGATAACACAAGGGTAGCCTCTTTTCCAAGGCTGGCATGTGAATGAAGTACCTGAGCATTATAAAAAGAAACAAAATGGCTTTAAAAGTGCAAATTTTCACACTGGCCACATCAACAGTATCTTGATTCTCACTGATGCAGGGCTGCGGGTGTGGGGTTCTGAGCCACAAAACTCAGTCAGTATTTCCAGCCTCCCCCATCTGTGACCTAAAAAGTCACTGGGATGCTGTGTTCAGCTCACTGAAGCACTTTATTTTAGCAAGGAAAGTGAGCTTCGTTAATTATGTATCAGCCATCAAAGCATAGTACTGAGGAGCCAGGACAGCCCAGGCTCCTGCCTCTTGCTTTGTCAGGCTGCACAGCGGGGAGTTGGAAACGCAGCTCTGGCTCCACTCAGGGAGGACCACTGGGTAAGGGTAGGGCTTAATCCCCATGTCCTCAGCTTTAGAAGGGCTGGGGACTTCTCAAAGGTGAAGGCATCAGCTGCCACCTCTGACAGTTTAAAAGAATGATTCTCAACCCTGGATATCGATTCAAGTTCCATAAAGACCTTTTCAAAAGTGTCACTACCTCTAGAGAAGGGGATAAGGATAGAGGGGAAGGAGGTGGAGAAGGTGATGGGGGTAGGGTGGACGTGACCAAAATGTGTCTTATGCATGTATGCACCATATTGAAAACTCGCATTAAAACCTAACTTTTGTAAAATTAATAGGCAGTAATAAAAATACATTTAAAAAATTACCACCCAGTCCCACCCCAGACAAGCTGAAACAGTTTCTCTATGTGGGACCACACCTAGGTATCAAGTGTTAAGAATTACTCAGATGATTCCAATGCAGAGCAAGAAAAAAAATCACTAGTTTACAGAAAGAATCACACACTCAAAACCAAGTAATGTCAACTGCAGAGGCAGAGCAAGAAAACAGGAGAAAGGAGATGGGAGTAGGGGCCCACAATCCTCCCACTAGACTACGAATGCCAGCCAACTCTTGTCATCGGTGAGAGGCACGAGTTTTCCAGTTGTCCGGATTTTCATACCTCATATATTAACATTGGGCTGGGTCATTGTAACCATTTAAAGCATTATGTCGACTTTCAGGTATTAGAAAATCCCAGCTAATCTGTAAAGCAGCATTTAAAGTGAGTGATTGACATGTGGGCCAACAAACTGAGGAAAGAAGACCCGCCCCAGACATGGGTGGCCCAGCCAATAGACTGGCAGTTTGAACTGAATAAAAACAAAGGAAAAAGAGATTACAGGGCTTCTCCTGGGAGGGGCCTGGCTTTCATCTCTAGCCATTGATTTCCAGCCAACGCTTGTTCCTGTCTTTGCCTGGCAAATCTCCAGCACAGATTCACTCCTGTCTTAGGTCCGGACCTTCCATCTCAGACCGATTGTCATTGTCTCCTCCGTGTGTGTGTGTGTGTGTGTGTGTGTGTGGGTGTGTGTGGGTGGGTGTGGGTGTGTGGTAGTAGGGACTAAGAAGCCCAGGCCCTTCTTCACACTGATCTACATCACCAGTCTATTTTTATTTCTGATTTCTAGTCAGGGTCTCACTAAGCTACTAAATTGCCCAGCTTAGGCTCAAACTTGTGATCCTCCTGCCTCAGCCTCCCAGGGTGCTGGGATTACAGGCCTGTGCCACTGATCCAGACTGGTGTTCTTCTAAATTTTCATCTGAATAAAAAGAAGGAACCCAGCTCTCACATGTGCAGGAGCCATTTTAGACTCTCTCTTAGGACTCTGTAACCTGTCCTAATAAATCTCCATATGTACATGTAATGTATATTTTATATATATTGGATATCTATTAAATCTGTTTTTCAAGAACTCTAATATAGTCATAATGCTACAACATGGATAAACCTTAAAAACTTTTTTTTTTGAGACAGGTTCTCAACTCTGTAGCCCTGGCTGGTCCTGAACTTACTATGGAGCCCAGGTTAGCCTTGGACTCAGCAGTCCTCCTGTCTCAGCCCCCTGAGTGCTGGGATTACAGGTGTGTACCACCGTGCCCGGCTTATGCGGTGCTGGGGAATCAACTCGGGTACTTAGAGCTTATCTTAGCACTTGCTAGGCTAGTGCTTTAACCGCTGAACCATTCTTCCAGACCCCTTAAAAACATTATTAAGTAAAAAAAAGACAAACACGAAGGCCACAGGTCAGATGACTCTATTTACAAGAGATGTCCAGTGCAGGCAAATGCACTGAGACAGACAGTGGATTTGTGGCTGCCAGAGGCGCGGGGTGGGGCGTACTTAAAGGTACTGAATTTCTTTTGGGATGATGAAAACACCCTGCAATTCAATAGTAGGGATGGTCACAAAACATTGTAAAATGTATTAAAAGCCACGGAATTAGACAGATTAAACTGGTGAATTTCAGGCTATGTGAATTTTTCCTTAATAAAAAGGAAAAAGAAATAAGTAGGCAGGAGTGAGGTGGGTGGAAATTGGTTGTTTGGACCAACTCAGAGCCAAACACATCCCTTTTATGGTCATCAGAATGGACCCTATGGTGCAATGCCACCAGGAGGAAAAACGAAGTCTGCAAATAGGGCTGAATTTTTTTTTTTAGGCCAATCTAAGGCCATAACTTATGTTCCTTTTATGTCTGCATCCAAACCAGCAACAAAGTGATGCTGGTGATACCTTTCATCTTGAGGCACATGCAACCTGGGTTTCTTCCTTAATAGGTGTTAATGCAGGCAGTAGGGCCTATAAATAGAAGCAGAGCCCCGGAGGTGCAGGAGAACAGGCTGGCTGATGAAACCAGTGGTAGCTACTGTTCTTTTCTCACTGTTCCTTACTGAGAGAAACAGAATGGGAAATGAAACAAGCAAGAAACTATTAACAGCGTTCCTTAGTTGCCCCTCCCTTCTGTCTATTGATTCTTTTTCCCAATGGCTCCATGGGATTCAGTCTGTCAACTTATCCTCCCCTTCGGTAGGGCTAATGCTCTGATCACTCACAGGTAGTTAAAATCATCACTACTCCTGTGAGCTGCAAGCTGCAAGAAAGACAATGCGTAAGAAATGCTTCTTCCGAGAGACTTGTGGTTCTTTTTTGGCCTGGGAATATATACTTGAAATGGCAACAGTGCCTAGAATTTCCCCCAAACCTTAGCTCACCTCTGATTAAAGTAAAATACTATTAAAAATTAAAATAAAAATTTCCATCATCCTCTGATGGACTAAATATTGGGCCATGTGGTAGATTTGCTTACCTGAATTCTTCGCGGTGGTCATTCCTAATGTACTCAGCTAGAGTCTTGCTGTACTGCAGGCAGCTCTTGAGGATGTAAAACTGCTGGTACAACAGGACTGCCTGGCAGGGACTGAGCAACCGAAATGACACGGAGAGCCCCTTCACCACTTGCTTCACAATACTGGCCACAAAACTTACCTAGACAAGGAAAATGCAGTTACACGTAGGCTTCCTGCCACCCATGAGAGCCCCCATTCCAGCTGGAGTCTCACTTGCAAATCTAGGTTGAAACCTTCACCAACTTACTCCAGTGGCTGGGTGCCATTTCTCGCTGAAATGACACTCAGATCATACCACGTGGGGACTCCATTTTTAACATTTTTAGTGCTTGGTAAACAGTAAGATGACCAGAGCTGAATGCAGACAGAAAGACACAGTCAGTGATCCTGAGTTTTTGCTTGTAAATGTCTCTCAAGTGGTTTCTGTGCAGGCTGTTTAGATCTGAGTTATCACCAAAGATTCCAACACATTTCATGGTCAGAGAATAGCCTCATACTCAATTCCTTCGGGTAACCAACTCTAAAAATTGATAAGGGAACTTCCCTGTTGCATGGAATCCTAAGGGATCTAGATTTTCACCCATCACTTCACGACAGGGCTTACAACCAGAGTAAGTGAGCATCTTGCATCCTTCACATACGAGCTGCCACTGCTGTGAGTGAAAATTATGGGACTCCTTGAAGGAGTCCTGATACTGGTTGGGATCTGTGTGCTGGCTGAAGAGCCAAGATCACAGGCTCAATCTCTGGAACAATGCAGTTGGACTTTTCTACTGATGAGTGGACCCTCTGGCCCTAGCTACTTTTCATAAACATATGTTACAAGGATCTAAAAACATAATCTGGATCCCACAGGATAGATCAAATATCACCCTAGAAAAGCAGCTCAAAGTAGAACCACTAATGGTCCACGGAGGCATGTACATACATGGAAAAAGAACACATTACCTCATTTCAAGACCTTCTTTAGCAAGGAAAATTTAGTTTGAATTACTTCCTTTTTGAACCGATTTCCAATTAAATGTATGAATGAATGAAGGTGAACCAAGATTGGGAAGGTTAGAAAAGATTAAGGGATAAAATTTTCATTAGCATTAATTCAGCAGATGTTTTACTGAACATTTATTATGTGCCTAGCACAACAGATACGGCTCCTGTCCTCAAGGCATATGGAGAGTATTGGAAGAGGGAGATCAGTCATGATGACTAGTTGTGCTGTGGTGGTAAACTTCCAACATATGGCGATACCTCACATAAAACAGCAAAGATTTATTACTTATTCACACTGTGTGCCACTCAGAGATATTAATAATGCTTTGCACTGTGGTCACTCAGGGCCATCAGCTGGAGAAGCAGTCACCCTGGGAAGCACTGCCAGTTACCACACCAGAAGAGGAACAGAATGCAGAGAAACACACACTAGCTCTAGCAGCTTCTACCAGGAAATAACAAGGTTGCTTGGGCTCCTCTTTCATTTGCCACAGCAAGAACACAGGCCCACCTGATTTCAGGGAAAAAGATACAGTCCTACCATGTGTCTGGAAGGAGAGAAAGCCAGAATTCACATGGCTGGCTATTGATGGCTTCCACAAGGAAGAAACACACAATAGCAAAAATATAAACACAACCATGACAAGTCCTACTGAGGAAAGAAAAGGATGTCTTGCTGTGTGTGATGTTTGCCAGTGCCAGAGGAATTGACCTTATCAGAGGGTCAGAAGTCATCCTTTGCCTCTTTATCTCAGGAGGGGACACTGAGGCCTGAAGGATGAGTGAGGGTTAACAAGGAGAGAAAAACAGTTCAGACAGAAAGATTGCTAAGGAATTGTCTCCAAAATTCAGATGTTAGAAACTTAATTTGCTACGTATTAGCAAATTAGCAGTATTAGGAGGCGGAGCCTAACACAAGGTGATCAGTGACTTGATCCACACAGATAGCTACTGGAGTGGTTCGGTATTGCCAGGAGTGTTGTAAAGGTGAAGTCACCTACTCTGCACATACTCTCTTGCCCTTCACCTTCAGCCATAAGATAATGTGGCAGGAAGACTCTTGCAAGATGCACCCCTCAGTCTTGGCCATCCCAGTCTCCAGAACCATGAGCCAAATACATACTTTCTCTTTATAAATAAACAGACAGTAGCAGAGACAATGGAAAAGGCCCTGTGAGGGAGGACCTTTGGTGGGAAAGAGACCTACATGGCTGGGTGAGTCATAACTGTCATGACCTTAAAGCCATGTTAAGAAATTTAGTCTTTATTCCAAGAGAAAAGCTACTGAGATTTAAAGCAAGGAATGACAATCAGATTTTTACTTTAAATAGCTCCCTCGGGCTGTAATCTGTGGGAAGACAGAGACAGACCATTTAGGTGTGAGTGTATTGTCAAGGAGAAAGGCCATGACAGTGCAGACCCAGATGGTGCCTGCGGGGACAGAATACACAGATGAACTCAAGTACCATGTTCATACTTGGTGCTTAAGGTAAATGCTAATCCTTTTACTTAATTATGCAGCCAATGATTTAATATTTTCCTTTCTACATATGTTTTAGAATTTTAAATAAGATCATATTTAAGATGTTATTTCAGTATTTATAAACATTCAGGTCTCAAATGTGAAAACAGGCAATAAAGTTATCAAGCTCACATCTTGCTCCTATTTTATATACCTAGCTACATCTTAGAGACAATTTGTGTTCTGTTAACTAGGCACAATGGCATCTGCTTAATTAGGCGTGTTCAATTGAGTTTTACTTCCAAATACTTACTATGGGAGGACAACTTTGTAGAAAGGACATAATCCAGCTGATAGCAAACTTTGTAGATCCCAATCCAAGATTTCCCTAAAAAACTCAAGGAAATAAGTTTAAGATACATATAAAAGGAAACACATTCTTGAATACATTTTATCCTGATTAAGCAAATTGTTAAAATTGGTATTTGGTAAATAAACTGGAAGAGCACTTAAAAACAAAGGTAGTATCCCTTGAATCATCCAATTTTGGAGACCATATCTACTATTAGCATGTTGGCAAACTATTAATTATTATATATGTAATCATTAAGACATGTAATAAAAATATATATGTACCTGCTGAAAGACAAGAAGTATCTCATATAAAAGTGCTGTAGCTTTATCTGTATATTCCAGGATAAGCTTCTGCAACTAGAATTTTCAAGAATAATCAATACAGTATTGTAGTCTGAGCCAGAAAATAGTCATTTCTCTCAGTTCCCATTACATCCTTATAAAAGATTTTTTGATTAACTAAAATTCCAATCATTATGGTCCATTTACCTATGCCCTTTGGTTTAGTCATTCTCAAGAAAGTGGATCTCATAAAGAGTGTGCACATTTAATAATGTCCCAAAAAGCGACTAAAGGAAAGAAGATACAATGCCATATAAACACTATCACAAAAAAAACTGCACATTGATTTGCAAAGGGAATCAGATCTCCATTTCTTCCTTTCTTCCTTCCTTCCTTTTTTAACTTGGGGTATTGAAACCCAGGGAACTCTTCTGCCAAACTGCATTCAGGGCACTCTACCACTGAACTGCATCCTTACCCCTTTATTGTTTCAGACAGAGTCTTGCTAAGTTGCCCAAGTGGGCCTCATACTTGTGATCTTACCGCCTCAGCCTCCCAGGGCACAGGATTACAGGCCTGTGACATTACTTCCTTTCAAGAATGTAGACTATGATGACCAGAATTGAAGCAGGCAATTCTTGGGGAAATTTAGGCTTTTGCCCAACTTGAACTACAGTACCTTCTATGGTATGGGTAAATACACACTTACAGACATGTTATTGCTCTTAAGAACTCCAGACAGTGCTGAAGCTGTCTTCTGGCGCACAGGCCACTCAGTGATGAGAACCACCTTTTGGGTAGCTATAGGCCAGCACATTCTTCCTAATCATATTCATTGCAGAGAAAGCTTGAGTTTGAAATATCTCTCATATTAGGCCTTGGAACTAAAATTTGTATCTTTTGATAGCTATACTGGTAGCCAGATGAAACAGATAGAGAAGTTCAAAAACAAAAGCATGAAATCTAGACCTGTCTATTTTGCCCACTAGATATTTTGTGCAGAAATACCATTTGTGCTGGACACACTGGTGCACACCTGAAATCCCAGCTATTCAGGAGCCTGAGGCAGGAAGATCACAAGTTCAACCTCAACCTACACAACTTAGTGAAATCCTACCTCAATTTTTTTTTTTTTTTAAAGGACTGGAGATGTAACTGAATGTGAAGCTGGATTCAATCCCCAGTACCAAAATAGAAAAGCAAAGAAAAGAAAAAAGAAAGGAAAGACCCACCCATTGACAAATCAGAGTAACACAGCAAAATCACACTCAGAATTTCCTTGTTGAATCTACTCTTCTTGCCATAATTCTGAAGCCAGAATAGAAACATAGTTTTCCAATCTTCACATTTTATGTCCATAATAGTCTCTCAATTTGATTTCCTAAAAAATTCTAGAACCTATGCTCCTTAGAATTATCATCTTCTTTTCTTCATTTATTTGTTTAACAAATATGCATAAGATATTGTGATAGGTGTTGAGGATACAACAGAGAGAAACAGACATGGTCTCTGTTCTCATGGAATATATAATCTAGATGAGAAACAGACAGAGATCTAACAATCAAATAAATGAATGCATAGCTACAAACTGAATCCAAGGATATGAAAGGACAGTACTGGAAATTAAGAAAATTCTAAAGAATCTCCTTCAGAAGAAAGAGAAGACTTCTGGGGGCCTAAGTTATCCATCACCTAAAATATTATCCTGGCTTTTTTGTTTGTTTGTTTGTTTGTTTGTTTGAGACAGGATCTCACTCTGTAGTCTAGGCTGCTGCTGTACTCACTACATGACTGAGGCTGGCCTAGAACTCACAGAATTCCTCTTGCCTCATACTCCTGGTTATTGGGATTACAAGTGTGCATGACCACACACATCCATTATATGGTGTTGGGGAAGAGAATATGAGGCCTCGTGCTTCATAGGCAAGTGCTCTAATCATTGAGCTACACCCCCACCCCTGTCCTGGCTTCTGAACAGCTCTGCCTGTCTCAGCCTCACTCGTAGCCCACTCTAATACTCTACCATTGAAAGTGTGTTGTAGACACTCCATCTGATTAATATTTTTCCCTCTCACCAGTCTATAAGTTAGTAAGACAATGATTGTATCTGTTTCTCTTCCTGCTTGGACCTTTGGCCTAGCATAGTGTTTGCTCATAATAGACCTCAATAAATAGTGCGTGAATGGTTAGTAAATGTAACAGTTTTCTAAAACATAACTGTTTAAACATAACTGTTTAAAAAAATCTATGTTGACTCAGCTCAAAATAATGACAAACTGATTTATTCTCTCTGCATCCATGCTTTCTAGGCAAATTGGTATGTCTAAACATTAAACAGAGAAAAATATATGTACCTCTGACTTTGCACTACACAGAGTTAGATCAATGAAAAATTAAATCTCACAAGTTAATCCTAAAATTTCTTAGTGATATTTTTCTTCTAATAGAATTATATGTATATCAATATTGAATACTATATGTAGAGACATAATAAGCAGATTTCCATAACTTATTAAGAATACTAATTATCTCCCTTAGTATCTTAAATAAAATAGGTATATTAATACTAACAGAATAGTTACCTAAGCTTTGAAGTTAATAACAAAATATCTACTCTTTAGTAGATCTCTATATTCTGCATCATCTTGGCACACATTAAAAGGCAAGAAACCCCAGCTCCTATATACTATATTTAGAATATTCCCAAACTTGGCATCTCACCTCGGCATCCATAGACCTATCAACTAACGCTGAGTCAGCCGTCAGCTGGGTATCGAACACAGGATGGGACTTTGGAATCTGGGGCTTGGTAATCAAAATTACCAAGAGATTAAATAGTGCTCCTCTGAAATAAATTTAAAAATGAAAGACAATTAACACATACATTTTTGAAGAGAAAAGCAGTACAGCCAAACTTAGAGACACTTCTTGACAGAACTTTTGGACATTTGGACATGCAAATCAATGTCTAGAAAAAAGAAACTTTTTTTTTTAAATAAAAGGTTTAAACTGGCAGTGGTGATGCATGCTTGTAATCCTAGCTACGTAAGTTAAGACAAGAAAATCTCTTAAGCTTGAGGCCAGGCTGGGCAATTTCACAAGACTCTGTCTCAAAAAATAAAAAAGCTGGAGATGAAGATGGTTCAACTCTAGTTTGCACGGAAGGAGGAAGGAAAGGAATTTAAATGAAAATGTGATTTTTCATCTTTCTGGTTCAATGCAAATATAACTTAAGAAGTTCGCCTAACTTGTAATGTTTAGAAAATCTAGATGTAAAGGAGGTTTTGGTGATGTCAACTGACCTCAATATTTCTCAAAGAACTTTCTCTAGCTTACTAATTCTAGGCATTGTTTGGAACAAAACAGATTCGGTAATCAAAGGAAGTACGGGAAGCACTTTGTTAAACTAAGTTTATTGAATATCTTTAATACCGGACTTGTCAGGGACTTTACTATTTTAAAATACATTGTATATCTCTCAGAGATAGAAGTAATATGTAGCATTTTTAAAAGTTTTTAAAATTAAATAAAAATTGTATATATTAATAATATATAATATGATGCTTTGAAATATATTACAGAATGGCTGGAGTTAATTAACTTAAGTATTAACTCACATAACCATTTTTTGTAGTGAGAGTATTTAAATTCTACTCCTAGCCATTCCCAGGTGTACAACACATTGTTACTACTGCCCCACTTGAACTTAGTTCAAGCATTGTATCAGTGGCCAGTATTTCCATACCCGACCATCCTTGTCCCAGGCTCTGGAAACTGCCATTCCACTCTTTATGAGCTCAACTTTTTGAGATCTGTAGCAGTCTTATATTTGATTTAGTACAGTGTTTTCCAGGATCATCCCTGCTGTCAAGATTTCTATTTTATTTTTAAAGTTAAACAGTAGTCCATCGTGTATACATGCCACATTTTCTTTATCCATCCATCCTCTGACGAACACTCAGGTTAATTACATGTCTACTTGAGGAACTGGTTCAGTAACACCATCTTAAAATGTGACGAACAACCCTTACAACTAGAAAAGAACTGAAAGCACATCACTAGAAAATCAGTTGTGTAAGAGGGCACAATAGTGACTGCCTGGAATCCCAGCCACAAGGAAGGCTGAAGCAGAAAAATGGAAGGAACTTGAGACCAACTTATGCAACAAAGCAAGACCTCTCTGAAGGAAAGGCAGAAAGAAAGGAGAAAAAAGTTTACTGCTCAACTGAAGACAATACCAGAGTAGTTCTGAAGCATACTAGTACAAAGGCTTAAGAGTAGCACCTATCAAAATTTTCTGCAACCTTTCTTTTCATAACAGAATTTAAAAAGTCTACAGTCCTTGGTTACTAATACTTGACACTTCCTAATCTTTTTTTTTCAACACTTTAAATCATGACTATGATTAGATCCTCATAATTAACCAAAATTCTAATGAAGTACAGTTCTTCCAATGCAAAATGTCTAATTATTATGTCTGAAGAAGAAGAATCAGGTTTTCATGTATTTCTCAAATAAGCCAGTTAAATGCTATGGGATATTTACTAAAGTCTTATTCAGGCTATTCATAATGGTCAATCTTACTTTTTAAAGACTTTTTTAAAAATCAACAAAACACTTTTCAAAGAAGCTTTTCCTGACATTGAGTTTGAACTGACATTCCATTCACTGTTACATTTAATTATAGTCCTTTACTTTCAGTAACAGCTTCTTTTCAAAGCTAAGGGAAGGAACACTCAAATTCCGGGTCACTTACTGTGATAATACATGAATTCAACTCTAACAATACCTAAATATGAAAAGATACGGCACATTTCAGGAAGAATTAGCAAAGTTGACTGAATTGAAAAGTCTCCACTTATGAAAACAATAAAGGGGAAAATGCTAAAATAATAACTGACTTTTATTTGCTCAATTGGAATTTAATTTGAAATCCAGCTCTTCTGCCAACTCAATTTAAAGTCTACTTGGTCAATAATTTTAACCAAAATGGTTATTTCATCCTGAAAAAAGAGACTTACAAGTTTGACAGTATGGGCTTAAAAACACTCAAAACAATTCAATACTTTCACTGTTCAGATTGTTTTTATTTCATATGTATGAATTTTTAATATATTACAATATGTCTCAAAAATACACTTAAGGACAAACTTGTGGTTTCAAAAGTTGATATTTTGTAAAAGGCACAATTTTAATACAACTTCCAGGATTCAATTCCCTGATATCTATCTATCTATCTATCTATCTATCTATCTATCTATCTATCTATTTATCTAATATATTCCCTCTCCTGTAAGCATGGGCAGGACCTATGAATATGTTTGACAATCACGCTTATGATTATGTTATATTAGGTTAAAAAGGCAAGGGGCTTTTTCAAATACAGAGAAAAATAAAGACCAAAAAGTACCAAAAAGACATGGTTTAGCAAAGATTTCAGTATGAGAGAAGATAGAAATGCCAGTAGTCTTGAATCTCCATCTCAGAGACTAAAGAAATAGCAGTACTACCCACTGCATAAAGGAATACACAGCAAAATGACAAGAGTGTATTTTCCTTGTCTGACATAAAGCAGAGGTCAGCAAACTATAGCTTGCAAGCCAAATCCAGTCCACAGCCTGTTTTTGGTAAATAAAAGTCTTTTTTTTTTTTCAGTGCTGGTGATTATGCTCAGAGCACCAAACATTCTAGGCAAGTACCAATTAGCCTGTACCTGCACCCTGTGTCTTAGTTACTTTCTCAGTGCTGTGACAGAAATACTGGACATCCACAATTTTAGGGAAGAAAGATTTGTTTCAGCTCACAGTTTCAGTAAGTTACAGTCTGTTCACTGGGGGCATGCAGCTTGAAATGGTAGAAATACTTGGTGGGGCCAGAGCCAGAGCTAGAGCTCCTCACAGCATGGCAGAATAGGGGCAAATCTTCGAGGAAGGGCAGAGCTACCCTTCCAAATCAAACCCCAAGTGTCCACCCCTTCCAGCCAGGTCCCACCTCCCAACAGTATACAGCATCCATAGATACATAAGGCTTTGGGGGGAAAGTGCAGATCCAAATCATAACACCCTGAAATGAAACTTTACTGGACCACAACTCTGCCCACCCACTTGTATACTGTCTATGGCTGCTTTTGTGCTACAATGGCAGGACTGAGTAGCTGCAGTCGAGACTGGAGGGCCCAAAAATCTATGAACTATACGGCCGTATGAACTATACAGCCCTCTACAGACATGTTTGCCCATCTATGCTGTGAAACATTCTCTTCGACAGTCCCTAGTACATAGCAAGTTACTTAAACAAGATCAATGAATATTATTGTTAAAACTTAATTTAAAGGTTTTCAATAAATGACTTAGAAAAATATTACCAAAAGTCCTCATTATTCCCCTTGGTTTGAGTGTTTTAAAGTCCATGTCCCTCAGTCTTCCTCCATTTTTGAATCTAGTGAACTTAGATAATCAATGACATGGGGGGGATTAATATTTTAGCTAGAATTTTGCCCCATGATATAATTCATAGTACACAGTATATATAGAAAGCCAAGTAGATAATATGCAAAACATCCAAACACATACTTTCTGTGAATAAACTATATTGTTCCTTCCCCCAATGCATCCTTCCTTTTAATAACAACATCCAAAGTTTTGCTAAGCACGTAGATAGCTGTCCAAATGCAGTGGCCTTTTCCAGCCTCTCCTGAGTTCTCACCAATAGAAAGAAGAAGTATTCTGTGCCTTGCTTAGAAAGGAAATGTGACCAGGCTAATGGCACACATCTGTATTCCCAGCTGCTCAAGAGGCTGAGTTAGGAGAATCACAAGTTTAAGGCTGTCCTGCACAACTTAGCACAATTCTGTGTCAAAATGATAAAAAGAGTCAATCCCAGTACTGCAAGAAGAGAGCTTCCCAAGCACGTACTCAAGTCAGGAAGTGCACCCACCTCCAGGCATGACAACAAAGATAGCACGACAGAAGATGACCAAGCAAGGAAGGTCCCTTGCTGGCCTCTGGAGGAAAGCATGGCTATCTAACCTAGACTGCTATGTGAGGCAGATGTAAATTTCCATCTTCTTTTTTACGTACTGAGAATTGAGCTCAAGACCTACACAATGAGCTGTATCTCCAGCCCATTTTTAGTTTTCATTTGGAAACAGAACCTCACTAAGTTGCTAAGTTGCCCAGGCTGGGCTCAAACTTATGATCCTTCTGCCTCAGCTTCCCAAAGTGTTATAATTACAGGACTGTGCCACCAAGCCCAGCAAATTTTATCTTCTTTTAGCTACATATCTTAGAGTATCTTTATTACAGCTGTACATCCTGTACTTTAGTAAATCCACTAACATTAGTACAAGTACAGTCATGGGCCACACACTAATGTTTTTGTCAATGATAGTGGCCCCATCAGATTATAATATGCATCACCTAGTGACACCGTAACCCTCACACCATTGTAGCACAGTGCATCAGTCACATTGCTTGCAGTGATACTCATGTACACAAATCTACAGTGCTACAAGTTGCATAAAAGTATAGCACATAAAACTGTACTGGAACATAATGCTTGATAATAAGTGACACTGTGATTACTGTAAAACAGTACGCCATTACTCCAGCAGCGGCCTCAAGCACCTCCTGTCTACCCTATCTCTTGATGGCATCACTTTTCCTCCTGCGGACTTCATCGTCTGTTGTTCTGTTTATCACAGCCCTAGGAGCAAAGGCTGTACAGGACATACACATAAAACCCTACAGCCTAGCTGTGTAGTAGGCTACTTCCCCTCAGTTTGTGTAAGTCAGTAAGCAACACACAGTGAAGCATAATAAATGCGACTGCTGCAACGCCTGCCTTTGCTGTGTAACGCTTCTGCTATGGATATACGTGTACCCTGGAAAATTCCAGTGGAGACTCCCTGGCTTTCCACACATGATGAGTCAGTCACTTGGTCTTTCCCAGGTTCACCAGACTAGGACAAAAGATAAAATTATGCTAAGAAATCTTGGTATCCTTAATAATCCAAGGGGACAGAGAGTAATTAGCATTTGCTAATTAATCTACTTGTCACAGCAATAAGTGGAAAGAGAGCATAATATACTTATGAGGGGACTGATCAGAGAAGTTAGAGAGTTAGGAGTTCTGGAAGACACTCCACAAGAACAGGCAATGGGTTAGAAATACAAAATCCCAATGTCTTTGAAAAGACCTTACTTCTTGGCTGCCAAGGTGGACAGGCGCGATGACTCAATTTCTGTTTCCCTAAACATCAGTCCCAGGGTCTGTATAATTTCAATGCAGGCCCTAGGAAAAGAAGGGGGAAAAATGGGCATGCCATGATTTCACTAGAAGCTTAGAATTTTACAAATGCAATAATTCTTGACAGGATTGCTTTCAGATACTGAAATAGAAAAGAAGTCCAGGAAAAAGTTCTCTACAACAAATTGTCAACATGGGCTGAATGCATCATCTGCAGCTGCCATGTAGAAGGCAATTGCATTTGCTGAATGAACGACTGAGTGTGACGGCCTGGGCAACGAGCGGCAGTGTATGTGCTCAGTCATGGATGGCAGTGATGCCTGCACGGCAGGATTAGGTCATCTGCTTATTCTGTATGCATGTTTTTGCAAAGTTTCCAATAAGATGATCACTACTTTATTTTAAAAATTATTTTATATCACTTTAATTTTTTCAAATATGGATCAAAAAGTCAAAAATTAAAAAAGAAACTAGTGAAAAAGTGTCTCTCCTTTTTCTCCTTTTGGGAAAGCCAGTATTACTAGTTTCTTGTGTATCCATCCATTACAATTAGGACAAAAGGAATGCTATGATTAAAAAAAAAAGATGTGAAGCAAAACTTGAGGCACCACGAATCATTAATACTGCATGTATTTTGTCTAGTATCTTCCATTAATCTATTACACCCCCAGGGGCAGGGATACCTGGTTGTCTAGTTAGTACTTACGCCAGCTCATCAGCCCTTTGACCTTTGTTTTGAAGTGCATTCTTATCCCTGGACTCAGGTAAGTACTCATGAAGTTTGTTCACTAAGAAACAGAAAAGGTCACTGGTCTGTGAAAGCAAGTGGGAAAGACAGCGGCAATTAAGGTATCTGTTGTCAAAATTTTCTATTCTTACATAAAAGTACAAAGAAAATATCTGTTCTTTGGTTAGAGAAAAAGAGTACACTAGCTCTCACTAATATTTGCCTAAACTAAATGGGAATCATGTTTTGTTTATTTATAACCAGGAGACCACTAATCTGGTGAAACCAGCAGTAGCTGGAGGGCAGTGTCGAGGCTCGCCATGGAGGTGTGGCTCAGTCATGAACGCTGGAGAGCATCTGGAAGTAAACACATACCATCTCAAGTTGGTCAGTCCTCTTGGAAAACAAGGCAGCTATAATTTCTGCCCTTTCAACGTAAGTTGGCCTTTGTACGGATATAATAAAACAATGCAGGGAAAAGCCCTTACTTATAATGCTTACTAACAAAAACAAATGCAGACCATCAGCATAACCTATAAAAATGGTAGAAAACAGTATCAATACTGCCGGTGATGAGAGGAAGTATAGATTGCCATTTCCCTAAACAAACACTGACTCAGAGGTGAGAAAATATTTTGTGTTCTTACGCAGTCTCGTGAGCTAACCAAAGCAAGAAAATCATCCCTGGCTTGTGAAACCAGGCAGAGGAGGTGCCGATGAGAACAGAGTGCAACTCCTTCTCACTCCTGTCCCTCAGCTGTTCACACTTTCCCCCTGGACTTCGGCCTACTAGTGACACCTTACACTGTGTTTGACAAGGACATGTGTGCACTTGTTTGGGTGATGTGGTATGAAAAGGAGCTGAGAGTGGCAGTGGAGAAAGGGAAACGAGGAAGAGGAGCAGGGTGGCCACCTGCACTCTCCAATGCTCGGGCTCACCCAGCACCTCCTAACAGGCATTAGTGCAGTTCTGCAGCACCCCGGCTCTGGAGTCAGGCTCTGGCGGTTCAAACCCCAGCTCTGCTACTGGCTAGCTACATTTAGGATCCCTGGGACTCAGTTCTGCAGTCTCTAAGATGGATTTAATAACATTACCTCAGGGGTTGATATTATTATGATGAAATAAGGTAATATTCCTTATAAGCTTGAATGGTGCCTAGCATATCGTAAGTACTTAATAAATATCAGTTATTATAAGCTGGGCATGGTGGTGCAACCTCTAATCCAACACATAAGAGGCTGAAGCAGGAGGAATGCTTTGAATTCAAGACCAGTCTGAGCTACATAGTAGGCTCAGGACCAGCCTGGACTATAGAGTAAGGCTGTGTCTCAAAATAAATAAGTAAATAAGCAAATATCAGCTGTTATGACCTCTCACCTGCTTGCTGGTTCAGGAATTTCAGTCTTCAAATATTACTCTATTTCCAGTAACATAAAGTGATTTCAAAAGTTTTATGCCAGAAGAAGCCAGAAAAGAGTACACAGTGTGCAATCCCATGTCAGTACAATGCTAAGGCTGGCAAGGTGGGTACCTAACAGTGACACAAAGAACCTCAGGGGTCACCCGCAGCCAACAGGGTGAGGAATCTGCCTCCCAAAGGGCACAGGCAGCATTCTCTAGTGATAAAAGTAGCCTACATCTTCATTGGATTAGTATCACATGGATGTATGCTCTTGTCAAGACTATTCAAGTTGTATCCTTAAATATAGGTACTTTTATCATAAGTAACTTATATTCATTGGTTTTTTCAAACATATACACATGGGCAATGAACATATGAGAAGATGCTGAAAACTGCTAATTATTGGGAAAATGCAAATCAGAACTACAATAAGATGTTACCTTTCATCTCTTCAGCTACTATTTAAAAATGACAAGAAGAGTTCTGGAGATAGTAATGCTGTTAGCTGCACAGCAGTGTGAATCTACTTAATGTTATTGAAATGTTTAAGATAGTAAACTGTGTGTATGTGTATTTATTTATTTAGAGGTAGAGTCTCATGCTGTAGTCCAGGCTGACCCAGAACTCACTATATAGCCCAGCATGGCCTCAAACACATGACAGTCTCCTGCCTCAGCCTCTCAAGTGTTGGGATGACAGGTGTGCACTACCATGCCCAGCTTACGTGGTGCTAGGACAGAGCCTTGCACTTCCTAGGCAAGCACACTAACCACTAAGCTACACCCCCAGTCCTGTTATGTATAAGATTTTTAAAAATTGAAGAAAAGCAACCTCATGAAGAAAAATAAAAGTCTAAGAACATAAATAGAGAATTCTTTCATTTACTTATTTATCAATTCATTAAGTATACAGCAATTGCTTTCCACCATGTGACAGATACCATACTAGGGAGTGAAACAATACCTTGAGGAAAACCAACAGAAGACATGTCTATACTTCTAAAACTTACAGTTTAACCTACGAACCAGTGTTTTAATTTAAATTCTACTTGCAATGAAATTAAAAAGTGAAGATAACTGAAGCACACTACACACCAATAAAGTTGATCTTAAAGGATGGAGAGAGGAGCTTCAGACAACCTCACATTCGGGAAACAACACAAGGCTGGGAAGCATGGCTTTAGCCTAAGGCTGTAATAAGTAACTGTTTAAGTTTCAAAGATCCTAAAAGAAGAATATTGACACTGATTAGACACAGACACTAATTTTGTTGTGGTACTGGAGATCAAGCCCAGGGCCTCTGCAATGAGCTACATTCACAGCCCATTTGCCCATTTTCTTATTTTCTTTTTCCTTTTTTTTTATTTTTATTTTAAGATAGGGTCTCTCTAATTCACTAAATTGTCCGGTGTGGGCTTGAACTTACAATCCACCTCCTCAGCTACCCAGCATGCTGGGATTACAGGCCTGCACCACTGGGCCCGACCATGTGTACTAATTATGTGTGAATAAGTATAAGAATAAATTTTGGGTATGTATTAGAGAAAACATGAAGCTACAAGGTCTTGACAGCATGATCAGGGAGAGGGCCATGGTCATCCACCAAAATGTAGGATGACCCTGAATAGAGACACCACCCTGTCTGTACCTTTTATCTGCTCCACTCATCCTAGCTTTTCGTTGTGGACAAATGAATTAGAAGAGTTTCTGTTGGAGTCCACCTAAGGACAACACCTTAAAGAATGGCTGTCCTATTTTCAAGTGTGGAACAGGACATGAAGGTTTTATGCTTAGACTTCTACTCAGATTAAGTTTTTGTCAAAGAAGCCTGTGGGTCAATAAAAATAAAATAAAAATAGGCCTCGGGAGGTGGTCTATACATGCATTGAGTTAGGTGGTAATATACACATGCACTGCATAAGCCTTAGAGAGTAAGACATATGCCTATCCTGAAGAAGCCTAAGGCTTACATGGCAAATAGGAAAGCTGTTCTGATCACTACAGTAAATGAAAAATATATGGACTAACTCTTAAAGGTCGGACTACATCCTAACATGCTTGCATTTCCCACACCTTATCACCACACCTCACAGAGATTAGGAATGCAGCAGTTTTGCTGAATTGTTTAAAAGAAGGTGCTATGGCAGATGCCATAGAACTGGACTGCCCAGTATAGAAGCTCTGGCCACAGTGGTTATTGAAATTAATTAGAGTAAGATGAACATTTCTTTTCATTAGTCTTTAGCCCTGTTCAGGTGTCTAAGAGCCTTATGTAACTAATGTGTACTTCCTGAACAGATGATAAAACAGCAAAGAAAGTCCTACGGACAGAACTGCCACAGAAGAGCAAAAAGAGAAAGGTGCCCAAGTTCCTCAGTGAAGAGGACAAGAAGGGCTGAAAATGGCATCTGTGCAGACTCTTGAAGAACAGGTAATGTTTTAACAAGGGGAAGCAAACAGAAGGGGAAAGGATGGAGGGCCACAGAGTACAGGGTGCACAAGTCATTCCACAAGGCTCAAGATCTAGAAAAACAGGTGAGAGAGAAGAGGGCTGAGTGTGTTAGCCTAGCTTTAATCTCTTTCTATGCATACTTCTTTTGCTGTGTGGTCAAGGCCACCTGCCCTGAGCCTGTTTTAAGATTGGTGGTAGTGGATGATCTCCAGATCAACCCTTGTGTGTTTAACATCCACACCCTTCTCCTTACCCAACCCTTAGAAGGTACTTCAGTTCTCTTATCTAAACATCTACCTTAAATCCAATCCCTCTTAGTGTTGAGTTTGTCCATACACAACTTCTCTGGGCCTGTCTTATGTCCTTTCCCAGATACTGCTTTTGCTCTTATAAATTTGTATGCCCTTGCCCCTGCCCCAGACCTCACATTCCAAGAAGGTCCTCTTTCAACAGCCCAAAATAGCAGATCTTCCTGGTGCCAGATGCTTGTGCAAACATCCGAGTGTAAATGCACCCACATACTGAAATACCCACATTTGTTTTGCTCACTTTACGTGGAGCTCACTCCTATTCTCGGGCACCGTGTCTTCTCCTATGAACATCCACAGCTGGAATTAGTTCTCCCAAATGATGGTACCTTGCTGGTAACCCCACTCTCCTAAAACAAACACCATAAGGAGACTCATAATATGTGACTGAGGCCAATAGTGGAGAGTCTTAAATGCTAAAGCCAAAGCCAAAGCCAAAGCGTCTGTACTTAATGTAGTAAAGACAACCATAAGAGGTTTCTGGGCATGCAAACCCACACATTTAGGGCTTTGATTAAATTGATTCCATGCGTGGATAGACTGGAGAGCTTTGCTTTGGCGAGATACAATGCCAGTTTCTTAAGCTTTTCTGCGTGAGTTCCATTTCATTTTCAAAATTAATGTGGCTGGTTATTCCGATGACTGTCTCTGTATTTTCCATAATGCTCTGAAGTTGCAGGATCAAAGCATGGATGGTGCGTTCCTAATAAGATTTCTCCAGTCCTAATCATTTTAGACTATCAGTACCACATCATCCTATCAGAGTGTCAATGTTGTTAGCATCTGACGTATCATTCTCTGTAGCTACTCTGTCCTCTGACTATGGTGACTGTTATGTTTTGGATCTGGCATGACCCCCCACAGCCTCATGTATTTGGATGTTGTAGAATATGTATAAATTCCACATGCAGTTAAGAGGTGGGCCTACCTGGAAGGGGCAGACTCTTGGGGCTTGATCTGGAAGGGGTGGATCACTGGGGCTTGACCTAGAAGAACATTTGCTAGCTCTGCCCTTCCTCTCTCATTCTGCTTCCTGTTACCACACCATGAGTCGTTTCTTTTTGGCTAGGCCTCTGCCAAGCCCTTCTTCCATTGCCAGTCACCCATGACTAGACTGTGACCTTCTGGAATTGTGAGCTAAAATAAATCTTTCCTGCCCTAAGTTGTGGATATTAGGTGTTCTATCCCCACAATGAAAAAGTAAGACAAGTGACTGTGCATCCTGATTTGCTTAAGATTGTCCTACCTTTCCCATGATCTAGTAATTTCTTCAGTCCCAGGAAAACTCCCACAGCTGGTCACCCAAGTCTGGGAAAACCAAGATGGCCGGACATCCTATTGTACATATATATCACCTAGAACCTTAGTGACAGCCAGGACCGTCTTGAATGGTTGGTAGGTTATATACCTCACAACTGCACTCAGTAACAGCTATGCAAGAGACCACAGGCCAGAAGAAGGACTCAATATATGGCCACCTTGGCAGGGCTTATCCCTTCCCATGGGCCCATCTAGCCCCATGTCATTGCTCATCTGAGCTCTCTAACACCTTCATATTAAACTGAAAACAAAGCGTTTTGATTCAACAGAAGCCACATTTTAAAAAATACCAATCTTACATTTAGAAGCAATTTTTAAAAATTTTTATATATGTGTCTGTATTTTTTTGAGACAAGGTCTCACTTGGTAGGCTAGCCTTGAACTCACAGCAATCCTCCTGCCTCAGCCTCCCAAGCACTGGGAATACAGGCATGTGATACCATGCCCAGCTTATGTGATGCTGAGGAATTGAATCTAGTGCCTTGCCATTGCTTGGCAAGCACTTTAATGGCTGAGCTATGCTACCAGCTCTAAAAATTACATTTTTGCTACAGGGAAACCTGCACAGTAAAATTTCTTGAAACCCACTTTCCCATCTTGATCTCACTTGCTAAAAGCTTTCCCTCTACTACCTGCCTTCTCTGGCTCTGCCAACCCAGCCCATATGAACCCCTTTGTGCTATGTTCTCCTCCTTCTCACTGTCCCCCAACATACAAATCATTGATTATCTCAAAACCTTCAAATGTTAACACACATTAATGCATGAAATTGACACTTAACCAGCACTTCAATAATATAGCATCAGAATATAATACAATTTTCATTTGTATTTTCACTTATACTTAAATGTTATGATCAAGCAAAACAAGTTTTAAAGATTAAATATGAAACACCTACTTTCCAGAAAAGTCTTTTCAGAATAAAATTTTTCTGGGCTGCTACTTTAAGTTCTGTAATTAAACAAAGTATCTTCCTCAAAGAGTTGTCCTTCAGAAAAAGTTCGGACTTAAGTTGACTGAAGTGCTTCATTTTCTCCTCAGATCTACAGAAACATAAAAAAATGTTCCATGTAAAAAAATAAGAAAGAGCAGTTTAGGAATGTATCAGTGATGAGTGACAGGCTAGTAAAAAGTTTTACCAATGGAATTTTAATAAGGATCTGTATTCTTGGCCTTATTGCTCATCCGTATTAAAGCTCAGTGACCCCACCTGGACTGTTCGTCACTTTTTAAACTAGTTTTACCAATTCCCTCTACTCAAGTTCTATCCACTCCAAGAACACTCTCACTGTCCCTGATAAACTTCTGTGTCTCTTTTAAGGCTAGTTCAAACCCACATACCATAATCCATGAACCATGTGTAATATTATTCGGTTAATATTTTTCCTTTCAATCAATTCCCTTTGTTTTTGTTTTAAGATAGTTACTTCAAAGAAAACTTTGTGTCACCACTTGACAGGAAAAACCACTACTACTTGGCATAAACAAGAGGAAATGGTAATAACTTGCATTTTTTTCTTTTACATAAATCCTTACTTTTAAAAAAAAGAATGACATGGACAAATTATTTTTCTCATGAAATACATTTGTTATTGTTGTCATTTTTGGATAATAAATGCAATCCTAGCCCCCAGGAGTCACTTAAAAAAACATCATGAGAGCTACATAAATCCTAAGTGGTCAGAACGTGAGGCCAGCTCTCTTTGCAGAAAATGCAGATGAGCCTGTATTTAGGGAGCTCTCCCTTCTGTCACCTCAGGAGGCTGAGAGGTGCAAAAAGGAATCACTTTTCTACCTGGGAATTCAAAGTTATTTCGTGCTACGTCAGAGTCCAACTTGAAATGACCTCTTGTCACACAGCCTCCGAGACCCCACACTTCAGGGAAAGCTGGCTTAATTGAAGAGACTACCACCTTCTCCCAGTTCCACTGGGGAATGAAGGCCCCGCACGCACAGGTTGCTTACACTTCTAGTTTCACACTGTTCCTATTTTACACCCCCTGCAGTCCCCTGTGTAGGTGACTTGTCCCTTGGCTAATTTTAAACAACAGGAAAAAATTACTATCGGGTGAATATTGTTCTCAGCTCACAGGGTGTTTGTTAACAATAACCAGAATTTTACCCAGACACTAACTATGTGACAGGTTCTGGCCCTTGTGTACTTTTCAGAGACCAACTCACTCACTGAACAGCAGCCACTGAAGAGACGAGCTGGAATTGGCATTTTATAAGAAATTAGATGGGTGAGGTAACCTGTCCAAAAATGATATAACTAGGGACTTAGAACTAGCAGTGGGAAGGGCATTTCACTGTGTAGGTTGATGGAATCTTAGAACTTCTGACTTGAAGCAAAAAACAACTTTACTCCCCTCTTCAGAAACCTATGACATTAGTAATTTAGCCCCATACTACTACAGAAGTGTCATTTCCTGGCACTACCTCCCTTTAAAAAAAAAATCTAAGATGGTCACCCCTATCTAGTCAATGAGCCTCTCTTATTAATCCTCAAATTAAGATTTTTCTACAAAAGCAATCTCTTTTTCTAGTGGAAACATGAGAGGAAAAACAAAGATCATAACACAGTCAGCAACAGCAATGCTAGAGACAGAAGAATAGAATGAAAGTGAGTACTGAGATAAGGTGCTGATCTAGGTCTGCCTCCACCCCTCGGGAGAGGGACCAGAGGCAAGGTACTTCCCTGCACCTTGACTGTCTCATCTGGACAGTGGGGACAGTGACAGCAGCCTCTGTGCTGTGAGCTGTTAAGTAATGGTAAGTGGTCCATAAATGATCTCTAAATAAAATAAGTTTGAGATCATGCTTCCCGATATATCCACTTCTAATTGCTACCATATTTCATTTAAAAACAAAACTATAATATCCTTGTACTCCTGAGAACTTGCAGAACAACAAAAATACAGTTTTGACACCTAAATGGGCTTAGAAAAGCAAAAGCTCAGGCAAATGACATCAGCAGAATTATATTGAAATTAATTTTCTACTTTTTCCCATTTAAAATCAGCATTTTGCTATGATTAATAATAGAAGCAAAGTTTTCAATCCATTGCTATCTATGATAGCACATTGTAATGCTAAATAAATTTAAAAGGCCAAAACATTTTCTATAGGAAAGAACACAATAATCTCTTCATACTAAAAATTAATTCACGCATAACTTGAGTTCTCATATACTCCAAAAATTCAAGTTAGATTAGGTAGTTTATATTACCACAGATAAGTGATCACAATATAGACCATTACAGAATATTTTCTTTTAAACAAATAGTAAGCTTTTTGAGTGTGTGTGTGCGTGCGTGTGTGCTGGGAATCGAACCCAGAACCTTCACCCTGAGTTACATCCTCCTCCTTTCTTTATTTTTTATTTTGAGACCTGGTCTTGCTGCATCACTAAGTTGCACAGGCTGTACTCAAACTTGTGATCCACCTGCCTTAGCCTCACATAGTACCAGGATAACAGGCATGCATGCTAAGTTTTTAAATTATGGAAATTCGCAGACATAGACAAAAATAAATAAAAGTATAGAAGAAACTCTCATGTACCCATAACCCAGTTTTAATAATTTTCAACATTTAACCCATTATCTGACACTCATACACTTTTTTAAATTAAGGTAAAGTAAGTATAACATGAGCCTTTCCATTATATTCACTTTTATGTGTGCAACTCGGTGGTGTCAAGTGTGTTTCCCGTGTTGTACAGCTATCCCCACTGTCCATTTCCAGAACTTTCTCAACTTCCCACACACAGTCGCTATCCCCATTAAACAATGGCTCTGCACGCCTCAGAGACAGAATGTCTGTTCTGTCTCTCTTCCACCTGTCTGGATGCGGGTATGAGGGGAACTGTGCAATATTTGCTCTTTTGTGCCTAGCTTGTTTCACTTACCATAACAAAGTTCCTGCATCTTGAAGCATGTGTCAGAATTTCCTTTCTTTTTACTGCTTGCACACCCAAACTCTTAAGGCCAGATTCAGGTTTCACAGATAAGAAAAAATACCTCAAAGCTGGGGAAAATAGCACAGCAATTACAGCACTTGCTTAGCAGCGTAAGGACCTGAGTTTGATTCCCTAGCATCACATATACTGGGTGTGGTGGCACATGCTTGTAATCCCAGCATCAGGAGGCTGAGGCAGGAGAATTGCCTTGGGTTTATTTAAGCCAACCTGAATTACACAGTGAGTTCATAACCAGCCTGGACTACAGCTGTATCTGAAAAATAAGGTGTTGCTTGTTGCTGTAATATTTCATGTTATATCAAATAATGAGCATCATCAAGTTGGGTTTCACTTAAGAGATACTAAGAATAATGCATGGGTTTAGCTTTTGAAACATGATACCTCCCTTTTGAAATTCTGCTTCATCTTCCTAATGATTTTATACACTTAGGTTACCAAAAAATGGTAATTTTCTAACTACTAAAACTTCCACATTCATTAGGTGGAATTCTGCAAAAGAGAATCTGACTAGGGCTACCTGGTTACCTGAACTGATTATATCAATAGCTAATGCAGGAAAGGTGGGCTAATGCCTTCCATTCATTTGTGGAAGCACAGATTAAGGGGCTGGTGCTCCGTTTTCACTTAGGGTTCAGTGTGTTCCATATCCTTGGTAGGAGACCCCTCTCTGTTACACAGCACTATGCATTCTGAGTTTTAGCTTTCATTGCACTTCAATCTCCCCATTCCTCATGTTTTTCTGACACTCAGGTTGTCCCACCCCTCGCAACTTGGAGCCCCTTCATGTGAGTTCCTGAGTCCTTTAGGCAGGACTCATTCTCTTTGCTCTCTGCTCCCAGCTGTTTCAGGCCTGGAAGCACCCATTCCTCGAAGGAATTTGGGCTCCTCATACTGGGAACTGAATATATCTTTTAAATTTTTCTTACTTTCGGCATATTTGCATGATCCTCCAGTATACCTCACTGACTTCTCATGACTCAGCTTCCTTGTCAAAACTGTTGACATCATCAATTCACTGCTCCCTACATACAAAGCACCGACTTAAGGAAATGAATACGAAGACTAATAGCCATTCCTTGCCTTGAGGGGCTTGCAGGCTAATGAAAGAGATGGTCGCACCCTGCCCGCACCCCAACCCCCCGCCGCCAAAATATTACAATGTAAGGCTGACCTGTGATAACAATGTAACAGAACTCTGAAGTCCAGATAAAAATCAAAACTCTTCAGCCTACATACGGAGCCTTCACGACCAGGCCAGCCTGTCTTATCTCGTTAGGAGTCTTGGCCTTAAGAAGCACACTGCACAACAGGGCAGCACACAATCAAATGAGCAATCAAAACACAAACCGGTAAGTACTACAAAACATGTTCACAAAGGATGCTACCGTGGGTCTCTTCTAAAGTTCTGCGGGGTCAAGAAAGGATCATTAGGGAGAAGGTAAAATGAGCTAAGACCTAATGGGTTGAAGTTATTTAAGAAGAGGAAGCAGAGCGTGAAGTCCCAGAAGAGGGGCCATCATGTTCCAAAAAGTGTGAGAGCAGGAACTTACGGTGGCGGCATGGAAGATAAAAGACCAGAGGATAGAAAAACAAAGAGAGACCTGTATACACTCATCTTTGTAATCTACGGGGAGTTTAGACTTTCACCTAGGACAATGAGGAGCCATTCCAAGGCTTTTGGGGAGGAGTCACATGATCAGGTTTATGCTTTGAAAAAATTTCTGTTGTTACAAAAAATGAGCTAGAGAAGGGCAAGAGTGTAGGCCAGGAGACCAGCCGGCAAAGTACTGCAGATGTGCAGAACACAGGTCACGAACGGGGTCCAAGTGCGTGGCAGCAGAAAGTGGACAGAAGAGACACAAGAAAGTACGTGGTGTTTGGCTGGGTATGAGGAATGGTGAGGAGAGAGAGAGGGGATCAGGGTGACATCCAAGACTCTAGCTTAGAGGACCTAAGGATAACGACATCACTTCTTGGATTAGGGAATGCAGAAGAAGGGCGGGTCCCAGAATGATGTTCAGACATCTCTTCAAGATGCTGACCTTAAAGCTCCTGTGAGACATGTAACAGGTGATGTCCAGTGCATAATGTGTGTGTGTGGGTTGTGGGTATGTGTGCATGCACATGGACTACTACTAGCAATCAAGCCCAGGACTTTCACACTGAGCTGTATCCTCAGCCCATTTTTTATTTTTTGAGACAAGGTCCCACAAAGTTGCTAAGCCCAGGCTGGACCTGAAGTTACCATCCTCCTGCCTCTGCCTCCTAAAGGGTTGAGATTACAGGTCTATGCCACAGGACCCAGCTATTTGTTTTTGAAGCTTCTGTGAGACATGTAAGATGTGATGTCCAGAGACATAAATTCAATAGAGACAGATGAGATGGAATATAAACGATATAGCCACACACAGTACACAGAGTAGGGGGTACAAAGGAGACAGTGGTCCCCTACATGGTTCTATCATCCCATCATCCCTTACCTATATGGCTTTTGACTTCCAGGAACAGGATTGAACTCCCTTGCATACTGGGGATCTTGTAAAAGAGTAGCTTTCTGGAAGAAGAAAAAGAATGGAAATTGTTAGGTTTTTTTTTTTCTTTTGCATACTGAAAATTGGTTACACTTATCTTTACAAACACTTTCTTCTCTTCTGTGGTACATGATTTGTTTATATAACTCATTCCATTATTTTGATAATACCAGACAGAACTTCTTCACTATGTAGTTGTTTAAATTTTTTAAACATATTTTATTTTAAAAAATATAAAACAATTTTAAAACAATTTATCAAATTCAAACAGTATATAAATGCATAAAGCAAAAGGTAAACTTCTGTTTCTTCTTACTTCTTCCATTTTACTCTTCAGAGTAACTGACTATTATTGACTTGGTTTGTGTCCTTTCAGGACATAAAAATAGATTAATTATGACATATACATGTATGGTACTTATATATTAGGACATATTTTAATAATATAAATTTTATCTTTGCTAACTTATATCATATACATTAATCTAGAACTTAAATTTTCACTTAATATAGGGTTAACAGTTTTCCATGTCTATATATAAAGGTTTACTGCAAACTTTTTAGTGATCATGTGAAGAGATATACAACATTTTTATTAGCTATTCCCTTATGAATAGGGTTAATTTTTCCTTAAATTTTTACTGTTGACATTTCCATTTGTTTTCAGTACTTAAAACAGACATACAATGTTCAGCAAGTTCTCTACATAATTTTTTAACTTATGTTAAGGCCTAAGAAGTCAGAAAGGATTTCAGAAATGTTGCTAATTTGTCAATCCAAACATGGCCTTTAAAGTGCAGTCCCTCAACAACAGAAACATGGGAAGAAGGCAAGGCAACAGGACACACACAGAGATACCTGAGACTCCAGAAACTAATATTATGAGCCCTGAAATAGTGGAACTCATAGAGAAGGAAGTCAAAAAGCAAATGAGTCGAATAAGCAGTTCAAACAAGATATTCTCAACGAAATGCAAGCACTGATCAGCGGGCTTAGAGAGGGCGAACCAAGTATTGGCATTAATGGAGACAAAGCTTACTGGGATGTAGAAGCCACAAATAAAAAAGTTGGCTGAGGTAAATAGGGAAATGCAAGATATAAAGGAACATTTTAATAGATTTTTTTTCTTGAGACAAGGTCTCACACTGTAGCCCAAACTGGTCCTGAGCTCACTGGTGTAGCTCGGCCTGGCCTTAGACTCAGGAGAATCTGCCTTCTAAAACAGTAGCAGCTTTCTCATAAAATCTGCAAAACTTCCTCCTATAATTTTATTTTTAATAATATATTAGTCCACAAAACATAATAATTATATTCAACCTGGCAAACTGGTGTAAAATCTTTTAAAAAATTGTGTCCATGAATTTATAGATGGACAGGTGGATAAAATAGTAAACTCAATTTGAAAAAATGTTAGTAATTAGTGAAATGTGAGTAAATAATTTATGAAAGTTTTAAAAATTCTGAAATAACTAAATATGCCATTGTATCTCTTGATTTATGTGTAATATACTTATGTGATATAGATTTAAGTTCATTTAATGTAGCAATTCACTTTGATGTAAGTTTATCCTAAGAAAACTGATTGATGTAATGATAACCCGAATATCTTTTGAATGTACAAACATTTACCTTTCAGTACTCAGCTAAGCCATTTGAAATTTAACTTCTCTCTTTTTCCTTCTCACATTTTTTAGTCTTACAAATTTCACTGTTATTTTCTTATGTGGACTGGTGGGTGAGGCCATGTTAAAGAATCTCAACAAAGATATAGTAAAAAATACAGAAAAAAAAATAACTTTCACCAAATCATCCCAGTGAAGGGTTCTGCTGGATTCAGAGAAGATGCATCAACATATGGCCACTGCAGCCTTTGTGGGGTGGAAAGCTAAAGAGGGCTGATTTGAGTTGTGAAGTGAGTCAGATGCAGGAGATTAAATATGTTAAATATAAATTTTTCACAATTTAGAGGCATTTTTAAAAGCCCTGCTTCATAGTCTCTTCTGAACAAAATAGACTTTCATATTTATTAATGTTATTACACTGGAAAATCAGTAATCAAAATGATTTATTACCAAAAATAATTTCAAGGTTTTATATTTTAGATCTTACTTATTTTTCAGTCTGGTCCTGATGTAATAAAAAGATTCCTAAATGGGAGTGATGACTCTTTCCCCTAAAGCTACTGCATGAGCTTAGTAAGTAGCCTAAAAGTTTTATGCTTCCGTTTTCTTACTTATAAAATAGGGGTCAGACGAAAGATCTCTAAAACAATGATTCTTATTAACCTATAGGGTGGCCCATACTTGCCGTGCACATAAAGTATATAATTAATATAACTAAATACAAAAATGTGTTCAGTATTAATTTGTCATATTTGAAGCAAAACTCATGCTATGAGAAAAATTATACAAGTACTAAATTTAGTGTACAAGTGTCCCAGCAGTCACCATACATAGGAAAAATTAAATTTTTGAGACACTCCGTACTTTCAGTAGTGCAGCAAAGAACTACAGAAAAACATTGACAATGATAAATTTTATCTGAGGTCTGTGTGTCTCCCCAATTAAGTGCAAAAGGCCCCCTGGTGGCATCCCCTTACCTACCTCTCCACAAAAGCCCACGGTCTCCTTATCTGTAAAATGCTCCTTTCTAAAGACCACACCTTCCTATTGTTGGGCTTGAATTAAGTCATCCTCTAAATTGTCTGGTTCATTTGTCTTTAATAATACTGTTAGTACTGTTCCAAGACTAAATTTCCAAAACAGGGAAAGCAGGGAAGGCATATTTTCCTAAAATGAAATTTAAAAAACAAAACAACAACCAAATCACCTTCAAATCAAGATTAACTTAGGACACTTACTATAATATAATTGTTCCATGAACTTTTCAAGTGCAGAAATAATGATGAGGTTGTGGAAATAACATACAAGTGAAGTTCTGACTCTTTTTTTTCTAGGTTTAAATTTTCTAAGTGAGACTCATTTCTGTTTCCATCATACGTGAAAGAGATTTCACTTGGGGAGTGTCTGTAACCTGGAAATCCCTGGAGTTCTTTTGTGTGTGTTGTCCCAGATGGCAAGCTGACAGCTGGGCCAGCATCTGGTGTGGACTGAGAACTCTTCCCAGGCAGGGTTGGTAGGCGTCGAAAGGCATCTGGGTTCTGAAGGAAGAGCTTCTTTAGGTCTGAAGAAGGGCAGAAAGTTGAGTCCTTGGACACCATGCAGTTCTCCTCGTGGAAACTGCATAGAATTTAGCGTCAAACATGATAATCAGAATTTAACAGTAAGGAGCTGTCTTAGTCATGTTTTCATTGCTGGGACAATATACCCAAATCCACAATGTAAAGGAGGATAGATGTATGTAGCTTACAGTTTCACAAGGTCTCACACAGTCCCTTAATGGGCAGTCGGCAATGATTGATGTACAGGGCAGAAGCTAAGGAGCTGTTCATCACATTGCAGACGGAAAGCCAAGGGAGGCAGGAGCCAAGGCTATGTCTAGAGACTCAGGTAAGGCTAGAGATGCAACGTTTCTTCTTCCATGTGTCCTCACACACAGGGTGGGTACCCCTCCTATTTACCCCTCCCTCACTTCTTGCCCCACAAGTCAACAATACATACCTTAAAGCTCTGCCCTGGGAAACTCCCAGTCTCAAGAAGTTGACATAATCCCTCCATTTAAGCCTCAAGCATTTCCCCTTCCAGGTAGGCCTTAGCTCCCAACAGCACACCATTCCAGTTAGCCCACAATATCCAAACATACAAGGCTTTTTGGGGACACCTCAGATCCAAACCATAGCAGGAGCAAAGAAAGCCCAGTGGTCACTTGCAGGAGTCTAAGACTTTGAAAGCTACTGTTTGCACACAAATGAAATGCTTTTAAGAGGCACACTCCTGTCATCCAAGCACTCTGATAGCCTGAGATGGGGGGAGCAAAAATTCAAGCCCCTTCTGGGGCAACTTAGTGATTTAGTGAGAACCTGTTTATAAATAACTAAATAAGGTGGAGATATAGCTCAGTGCAAAAAAGATACTGAGTTCAATCTCCAATACAAGAGAAAGACAGAGAGAGAGATTGAACTAACTCAGGTGCTTACTACCCATTGGCCAAGGGAAAGATGGTATAGCAATCCCCTAGTCTGCTTTTCTGTTTTCAGAAATAACCTACCCAGCGTGAAAGAAGCACTTTTTATACTGAAAGTATTGTGCCTTCTGCCCTTCCTGGAGTCCTAATGCTTTCATTGAAAGGACTTTTTTATTCTAGTTTTTTATCTAATTGCCCTTTGTATTGCTAATGGATCCTATAAGGAAAAAAAAAAAAAAAAAGGAGATAGGAAGCAAGATCCTGTGAGTGCTGCTTCCCTCAGCCACGCTCTTCTGATGTTCCCACATCATCCCACCAGCACTAGCACTGGTAGGCTTGTGCTGGGGATGGCCCCTTCTTCACCTTTTCTCAACTTTCCACAACCCTTCCTCCTCTAAGGCACAGGAAGCAAACTGGAGAAGTGAAGACGAAGAGTATGGCCAGGTCTAAATTCCAGTCCTGGCTTTTCCACTTTGCAGTTTGCAGCCCTGGCCAAACAGCATTTACAGGAGGCCACTGTTTGGAGGAGCCTCCTACCCTCCCACTCTGGGTCCCAGCAGGCCAAGGTCCACAACAGAGTCACTCCTCCTGAGTGCCATGCAATCTTAATCCCACTCGGCACACAGAGAGGTCCCCTCTGCTTTAATCTGGTATGGAAAATAACTTTGAAATGACCTGTTTTTTGTTCTCTGCTTCTGTTTTCTTAGTCTTTCTGCCTGAAACTCCTTCACTCAGCTCACCAGAAGAATATTCACTCTACTTACAGAATGAGGTATTGGCTCAATCTAGAATCACATATCAAAGCCAACTCAGTGTTTAAATTTGTGATAATTTTGTCTTTTGAAAATTTAGCTGACTTCATGTTGACTTTCTAATTTTAAAATCAAGCCAATAATATCACCAATATCATAGGGTTTCTTTGAGGATTCAATAAGGAAAAACATGTAACATGTTTATAATACATAGGTACTAACTATGAATATTACTCTATCTTGTCTGGTGTTGATGGCTTATCTCTTTATATTAAGGTATCTGTCTTTCCCATAAGGATGCAACATCCCAAAAGTGTGAAGTCATTTTTTATTAGTTATTAAATTAATTTTAAACTAATATAAAATTCATTCATTAGCTGAATGATTCATGTCTTAAGTTACTTTTTTGTTGCTGCAACAGAATACCTAATATCACAACTTGAGGGAGAGAAGATTTATTTTAGCTCACAGTTCCAGAAGGTCACAGGCCATTCATGGGCATCTGGTAATGGTGGACACCCAAGGCAGAGGTTTAGCTGTTCAGGACATGGCAGACAGAAACCAAGTCAGGGAAAAAGGGCTGAAGTGGTGTATATCCTTCCAGCCCATGTCCCAGTGATCAGCCCCTTCTGGGTCAAGCCCCAGTGTTCTGTCTCTTCCAAATTAAGCGCCTGCAATCCCCCCCTTCTGAGCCTCACACCCAGCAACATCACACGTGCCCCTAATCCACCACATGCCTGTTAACGTATAATCTACCACATGCCTCTCCTCCACCACACACCTATAATCTAGCCCTCCTGATCAGACTCCGCCTCCCAACAGCACATGGAATCCATAGGTAATCTGTAACATCCAAATACATGAGGTTTTGGAGTGACATTCCAGATCCAAAGTATTAGGCATTCCACAGTGTATATAAAAACATCAAAACGTGTATATACAAACATCAAAACAGTGTCATTGACTCTGCTGAGTTCCAAACTCTGGCTCCTTCCTTCCCCCACTGACCTAACATGTGCACACACTCACACACACACACGCTAGTGATCACCCAGGTCTCTCATGGCTCTGTCCCCTTTAGAACCACCCCTTGCCAAGCTCTCAAGCTTAAAAATGTGCATACTGACATTGCAGTTCCACAAGAAGTTTTGAAAGAGAGAGCTCTGGGCACCACACTCTTCTTCCCAAGTGGAAAACCACATGGAATGGCCAGATTTCAGTCAAGCAATTGGACAAATTACTGTTTGTGATAGCCCCTGAATGCTGTTCAGTAAGTACCTTCCATTCCCCTATTTTCTTAATAATGAGGAAGGAAAAAAGAGGGTTAACTGTGCTGCCTGGTGACTAAGGTGGCGGCTGCAGGCCAGGGGGAAAAAACTACACTCCTCCGGAGGCAAACAACCATTGCACCAACCTCACCCATTCTACTGTTTGAGGTAAAAACAGAAGGGTCTCAAAACTCACTGTGTCACCCATCTTTTGCTTAAGATAACTCTAAGTGGAGCTTGCCCCAGAGATCCGGGATAAGTAACCAAGACCCTCATTTACATGCCAAGAGACCCCCAAATGGGGGACTACGTGCTGGTAGGCACAAAACAGGCCAGAATGCAGTCACACTTGCACACTGCCCAATACTTCATGTGTGCACACATATGTATTGTGATCGTTACACTCCTTATACATATGCTAATACTTTTATAGAAAAATGAATATAATCTCACTGTACCCCAACCACAGGAGTGCCCTGTCTGGGGAGCAGCCTCCTTTCCTGGGTTGGCTGACCTGGGGTCTGCCTACTGCTGTGTCTTATATGGTTCTTTTTACTAATTCCCATTAGCCATGTCTGATTTTCAGAGACCTCAGAGGGCTGATGACAACAAGATCCAAGTTTTACATAACACTGTTATTTAAAAGAATTTAAGATGCTCATACTATGATTTTCAATAAATGAATCTTACAGATTGAAAGTCTGTAATCCTCCCAAATTCATATGTTCAAATTTTAATCTCCAGTGTGATGATATTAGGAGGCTGAGCCTTTGGGGAGTGACAAAGTCCTGACAGTGAAGCCATCACAAAGGTATTAGTCCCATCAAGAGAACCCAAAGACCTTTTTAAGCTTCTTCCTACCACAAGGGGCACAAGAGGAAGTCAGCTATCTGCAACCCAGAAGAGGGCCCTCACTGTGCTGGCAACCTGATCTCAGATTTCAGCCGCCAGAACTGTGAGAAATGAACTTCTGATGTTTGCAGCCAGCCACCCAGTCTATGGCACTAATTATAGCAGTACAAATTGACTAAGACAAGTTCCTTCAGAAAGAACAAAGTGTCTTACTTGAAAATGAAATACAGAATATCTACTCCATGACTTTTTTTTTTAACAACTGCATTCCCCGCCCCTTTTTTATTGTTTATTTGAGACAGGGTCTCACTAAATTGCTAAGTTGTCCAGGCTGGGCTCAAACTTTTCACGCTCCTGCCTCAGCCTCCTTAAGTGATAGGACCACAGGCCTAGGCCACTGGGCCAGACTCCTTATCTTTTCTCTTTTCTTCCTTGTTTTGTTTTTCAGTGCTAAGGATCAAACCCAGGACTTTGTGTATGTTAAGAAAGCATTCTGTGGGCTAGAGGAATCGCTTAGCAGTTAAAGTGCTCACCTAGCAAGCATTAAGTACCCAAGTTCAATTCCCCAGCACCACATAATCTGGGCGTGGTGGTACACACCTATAATCCCAGCACTTGGCGGCTGAGGTAGGCATATTGTCCTGAATCTAAGACAAGTATGGGCTACATATAGGTTCAGAACCAGCCTGGAATACAGAGTGAGACTCTGTCTCAAAAAATGGTCCTGATGATATTCTTGGTTTTGGCAAAATTATATAAATTATAAACTGCTTAGTTGACTCTTGTGACCTATAAGATGAGAATTATCTATAAAAGTTCTAAAAGGAGAAGATCTGAAAAAAGGCACTCACATTTTGAATGATCTAAATCTTATTCAGAGAACTTCTTATGAACAAGACATAACTATTTTGATACATTTTATAACTTCCTATAAAGTCACCTTTAAGTCACAATTTTACATATTGAATATTATAGCTTAGTTGTCAATATTTTGAGATGGGCTACCCTTATTTCTAATAATTTTTTCTAATTTAAATGTGGCTATAGCTTCTAGTCCTTTTCAAGTTTCTTTGCTATATTCCAACCTTCTCTTCCAAGCAAATGTGAATATTTGGAAGTGTCTTAAATTTCATAAAGCAGATTACTACTTAAAGGAATCCTATCTCAATGAACCTATAATACTGATAGACTAATATTTTTAAAGACTTAGCTAAGCTTGAAGATTATTTATTTAAAATTTGGGTAGCAATCACTTTTTACTCTGTAGTAACATATATATGGTCATGTATACGGCAGTTAGGAAGCTGGCACAAAACAAGTTCTCTCAGGCAATTCTACAGGTCTTGTAAATACTCAACGCTGTGAACAGAACGGGGGCTAAAGCAACTGTCAGAAACGTGCTCTCAAATAAGCGAACACCTTCTAGCTCCTTGAGAATACCTGGCATTAACATAGTGACAGAGCCACATAAACATGGCCCCTTTGCTAACAGATTGTTTTCTGTCTTCAGAATTTTTATACACAGCACATGTATTACCCCAACATTATGAAAATGTGGTGTATATGTAAAAGAAAATCCTCACCATTGTTCAAGATATTTGTAATTACTAAAAATAAGAAATAAAAGGAAAAAGAACTTAGGTTTTCAAAGCAGAAAGGGAGATGAAGTGTCAGTTTTTATATAGTTACTCATTTCATTGATACTTGCCCTCATCAATGGTATTTTCTTCTTTTTTGCCTCTTCAAATTTGCTGAGGGAAAGCAGGATTTGTTTACAACAAATGCTTGGGGAAACTACCTAAAGTAGAAACACTTCTGGCCTTCAGCACAGCCCCTTCCCATCTCTTAGTGCGGACAACAGCTGATACTTACACAGAGGTGTTTGGCTATTGTAGGGTCAGCCGAGTTGAGAGTGTTCTACTACACTGTGGCACAAGGTCATCAGAGGTGGCACCGACACTATCTATCCTGATTTTGGGGAGGATAGTAGGTGTGCTAACCCACGTACACTATGGGGTCCTCTGAGGTGGATGTTTTCACTGATCAACATTGCACAGATACATGTACAGTCCCTACTGCACTGAATTAAGCACTAGGGCCACAGAATAGTAAAAAAGGCAGAATATAAAGTCTCTGCCCTGGTAGTGTATGTATCACAAATATTCAAATTATTGTGTCTCAAGTTACTTAGCTTAAATCATGTGTAGAGGACACAGGAAGCCTCGTCTACTTGACAAGACAAAACCTTCACGTCTCAAGTACCTTCACGGGTATTTAGCGCTTGCTTGTCACTCTTGTCTTCATATCTTCTGCTTTATGTCTTAAGTCTGATGTCCCAAGACAACAGCATTCTTATGACTTGAAGCTTCTCATAATTAGGTTTAAAACACTCACAAGGTGTTTCAAGTAAACACTGAAAATAACATGTATAAAACCCGGATTTTATCTGCTGTGACTGTATTGCATAAAATCATACTTTATGTGTCATATTTTTACCAAATTTAAAGAATATACCTGAGAGAATCTGCCTTGATCTGTAAACATGATAAACAGAAAATTTACAAGATTTCAGTTCACAGCAACTGCACATGTGGCCATCTCTAGAAGATGAATGTTTTAAAGAGAGCACATTACTATTCTAAACCAAAGTGAAATCCACTAAATAAAGAATGGGAGAATTTGTGTGTTCGTTTCCCCTCCTACCTTTAAGGACCTCTTAAATAAGTCACAACACACTTCCCCTAAAAAAATGGTGAAATATCTACATATGTTTTCATTTGTAAGATGAATATGAATACATGGAGCAATTTCCTAATGAAGAGTTGCCCTAAAGAGAAAAAAACCTAAATACTAATCTCATTATTAGAGATCACTAGTCTGTGTTCTATCCCTTAGGTCTTTAAAGGCCTGTTGTTTATTATTTCCCTGAAAAATAATTACACTTATGCAAGTCTGATGTCCCAAGATAACAGCATTCTTCTTATGACCTGAAGCTTCTTGTAATTAGGTTTAAAACACTCACAAGGTATTTCAAAGTTCTGTACATGTTAGCATCCTGCAGCCCTCTAATTAGTGTTCTCTATCCCATCCTGCCTTTTGTTTAGACTTCTGATCCAGATGTGTAATTATAGAGATAGGATAAAAGTACTAGAAAACTACGGGATAATAGACTCAGCTCAAGCTCCACTGCTCTATTTGGAGGAAACTACTACTCCACTTCATGTATGTGGTACCCTGAAGCTGCCGTGTTTTCAAAGACGCTGATCTCTTAACGATGGTAGATATTTTTCAGCAGCGAGCCATTTATTCAAGATGAGCAGTCAGAGACCTTCCCTATGATTTTTAAATTTAGATGCAAGAAAAGACATGAGCTGCTTCATGTCTGGTAATGGGAGCTGTACATTTAAGCCAGGTGGTAACCGTGCTGTCCTATGGAGGGTGGGGAGTTCAGGGACAGAAAATGAAGCTGATGCACAAGCATCAAAGAAGCAGGCAGAATTCTTTGACACTCAGTATCCAGGACTAACCATGCCTAAATCCCAGCTTCATTCTCACCTTTCTTGGAGTACAATGGTTTGGTTTCTAATCTTAGCTGATTTGCTCATCATTGTTTATCTAAAATTGAAATCAAATCCCGATAATTAGAATATGCCCAATTAGGTAAACAGATACACATACAGCTATTTCTCTATTGAATGAATGCTGAATTACAGAAGTTGCTCTAGTAATTCCAATAAATCCCCCTTTTAACCTGAGCGATATTTCTGCCCCATTTTAGCAGGGTTCCAACCCTCACAATAACTTAAAGGAACTGTTACAGCCATTCAGTAGAGACCTATTTTTCTAAATTGTAGAAAGGCAATGAGACAATCAGATTATCCTAGAAATTTTGGGGAATGATATGCCAAAATATGCAGTAAAAACTGTTGGGGTGTATGGTCACTAGAACTTCCTCTCCCTCATCCTTCCAGGCACGAGACCACAATAAGAACTGTACTTAGCACTCTTCTATGTGGCAGTGAACCTTCCTTTGGAAGCTCAGAAATTACAACCTTCAGGGTAATCATGAAAGTACATCAACACTTTTGAAATATGATTTGCATTGCTTATACTTACATCAAATCATGCTCCTGCAAGGTTTCATAATGCAAGCCAGACTAGGTTGTCAAGAACATAATTATTCCTTTAACAGATATTAAGCACTTATTATGTCCCAAGCACTGAGCCGATATCAAAAATGTGTCAGTGAACTAAAGTGTATAGGCCCATCCACTCATAGAGCTTACAGGAAAAAGGCAAAAATCAATAAACATATAATTATATAGCTCAGGAGATTGCTATGAAGTAAACTCAGATGAAGAAATGCTGTGAATTTTGTTGGGCAGTGGGACACCCTACAACAGGTGATCAGGCAAAACATGGGAACATTTTAACTAAGACCTGAAGATGGAGAAATGTGAGCGTTGTGTAAAGCAATGCAGGGAAATGACAGAGCTTGTGATAATTGAGAGACGTGAGGGGCCCGACACAAAGCTGGAGTGCTAAGCAAAGGCCAGGCATGAAGGATGTCTAGACCACTAAGAGTTGTCTTCTCTGCTCAGTGGAATGCGACTGAAAGGCTTTAAACAAGGCAGAGATCTGGTGAAAAGAGTACTTTAATTTTAGGGTAGATCACAAAGCCAGGCAAAGGCAGAGTGGCACTAAGAATGGAAAGAGGAGTGGAGTTACAGATGTTGGTAGAGCAGCAGGGAAGATGGTCACGGCTTGTGCTTGGGAAGCTGCCATGGGAAAGAGAGAAGTTAATGGACTGGAGATACACCAGGAAATCCTGAACAGGCCACGAGGAGATCAACATCAGTGCAGATTATCTAAGATGGTAATTCTGAAACTTTGGGAGAGATCTAACAGAATCTTCCAAGGAACCACCAAAATCAGGCTGCAGAGCCCCATTCCCAAAGCTGAGGAGTCAGTATCCTGCAAAAGAGCCCAGGAGGCCCCATGAGTCTATGGAAGATTCTAATACACAGTCAGGCTTTAAAGAATCATAGAATCTTGCCGTTATTCCATACACTCCAGACAACTTGGGCTGCCTCTTCATATGGTCCAGCAAGCATGTGAGGCAAGAGAAAACTAATTTCAAAGCAGTAACGCCATCTTGGGAAGGTGAGTGCATGTTGCAGATTCTGGCTTACTGACCAGCATTATCCCACTGGTGTAACTAATTTAGCCTTACACGGCAGGAGTACTTGGGGACAATGAGCTCTTGTGTTCAACTCACTTCTCTAGCTAACTTTGTCTTGGATACTTATTGTTGTTACCAATGTTTTCTAGAAGTGTGTGGTTTTATCTCTTTGCAAAAGGCAGAATAGGAGGCACTCACAAATCATTGACAAGTGGGGTCTTTCTGAGCTTCAGAATCATCTTTGTTAATATAGTTCTGGAACTGCAATTGATAATTTGGCCTGAAAGGGAAGGCTCTCGAAAGCCGAAGCTGAGAGAGAGGGCCTTCACTGCCCCTCCTTCCCTGTGATCTACAGTAGTCTTTCCCAAAGCCAGTCGCCACAAATAAATGCTTATGCTACATAAAAATAGTGTATTTGTAACTGCTAAGGGGAAAAAAAACACCTGAAGTAAATAAACACACACTTTAATAGGTTCCCAGATCTGGCCTATTGCTGCCCCAAAGGCCCTTTTTTATGAAATTCCACAATGGTTACTGGCTCCAGGAAGGATCTGGTACCAATCTAAATCCTGTTTCATATGCTAGTGCTGGGAAAGAGATAGATCAGAGATAAACACTAGTGCTGGCTTAACACACTTAACATACTTAAATAGTGGTTTTTATTCTGCTTCCAGTTAAGATGGAGTAATTGGAATGAAATAAGCATGCTTACTTGAAATGACTAAAAGTTGGGCAAAATACATACAAAAATAACTCTCAAGACACTGGATGAGGGTCAACAAAAGACAGTGAGTCCTGAGAGGTAGGAAACAACCAAGATGAGTCCTAATAATTGCCCCAGTTCACTACCTTGAAAAACCCTGTCATGATTTGGATCTGAAATGTCCCTCAAAAGCTGCATGTATTTGGATGTGATGGACTATGGGCGTGTGGTGGATTGTGGTCATATTGCTGATTATGGGCATGTGGTGTATTACAAGTGTGTGGGGGATTTAGGTGCTTGGCAGATTACTAGGCAAGTGACCTGGAAGGGGCAGATCAGTGGGACATAACCTGAAAGGGGGGATCATTGAGACTTGACCCAGAAGAGGCAGATCACCGGGACATGTTCCAGTATGTGGTATGTGCTAGCTCTGCCCTTCCTCCCTGGTTTGGTTTCCGCCTGTCATGCCATGAGTAGCTGCCCTCTGCCAGACCCTTCCTGCCATATGCTTCCACTACTGCGGGCTGCCTGCGAATGGACTTTGTGAGACCTTCTTAAACTGTGACTCCTCCCCAGTTAGGAATCCACTTTTCCCGCACAGCATTTTGCCGAGCTTTCCTTGTGTGGATTTCTCCCCTTGTCATGACCTGCCTTTCTGGGTTCCAAATCAAAAAAAATTCCCCCATGCTTGTATATCCATCCCTCACACACAGTTCTAAGGATCCTCTGTTCTGCTGTTCTTTCCAATATCTAGAACGTTATGTGACAGTATCATAGTTTCAGTTATGCAACTTGGGATTTTTTTTTTTATTATTTATACCTGACTGCTGCTCCATGGTCTGGACTGAAATCTCAGCTGCCAAATGAACTTCCCCACCAGATGACACCTACTAGGACCTCAAACTTAACTGGTCTAAACCAATACTTGGAAATTATCCCACTGATAACTTTATTTCTTTGCAGAGCATTATTTCATTTGCAATCAACACTTCAGCCTGAAATCAGAGGTTCTCTCACCATCTCCCCTGTGTTTAGTCAATTGCAAGTTTTGAAATGTCCCTTAAAGCCATCCTTTTTTCTTTATTTTTGTAGCCTCTACACCAATTCAGATACTCACTACTTCCCATCAATCTTTGACCTTTCCTCACTGCAATTCATTGTAAGCACATTTGTCAGAACATTTTTATGTAGTAATGTTTCCTGTCATATAATTCTTTTGGTCAAAACTTTTGATAACTTTCTCAAATGCTCATCCGGATTTTTAAGACTCTCCAAAATACAGGCTGAATTTCGAAGCCACCCTGGACTGCTCACTGCTACCAACATATGTCCCAGCTTCCCCATGTCTATCTGAGCTTCCTCCATTCTCTCCAAATGGGACACCCCATCTCTGTACATGCCTCCCTCTTACTAACTGGACTTCTCCCCGCAGTTAAGTATAGTCCTTTCCCTCTTTAAGTTTCCTCGACTCTTAGCAGGTTTATGTTATGTCATCTTCTCAAAGATTAGAATTTCACTTTGCTCAACTTTATATTCATTATAGGACCCAACAGTATGTGCTGCAAAGACCCAGTGCTCCATAAATATTTTAATCCAATTTTAATTATTTATTTATAACATATATAGCCCATGGAAATAAGAAAAAATAATGTTTTCTTATTTTAACTAACTATATTTTTGTGAAAAGAGCACTTAATTTAGAAAATTACAGAAGGAGAAAGGACAGTAAAGCTTCTGCTAGTCAGAAGGAGGACCAGAAATGTGGGTTGCCCCAATTTGTATTTAGGAGAAAATTCTCTGAGAATACTTTCTTCATTGTTACACACATGAGATAAACAGAAATCAGTCCAAAGCCGCTGGTGGATTGAAAGCATAAAGAAAAACAGATTGAAATCTAAAATAAGCTTTGGTCTGCAAGTTAAAAATATGCTACAAACAACATTCTCACCTGGAAGAGGATTCATTCACATTTTGAGGCTGTTTCCTTCTCCAAAACATAGGACCATCATATTCTTCCTTGACTTAAAAAAAAATTATTTGGTCTTTAGTGAAATAATTTGATTAACTTTATGGAGAAAACCTGGCCACATGTACTGATCACCATTGACAAATCCTCACAAAAATTTCCAAGTCCAAATTTCAAGACAGACAACAGGATAAGAGTAAAAATAACTATGGATTTGATATTAAAGCATATGTTTATGCTCAGACCCTCCCAATAACCACCTGTGTGAATGTTACAAGTTCCTTCAGCCTCAGTATCCTACTTTGTGAAACTGAGAATGACAGTTTGTGAATGAAAATGAGATACTTACTACATTAGAACATGATTGATACCAAAACTGTAGTGGTTAATAATTGTGTCAACTTGATAGGCTTGGGAGCCACTGAGGGGATTAGTAAACCACTGCTTCCAGGTGTGTCAGCTGGGTCATGGAGGTGTGACCTAAAGTACAGTACACCTCGTCCCTCACCTTTCCCCTCTGGCATTGTTCCTCTGGGCTGCTTTCCTGGCCACAATGAACTAATCAGGTTCTTCCACCGTGCCATTCCTGTCCTGATGTTACATGACTATGAACTGAGTCCCCTGAAACAGTAAACTAACTTACACCTCTGTTCCTTTAAATTGTGAGTGCTGAGTATTGTGTCTCAGTGACTGGAAAGTGACTAATACATTGACAATAAACAATGCAATAAACATTTGCTTGATTTAAGTAAAAATCAAGGAACCAATCACAATTTATATGAAAAAAATGTATTTCCTTCTTATAATGTGAATGTGTTTTGTTTGTTTATTTGGGAGAATAAACATATAGTGTTTAATATTCTAAACTAGAACCAAAGCTACTCCAAGAGGTCAATATTAGTACCCATTTCTACACACAGAAACTCTGTACTTCCTGTCTAATCCCTGCCCATCCCTGCAGAAGAGTTAGGAGTCAAGGATGCACCAGCTGTCAACAGAGCATGAAGGGAAAGGCAGAAAGCCCCTGCTCCCACAGAGTGCCTTTTGGAAATTTCTCTGGTTCTCCTATCTGTTTTCCTACTTGGCTTGCTTGTTTCTCTTTCTCCTTTCTTCCCTTTTTTCAGTTTATTTTTCTTTTGAGATAAAATCTACATAAAATGATGCACAAAATGTTTAATGAACTCTCGCTGAGTTCGAGCCATCCTCTTTTGAAGTGTTCTGTGCAGCTCTTCTCACCCAGTTTTGTGTGTCTGAGAGGAGTCCAAAGCACCGACACACTTGGGGGAAGGAACTAGCATGATGATGTAGGAGGTGTTCATAAAGACATGGAGGGGACAGCCATGACAGCTTGCTCTTTTCACATGGCCTTCTCAAAGTCAGTATAGCTTATAAAAATCAGAGACCATCTGGGGATTTGAGACAAAATACTTTTTTAAAAAGAGAGAAAACCATTCTTGGGGAAGCTGCAACTGCAGAAGTCAAAGTTCAGTGTGTACTACGGTCTTGTGTGTTTCCCCAAAAGTCTTATGTTGGCACCTAACACTCCATTGTGATAGGAGAGGTGGGGACTTTCGGGAAATACTTAAGGGATGAGTTTAGCACCCTTCAGAAGAGGTTGAAGGAAACACCTGAGTCCCTTCTACCTCTCCTGCATGTGATAATACAGCATTTGTCCCATCAACTATGTAAAGATGAGGTAAGAAACCACCATCTTTGAAACAGAAAGCAAGCCCTTAACAGAGACTGAATCTATACCTACTTTTAAGTTTTCACTTAAGCCTGATTTCATCCAACTTTACTAAACAAACTTGATCTCTCTTTGTGTGAGACCATTAAAAAGTTTTGACAAATCAACCTCAATATCCATGTCTCTGTCTCTCCCTGTTAGCTTTAAATTTTCATTTGCAACAACGGTTTGGAAATGTTTAGAATCTCTGTACCCTCTACAAGTATAGTTCAGCCTCTGCTTCTATACTTGGTAGGATTTCTTCTCTGTGTCTAGAGCTGCTAATACATTTCACTACCTCACTCTGTTTCCATCAACGTTGTTTACTCAGAGTTTGCTGGAATGTCCCTCAAAGGCTCTTGCGTAAAAGTCCCCATCCCACAGCACTACTGGGAGGTGGCAGGACCTTTAAGATGTGGAGCCTAGTGAGTGAAAGTTAAGTTGCTGGGGGAGTGCTCTGGATATCTGGATATCCGGGACCCCCAGCCCTATCCTGTTTTTTTTTTCTTTTTGACCACAATCAGTTCAGCATTTTACTCTGCCAAGTACTACCTTCCATGATACACTACCTTGTCATAGCCCCAAAAGCAACAAAGCCAACTGACCATGGACTGAAACTTCTAAAACTATGAGCCAAAATAAACCTTTCCTCTTATTAAGTTGATTTATCTCAGGTATTTGTTATGGTAATGGGAAACTAACAGTCTCATAAGCATCCTCTTTCGTTTAAATGTAAAAAGCACAACCCAGGGGCTGGAGAAATGGCTCAACGGTTAAAGCACTTGCTTAGCAAGCACTAAGTCAAGTGCTAAGTACCCGAGTTCAGTTCTCCAGCACCATATAAACTGGGTGTGGTAGCGCACACCTGTAATCCCAGCACTCGAAGATTACCTTGAGCCCAAGGCCAACCTGGGCTACAGAGTGAGACCCTGTCTCAAAAAAAAAAAAGTACAATCCAAAGTGCAAACTATAGCCTATATAAAAGGCATGTGCATTGTAAGAAGGAAAAACTTATTTTTCTCTAGACCTCTAGAAAAGCGGACCTAACTAGGAATCTTGTGAAAGCAGGATGATTTAAGCCAGATACTCTTTCACTATATATAATTTGCAATTTGGAGCTTTCTTTGTTTAGATGATCAAGTTGGCTCTAGCATGGACACCTTTGGCACATGATTTAAAAATATTCCCTAGACTTTCACCCAAGAGGTTTTGAGTCAGTCCAAATAATTATCTATATTTATGTGCTCGGCAGTTAATGCTTGCTGCTGCTCTAGGTATGACATTGTCATTATTAACATCAAAGATTCTGGTAATGACAACTGTCATATAAATGGTCAGACAGGTTTGAGCCTAACTCTTGCCTCCGAATCACATAAATCAGAAGGTACAAGGGGTGAATGCAAGGGTCCTGTGTACAGAGCAATAACTAACTTGGAGAACAAACAGCTTTGATGAGAAAGAAAACACAGAGCACATCACTGTTGGCATGATATCAAAGGTGAATTTTTTATTTCATAATGTATGCTATGGCTCCATGCTACAGTGATAGTTTTGTGTTTCAAAATTCCCTGCACCAAAGTGTTAAATGGAACCTTTGAAAGTAGAAAGAACAAGTAGTAGAAGGTATCATTCTATGAATAGCCATGTGCACGTATGCAAGATAAACTCTTCACTGCTTTAACAACCTCTGTAAAGTTTCTAGAAATTCAAATTTCATAGACTGTCCTCCTGTGTTACTACAGTCTTTAAATACGTGTTTTGATGCTCAGCTCTATGCTGAAAAAACAAGAATAATTACTCTTGTGGACAGGGATAAATATGCATTTAAGGCAACCAACACCGGTTAGGTGCCTTAATTAGTGTGACAAGAGACCTGATGTGTACCCAGGGATTTAGTCAGTCAGCTAATGACAACTTCTGCTAACAGTTTCCATTCTGCAGCCTGTCAGTGTGGAGAGGTACTTGTCCTTTCTATTGCCCATAAATTTTCCCACATTCTGTATCTGTTCAATAGTCCGAGGGACTTTGAATCTGGTTTGCAATGAAGTCTACTGGCAATAAGTGAATTGGTTTGAGCTAGTCTAGCTACATCGGTAGGCATCAAAAGTAGGAGTCATCAATGGGCCACCATGAACCAGCCTAATGACCTTCTCTTTATGCCAAGGAGACAGTCAGGATGGCTGACTCCAGCAAGTCATGCACCCTCGCTGTGTATCCAGCTCTGCCCACAATAATTCTGCACAGCTGGTAATAAAGATGAGGAAACTGAGGCTGACAAAGTTTGTGACTTGGAAAAGGTCACACAACTCGTAAATGTAACAGCCAGGATGCATACCTAGGCTTGTGCAAGTTCAAACTTCATGCTCTTTTTTTCAGCTTTTCACCAACATCCAATTATTGGGGTGGACACCTTAAAGGATTTAAATATCTACACAAGACTATCTCTGTTTCTGCATCTAAATACATGTTCTTACTTTTTTACTGACAACACTTCTGACATTATATTTATTGGGGTTTTGCTCTACCCAAACACTAATTCAATTCTCTGTACACCAACTTCTGCTGCCCTACAATTCCATTAATTTTGATACCAACCAACACTGACCCCACATGTTTCTGCCTTCCTTCCTTCTCTCTTCCCTCCCTCCTTCCTTTTTCCTTTCTTTCTTTCTTCCTCCACCTTCCCTTCTCCACCTCCCACCATCCTTTCCTCCTCTGCTACGTTTGCTTCTTTTCTCCATACACGTTACTCTTGAAAACCAGTGACCAGCCACTGTGCTATTGTTAATGATTTGGCCAGCTCATCTGTGCTGTTAAGAACATTAAATTTTTTAACCTCATGGAGAAACTGATCTTTTTGTTGTGATTTCCAGAAATACATTACATACCCTTCTTGCTGTTAGCATCAGCGTGTTGAAATGGAAATAGGAATTTCTTGGCACCTTTTGATTTTTCACGCTCCTTTTTCAAAAGGGCTGAGGAATAGATGATACGAATGTGCTGGTTGATTTCTCTATCTGGAGAATTCAAGAATTCTGGGTAATCATCAATCTGAAAAAAAATTAAACTTGTTGATGACAAAAGGACTGCTTACCCATTGGGGATAATAAATTCCTCAAAGCTAAGAGTAAATTTAAATTGTATGGGTTTTTTCCATATTGACTAAAACATCTTTCATCTTAGGTTTTCCAATTCTTCCTTCATGTGTTTCTGTCCTTACGAGAATGTGCTGGAGCCTGAGGCAGGAAGATCAGGAAAGTTGTAGACCCACTTAGTCTTCACAGCAAGTGCAAGGCTAGCCTGAACACAGTGAGACTCAATCAGAACAGAATAGAACAAAATAAATAAAAGCCCACAGAACAAAACATGCTCAGCCACAGAACTCAAAAAACTACTCATATCAAAACTACTTAAGCTTGTTCCACTATTCACTAAATAAATAGTGTTTTTATTTGTTAAAAGATATTCTCTACTTCTGTTTTAAAATGGATTCTTTTTTTGAAGGTCTGAAAAGCATATAATTAATTGGGCTCAATGTTTCAAAAGTATGTAATTGGTTGGATTTCAACTAGGATTCTTCTATGCAGAAGATGATGTCTTGCAACAGTCTGCTGAGATTCTGAGTCTAAATGTTGAGATCTGAGCTACTGTAAATTTGCTTTACATGCTCCAAAGTGCTGTTTTTTATTCTTCATTAGAAATAGAAAATATCTAGTAAGTAGTGAAGGCTTTCACGTATTTTCTAAATAACCTACTTTCCATGTTATGATTGGAAAGTTAAGATGAAAACCAGAGAATTATTACCTTGCCTAAAACCACTCAAGAATCAAGAGGGATACAGGAATTCTGCTACAGACTTTTTCAAGTACTTACAACTTAGATAAAAATGCTTTCTGTGATCATGAAGTTTTATTTTCTCTTGCCAGAAATATAGATGGAAATATCCAATAATAATAAAATTAGCATCAATGCTCCTTAACCTCTTCTATGAAACTGAAAGAGAGGGAACACTGCCCAACTCCATCCTGGAAGCAAGTATCACCTCCGTACACAAACCAGATAAAGACCCAACAAGAAAGAAAACTATAGGCCAATTTCCTTAATGAATACAGATGCAAAAATACTCAATAAGATACTTGCAAACAGAATGCAACAAATTATTTAAATGATCATATACCATGACCAAGTTGGCTTCATCTCAGGGATGTAAGGCTGGTTCAACATACATAAAACAATTAATGTAATACACCACATTAACAAAAACAAGGACAAAAGGCATATGATCATCTCAATAGAAGCAGAAAAAAGCCTTTGACAAAATACAACATTTCTTCTGATCAAAACTCTGATGAAAATAGGTATAGAAGGATCCTACTTCAAGCTGATAAAAGCAATTCATGACAGTCCTACAGCCAACATCAACCTAAATGGGAAAAAAATAAAAGCCATTTCCACTCAAATCAGGAACAAGACAGGGTATCTCATCATGTCTATTCAACGTAGTACTTAAAACCTTAGCGAGAGCAATCAGGCAAGAAAATGGAATAAAGAAAGCATGCATAGAAAGGGCAGAAGTCAAACTATCTGTATTTATAGATGACATGATTCATCACATAGAGGACCCCAAATACTCTACCAGAAGACTCTTAAAACTAATAAATTCAGTCAAGCTGCAAGTTGTGTAAAATCAGTACACAAAAAATCAATAGCATTCCTCTATAGTAACAATGAAAACACAGAGAAAGAGATCAGAAAAACAATCCTATTCACAAAAACCTAGAGATCAACCTAATTAAGGAAGTGAAGGACCTCTATACTAAGAATTATAGTACTCTGAAAAGAGAAGTTTAAGAGAATGTTAGAAAAATAAGGATATCCCCTATTACTAGATAGGGAGAATCAACTTTGTCAAAATGGCCATACAACCAAAACTGACACACAGATTCACTGCAGTCCAAATCAAGATACCAGCATTTTCATAGAACTAGAAAAAATGATCTGAAAATTTATATCAAGAGACCCACAATAACCAAAGCAATCCTAAGAAAGACAATGGGAGGAGGCATCACAATATCAGAAACAGCATTTTTCATAGAACTAGAAAAAATGATCCAAAAATTTATATCAAGAGACCCGCAATAGCCAAAGCAATCTTAAGAAATAAAACAATGGCAGGAGGCATCACAACGTCAGAAATCAAATTATATTGCAAAGCAGCAGTGATTAAAAAAAACAACATGGTACTGGTACAAAAGCAGACAGGTGAATCAATGGAATCAAATTAAGGGTGCAGAGACATCCCCAAGGACCTTCAGCCATCTGATCTTTGACAAAGAGGCCAAAAACATACGCTGGAGTAAAGACAGTCTCTTTAATGAACGGGGCTGGAAAACTGGTTGGCCACATGCAGATGAAACTAGACTCGTATCTTTTACCATATACCATAATCAAATCAAAGTGGACCAAAGACTTAGACAGTGAAATGGAAACAATGAACTTGCTGAAAGAAAAAAATAGTCAATACCCTTGAAGACATAAGCACAGCCAGGACTTTCTCAATAAAACACCCAAAGCATAAGAGATAACACCAAAAACACAACTGGGATTATATCAAATTAAAAAACTTCTGCACAGCAAAGGAAAAAAATCAACATAGTGAAGAGGGAACTGAGAGAATGGGAAAGAAAATTTGCCAGCTACTCCTCAGAGGATTATTATCAAGAACATACAAGAACTGAAAAAAATTAGGCCCTCCAAAATAAAAGACCTAATTTTAAAAATTGGAATCTGAAATGAATAAACACTTCTCAGAAGAAGTCCAAATGGCCAACTAATACATGAAAACATGTTTAGCATCTTTAGCCATCAGAAAAATGTAAATCAAAACAACACTGAGGGGTTAGAAGGATAGCATAGGGGTTAGAGTGCTTGCCTAGCAAGTGTAAGGCTCTTAGTTCACTTCCCCAGCACCACATAACCCAGGCATGGTGGTGCACACCTGTAATCCCAGCACTTGAGAGGCTGAGGCAAGAGGATTGCTGTGAGTTTGAGGCCAGCCTGGGCTACATAGTGAGTTCAGGACCAGCCTACCAGCCTGGACTACAGAGCAATACTCTGGTACAAGAACGTGGGCGTGCGCACGTGCGCGCGCACACACAGACACACATACACACACACACACACACACACACACACACACACAAAGAAGAAGAAGAAGAAAAGAGAATCACCAAGGTCCCATTTAACTCCAGTAAGAATGGCTGGTATTAATTTTTTTAAAAATGCTAGTGAGGTTGTGGGGAAAATGAACCCTCCTACATTGCTTGTGGGACTGTAAACTAGTACAGCCACTATGGAAATGGAGATTCCTAAAAAAAAAAAAAAAAAAAAAAACTGAAAATACATACCCCATTTGACCCACCTATACCTCCTCTAGCTATCTTCCCAAGAGTTTAAGTCATTATACAAGAGTGAAACATTCATACCCATGTTTATAGCAGCACAAATCTTGGAAGAAGTCAATATGCCCAACAACAGACAAGTGTATAAAGAAGATATGGTATACATGCACAACAGAGTATTACTCTTCCATAAGAAAGACAAATTTGAGTTATTTGTAGGATCTACTCAAGTTCAATTTATAAAAATTATTTTCAGGGTATTGTTCAGTGGTAGAGCCATTGCTAGTATACATGAAGCCCTGAGTTCAATTCCCAGTACAGAATTTTTTAAAAAGATGTGTAACTACCATGAAATGTAATAGAAAGTACAGAGTACCAACTCTGAGCATTCTTTGTCATTCACAATTTGCTCTTACTGTAGCTTATAGAAAGTAGAAGAGGGAAACACGCTGAAAGACTAAATGCCATCAGGCAAACTCAGACTGTGGAAATGTTTCCAACACCAGTAAGCTGGTTTCTGTAGGACATGAATGATGGAGTGGGTAGGGGGAGACAGAAGATTTATTGTAGATCAAAAGGGACTTAAGAAACAGATTAACCAATTGTGTGTGGGTATTATTTGGATCTTGATTTGAACAAACCTACTAGTAAAGACATTTGTGAGCAAGTAGAGAAATTTGAATTATCTGATATTATTAAGGCATTATTGTTCATTTTTTAAAATGGCACTGGAGTTATTTTAAATTTCCCTTATTTCTGAAAGATATATACTGAAATATCTACAGATGAAATAATATGATGTTAGGGAACTATTTACAAAAATTCACCAGTGGAAAACTCAGATGAAAGACAGATAAAACATAATCTGCTGCTGTTCAGAATCTCTAAAACTTGTGATGGCCACGTGAAGCTTCATTATGCCTTCACTATAGTTTGTTTAGGTTTGAAATTTTCCATAAAAAAGATAATAAAGACAGAGATCACAGTCAAATGCAATATGTGATTCCCGTTTAGAGCCTAGTTTGAATGAACTCTATTAAGGAAACTCTGAAACAGAAAGGCTGCATAGTGTTCCCTGACAATGGACCTGCCTGGTTCTGCTGATGCGGGTTTAGACACGCTGTAGACAAGCTGTTCATGAGTACATGAGTCACTCCTTCTGCCATCAACTTGCCCTTTTTCTTGGCCTAGAAAGTTGCGTTCATTCACTTCTTCAATGAAATTTTACCTGCGTTACTCCCTTGACAAAGTACGTCTAAATCCAGAGTCTGCGCTCTCAGGCACTTTAAACTATTTGCCTCCATAATTTTTTGTCTTTGTGTTTCCTCCCTCTTCCCTGAGCAAAGTTAGAGGATCCTACTTCGTGGTTTCCTAGCTACCTAGCAGCACCTCCACTGAAGATGCAACTTTTAGAACTATTATATCCTTTTAGCAGAGGAACAGCAAGTGTTCAGTAAGAATCTTAGCAAATATACGAATTTCATAATCACCAAGGACAGAACAACTTTTTTTTTTTTTTTTTACAGGATAATCTCGACTTCCCTGAAGAAGAAATGTGTCTGGCAAGCAAAAAGGCCAGCATGTGAAAGTGCACTCGATGCCTACTCAGGAAGCACCGGGGAACCTGTGGCCGCTGTGAGAGCAGGTGTCACTGTTGGGGAGAGGCAAGGCTGCCAGGGTCGACAGAGATGGCCCTGAAAGGGAGGGAATCCACAGGAAATTCAAGGTATTTGTTCCCACACTTTAAAAATATGTCCAGCTGAGCCAGATTTCACTGGGCAGGTTCAGAGTAACTAGGCTGGGTGGGTAGAGACGTCTTAAATGAGGAACTCATCCCCAGATGAGGCACACCTCCCAAATAAAGAACTCAGGTAGCTTAAGAAAAACCACACCTTCAAAAGGCCAAAGGCTAAGCTAAAGTTAAGTAGGTTGAGACAAAGACTCTGTGACCCAGGGGTCTTATCTTGGGCCCTTGAATTTGATTTTAAGCCAATGAACTAGTTTTATGCTAATATGTACCAATCAGTAACAGCCAAATTTGCACAAGAAAATGAATGAGAGTGTATAAAAGATGACTATAATTGCCAATTAGTTGGTGCCCTTTCCACTCCTCCTGCTTCAATCTCACTTTCTCCATTCTATTTATCCCAATAAAATTACTTTCCTACTGCTGTCTTTGTTTATGGTGTTCACTCTTTGACTTCTAAGCTCTCTAGTAACACAACTTTAGAAGGGCTTGAAGAATAATATTTTTGTCATGTACAAAAATAAATCTCTAAAGAATTTTTTCAAAATTAAGTATTAAGAAAAAATGTCAGCATTTCATAAAAGCTCAGCCCAAGCAATCTGGGAAACTTTCTTTAAGGAGTTGAACTATATCAACCTGCTGAGATTTCCAAGTGCACTTTAAGCTAATTTTCTAAAAGAGAAATCTTATCTTCTTTAAATGCTTTTTCTAAAACATGTAGATTTCTGGTCTAATTTTTGTGGATATAACCTTCAGCTTTTTTTCTCCCTTAGGGGAAAAGAACAGAACTTTATCTGCGCATGTGTAGTTTCTTCCCATTAACTGGGACCAGTGGCAGGAGCTCAGTAGAGGTATCTGGCCCAACTTGAGCAAGAGGATGTGGGGCCTGAAGCGGAAGACTGGTTTGCTTAGGGGCTTGATTGAAGTCCATCAACCAGGTGACTGGAAGAACAAAGGCAGAATGGGAGCCTGAGGCAACTGAAAGCTAAACAAGAGGATAAATTTGAAGAATAAAATGAGAAAATGGTTAAGAATGGAAAAGGATGTATAAAAAGCTGGTCTCAGAGAGAAGACTGCACCCTGATACAAAAGGACATCAAGCCGTTATCTCTCAAGGAAGGAACTGGTTATAAAAAAGTAAAGCTGCCTGGCACTCACACCAGGTAACTTACATGACTATATTAGCATAGACAAGATAACAGCTCACAAGACAAAATTGAGAGAATTCTACACATGGTGAGTAAGGACCCAGTATCTACACAGGATGACAAGTAAAGTATGTCCACTGTTGTTATTCGGTACCAAATAAAGCAATTCCATGGTATCGACTTCTATGGAGTTTAGTGCAAGTCACTGAACTACAGTAACCCTTAAAGTATTGTACAAAAACTCAGAGAAGGTGATTGTTACAGCCTTTGTGCCTGATGTGATTGGATTTCTCGAAACAGTATTTAAAAGATTACATAATTGAAAAATAAACACCATGATAGGAAATACTTATCTATTCCTTCCTATGGCTACTTTAACACAGGATGGCATAAAGCAACACAAGTTTATTCTCTCATAGTTCTGGAGGTCAGAAATCCAAGAATGGATCTCAGGCTCAGGGTGTTGCCCAGTGGCACAGCACTGGCCTGGCGTAGGTGAGGCCTTTCAGGAGGTCCTACAGGAAAGTGCTTTCCTGCCTTGTATAGCTTCTAGAAGTTACTCACACTCACAGGAGCCCACTGTCTCCTTCCAACACATCCCATCACATCGGGTGACTGAATGTTTCTCACCCTGCATCACCCTGCCACTAACTCTAGTTCCCCTCTTCTAGGTTTTTGTACGTGGTAACCATGGCCCACCTAGATAATCCAAACTAATCTCCCTATTTTAAGGTCGATTGGTTACCGATCTAAATTTCCCTTTGCCATACACTATAACATCTTCTCAGGCTCTAGGGATTTAGGACATGGTTTCCTTTTGAGAGTAATTATCTTGCCTACCACAACTTCTAATATTAAACTGCATGCAACTCGCATGTATTTCTATCAACAATGCTGAAATCTTAGATTTGTTCAGCACATTTATAGACACTGGATACCCCTCTACATGCCTGAAAGTAAACCTTGTACATAAAGCATGACCAAACATGATGTGCCTTTTTATAGGATTTGGTCCCAGGGCTTCACAAGTTTTAGAGTACTTCTCAGTTTCTGACATCTTAAATTACATAACAACTACCAAAATATATACACTGTATCTCTGAGGGAAGAATAGCAACATCCTGAAACCATTAAATATTTGTCAAAATAATAAATGTTTACACTGAAGACATTAGAAAAATATGGTCATTTAATGATTTCTTAAAGTTTTGGTAGGGGTAGGAATGTAGCTCAGTGGTAAAGTGCTGGACTTAAACAGTCCTGGGTTTGATTTCCACTCAGGAAAAAAAAAAGTCAATAACCAAGAGCAAAAGAACACTTGGTACAGATATATTATTTTTATTTTTATTTTAAGGGAATAGAAGTAGCCGCAAATGGGCAAAGCTTTACTTTGAACTTATATGTGAAAAGGAAGCAAATTTGTGGTAATACTGATTCACAGTAGTTTGAAAAGAAAAAATATTTTCCTTTTCATTTAACGTTATCATGTTCTTCTAGGCGTGCTCAAACAAGCTCGAGGCAAAACAGCTCCAACAGGAGTATCTCCCTTTAGGGGCCAGGGACTTAGGCAAGGGAAAGTAGAAGCCGGCCAGACGTCTGCCCCGCGGGAAAAGGAAGAGTGCTCCGAGCTCAGACAAAAGGACCAAAGCGGGGCGGGGCGGGGAGATGGCAGTCAATGCAGAAGGGCGACCTTGCTTCTCCGGGCTGCTGGCTCACGTGGTAAGTGTATTCCTGGAGGGGAAAAAACACAGTAGCGGCGCGCTCGACACTGGGACCAGGCCAGCTGTGCCAGCTCACATCTACTCCGGAGACTCAGCTCCTACGCTAATCCTTCCAGGAAGTTTCTCAGCAACTCAGAGCCCAACTTGAATCTAGTGACCGACCTTAGAGACCTGAGGACCTGCGCGCATTGCGCACATCCATTCACTCACTCCCTTATCCTGGCGGGCGTCAGGGCCCACGCCGCTGGAGGCGGAGGCACCGGTCGGGACGCTCGGCACCCCCGCCCTCCCAGGGGGCTGGCAACGTCCCCCTCGTCTCCGCGCAGGAGGCCGGGGCGGGGAGACGCGCGCGCCACGGCGACCCGGGGCTCGCGAGCCCGCCCGCCGCCCGCGCGCCTCACCAGGTCAATGGCCAGGACGTCCCGCAGCGCCACGACCCGCCGGAGGGACCTGGGCGGGTTCTCGGTCAGGTACAGGAGCTGGTCGCTGAGCACCACGTACTTGCACGCGCGCTTCTCCGAGCGCGACACCACAACGCACGGCTCGTAGGCGCGGACGGCGTCGTAGACCTCGGGCGCCAGCCGCCGCCGCAGGAACGCGTCCAGGCGGCTGTTGGCGCGCGCGGGGAAGCCGGACCGCGCGGGGCTGGCCATGCGCGCCCGCCGCCGCGCCGCGCCCCCCGGGTGGAACCCGCGCGCGCCACAAAGCCCCGCCGCCCGCGCCCGGGACCCCGCCCCGCCCGGCCCGCCCCGGAGGGACCTCGCAGCCCTTCCGATGCGCCCGCAGTCGCCGTGCCGGCCTCCGCGGAGCTGGGCGGGGCGGGGCGCTGCTCCCCCGGCGAGGTGCGAGTTTGTCGCCTCCTCCCTGGACGCGGCGCGCGGGCCGGGCTTTCCCCCAGCTGCCGCGGACCCCCGCCCCACCCCGGCGTGATTCCTACGGGGAGCAGCAGGCTTCCCGCGAGAGACTTGAAAGAGGTGGGATCCCCCCGATTAACTTTTTAAGAACCCTGACAAGACACAGATTTAACAATTAATGATAACGTTGCCTGATACATGAGGTGTGATTGAAAGATACGGTGAATGTTTAAATTTTAAAATGTTATTACAGTGAGACGCGTTGCCATTAACTTCCATGGAGACACCCCCTCCCCGGGACAGGTCGCGCCTAGCCCGCCGGTAGCTAGCCCGCCACTCCCCACGACGGACTTCCCAGCCTGTATTGCAGACGCGTTTTTTTTTTTTTTAATCACACCTCGTTAAAACACTAAACCTGAAGGAGTGGCAAGGACATGCGCGGTGTGCTCAAAGTGAAGGGGGCTTTTGGAGGGAGGGAGTAATGGCAATGTCGTCTACTGTCATAGCTGAATTTTTAAATCATCCTTCAGATTTTGATCAGCCCTTCTTGCTCTATGTATGCCTTATGTGTAACACACAGGACTTCTTTCTTCCTTCAACTAGTTAGAAGCTATCTGAGGGAATGATTTTTAAATTATTTATTTATTTATTCATTTATTTTGAGACAGGGTCGCACTCTATACCCCAGGCTGGCCTTAGACTCCTGGCAATCCTCTTGCCTCGGCCTCCCTAGTGCTGGGATTACAGGTGTGCACCATTAGGCCCAGCTTTATGTAGTGCTAGGGAATTGAATTCAGGGCCTTGCGCTTGTTAGGCAAGCACTTTAATTACTGTGCCTTTCCTCCAGACCCGAGAAGGGATTCTTATGAGTTGGACACAGTTCAGTCTCCCAAAGGGATAAATGCTTGTCTCCCCATATCCAGGACAAACTGAGATGAATGTGTGGTTGAATAGGCATCCTGAAGAATGGAAGTGGTCTTTTTCTCATATTTTGTTATTGTATACTGTGTTGTAAGCAATTTCAGATCCTTTGTAGAAGAGGGTGTAAATGTATTACAATGTATAAACAGGGGCTGGAGGAACAGCACAGTGGTTAGAACACTTGCTTAGCAAGCTCAAGGCTTTAAATTGGATTCTCCAGCACCATATAAGGAGGGAGTGGTGGTGTACACCTGTAATCCCAGTGCCTGGGAGCTGAGGTAGAAGAATTGTGAGTTCAAGGCCAGCCTGGGGGAGATAGTGAGTTCAGGACCAGCCTGGACTGCAAAAGGAGACCCTTCTCAAAAAAATACATATATACATACATACATATATATGTGTGTGTGTATGTGTGTGTGTATGAACAGATAATAGAATCTAAACAGCTACAAAAGGGGAAGAGAAATACTTGGATCTGACTAAACTAAGATCATTCAGCAAAGAAATAGGAACATTATTTCAAAACAGTATTTGGTAAGGATGGGAGAGTCGTGCCCCCTGCTGGCAAAATCTTAAATGGCCTCACACTTGGTGTTTCAGGATAAGATCATGTCTAATGGCCCTCATACTGGGTGAGAGTGAGTGGATGGCATCATGCATTTCAATCTTTACTGATGAGAAATCTGCATGGCCATTTCCTCTAAAATTAGACCCTGACTTCCGTCAAAGATAATTTCTATTTTAAACCAGCAAAATGACAGAGGCCCTTTGCTCATGCCCAGGCAGCCACTCCTCACAAGAGGGTCGCAAGGCAAGTGGCCACAGTCGAAACAGCAGTGCGGCCCAGGTGGGGAAGGCCTCGCTCCAGGCTGCCAGCCACCCTGACTGGACAGTGGGAAGCGGGTACAGGCAGAGGAATGGTCATGTGCTAGGATAAGCCAGCAGAACCAGACACCCACCTCATGTGCACTTCCTAAGACCTAGGAGCAACAGTGCTGGACCAGGACAGAAAAGACAGTGTACTTGATCCATCTGCCACGAGGCCCATTGTGAATAAGCTTTTGGTGACAAAGGCGCTAAGCTTAACCAACTTTAAGACGAAGCACACAAAGAAGGGAATCTGACCCAGGGGATCAGTGATTCAGGTAACCCCAGTTAAACTTCTACCTGTTGTGGCACACAGAGAAGGCAGTATTCTGGTTTCTAGATACTCAGTGTGCTGTGCTGTTGCCATGGTAAGGGCAGGGTTCAGGTTGATGGAAAGGGGGTGAGGGCAGAGGAAAGAGCACTCACTCCCTGGGTGGAACTGGGAGAGTCAGATTGGAACGGTAACCTCACCACTCACTATCTGTGAGGGTGTTCTTTTTCACCCAACCTTTGTGCGTCCAAGTTTTATCATCTTTAAAACGAACTGACAAAAATTTGTGCTGCCTCACTCAAAGACTTGGTGTGAGAATCAAACAGGACAAGTTAGGGACTGTGGGAGAGCTATGGACACGTGAAGTGTTCATGTTCCTTTCTCTCTTGGTAAGCTTTACGTGGACAGTTAGCCATCCTTACATTCTGTCTTTCCAAACAGATTACAATCGCCAAGCACTTAATATACATTTCTTATTAAAACTGCCAAAAGAAATGGAGCTTTGCTGACCTGAAGTTAAGAGTCAAGCCCCTGTGACCACTGGAGAGATTATGTCAACTTGAGGCAATCAGAAACCACACCTGAATTAGGGTTTAGGAACCAGCCTGGGTTAGAGTGTGAGTGATTTGTGGGCCAGCAAATGAGGAAAGAGCACCCATCCGGATGTGGGAGGCCCAACTGGGAACTCGAACTGTTATGGAAGGAATTTAAAAAAAGATCATCACAGCTTCTTCCTCTGGGAAAGCTCTACCCTTTGCATTGTCTACAGACACTGACTTGCTACACACTGCAGATCTTCATCACAGATTCGCTCCAGTCTCAACTTGTGCCTGTCTGTCCGTCACCAATCTTCAGTCTCTATGGCTTGGTTTCCCCATCTGTGAAATGGGGATCATAGTACCAACCCCTAAGGATTCTTGTAAGGATTAACAAAGCTTCAAAAAGTACTCAGCACCGGTTTGGTGGTGCATGCACTATTGTAATCCCAACCACTTAAGAGAAGGAAGAAGGAGGATCACAAGTTTAAGGCCAGCCTGGACAACTTAGGGTCACTGTCTCAGAATAAAATAAGAAAAGTGGGTGAAGATACAGCTCAATGGCACAGTGCACAGGGACTCAATCCCCAGCATTATCAGGAAAAAAAAAAAGTATTCAGATAAGGTACCTAGAATACAGTGCTGTGGTTTGGATCTGAATTGTCCCCCAAAAGCCTCATAAGCCTCATGTGCCTATGGCTACTGTGTACTGGAAGGGGCAGATGCCTGGGCTTGAGCTGGAGGGGTACGGTGTGTGCTTGTTCTGCCCTTCCACTTGGACCTGGCTGTGTTCTGCCACGCCATGAGGAGCTCTCTCTCTCTGGTTCCAGCCCTGTTCCACCATTTCTAGCTGCCTGTGTGTGAGTGGACTATAGCTTTTGGAAATAGTGAACTGAGATAAGTCTTCCCTCCCCAATGTTGTGGATGTTGGGTCCTCTGTCCCAGCAAGGACGGAGTAACAAAGAGATAAACAACATGTGTGTTTAAAGAGGGTTAACCAGTGTGTGATTTCTGTCACACTTGTGGTTATCCTGCTTCCTTTCTAGAAAGTAATATTGAAATGTTATTTAAACCTGTTGTAACTTTATATTAAGGCTCAAGGCAAACATCTAATCCATAGGAACAGCATTTTTTTTTAGAGTTGTTTTTTTGCTGGCAGTATTGGGGACGAAACTCAGGGCCCTTCTTGCACTTGCTGTACAAGTGTTCTATAATTGAACTACACTCTAGCACTTTAGTTGTATTTTTAGCAGAGAAATGAGCAGTGAGCTTTACCATGAGAACCCTGTAAGGATTTCCAATTACAAGTCCCTGTCAGCAGGTCTAGGGATCTCAAGCGTTCCCATGCCCCCAACTTGAAACTACACAGACAGCATACATAGCTGTGTGGGACCTGTGGTAGGTGATTAGAATGCAAATCTTTAAAAGTGTCTGATTTAGGAAACTTTTTTGCACTTCTAATTGGTATTCATGAGTATTTCCCATTTAACTATAACAGTTACCAATCAGAAGACATACAGAGGAGAGATGTCATTACAACAAAGCCTAAGAGAGCACACAAAGGATTTGGATTTTAAATTTTTTTTCTTTTTCTGAGTAATGTTTCACTACATGTGGCCTCTCTTCCCCTTCCTGCTCCTATACACACAACACCTCCTTCAAGAGGAACTAATGACTTCATTATTTTCTGCAAAAATCCCATCATGAATAAGTTTTTGGTGATGATGGCTTAATAAACATTGAGATAAAACACACTAAGAAGAGAATTTCACACAAAATTCAGTGGCTGTTTGCTCACAGTTATGTTATTTTTGGCTCAATAAGTATTTTTCATTACTGAGAAAATATTACTCATTAACAGAGTAACATTCTTTAAGAATTGACTAATAAGACAAATTTAGTGCAAGTTTAATACATATATTATTACAAAAAATTACTAAATATATTAATAACTTAAAAGGTTAAAAAAAAGCAATATCAAAGAAATTATCAAGCCCAAGCCGGATTAAGAAATCTGCACTGGGCCTAGTGGCACAGGTCTATAATCCCAGCACTCTGGGAGGCTGAGGCAAGAGGATAGTAAGGTGAAAATTTCTGCCTTGTAAGTTTAGCAACTTAGCAAGAACCTATCCCAGAAAAGAATCGGGATGTAGCTCAGTATAAAGGCCTAACACACGCTAGACTCAATCTCCAGGACTACAACAAATAAATAAATAATAAAAGCTGCAAAGACTTCATAGGGGATGTAGTATTCAATCAATCTCAAAGGTAAATTCAGTTATTTCTTTTTTTCTTTAATTTTTTTTCTTACTATGAAAGTAGTAAGATACAGTACTTATAATAGATCCACCTTGCTTTCCTTATCTATAAATTTAAAATGATAACATTTCATTCTACAATAAATTAGAACACATTAAAAAGATATATGAAAGCATGTTATAAATCATGAGAAAATAAACTTACAAATGTTATTTAATCATAATTCTTTCAAGTACTCTGACAATGGAAAGAAATGGAGATGGGGAACTGTTATACTTTGGATCTGGAAAAAAAGCCTCATGGATGTTGTAAAGTATGTATGGAACCATGTGCTGCTAAGAGGTGGGGCCTTGTTGGATGAGGCAGATCACCGGGCCTTGACCCAAAAGGAAAGGATCATGGGACACAACCTGAAAGGATATATGCTAGCCCAGCCCTACTTGCTCACTTGGCTTTCTGTCTGCCATCCCCTGAACAGCTCCCACCTGCTGAGCCTTGGCCATGTGCTTCTGCCCACGAATGGAGTGAAATATTCTGAAACTGTGAGCTAAAATAAACCCTTCCTCCCTTATGTTGTGGATGTCAAGTATTGAATCACAGCGATAAAAAAGTAAGACAGGCACAGAACAAATAAAAATTTAGCATTATAAGAAAAGGGCCTTGGAATACACCTATAGAGAGAACTGACTTTGTACTAGAGTTGTACAGTGTCACCAGGCTTAATAGACCCTTGTTTGAGTAAGGATCCTAGGACCTATGAGACTGTAGATTTAAATTATGGCTCTGTTACTTGGTATCTATACATTTCAGTTTCCTCATCTATAAAACAGGGATAATAATAGTACCTACTGCCACACAGTAGGGAAAACTTACATATACACTTAGACCTGTGTCTGGCACATAATAAATACTCAGAATGTTGATACTAAACAAAAGCATTGTCTCATGCAAGTATTTATGGTTTATTTTAAAATAATGAGAGTGGGGGGCTGAGCTGCAGTGCAGTGGGGGTGCTTGCCTAGTATGCACGGGGCCCTATGTTCAATCCTCAGTGCAGAGGGTAAGCAAGGGGGAGCACAGCCTGTGTTTTAAAAAATGATAATACTATTTGTCAACATTTTGATAACTGGCACCTTATGTTAGTCTGAGTGGAGAAACATCACCCTTTCTGAATAGAGCAGCCAGAGTGTGGAATAGCTGACATTTTTTCAGTGCTGAAGATGGAAGTCAGGACCTCACACATTAGGCAAACTCCACCACTAAGTAGAATGATCAAATTTTATAACGTGTTGGGGTTCAATGGTTCAGATCTAGAATGTCCCCCAAAAGCCTCGTGTTTGGAAAGTGATTCAATCATGGAGGTTAATCTCTGATTTCCTGTGCTATTAAGAGGTCATTGGAAGAGGCAGATCACTGGCACTTGACCCAGGAGGGGTAGATCACTGAGTTATGACCCAGAAGGATATTTGCTAGCACCCTTCCTTCCTCTCATAGCTTCCTGTCCCACCATGCTATGAACAGTTTTTCTCCAGCAAGGCTTCCACCAGACCGGGGACTGAGACTTGCTGAACCTGGGAACTATGTAAGCCTTTATTCCCTTAACTTGTGGGTGTTGGGTATTTTTTCCCAGCAACAAAAAATAACTGAAACAAAAATTGGCACAAGGGGCAGTGTCCACTGAAAGCCCTTTGGAACTAAGATCTTGACACAGCTTGACCCAGGTACTGGAATGTGGACCTGCAAGATTTAATATTTGCCCTGCTGAGGATCCATCTTGCTTTGGTCTGATGGCTTTCTGTCCTTATATTCCTCCCTATGGGGACAGGTCTGTTTACCCTGTGCTGTTGTATTTGGGAAGTGTTTGTCACAAGGGCTCACAGCTGAAAGTTTGTTTTGAATCTCAGAGAAGACTAGACTTTTCAGCAGTGCTGGAACTGTTCAGACTTTGGCAACTCTTAAAGAAGAGCTAAGTGCGTTTTGCGTAAGAAGGTGTACAATAATCTACAACATCCAAATAGATGAGTCTTTTGAGGACCAGGGCCACAATGTTACAATTTGCATCTGGAACATTCCCCAAAAGCCTCATTGTAGATTTGGATGTTCTAGATTTGGATGCTGGATAATACTGATACATTTCTCATGCTGTTAGACATTGGGGCCTGGTGGGAAGGCACAGATTACTGAAGGTGTGGCCTGGAAGGAAGTACTCTTGACCAAGCTTTTCCCCAAGTTCTGATCCTTTCTTTTGGAGGCCAGGAGCAGCTGTTCTCCACCAGACCCTTCCCTCCAATAATTGAATGGGGTGAGACCTCTGGAAAGTGTGAGCTAAGATAGATCTTTCCTCCCCTAGTTGTGGGTGTTGGGTATTGCGTCCCAGAAAAAAAAGTAACTAAGCTACCCTCTCTTGGGTGGTTTCTTTCCATGCAGTGCCCCTTAATCGTTCTGAAATAGCATGATTTTACAAAATCTAAAGTTTTTTTTTTTACAACTGTAGGTATCTGAACTACCTACCATAAAGAAAGGGGCCAATGTTATCAGACAATATCTATAGTATACTATAGATATTAGATGAACAGCAGACAAACTCTGTATTATGTTTCACATATGAAGTACTCGCAAAATAAATTTATAAATGAAAAAGGTAATAAAGACAGATACAATAGGCTGAATTCTTTAGGACGAGGCAGTAGACCATGCTGAACGTTAGACATAACAGAGCCACTTAAGCCAGGATTAGTACTGGGCCTTCATGGTCCATAGTTGAGCACCACAGTTAATGATTTACTGAGTTATAACTACAGACAGGCACTATGCTAACACTCTGAGAATACACTGAAATAGGACAAGAATATTAGCCTGACATTTTAAACAATGAAAAACCTAATGCAAAAATGATTCAAGATTTATATATATATACAAAGTGCTAGGTATTTTCAACATGACAGCCACTAAATAAATGTTGCTAAATTGTTACACTAATATTACTCCATTCTCCCAACCCCCTCCCTTTCCTGTCCCCCCGTTTCGTTTGTTTTTCACTGTTGTACCACTGGCTGTCTCTACTCTGTACTCTGTACATACAGAATAATCAACAACGAACCTACATGTGGATCACTTACTGAGTGCTGAACACATCTGCTAACAATCCTAACACTGGGATGTCGGTACTCTCATCATTCTCTTTTTACAAATAAGTACTGGTGGACTTAATTGCTAACAACTACTGAGGTGCAGGGCTGAGATTTAAATTTAAGCAGCTAGCTATGCAGTATTAACAAAGTAATAATTCAGTAACACATTAATGAAGCACCACTTTGTGCAAAGAACCTGAGTAGAAGTACAAGTGTCATTCTTTTCACAGAGAAAATACCAGTTATGTTTAAAGTGAATTTTAAAACCTGTCGGCACCAAGCAGATCCTCAGGGTCCTGTGACCCGAACACGTGGAGCCATATAAAAAGAACGGACGCTTTTTTATTTTTAATACACTGGGGATTGAACCCAGGGTCTTTCACTAGGCTGCATCCCCAACTTTTAAAAAGTATCATTTGTTTGCAAATTTTGAGACAAGTTCTCGCTGCGTAGCCTAAACTGGACTTGAACTTAGGATCTTCCTGCTTCAGCCTCCCAGTTGGTAGCATTAAAGGCACGCATCTCCACGCCCTCCTAACACGTGGTTTGAACTAAGTCAACCCTGTCTCAAGAACTCAATACTTTATCAACCTGAAGCCTTTCTGGAAGACACGGACAGACTCTAACCTGGCCTTGAAAAACCGGCACAAAATAGCCCTGGACTTGAGAGGCGGGAGCTATTAGAGCCCGGATACCCGATCCCGTCATGCACCACAGGCCTCGACGACCACGCCTCCCGGCGAGCTCCAGGGAGCGTGTGTGCACCCGCCGCCCGGAAGCGCCGCTGAGCGTTGCATGCTGGGAGTTGTAGGCCCCGGGCCCCAGCCCGCGGGCTGTAGTCCTACTCTTCCAGAGGCTGCTGGCGCTGGCCGGCGCGGCACCGACGCGGGGAGCGCGCTTTGCGCTGACTCAGCGGCGACGGTGGCGTCTGCATTAGCCTGCCCTCGTGCTCTTTCCCTTCCTGGGGCTCTGACCCCGCCCGCTCGCTTGCTAGCTTGCCTGCCCGGCGCCACGCAGGAGCAGGCAGAGGGACGCGGCGTGGCGAGAGGCGCGCGGCCCTGGCCATCTCGGTCTCCGGCGTTAGCGCTGCGGCCGTGGCGAAGGACTACGGCGACAAGGACGAGGGCCGACCTCCCCGCTCACCGCGCCTGGCTCCGCTCCCCTCCGCCGCCCGGCCCTCGGGAGTGCAGGCTGGCGGGAGAGATGGAGTGATCGGGAAGGTGGCTGCAGGCCCGGAGGCGGCGAGACCGGACCCAGCTCGGTCCCCGCGAGGGTTCGTGGAAGTTGGCCGCGGCGGATCCGCTCGGGGCAGCCCCGACGCCGGGGACGGGTGCGGACGGGGACCCTCGGCGGCGCTGCGCCCCGGGGCAGGGTGAGCCGGGTGGGGGTGCGTCGGGGAGCGTCCCGATTGCGTGGCCGCCGGTTGCAGGGCGTTTCGTCACCCGACGTGCCACGAGGGTTCTGGGGAGGGATGGGCCGAGGCCGGCCTCACTCCCGTGCCCACGTTAATAGTTGTGCCGTGCGTCTCGCTGATATCAGCCGCAGAGAGCCTGAACTTGATACGTTCCCTCCCCCACCCGGCCTCCGCAACTCGGGACAAAAAAGGAGAAAAAGTGTTATTTCTGTGTGATCATCTGCCAGCACGGCCCCTCTGTTTCTTCCTCAACGTCCTGCAGGCGTAGCGAAGCATGGTATTTCTCTCTAGCCAGAAAAACGAGTACTTTATGAGAGCGCTAATTACCTGCTACTGGGGAAGTTACGTTTTATTAATGCGACTTGGCGTGGTGTTAAAAGGCTGGAAAGATTGAGTCCCTGTCTTTGAAACCGTCTTAAGTAGCGTGGAGGAATTTATCCGATTGTTTTGCTTCTTAATGGCTACCCTGGAAAAGTTAGGGCTGAGTATTTTAAGGATGTTGGTCGCCCCAGCCCCATTCGCAGTATGTGTAGTTGAAGTGTTACACGCTTTGTAACACGTTTCAGCTCGCGTGGGCTGTGTCCACTTGGAAAACTGTGTGTTTATGCCCATCTTTTACTGGATACCTTTTTACTCCCGGTGTAACTTTTCAGTGGTTTGCGCACACACCACATTCCATGGGTAGTAATTGTCCAGGTGCCCTCCCTGGGGGATTTTTTCGTTATTGATAACTGTAACAGATTTGTTTTCTTAGGTTGCTAGCCCCGTTTTTTTTTTTTTTCCATAGGACTAGCTGCTTTTTCTCTTGATAGGGTGGGTGTGACCTGACCAAGCTTAAAGCGTTTTCCCTAAAACCAGTAAATTCAAGGAAAAAAAATAATTTTTTTTCAATCAAGAATCCATAGATGGGGCTGGAGGAATGGCTCAGCAGTTCAAGCGCTAAGTGTAATAGTGGGTTCGATTCCCCAGCACCACATAAGCCGGGCATATTGGCACACCTGTAATCCCAGCACTTGAGAGGCTGAGACAGGAGGATAGCCTTGAATCCAAGGGCAGCATGGGCTCCATAGTGAGTTCAGGACCAGGCTGGACTACAGAGCGAGACCCTGTCGCCAAATAAATAAATAAATAAGTAAAGATTACCTTTTTCCTCTATATTTTTAAAGGGAATAGAGTTAAGTTTTTATCATTTTGAGATGATGGAAAAATACATTTTTTGTTTACTCATCTTCTCAAATGCTGACCTATTATTTTAAGAATGTTGAAAATAGCGGCTAGGGTGATAGCTGAGCGGTGACAGTGTTTGCCTAGCAAGCACAAGGCCCTAGGTTCAGTTTCCCTAGTATAACATAAGCTCAGGATGGTGGCAAACACAATCGGGAACTTGAGGATTGTTGAGGATTGCAATGAGTTGAAAGGCAGCTTGGGTCCGAAAAAAGAAAATGTAGTTCCTATCCCATATGCCTACCTCATAATTTATAACTCACTGAGGGTCCACCATGTTGCCAGGCATGCTTTGCGTACTTTGTATTATTGAAGTCTGCAACTCCATGAGATGGTTGGTCGTTTTCCCTTTCATAGAAAGGTCTGCCAAGTTTTATTAAGTTGTCCATGTGGCCCCAGTTTTTTAAGAAATGACAAGGTTGGAAAATAAACCCAGATCTTTGTGAAGTAAAAACCTGTGTTCTGCATTTTAAGAACTTAGTGGTGAATGTTCTAGATAGTCCTTCCTGTGTATGGTTGAGAGAAAACTGGTAAGCTGACAGTGACAACACAATGAAGCTGATGATTGAAAACTAAGCCAGTGGAAGATTGGACAGTAGGAGCCAAAGCACTCTTGAAAGAGCTCTCTGAGCTGAGTTTTGAAGACCAAGTCAGAGTTACCTAAGTAAAGCCAAAGAGGAGTGTGTGCAAAGAGGACCAGCAGGATTCTACTAGAGAACTGCCGTGTGGAACTGTATTGCTGCCTTTGTGGAGTCAGGGTGTGGCACAGTGAGGAGTCTTGTGCAAGTATTGGGTCCCTGTCCTGAGAGCAGTGGGGAGTTCACATTGGCTTGCTGTGGTGTGCAGGTGTGCCGTGAACGGTAAGGAAGGAGCTGAGCCTATTCACCCAAGACTCAGCCAATATCCTGACAAATCATTTCATTCCCTGAGGCCCAGGAAAGACAGAAAAGTGCCCTAGTCCTGTACTTGAGTATGACCAAACCTCAGCAGAAAGCCCCACAGCTTTATTTTATTATGGGAGTAGTCCGAGGGCCTTCTTTGCCTACTTCATAAGTCTTGGCGTAATGTGATTTTTTCATATCGGTTAGAATTTATTCCATGTTTGTTGAAATAGATACATATTCTGTCAAAAATTAAGCTGCTTTTTGGGGCTTAACATTTTCTGATTTGAGAATTTCAGACCCTATATTATGAAAAAGTGGGTCACTCCCCAGAGATTTTTTTAAATGTTCTTAAATATGAATGGTCATTGTAGGTCATCTGAGAGTTTTTATGCTCACTATTACAATTTTTCTTTGAAGGACATTTCTAGAAATGGTTGGCAAGAACAGAGATCATTAAAAGATAAAAAGCTACATAACTGGTTTTTCATTTTTCTATTTCTTTCTCTTTCAACTTTCCTTGCAGTACTTTTTAAACACTTGAATAAGGATACTAAATTCAGAGGGCAGCCTTTTTTTTTTTTAGATTTTGGTATTGGAATCAAAATAGAGAAATTGTTTCAATTCCTACAACAAAATCTGGATTTGTCATTTTTGACATTGTATGGTTGCACAATTGCACTTATAAGGACTAGAGATAATAAGTAATAATGCTGAGTATGTTAGATGCTCCTATTTAAAGAAAAATAATTACTTTTTGAACTTCATTGAAGATTTTAAGGAAAAAGATAACGTGAAAGACTTAATGACATACTTTTAGATTTCTAGAAATGATACATTGTGTTTAGCAGGGCCCGTTCTTCTGAGGTTTAGGCCTTAGAAGTTGTGGTTGGGGTAAATTTCTCTATGCTAATTGTGTATTTTGGGTAAGCATTTATCTTATTTATCAAGAATCTTTTATTTCTCTTTGTTTTTTGTGTGCAGATGTTTGTGGATTCCTTTGTGGGATTAGAGGGCACGCCTGTTATAATCAGAAAACTCCGGCTGTGACAACAGGGATGGATGAACAGGCTCTTTTAGGACTAAATCCAAATGCTGATTCAGATTTTCGACAAAGGGTAAGTTAGTCTGTTTAATCTTTTTCTCAAGCATTTTACCACAGATATTCATTAGAGAACTTGACTAAGAAATGCTTATAAATGGCTAATATGAGTAGAAATGAATAGAGGCAAACAAGTTCTAGGTGAGTATATTCTGAATACAATCAATCTGTTGTGATTTTTTTTTTTTTTGGCTGAACCAAATAATTAAGATCTTGTGTCATTTAAGGCAAGTCTTTATGCAACATCTATCCAGGTGTTTAATCTTTATGTTAGTGATATTTAACATCATTGTTATTTAGTCCAGGCAAACATGTAAATAAGCAATTAATGATACTTCCAAGTCTGAGGTTACAGAAAATTATTACATGACAAGGAATTCATTAGACATTAGGATATTTGGATAAACCTAAACAGATTATAGCCTGCAACTATAATTATGACTATAGCTGAATGATAGAAATCTCAGGTAGTTTATAATATAATACATACTTTTGTTGTAGATAAGTAACTAGTCCTCCAAGTGCAAGAAAATAAGAATTGACATTTAAGTGTCTGGCCAGTTACAAAATACCTATCAAACTATTTATAATCATTACATCAAAAGACACTGAAAGTCCATGCCTTCTATATATAAAGTTTTCCTTTCAGAGAAGTTTCAGCCCTCAACTAACTAATTGTTGATGTTACTCTAGTTTAGCCTGGCGTTAATGTATATAATACATCATCTACCTGGGCATAGTGGCACAGGCCTGTAATCCAGCATTTTGAAGGCTGAGGCAGAAGGATCACAAATTTAAGCCCTGCTTGGGCAACCTGGTGAGACCTTGTCTCAAATATATATAATAGAAAGGGACTTAGGATGTAGCTCAGGGCAAAGGCTCTGAGTTCAATCCCCAGTACTGTAGTTATAACAATACATTATTAAATGGGCTTCCCTTTTGGTTTAAGCACCTTTTAAATTCTGGCATCCAACTTTTTAATGTACTATGATTTTCAGAAATAAAACTTACATGAGTGGTTTTAATATATAAGTTGTACTTTCCAGTAATAAAAATAGGTGCCATTATAGACATGAGTTAAGCATCCAGATCCAGGCTTAATTTGATACCCCATTAATTTTTTAATCCCATTAAGCCAATGTCTTAGATACTTTTTGTCACTTAATACCTGTCATGCACAGTATAGGTGAGGAAAGGTCTATTTTAGCTCTCAATTTCAGAAGGTTACAGTCCACTCTTGGGTGGCCACCAACAGTGGAAACACATGGCAAAGGCAGAGGTGGAGGTAGCTCCTCACCACATTGCAAATAGGCAAGCCAGGTAAGTCCAGAAGGAAAGGCTTCCGGGTGCAGCCTCAGTGTTCCATCTCTTCCAGGTCTAAGCACCCCACATGCCGATAATCCACCCCTCCTTTAGGCATCATCTCCTAACAGCACATTGTTCCATATATTACCTGTAACATCCAGATACATGAAACTTCTGGGGGACATTACAGATCCAGACCATAATAGCCAACTTGAGTAACAATTAATTAGTTTGAAAAATAGAAACTTTTAAGGAAAAGGGGATTTTGATAGACCTGACGTTGGAGTTCAGCAGTAATTGGAACGTTTCAGATGGGTGATACAGTGAATGCCTGTCTGAGGACTCCAGATGTTCAGATGTCCGTCTGTAGTTTTTTCTACTGTGCATCTATAGTAAATGTAGTTGACTCGACTCTGGATACAGAAGGCATGGGATAGAAGAGCTAGGCAGTAAAGACTAGGACTTGTTCATCTTTGCCCCAGAATTTCTTTTAACAGTAGTAATATAAGGATTCCCCAGTATAGACTTTGCAAAAACTGAAAGGTCTCAGGTTAATGATTCCACAGCCCCTTTTAAAAACAGAATACACACCTTTGGCTTAAAGCTTCCTATTATTTAAAGAAAATAAAACCAGATGATCAAAGGGGTTTGATTATATGCTAGAAGGGCTCACAGAACTCAGGTGTTTACTGACTGTTGCTAATTGCATGCTTTCGGGAGTGCACTCTTTGTTGGTACGTGGTCTTATTTCTCATCATAAGGCTCTGAGCTCATGAACAGAGGGATGAGAAACATTACCTAAAGCTTTGACTTATAAAATTATTTGATATTTTCCAGAAGTACCTATCATGCAGTTGTACTCCATGCCTTTTGTGTGTGTGTGTGTGTGTGTGTGTGTGTGTGTGACAGTAGGCATTGAAACCAAGGCCCAATTCTTATCTTTATTTTGAGACAGAGTCTCACTAAATTGACTGTGCTAGGCTCCAACTTGCGATCCTCCCAACTCAGCCTCTCAGAGTGCATCACCAGGCCCAGTTATACTCCATTCCTTAATCTCCTTTTAGAGAACGTACATAGTGTAATTGAAACACTTTCCTGTTTATTAGCAGACAGTATGTTTTATTTTTAGTGGCAGATTTGCTGTTAAACAAGAAAAATACCTCATCCTTTTATTCTTGCATATACCTTTTTTAGTATGACATTTGATAAAAATATTTGTATGTTTTCTTAGTCCTTCTAATAACCAAGTGAAATCTGCAAGACATTCTTGTGCTGTTTCCTTTGCGGTTAGGAAATAAAAGTTTGATATATAACTGATGAAATTTGTCATGTATTTAACCTTTTTTCGTAGGGCTCACCAACATGTTACATACACATAGAAGCCGAAAGAGAATGCTTTAGCAGTTTTCCTATTAAATTCATTGATTTATTATTGGTTAGCTACTCCCAAAATATTTTTAGTGTTAAAAGGGCATTGAGGCTGACTGTCTCAAGTACATTTTCTTGCTTTGCAATTTTACAGGCCTTGGCCTATTTCGAACAGTTAAAGATTTCCCCAGATGCTTGGCAGGTTTGTGCAGAAGCTCTAGCCCAGAGGACATACAGGTAAGTAATATTTCATGATGTCTAAAAGAAATTTCTCCCCCCCTCCCCCATTTTATTGATATGTACAAGTGCAGAATTTAAGGTTTACAATGGAGTTGAGCATTTTGTGCACATACTTGTCAAAGTGACAAGGGCTTTCCTGCTCTACTTTTGTCCCTCCCCCTCCCCTCCCTTCCCTTCCTTCACCACCCCCCCACCCCCTGTCCCCCTCTTTCCCTTTGTCTTTCGTTTAAAGTTCCATGGGATGGTTGTGGTCTGGGGGTCTCTCATATCAGAGAGACCATCTGATGCTTCACCTTCTGCTTCTGACTCACTTCACTAAGCATGATGTTCTCAAGTTTCTTCCATTTGCCTGTGAAAACCTCCACGCTGTTGGACCTTACAGATGCGTAGTATTCCATTGTGTATAAGTACCACAGTTTGTGTATCCACTGGTCTATTGATGGGTATTTTGGTGACTTCCAAGAACTTAAATTTCTTTGAGTATTATTGGACTATTAAATTTACTTATATTTGGAAAGTGTTCTCAAAAGCATATTGAGACTTGACCTTCTGCCTTAAAATATATACATTTATTATAGAAATGAGAAAAATAGTAAACCAGAAATTGGGCCAGTCTAGAAATAACTTTTCAGTAAAACTATCCTTTACTGATAGATTTTTGTACCTGACAGCAAATCCTAGTTGAAGAGATGACGGTAAGGTCTTTGTTTTCTTAGGACTGGAGTTGATGGTTGGTTTTCTAGAAGGTGTGAAGGAGGTTGTCTCAGTTATTTTTTTCGTTGCTGTACTCAATACCCGACACACACAAATTTAGGAAAGGAAAGGTTTAGCTTACAGTTTCAGATGGTCACAGTCCATTCAGGGGCAGCAATTGAAGTACATGGCAGAGGCAGAAAGGTGGAGGCAGCTTCTCAGGACATCACCAACAGGCAGGCAAGTGAGACTCATGGAAACTAGTCCAAGTCCCAGTCTTAGTCTCTCCTGCATCCTGGTATAGAAGGTGTAGCCACTACACACCCTTAGTCTTAACTCACAAGCCTTTGGTCTTAAGTCACATGCCTTTAGTCGTAACTCACACGCCCCCTAATCCCAACACGCCCCTAATCCCAACAACTGGCAATCCAACCCTCCAGGCCAGACCCCAATCCACCAACATTACATGGCTCCATAGACAGTCCATAAAATTAAAATATGTGAGGCTTTTGGGGGACACTCCAGACCCTAACCACAACAGAGGCCATCATAAATGATACCTATCTTAATTTTAAGTTTTAATGTATAGAAGCACTCACTCACCATTGATTTTGCTGTTGGACCAAGTTCTTGTCGCTAGCATTCACTTCATTTATTCTTACTGATTGTACCCGTAGTTCATCCTCTACAGTTTCCTGCATGGACTGCAGTGGCTTGAGGAGCAGCGAATGCAGCCTCATGGGTGTTTACCTACAGCTGTTGAGTCTTCTAGTTGTCTCTGCTACATGACATATGAACAAAGTTTTTCCTCTTATATGTGGCTTCTGTGAAGTCTTTTCAAAACAGTCAAGTGGGGCTGGAGGTGTAGCACAGTGATTACAGTGCTTGCCTAGGAAGCACAAGACCCAAGTTTGATTTCCCAGCACCACATACGAGATAGGCATACTGGCACACACAGGAGGCCGAGGGAAAGGATTGCTGTGAATTCTAGGCCTGGGCTATGTAGTGAGTTTAGGACCAGCCTGAACTACAGAACAATACCCTGTAAATAAATAAATAAACAAATAAATAAAACAGTCAAGCCAAAAGTACCATATTTAGGCTGTGGAAGGCACAATCACCTGGCATAAACAGCTCACTAGGAGAAGTTCATGGCTGTGACTGTTGTTCTCTTTGGCTGGGACCTAGTGTTTGACCACATGAAAGTTGGTTTGATAATATCTCAGATTCTGAGAGTAAATAATAGAGGCTGTTAAGTAAATAGCCTCCTGTAGTTTTATTTTTCACGTGCAATATCAAAATCTTTTTTCAGTGGTATTGTGAATTGAACCCAGGGCCTCATGCATCCTGGGCAAGTACTGTACAACTGAGCTACATTTCTTGCCCTTTTTGTTTTTTGATTTTTAAAACAGTCTTCCTTAGTTTCTCAGATTGGCCTTAAACTTGGGATCCTCTTGTCTTAGCCTCCAGAGTGGCAGAATTAATTGTATTAAATATGTGTACCATCACATCTGGCTGAAAATCTAATTCTTAAGTTATTCTTTTGAGTGCCCAATGTCATTCATAGTAAAAACAGAAGCCTAAGGTATCAACTAATGAAACCTAACTTTTAAAAAGTTTTAAAGATTAAATTCTGTCTTTGTGTGTTTGAAATTATCTATTTGGTCAATTCATACTATAAGATGAAATCTCTGTTCTTACTTGGACCTGTTATTTAACACAGGAAGAATTGTTGTATAACTAAGCCTGGCCTAAACTATCTTGAATGAGCAGACTGTTGAACTCCAAAGGAAGTTTGTCAGAGTTTATAATGCCTCATCGTAACTCACCATCAAGAGAGACAATGGAAGTAGTGGGTGTCAGTTTTTGCTCCCATCCCAGTGTGTAACTTAGCGTCCTGTGTGAATGTAGAAGCTGGATTGATAGTCTCTGTGGCCCTGCTTGTTATAGATCAGGCTGCAATATAACTGCCTACAGTTGACTTTTCCGTAGGACTTAGATGGCCATCTTTGATGTGGCTCACTTTCTTGGTGCTGTACCATTTGTTATTTAACACCCAACTTTTCTTTCGTAAAAATTACAAAGTATTCTAGAAATACTGACATCTACAATTTGCAGGGAAGGGACACTTTTGGTTTAAAGCACTATGGTTAAGATAGATCCTGAAAATTTGGGTTATTGTGCTTGTTGTATTTAATGAAAGTACTGTATAGTGCATATAGTATTTAGACTGAGTTCTCAGCTGCTTGTAAACAAATAAGATTTGACAGTTACGAAACAAGATTGCTAAATAGAAAAAATGTCAAGGTTCTACTTTGAGAAACTTCTGTTACTAGTATTTTCACTTTTTTTGTTAGCCCTAGTTCATATTCTGATTATCTAATATTTCTCTTTCAGTGATGATCATGTAAAATTTTTCTGCTTTCAAGTCTTAGAACATCAAGTCAAATACAAGTAAGGCTTTTCTTATGGTTTTGACTCAGATTTGTAAGAAATGACCATTTTTTAATTTGGGTTTTTTGTTCAGTTAGTTGCTTTCTCTTCTTGGATTACCAGATTGTACATTGACAGTGTGTAAATTACATCCAAGTATAGACATGTTTTGATTTATCCCAGCTGAGTTGGTAGGCTATGGATAAACTTACAGGCATTTCATAGAAAAATCTAGAGTTCTGATTTTTCTGGAAAAGCCAAAAGATGTAGCAACAGTAGGCCTGTTTTCTGTATGACAGCTTCTGACAGAGTTGAGTGGCAGCACTCGTGTTCAGAGCTCCTGTTTTAAAAGAAAACAGAGGCTTGTTTTCTGATTTGTCCTGTGGACCACAGACTTCAGAACATGGATATATTTCTGTTTGAGAAAAAAAAAAAAAACGTTTAATAGCTGTCATTTTGTTTCAGCATTAATGGAGTCACAAATCAAGGTTGATATTGATGCCCAGTCTGCCACTCTTATCTCTGTCTTTTCTTTAAAGCATTATTCAGATGCATTAGCAATTTATTTTAGGAAACTTGAGGTAATAGAATGCTGTAGAAACTTTCCCTTTCAAAACCATAGACACCAAATATAGCCACTATTTTTTCTTCTCTTATTTTGAACAGATATTCAGAACTAACCACTGTTCAACAACAACTAATTAGGGAGACACTCATATCTTGGCTTCAAGCTCAGGTAAAATAGTTCATTTCATTCAGTGCCTCAAATGACCCAGATAGTTAGTACTTTATATTAAAGTACTGGTTTTGAAGATCATGCCTAGTAGGAAACTTAGCCATAATTTTAAATTTTGTCAGTAACCAAAACTTAAATTGCCTTGACACAAAATGGAAACTTGAGTCTTAAAAAGTAATTTTTTATTATTTTTTTAACTCCTTAAAAATAGCTGGTTTTCTTTTTAGCTCTTAAAGCTGAGTGCTCTTGGACAGCTTCTTCACAGTGCCCTTTTCAAAAGGACCAGTAGAGTTCTTTATTCACAGCCATTGCTTTTTGGCCAATTATAGCTAATCTTAATATATAAAACTGTTATTTAGCTAGGGGTTTTTTAATGTCCCTAAAGAACAAGCAGAAAGAAAAGTAATTAGATTTTCTTTTCTTTTTAGAAGAAATCATACAAAACACTAAAACTTTACATATGAAACTTTTTTAAAAGTATAAAATAAGTATTCATTAGAAATAGTTGTTCTGCACTTGTCTAGTCATGTAATTACTTAGATAATTTTGATGAATTTATGTTATACTGCTAATCTGGAGCATACTGAAGTTTGGTGGAGTTTTGCTTACTTGTAATAAGAAGCAATTGGATTTTTAGTCTTTTTAATTTAAATGTAATTTAATGGGATATTTCTATTTGTCAGATGCTGAATCCCCAATCAGAGAAGACCTTTATTCGGAATAAAGCAGCACAAGTCTTCGCCTTGCTTTTTGTTACAGAGTATCTCACTAAATGGCCCAAGTTTTTTTTTGACATTCTCTCCGTAGTGGATCTAAATCCAAGGGGAGTAGATGTGTATCTACGAATCCTCATGGCTATTGATTCAGAGCTGGTGGATCGTGATGTGGTTCATTCATCAGAGGCAAGTAACTTCCTGTGAACTTTTAGCTTTTAAATGGGATTTTATGGGATAAGTGGCCACATGAGCAAGAAGGTTTTTTCTATTAGGCAAAGTCATAAGAGTAATTATAAATTTATCAAGCATTTTGAGTTTTGTTGAAAAAAGAACTTAAACTTATTTTTTAGATATAGGTTAAAACTATAGTGTTTCATTAGGTCTTTTTAATCTAGGCAAATACTTTCTCCCATATATAACGTTAATTTTCTCTCATAAATTTGTTGAGATGTGTAAATATATTTAATACTGCTGGGTAGTCCCTGGGCAAGGAAGAACACTGCTTGTGAATCATCTGTGCTGGCTTGTCTCTATCATCAGTCTGACAACCTTGGTTAATGTCAGGTATTTTTTCTTTTTCATTTCTTTCTCTTTCTCTCCTTTATCCTTTCTTTCTTTCTTTCTTTCTTTCTTTCTTTCTTTCTTTCTTTCATTTTTGAGACAGTATCTCACTCTGTAGTCCAGTCTGGTCCTAAGCTCACTGTGTAGCACAGACTGGTCTTGAGCTCCCAGCAATCTTCCTGCCTCAGCCTCCTGAATAGTTACAGGTATACACTACCACTCCTGGTTTATGTGGTGCTGCGGAATTGAACCAGGGACTTACTCTTACCAGGCAAGCTCTCTAACTGCTGTACTATTCCGCCAGACCCTCGGTTTCTTTTTTAACTTATAAAACGTCTGTTTTGGTGGTTTAGTTGGTGGGTTTTGTTTTTTAGTTTGGTTTGGTGTTTTAGTTGTTTGCTTTTTAAGATAGGATCTCACATTGTAGTTCAGTCCAGACTGGAGTTCAATTTATAGTCTGTGCTAGCCTCAGACTTAAAATCTCCTATCTCACTCAGCCTTTTGAGAGTTAAGATTACAAGTGTGTGTCACCATGCTGAGCACTTTTGTCTTTTTAAAGGACAGAGTAAAAATGGCTTCAAATGTATATATTAACTTAAGGTCCTCATAACTCAAATATTTGTAACTTTAAAAGATACTGTTACACATATAAGTTACTACCATTTCTAAGTGGTGTAAGTATCATATGTGCCTAATATTAAGAAATAAATTGCCACACATGTAAGATTTATAAACAGTGTTATTTATAGTTTCTCTTTAATAAGAGATTTGGCATAGAGGAGTAGGGTAGAAAGAGGAAGTACAAAGAATCACAGGATGTGACTTTAGAGTTCATAAATAGGAAACCACGGCAGGGAATGTGTTAGTTCTGGAATGTTAGAGGAAATTACTATATGTGATTATATTCTGATCTCAAACATTATCTTATAACCTACTTTGGTGTTTTATATTTTCTTAGGAGGCTCGTAGGAATACTCTGATAAAAGATACCATGAGGGAACAGTGCATTCCAAATTTGGTGGAATCATGGTACCAAATCTTACAAAATTATCAGTATACTAATTCAGAAGTGACATGTCAGTGCCTTGAAGTAGTCGGGGCTTATGTCTCTTGGATAGACTTATCCCTTATAGCCAATGATAGGTAAGTATGCCTGTAGCTCAACATAAGCTTGAAGAGTACAGGTGTAAAACTCATGAGCTTAAAAATGCTAAAACACTTTTGTTTCCCCATTACCAGGTTTATAAATATGCTTCTAGGTCATATGTCAATAGAAGTCCTACGGGAAGAAGCATGTGACTGTTTATTTGAAATTGTAAATAAAGGAATGGACCCTGTTGATAAAATGAAACTAATAGAATCTTTGTGTCAAGTGTTACAGACTGCTGGGTTTTTCAGCATTGACCAGGTCAGTAAATTTATAATAAAGTTTTGAAAATTGTTAGACCAAATGAGGGGACATAATAAGTTGGAAAGAATAGCTGTCTTCTTTTTTTCCCTCTAAATACTTGGAAATTCTCCTTGCAATTATAATAAATGGCTGTATCTGGGAGCCATATTACTTGGAGTTACCTTTCACATTACATGACAACAGCTCTTAAACTTGAAGATCTGCCTCCTTTCTTTTTAAACAGGATCTTACTTAGTTGTCCATACTGGTCTTAAACTTACCATCCTCCTGCCTCAGTTTCTCAAGTAGCACTTTTTATAAACTTCTGTTGATTGGTATTCCTGGTCTATAGGTTACAGATTGAGTAGTAAGGGACTACATGATTTACCTGGGAGTGTATTTTCATTAAAATCAGACCTGGTAATCATAAAAGCTGCATTTTTGTTCTGTCTGAATTTTAACTCATTTGAGCTATTATTGTTCAGCCCCAAGAGAGTGAAGGCTCTGGGTATGGTAAATGAATAATTTAGATAAGTTAAAGGTTTTTTGTTTGCTTTTTATGGTGCTGGGAAGGAAGCTCAGGGATTGAAACATGCTAGGCAAGTGCTCTGCCACTTAGACCATGGCCCCAGCTCATTAGTGCTTCTTGACCTTAGCTGTGGCAGGTGATGAAGGGCTCATTTTTATTGGTGATACATGTGTAGCATTGCGTTGGTGTTTTGCTTCCTCATAGACTAATAGGAGCATATTCTTATTTTTCTGCTAATTGTCTGATTTAGACCCTGTTCTAAAAAAAAAATCTGAAAGGGTTAAGTAGAGCCTTCTCCTATAGGAGAATAGCTTAGGGTGAAGGTAATCTGATCTAGACCTGAGTTCCAGCTTTGCCCAGTAAGGAACAGAAGCAGGTTATTGCAGTACAGAATTCTGTGTTCTTGTAGGATAATTGAGGCCTGAACCAACCAGTGTCAGAAAGGACTTGTAAATTGTTGTACACGCAATGATGGGCAGCATCAACTATACAGAATGCTTGACAGTTTGGGGAGAAGAAAGTTCTCCAACAGCAGTTCTCTAGTGTTCAAGCTTTAAAGGTTGGCAGTGTCCACAGGATTACAACCATTAAAAGTGGTCACTTTAAAGAGTGGTAGTGGATATAACGGTATCAGAATTATTCAAATTCTGAAATTTCCCCAGTCACAGTTCTTGAATTGTTAAATATCTAATGTCAGTGTAAAACTGAACCCTGTTCTTGGTGCTGGATTCGTACTAACATTAAAGTTTTCCCTTGTACTCTTGTAGTATGTGGTGAAAAATCAGAATTTGTCTTAATTGCTTATAGGAAGAAGATGTAGACTTTCTGGCCAGATTTTCTAAGCTGGTAAATGGAATGGGACAGTCATTGATAGTTAGCTGGACTAAATTAATTAAGAGTGGAGATATCAAGAATGCTCAAGAGGCCCTGCAGGCTGTTGAAACAAAAGTAGCACTTATGTTGCAGCTACTAATTCATGAAGATGATGACATTTCCTCTAATATTATTGGGTTTTGTTATGATTATCTTCATATTTTGAAACAGGTAAGTCCTTGTTTTATATTCTTTTTATCCAGTAGATTTTATAAAGGAACCAAGAAGGAATTTTAAAAAGATGAAAATAACAACATTCATAATTCTGTTACTGAAAAATACTTGTTACTCGGTTTGGTTTGGGGCTTTTTGGTTTTTTTCTCTGTTTTTGGTGGTACTGGGGATTTGACTTGACATTCTTACTGAGCTACATCCTTTTTATTTTTATTATTTTTATTTTGAGACAGGAGGTCTTGCTAAATTACCCATGCCAGGCTAGAAATTGCAAGCCTCCTGAATGTGCTGGGAGTGCTGGTGTGCAGTAAACCATTTTTTTGCCATTACCTTCTCAGACATTTATTTTACTAAGAACTTAAAGTGTAGATACTCTTAGTCTACATATTTTAACATGTAGCTTTTGAAAAAATTGGGTGCTTCTGTTAGGACATCAAATGAGACATCCATTTTTATTTTATTGCACTGGATTAACTGAATCAAACTGATTAATTTTTGCAAAAAGACTTTTAGTTAATAAGCATGACATGTTTGCATACATATGTTAAGGAATTTCAGGTAGTGTAGAAGTTGTGGTAGTCACCAATGGTATTCCCAGTACGTCTCTTAATGAGCTTCCGAGCTTGTTTTTGTTTCGAAGCAAGACAAGACTGTTCTTTACTATCTTACTCTCTGCTTCTTCATTAAGTACACTGCCAGTATCTTTAAGAATCAGATTAATCTGCATGTCTTTATCTAGATACCAAATTATTTTCTAGAAGCTGCATTACCAAATCTTAGATTAAATTTGTGTTAAATATAGACAGCTGCTCCAACTATTTTTTCAGAAGATGTTGATTAGAAAAATTTAAGCAAGTGTAACGTCAGGAAACCTAATAAATTATTGCTTACTTTTTCACAGCTTACACTGCTCTCGGATCAGCAAAAAGCTAATGTAGAGGTAATTGGCTTTTTATGCTCCGGTTAAACTTGTGGTAGTTTCATTGTTTGAGATCTGCCTCGAAGTGTAGCTTAATTTCAATATATCAAATTAAAAGCAACTGATTCTTTCTTTAGGCAATCATGTTGGCTGTTATGAAAAAATTGACTTATGATGAAGAATATAACTTTGAAAATGAGGTAAGAATTTTTACATCAAAGACAAAGCAGTTTTAATTTTTTTGTATCAAATTTAAGTTTTTATTGGTTTGGGACCCTTTTAAAACAATTAGTGTTATTTAGATTGATGGTAACTTTGGGTAAAATTAATGGAAGTTTCCTAGTTCTTCATTTTTGATGTTTTGTCTATTTGCAGCCCTTTATAAGCCACTTCGCAGGGAGCAGGTATGGTGGTGCACACCTGCCACCTCAGCTCTGAGAGGCTGAGGCAAAAAGATTGCAAGAGACCCAGCATAGGCTGTTTACTGAGAGAAAGTAAGAGGGCAAGGATGTAGCTCAGGCCCTGAGATTAATCCCCAGTTCTGAGGAAGAGGGGGGACCCACTTAGTCGGGGTGGAGCTGTAGCTGAATGGTAGAATGGTTACCTGGCATCCTCATGGCCCAGTGTCTGTACCCAGCACTGCCAGACAGATAGAAAGCAACAGCAAAAAATACTGGTGATCACGTCTCATTTTATATGTAGTAATAATAATGAATTGAGGCCCAGTCAAGTAGCACTCAAGTCACTAGGTCCTTATGGGAGGGTGGGAAGGAGATTTAACTCTCTAGAGCTGTTCTAATTAAAAGTATTGTCCACAGTTGTGAGAGTACCAGCTTCTTAGCAAACATGAGCACATGAGGCACTTCCTGGGAACTCAGTCATAGAATGTCTCTTTTGTTATGTGCTAAAAAAATTCTGTTTCTACCTGAAACATTCTCAGACTTTGGGCTGCAAAAGAATGGTGATGATGATCAGCACTGCCTAGTAGGATGTGCCAGGCTCCTAATATTCCACATCTCCAGTCATCCAATAGTATTACCGCTTTTGGAGGAAAAAGAGATGCTTAAGGTCTCAAAGCCCAATGGGAAACTGCTCTGGCCGTCCACTCTCATTCTCAGTCACCACCTTGTGTGGTTTCTCACTCTAGGCTAGGGTTGGGGCTATGTTGACAAGTCCTTACTTGGGAGTGGAAGCGGAAAAACTAAGCCAGTGATTTTCATATGTGAGTAAATACTAGTAAAAATACAAGTATGAAATTAATGTAGAAAACAACAGACCTGAAAATTTATATGGTTTTTAAGGTCTTTACTATTTTTAAAACAATTTTAATCTATATCATAGGGTGAAGATGAAGCCATGTTTGTAGAATACAGAAAACAACTGAAGTTGTTATTGGACAGACTTGCTCAAGTTTCACCAGAGTTACTGCTAGCTTCTGTGCGCAGAGTGTTTAGTTCTACACTGCAGTAAGTTTGTTTCTACTTCTGTTAAAAAAGAATTACTTGCACTCAGATGATGGTATAAAAAAGTGACTTAATCCATATTAGTGTATCTCTGAAACCATGTAATTCTTCATGTCTTTATAACTTGAGCTTTCTAGTTTTGCAGTATAAACCGTTGCTGGGAAAAATGAATGAATAGTGTGACTTTTTAATCATTAAAGAAGCTTATTTGTGTGTTACTATCCTGTGCGTTACTAGTTGCATAAGACATTTATGTTCAGGTTTCAGTGACGTATTTGTACCTTGGTAGGAATTGGCAGACGACAAGGTTTATGGAAGTAGAAGTGGCAATAAGATTGCTATATATGTTGGCAGAAGCTCTTCCTGTTTCTCATGGTGCCCACTTCTCAGGTGATGTTTCAAAAGCTAGCGCTTTGCAAGATATGATGCGAACTGTAAGTATACTAAAAATAATTTATTTTGAAAAATGTTTTCTTTTTTCACTATAAGACAAGGGGAATTCTTCAATTGTTAGAACTTATTATATGTTTGTATTTGGGACCTTTTGATGTTGCCATAATTAACAATAGGTTTCTTGACTTTTTCTTGCTCCAGTTGGTGACATCAGGAGTCAGTTCCTATCAGCACACATCTGTGACCTTGGAATTCTTTGAAACTGTTGTTAGATATGAGAAGTTTTTTACAGTTGAACCTCAACACATTCCAAGTGTACTAGTAAGTATATACTTGACTGGGGATTATTTTCTAGATACTTCAGTTAGTCACCAGATAATATTCTAGGTAATATTCTTCTGTCTTGTATCACTTTTCTCAGAGACAAAAATCTTACTATCTAAAAGTCTGTAAGAGCCTTTTTGTGTGTAATATAAAATTACTTGTGTATTTGTGGTCTCTGTTGTGGGAGCCTAAGAAGTAAAATTTGATGTGCACCATAATGTAGCATGACAAGTAATTGAAAGCCTGTCTCTGTCCTTAGATGGCTTTCTTAGACCACAGGGGTCTGCGGCATTCTAGTGCGAAAGTGCGGAGCAGAACTGCATACCTGTTCTCTAGATTCGTCAAATCTCTCAAGTAAGTAAAATTTCACTGTGCGTCATTCGGGCCTTCTTTCTTTTGTGAGCTATAAAATAGATAATTTTCTAAGAGTCTAGAAAGGATTTGGGTTTTTTTTTTGAAGCATACTTTGGTAGGTGTTCTTATTTATGTTTGACATACTTTCCTGCTGATGTGCTAGGTTTTTTGTTTAGCAGTCATAGGTGATATGTTTGCATAATTATTTGTCTTCATTGCTGTTAACTAGACCCAGACATTTGCATATGCTAAGTATATTCAGCACTGAGCTACACTCTAACTGCACTCCCAGTGGGCAATACTTAGCATCAGTAATGGTATTTATTACTTATTTAAACAGTAGATCCACTGTATTGTAATAGATTGTTGTGTAGTTTCTTTGACATTCTCAAATATATTCCTTGAAAATACACATTTAATCTTTTTTAATCTAATCTAATAGTTTACTATATCATTTTTTAATAGGCACATGCTAACTAAATACTTATTAGGCTTACAAGACTGTAAATCATCTTGACAGTCCATCACTGCACAGCAGAGAAAGAGAAATAATTTATAGCTTGTGTTAATAATTAATATGGCTAGCCTAAAACAGAACTTTTCTTTCATTATGTCTTAAAGAGGGATTTGGTATTTTGGCAATTTTTGAGCTATAATATTTACTTATAATTTTCTTTTTTTGTCTTTATTCAGTAAACAAATGAATCCTTTCATTGAGGATATTTTGAATAGAATACAAGACTTATTAGCCCTTTCTCCCCCTGTAAGTATTCATCCTTCCAACCTGTTTTCCCCAGTTATCATTGAGACCACACATGCCATAAACTTTGGCTTTTATGTACCTTTTGTGTTTTAACTGGTGGCTGGGGTTGATGTATGTGCAAAATTTATTTGGTTCTATTTACTAGAATTCTGCTATAGCAAACAAAGCATAATAATGGAAAGGAATCAAAGGTTGATTAATAAATTTGGCTGCATGAGGAGTGGTGTAATTGCATTGTAATGTTAATTGTTGGTGAATGTATGGAGAAGAAGAAAATTGAACATCTAAGTAATTTTCATACTACAGTATTATTAGTCATTGTTAGCAACTGCTACTTTTCTGTGTATCTTCATGCTTAGGTTAAAAAAATATTAAGTACTTGTTGGTGTCCTTTTCACTACAGAGATTTAAGTTGAGATATTTTGTAAGTACATTTTGACTTAAACTTGGGTTTTCATGTGAAGCAAAATACTGACCCTCATTTAATGAAAGTGACTACTACAGGTATTATTTGAAAATGAATATAAAATCAATACTTCTTAAAAAATACATTATCACTATTTAGGTTTCAAAGGTTCTGTAACATCACTGCATGGAAGATTAACTAGTGAGTTAATTATGTGGTTAACTTAGAATGCCCTGTACTTATACAGCAGTTTTATCTTAGTGTTCTCAACTGGTGCAGCAGAGATAAATCCTAATATAATAAATGCTGTCATTGCTTTTAAGTTGAGACATTGCCCTTTCAGTGGACAAGGAATTCTTTATAGCTACCACATAATTTATCTAAGACTGGGTATACCTTATTTACTCCTTTATCCATTTATTTTGCAGTACTAGGGTTTGAACTTAGGGCCTTCTCACTATGCTATGTCCTCTGCCTTTTTCATTTTTTTCATTTTGAGACACAGTTTTGCTAATTTCCTCAGGCAAGACTCAAACTTGTGATCTTCCCCCTCAGACTGTCGGTGCTGGGATTATCAGCATACCTGTCATACCCAGCTACAATTATAGAGAATTTTGTGTTGAACCTAGAATGGCCTTTCACTGCTCCCCCTGCCCCCTTCTCTTGGCTGTGTGCATAAATGTAAAATTTAACAAAATTTGCTAAGAAAAGCTAACTAGGATAGGCCATGGATGAGATCTGTTATTTTCTTTTGAAGTCTTGTTTTCATGGTGTTCTAAAATGATACTGTGTATCTGAATATATATATAGTGTGGAGTTTGTTGTTATCAAATAAGTTAACAGTTGAAAATATTAGCCTGTGTGGCCTTTGTACCAATAGTCAAAGCATTGTTACATATTTCATGTTTAGGCTTATACTTAGAAGTAAGATTTTTACAAAAGGAAGTTAAAAAGCTAACTGGGGCTAGGGGCCTTGCTCAGTGGTTAAAGCATTTGCCTAGAATGCACAAGGCCCTGGGTTCTATTCCCCAGCGCCACATAAAGATTTAGATGAATATGGTGACACCTGCCTGCAATCCCAGTACTCAGGAGGCTAAGGCAGGAGGATTGCTGTGAGTTGGAGGTAAACCTGAGCCACTTAGTGAATTGAGGAACAGCCTGGACTGCCGAGCAAAGCTCTGCCTCAAAAAAAAAACCTTAATAATTACCCTACATAGTCATTTACTGTCTACTCAGGAATGGATGTGTATATGGGTAAGTGTGTTAGAGGTTAAGCATAGGGTCTTGTGTACACTAAGCACACGCTGTACCACTGAGCTACACACCAGCCAGAAGTAGAAATAGGATCAAGATTGTTTGACCTCTAATTCAGTTTTCTATGACAGGTGTGGTAGAAATTACTTTTGTTAATGCTTAATCTGGGAGTTGGTGTGAGAGATTATATGTCCTGTCCCACTTGTGCTTATTCTGATTTAGTGAGAGGAACAAAATCAACAAAAAATTAAATAAGACGAAATTTCATCCTAGGAGAATGGTTACCAGTCCTTGTTGAGCAGTGATGACCAACTGTTTATTTATGAGACGGCTGGAGTGCTGATTGTTAATAGTGAATACCCAGCTGAAAGGAAGCAAGCGTTAATGAGGAACCTATTGACTCCACTGATGGAGAAGTTCAAAATTCTGTTAGAAAAATTGCTGCTGGCACAAGATGAAGAAAGGCAGGCATCATTAGCAGATTGTCTCAACCACGCTGTTGGATTTGCCAGGTAAACATGACTTCAGCTAAAATTGTGAACCGTGTGTCTCTGCACAGACAGAACCACTTACTAAAATCTTTTAGAGGGGATACATATATTTCCAAAGCTGTACTACTCAGAGAATTGTATAGATTTTCTCTTCTAAATCTAGTATGTTAAAAGATACAGCTAAAGAGAAGAATAGATTATGTGCCATTCTGCATTTTAAGCCTTCGATGATTAAATCCTTAATTTATTCTTCCGACTTCTTTGGTATAAAATGGTTATGTATTTAAGGAATTTTGTAAAGTGGTGAGGTTGTATACCAGTGAATATTGGAACATCTTGGGAATTGGTGTTTATACCTTAAAGAGTAGGTGTTGAACTGGTGCTTTGTGTCCTGAAGACCACCCAAGAAGCCATTTCTTCACTGTATCTAGACTTTTTATTGGCAAACAATAACAGCATGAAAGTAGCAGTACTAATTAGAAGTTACAAAGAATTTATTCTACAGAATATTTCACAGCAAGAACTTGGTCTTGGGAAGGTTATATAAATAACTTGATTCTGAAGATTTTCTAAATTTAGATGAATATTTTGCTGGCTGATTGCCTGGTATAGCTTAGATATAGTAAGTAGGTTTTTTTTTCTTCTACACTATAGGATTTTAGTAAAACATTTAGTTAGACTGAGAGGGATTATCCTGACTACATCTCTTTTATTTAATTTGAGCCCTTTGTTTTGGAATGATGACTGCAAGTGATTGTGATACAGAAAATAAAGAACTGGTTTCTTAGTTTTCTCAGTTCTGTATTTTTGTGCATTATTTTTTAATATTCCATAATATTTTAAAGAATAAAATTAAATCTAATTGTCTGGCTTTCCTTATGTAGTCGAACAAGCAAAGCTTTCAGCAACAAGCAGACTGTGAAGCAGTGTGGCTGCTCCGAAGTGTATCTGGACTGTTTACAGACGTTCTTGCCAGCCCTCAGTTGTCCCTTGCAAAAGGATATTCTCAGAAGTGGAGTTCGCACTTTCCTTCACCGAATGATTATTTGCCTAGAGGAAGAAGTTCTTCCCTTTATCCCATCTGCCTCAGAACACATGCTCAAAGATTGTGAAGCAAAAGACCTCCAGGAATTCATTCCTCTTATCAACCAGATTACGGCCAAATTTAAGGTACCACAACTGTCAAGACTCACCTGATTTAGCCATCGTTTTTGGCTTGAGAAGATTATCTTCAGGCATATCTCAGCTGTTTTTTATATGGTACTTTGATCTCCAGTGTCTAGCACACTGACACACAGATCATACTAACTAGATGTTTTAATAAAAACAGACTATCTGTTTTATATAGCAGGAGATAAGTATCCACTATTTTAGACAATCATAAAAAGCTGGGTCCCAGTGACATAGGCCTACAATCCCAGCATTCTGGGAAACTGATGGAGGAAAATTTCAAGTGCACGCTCAGCCTGGGTAATTTAGCAATTTAGTAACTTAGTGAGACACTATCTCAGAATTTTTTAAAAAGAGGGGGGAGTGCTGGGGGTGCACTCAGTGTAAAGGTCCTGGGTGTGTGTTCCCCCCAACCCCCAAATCAAGTAAAAATGGTATTGAGTCCTAAATATCTAAAGAGGTAAATAAGAATATTGTAATTTAGACGCCTAAGCAAGTTTAAAAGTCATTCCGTATACCAATGTCAGTTTTGTCTACAAAGACATTTAAGCTGCTCTAAATTGGCTATTAAAAATTGCCAAAACATAATGCTTCTTGAGCCCCAAATCTTTTGTATACATTTTTATGTTTTTTGTGTACATTAACTTTTGATTTTCGTAATAACCCTAAGCAATACAGGTTTATCTTCTAGATGAGGAAATCAAGGCACAGCGAGATATAGGAATTTTCCTAAGGCTCTGTAAAACTTGAGAGTTTAGTCATATACCTTGGTTTAGCAATGGAATTCATTTCTTGGGAATATAAATTTGGAATTCATTGCAGTTTTGATTATGACAAAATGTTATTTTAACTTGAATTTTTGGCCATAGAAGTAAACTGAAATGATCTTGAGGCTATGTAGATTTTGTTCTAAAAAGAGATGTTAACTAACTCAGGTACATATGTCTGAATAGAAACTCTTGAGAAAAAAAAAACTTATGTAAATGATTTTTCCAAGTTTGTGTTAATTTTATTTTTCTGAGGCAGTGATGCTTGTTTCTTATCTTCAGATACAGGTTTCCCCATTTTTACAGCAGATGTTCATGCCTCTGCTTCGTGCAATTTTTGAAGTGCTGCTCCGACCAGCAGAAGAGAACGACCAGTCTGCTGCTCTGGAGAAGCAGATGTTGCGGAGGAGTTACTTCGCCTTCCTGCAAACAGTCACAGGCAGCGGCATGAGTGAAGTCATAGCAAATCAAGGTGGGATGTGGGCCACGCCCAGCTTACCTGCTCAGATCCTGTCACAGCATACAACTAATGAGCAAGGGCAAGTGAGGGAAAAATAGAAAACCTTCAGAAGATCTATATGCTGGCCTCTAGGATCATAGTTTACATAGTTCAGTTTTAGGATAGAAATCAGTTACTTTCAAATAGAGCCTCTTAAATTTTTATTAAGTTTCTTGTCTAAGTTAATTTTTCATTGCTGTGACTCAATACCCGACATACACAAGTTAAGGGAGGACAAGCTTCATTTTAGCTCACAGTTTCACAGGGTCACAATAAGTCCATAGGTGGCCAGCAACAGTGGAAGCACTTGGTGGAGAAGGAGGCAGCTCCTCACAACAATGCAGACAGGATCCGAGAGAGGATCTTCAAGTTGCCTATCTAATTCTTTCTGAAATCAAACTCAAGTTTTTCTGTGCAGGTGCAGAGAATGTAGAACAAGTGCTAGTGACAGTAATCCAGGGAGCGGCTGACTATCCAGATCCCATTGCTCAGAAAACCTGTTTCATCATTCTCTCAAAGCTGGTGGAGCTCTGGGGTAAGAGAACGGGTGTGGATGTTTTGCTCTTCGTTTGGTTTGGTGACAGTGCTGGGCATCAAACCCAAGTCCTCACAAGGTTCCTACCACTTAGCTGCACTTCAGCCTCATAATTTTAATCTTCATTCTGTAGCCTGTTTCATAAGACTGTTAAAGAGGTGGGAGGAGTGGTGCATAGCTCAGTGTTAAAGCACTTGCCTAGCAAGCACAAGGCCCTGGGTTTGATTGCTCAGCACCGTGTAAGCCAGGCACAGTGGTACATGCCTGTAATGCCAGCACTTGGGAGGCTAAGGCAGGAGGATTGCCCTAAGTTTGAGGCCATTCTCACATACATAGTTAGTTCAGAACCAGTCTGGGCTGGTCCTGAACCAGACCCTATCTCCAAAAAGTAAATAAATAAATAAAAAGACTCTTAAGAGAAGAAATGTAACCTTAGCACAAATGTAGACCGGTACTGGGGGTTGTTTTTTTTTTTTTTCTTTTACCCACTTCTGTATACAAAATAAAAACTTGAATTTTCTTAACAGGTGGTGAAGATGGACCAGTGGGATTTGCTGATTTTGTTTATAAGCACATTGTACCTGCATGTTTTCTGGCACCTTTAAAACAAACTTTTGACCTGGCAGATGCGCAAACAGTATTGGTAAGTCCCTAGGAATCTGTTTACCTTACATGCATACATGCATCTCAGAGTTCTTTTTAAATGCCAAGCTGATTATGTTTCTTTTTTTTTTTTTAAATTAAGTCTTACGTATTTTTGTGGTACAAGGAATTAAACTAGCATGTCATGTGTGCTAGGCAAGCACTCTACCACTGAGCTATATCTTCACTCCTACTACTTTTAATTAATGGTTTCCCCTTACTGTTAAGATCATTAGATGACATTCTCTTCCTCTGATAATTTCTCAGAATCTCATCTTTAGAATACTGTTTCATGACAGCTACTTGCCCTTTTTGCAGTCCCTGAATAATCAAGTAAAAGCATATTTCATAATTGTGATTGGCTGCATTAAGACAGCTTTTAAGTCTTCCTATCTAGTCCAAATACTCCATCTGCCTATTTTTTTTAATGTTCTTCACTTTGTCCCTTCTCTAAAGACAAATATTTCTCTAGAAATACTTAGAGGTATGTATTTTCCCAGCAGTGGCCAGGGAAATAAGGTGGCTCAGTAACCAAGAACTGATCATATTGAAATTGTTAAACTTGTTTTTTCACAGGCTCTATCTGAATGTGCTGTGACACTTAAAACAATTCATCTCAAGCGGGTAAGGTTTGTGATCTATTCCCCTCCATTGTGATATCATGTGTAACTTTTATGATTTCAGTTGTGTTTGACTCACAGTCTTGCAAGCTCTGTGCTTTATTATAAGAGATAATTAACTTTGGACTTTGGAAGGGATTGCGCAAAGGTAGTAGTATTCGTTAATGTCATATATGTTTTGGGTAATGATTAGGATAAAATATGTTTAGACAAAGCAAATGAAAAATCATAACCAGTGACCAGAATGTCCTTTTCTTCTTCTTGATTTTTTTTGAGACAGAGTCTCAATCTAGTCCAGGCTTGACCTGAACTCACTATGTAGCCCAGCTGGTCTCAAACTCACAGCAATCCTCCTGCATCAGCCTCTCAAGAACTGGGATTAGAGACATATGCCACCATGCCTGGCTTATGTGGCTTTGTGGAATTGAACCCAGAGTCTTGCACTTGCTAAGCAAGCACTTCAACTGCTGTGCTATACCCAGCCCTTCTTGTTTTTTTGAGACAGGGTCAGGCTGCTCCTGAACTCACTATGGAGCCCAGGCTGGCCCTAGACTCATAGCAGTCAACCTGCCTCAGCCTCCCAAGTGCTGAGATTACAGTGTGTACCACCTCACTCAGTTTATGTGGCGCTGGGGAATCAAACTTGGGTACCAAGCGCTTCAGCTGCTGCCTCCATCTGGTTTCTTGTTGATTTTTAAAAATTTCCTAAATGATTCTGGGAATTTTTTAAAATAAGATTTTTTTAAACAAAACTTCCTATCTCCATCTTGTCTGAAAGCCAAGAAGGCAAATACACTACTGGCATTTTTCTCATAGCTGCAGTGATTAAAAAGTAGCAGTCACCCTTCCCCCTGAAAAGTGTTTACTAGTCTCCTTCACTTTAATTGGATTGACTTTTTGATTCTTTGGAAGATTTGAAAGGTTTTCAATGTAGAAAATTATCAATTTTCTCTCTACCTACTGTATGCCAGAGGGAGGCATGTGTATGTCTGGGGGGCAGTAGAGGAGCTACCCCCTAATATTTTTGTAGCTCAGGGTTAAGGGAGACCAAGTACATAAATAACCATCACTGGTTTAATTGAGTACCTTAATAAAGTTGTATGAGCCATTCTACCAAGTGAACAACCTAAACAAGCTATAGAAAAAAGGCAGGGTTTTTTGATAGGTCTTAAGACAAATGTATATTGATTGAACTGACAAGAAGGGAAGCTGCCATTCTTGCAGAGTTAGGTGGGTATGTGAAGTCAGATCAGATGTTGCATAATAAAATGTGCCTAAGTATGTAAGCACAAGTAGCAGTTAAGTAGTAAAATGGGAGTGGCCAATTAAATCCTTATCTTCAGCCACATGTGGCATGTGCCTGTAATCCCAGCTACTTGAGAGGCTGAGGCACATGACTGCAAGAGCAAGGCCAGCCTGGGTGACGTAGGCTGTGTTTTAGGAAGGGCTGGGGATATAGCTCAGTGGTAGAGTGCCACAGGGCTCCATCCCTAGTATATTAAAATAAATTTGAAAGCCTGTGTTAAATATGAAAAGCTGGAAAGGCAGTAGGCAAAGGGATTTTAATTTAGGATAGCTAGGTGGAAAAAAATGCTCAAAGAGCTGTTGTGAATCACTTCAAATTAAATACTGATTTTGGAGTCCTCAGTGTAAGTCACTCAAGATGAAGTGATAAAAATAAATGAGAATCTTTAAGGTTGGAGTAGATAGAACCTTGGCAATTGGGTGGCATTGTTGGATGCTATGGAATTAAGGGAGATTAAGAATGAAATGACACAATAAGAATTGCATTCATAATTGATAATTTAGAATATTTCCCTTATTCATAGAAATCCTAATTTAAATACAGTTGCATTAAACAACGTTACAAGTATTTTTCTATTTCCTCATTCTTTTGAGTGAATAGAGAGACAAAGTTATTTTTGATTACCAAAAAACCCCTATACTTTTAAGTGATAAAAGTGGGGTGATCTGAGATGAGTACTGCATAGGAAGTAGGTAGTGAAGAAACAGGTGAGGAGAGGACTGAGAAACTTCAGAATTGATGCAGTGTCATCTGTCTGCAGTGTGCACTGTGGGGGATTAAGGCAGGAAGACCATAAATTCAGGCCCAACCAGGGAATTTTAGCAACTTAGCAAGACACTGTCTCAAAGTCAAAAAAAAAAAAAAATGGGCTGAGGGTGTAGCTTAGTGTAAAGGCTCTGGGCTCAATCCCCACGTACCACCAAATAAAAACAAAAACAAAAACAAAACAAAACAAAAAACCTGATTCCAGTTCCCTTAGCATGTTCAAAGGCTTTCCCCATGCACCCCCAGGCAGCCTGCGATTTACTCAGTGGTAGGTTAGCAGGAGCACCTTCCTTTGCTGTCCTCTCTTAGAGCATGGAAGATTCTGGCACCGTAACGTCCTGAATTTGCAAATAATCTTTAGCAGCACGTAACACTATTATTAAAAGGTAGTGCATGCTACATGCTGTTCCAAGAACTTTATATTCTTTGCATTTAACTCATCTAATCTTTATGTTTTCAGATGAAATAGGCTCACAGAGGTCAAGTAGTTTGCCCATGTTCCAGAACCATGTTCAGGCAAGGCATTGTGGCCTAGAGCCTGCATTTTCTTGGTTTGTTTGTCCCTAGTATGAGGGACTGAACTCTGCCTTTTTTATTTGGAGACAGTCTTGCAAAGTTGCCACATTGGACTTACACTGCTAATCCTCCTGCCTCAGCCTCCGACACACTGGTTGTTGTTGTTGTTGTTGTTGTTGTTGTTGTTGTTGTTGTTGTTGTTGAGACAGGATCTTGCTCTGTAGTCCAGGCTGGTCCTGAACACACTATGGAGCCCAGGCTGACCTCGGACTCACAGCAGTCCTCCTGCTTCAGCCTCCGGAATGCTGGAATTACAGGTGTGTGCCACCATATCTGGCTTATGTGGTGCTGAGCAATCAAACTCGGATACCTAGCACTTGACTTAGTGGTTGCTAGGCAAGTGCTTTAATGGTTGAGCCATTCTTCCTGCCCCACATTCTGTGTTCTTAGTCACAGTGATAAGCTGGCATGGTGGCACATGCCAGTAATCTCAGCTTAGTGTGAAGACCCTGGGTTCAATCTCCAGTACCACAAAAAACAACAGAAACACAGTAAGGTGTTGCCTTTAAAATATACATGAGGCTGGGATACAGCTCAGTGATTAGAGGGGTTGCCTATGAAGCAGGAGGCCTGAGCTTAATCCCCCCAGCATCGCGGTAGCTGAGTGCGGCAGCACACATCTGTAATCCCAGTTCTCAGAAGCCTGACGTGGGAAAGTTACGCTGACTTCTAGGCCTGCCTGAGCTTCCTAGTGAGTTCAAAAGTAGCCTGGACTGGTAGAGGGACCTTGTCTTTAAAAAAAAAAAAAAAAAAAAAAAAGTTGCTCTAATTTCTTATTAAGCATTATTGATATCCAGTAAGAAAATAACTTGCAGTTACTTTTTAATCATTAGGGGCCAGAGTGTGTTCAGTACCTTCAACAAGAATACTTACCCTCCTTGCAGGTAGCTCCAGAAATAATTCAGGTAAGTGCTGCCCTGGCAGGTTTTTTTTTTTTCTTAATTTGAGAAATAACAGTATATAATTCATTCTAAGTTTTGATTCAAAAAAGCCCAGTTTGCATTCACTTAGGTATCTGTTCTGAAATGTGTAGGACAGCAAGAATTCTTAAGTAGCTTAGAGTCCACATCAGGGAATCTGTGAAATTGAGAGGGGGAAAAAAATTATGTTTTTATTTTTACTAGCCTCTAACAGGAATTTAATTTCCTGCCATCCAGTTTGTAGCAGACAGCAATAGTAACATTCTCTGTGACTTTGTCCAGTAGAACCCATGGATAACTGTTACGCTACATAAGTGGTTGCAGACATTGAAATACTGTTTATACATGTCACTATTTTGAAATTACAAGTTAATAATGGCACTGTACCTTGTAACCTAGTAAGTGGTAAGTCTTATTCTGTCACAATTTAATTATTTTGGTAAATGTAATTCATTTTAATTGGTTTCCTTTGTAATCCTACAATATGGTATTATATGTAAACACATTCTGAAAGGAGCCCAGTAGGCTACCCCAAACTGCCTTGGGGACACAGCACATGCAGAATCGCTGTTCTTAAGATTTGTGCCAAGTTGATGAGTGCTTCATGTGCAAACCTGAAACTTTGAGATAAGTGGCTAGAAAGTTACGTTATACATTTATACTTTCATAAAAAAAAATAGCATTTCATTATTTTCTTGGCATAGTTTCCCAGGTTTCCTATCCAGTAATATGAAGACCTAATGAGGTGTCAAACTTCTGATTAAAACCAGTATTAAAATGTGTTATATAGATTGTAAGATTTTTTTATTCATCAATGGTGTTTTGAGTTCATTTTTAGTTACATTTTTATTGTGGTAAGAACACTTAACATGAGATATACCTTAACATTTTAAGTATATAATACATTAAGTGTTAATAGGGACAATATTGAATCCATACAACTTTTCAGATACTTCTAAAATGTATTTTTGCATAATTAGGATTTTATGACCACAGCCAGGTTCCATTACTACCATTCCACTCTTGACTTTTTTTTTGACTATTTAGGTATTTCATATAGGTCAAGCCATGGATTATCTATCATTTTGTGACAGTTTCACTTAACATAATATCCTTAAAGGTCATTTCCTTTATAAGGCTGAGTAACATTCTGTTGTACATCTGACCCACATTTTCTTTTTCCACGAATCCATCAGTGGCCATTTAGGTTGTTTCCACACCTTATTTCTCATCAACAGTATACAAGGGATTCTACTTTCAGCACACACTCACCAACTCTTCAACTGTGTTTTGGGTGTTTGAGACGGTTTCACTGTATTGGCTGAGCTCAAGTGATCCTCCTGCCTCATCCTCCTGAATAGCCAGGGCTACAGGCACACACTTGGTCATTCTGCCAAATATGGGAAAGCACATTAGGCTTTTGATTTCTAGTTCCCTAGTCATTATTATTTGAGCCATCTTTTTGTGTAACTGTTGGCCATTTGTATGGTTCTGAAGAGATGTCTACTTAAAATTTTAACTCACTTTGTAGCTGTTATCAGGGTTTTGTTCCATTGAGCAGTAGGAGTTCCCTATATATATCAACCCTTTATCAGATACATAGCTTATAGGCATTTTCTTCCATCCTCTAGCTTTTTCATTTAGGCTTTTTTGTCATTCTGGGCTTTTCCATTCTGTTAGTTATTTTACAGAAGCCTTTCTTTTTGTTTGGTCTGCTTATCTCTTTGTGTGTGTGCTCTTGCTTTTTCACGATACCCATGATACTGCCAACAGTGACAGTAGCAGTCCTGATGCTTTCCCGCTTTGCCTTTAGGAATAGTTTTACAGTTTAGGTCTTATGTCCAAGTCTAAAATACAGTTTAAAGTAAATTCGTGTAGATAATAAGTTCGGCTCCATTTCATTCTGCTGTAGAAGGCTATTCAGTTTTCCCAATACCAGTTGATGAAAACACTTCCTATCCCATTGTATATTCTTGGAACCCTTGTCCAGTCAGTTGACTATATATGCTTGGCTTTATTTCTGTGCTTTTTTTAGTCTATATGTCTGTCCTTGTGCCCATACTATACTTATTAATGTCACTTTGTGATATGTTTTGAAATCAGAAAGTATGACAATGCCAGCTTTATTCTTTAAGGTTGTTTTGGCTATTTGGGATATTTGTGGTTCCACATGAACTTAAGTATAATTTGTTCTATCTCTGGGAAAAAGAATTGGGATTTTGATGATATGAGATTGTTTTGAAGGATCTGTTAATTGCTCAGGGTTTTGCTTTTGGAGTAAGCAAAGCTGGATTTTTTTGTTTTTTGCTACTTGTTGTTTGGTTGTTTATTTGCTACTGGGAATTGAACCAAGGCCTTCACACTGAGCTATATCCCAGCCTCTTTTTTAATTTTTCATTGTGAAAAATGGTCGAGTCACTAAGTTGCCCACACTGGGCTTGAACTTTTAATCCTCCTGCTTTGGCCTATCAGCTGGTTGGAATTACAGGCATGTACCACCCTAGCCAGCTAAGATGCATTTTGTGGATGTAAGGGTTACAGATAGTTATTCAGCACCTCAGCAATATTCTTTTTTCCCCACAGTCAGTTTTGCAAGATGAAGAGGCTTTAGCAATCTGCTGTACATATATTTAACACTGTTGTACTATTAAAAGTGGTTTTACAAGGTTGTATTTAGTATAATTTGAAAATACTGAATTTGAATTATGGTGAATATAATAGAAACATGCTGATTTCATTCTTTCTCCTCTCCCTTTTACCCCTAGGAGTTTTGTCAAGCACTTCAGCAGCCTGATGCTAAAGTTTTTAAAAATTACTTAAAGGTGGGTATTTGGAAAACTTCCTTACCTTCATAGAAGTGGGTAATATTGAAGGCCCCAAGAAAATACATAGGTACTACAACCATTTACTTACTTTGGAGTCTCTGTTCTAAAGGCTGCTTCCAGAAATCTGCAGTTACAGATTATTTCTATAATGGCTCTTTCAACTAAGCTCTGAACAAGATTATTTAAAGTTATATGTGCACATTGAGTGTATTCAGTATGAAAATAACAGTTTCATGATATAACTAAACAGGAACAAGAAGTCTGGGACAACAAGAAATATTCAATAGTTGTCCATATTAAGGTCAGAGGAAGCAAATAAAAATACAAAAACAGAAGGATGAATTATTTGCTTATGTCCTATTTTGAAATCTTTTAATTGTGTAACAGACAAAAAGGAGAATCCTCAGATTTGGCTGTCAACGTTCTGAGATTCAAAAATCACTGAATTTTTAAAAAGTAAGCTAGAAGTTGGCAAGAGTGCCAGATGTTTATTTGGTATTTATAATTAACAGTTCAAGCCAGGTGTGGTGGTGCACACTGGTTATCCCAGCACTCAGGATGGTGAGGTATGATTGCTTTGAGTTTGAGGCTAGTTTGGGCTACATAGTGAGTTTAGGACCAGCCTGGGGCTACACAGTAAGACCCTGTCTCAAAATAAATTTAATTCATGAGATAAAATTCTGTTCTCACCTAGGTTGTAAGTCATTTCTCACTTTATGACTGCATTGTATGTACCAAGCACTGGACTGACTACTATGGATACCACAATGAGTGAATTTATTTTTTTCTCAAGGAACTTACAGTCTAGAAATAAAATTAGTGTGATAGGATGCAAGACTGGATTTTGTTCTTTTTTGTTTTTGTTGTTTTGGTGCTGAAAATTGAACCCAGGATCTTAAAAATGGTAGGCAGATGCCCTCCCACTGAGCTGTGCCCCCAGCTTCATGTTTTTATTTCTCATTCATCAATTTTGAGAGCAAAACAGTAAATTTCTCAGAAGCAAGTAACAAATTACCTTGATACTCAGCAGAGTTCATACGTCAAAGGCCTTTGTGTGGTAAATAACTAAATGTGTCATCACTTGACTGATTTTATTAACACCTTCCGTTGATCCCCTTTCCAGTTGTAGTTTTTATCATTGGGAACCGTTCCCTTTCCCATTTTTCCTGTAAGAACCAAGTGCTTCCGGGAGTAGTAATCTGTTCAGTAATTGTCCAATTAAACGATGAAAGATCTCAAAAGATCTTTACTAGATCAGAGACAGTAGTGTAGGGGCTGGAGGAATGGCACAGCAGTTACATCACTTGCTTGGATTCCCCAGTACCACATGAAACTTGGTGTCATGGTGCATGCCCAGAATCCCAGCACACCTGTAATCCCAGCACTTGGGAGGCTGAGGCAGGAAGACTGCTGTGAGTCCAAGGCCAGCCTGGGCTACATATGAGTTCAGGACAAGTATGAGCTACAGAGCAAGACCCTGTCTCAAGAAAAGGGAGAGAAAAGAAAAAAACCAAACATAAGTTTAAGTACATTGTACACTTGGGCTTCTAACGGCATCAGTTCATTTGCACAGCATTTATAAATGGCATCATCTTAGGGACAGCTTTGTCTTGGTGTTAGCATTATTCTGGTAGTTGGGGAAAAAAATGAAGTATGTTCTTTGTGCCTATTTCTCCTTTTGTATCTGCCAGTCTCCAGTCTTCCAGAATCATCTCTCTTCCACTGTGCAGGCTTACTGCAATCTAGCTCCGAGCTCCCCTTACTTGTGCTGACCAGGCTGATGTACTGATAAACATCAGTCATTTCCAAGTCATTGTCCTTTAAATTGGCCAAAACTGTTTACTAAAAACAAGTTCATGTTTCTTGTTTGGCATTTAGTTATTTTTTTTTTGCTCTCAGACTGCTCTCTTCTTGCTTTAATTCAGAAGACCTTTAGCAACTGCCTTTATGAAATATGCCCATTCTTTTAGCCTTATCTCGAGCGTGGCCTCCTTGAAAGGCTTTCTTTTACTCACAGTCATCAGTTTTCCCTACTTAGATTGTCAACTGAACATCAGATCTACAAGATGCTAGGAGTACAAAGAGAAATCCATTCCTGTCCTCAGTGAACTTTTGGCCCTGCCATTTACTGATTGCAGTGCTCGTTTAACATGTACTTAACTGTGCATGGAAGTGTATCATACCGGATCATTGACTGCCTAGCATAACCTATAGCCTACTTCTTAGCAGTCTCAGATACTGAATTGAAGTAATATTAGTCATATAAATAATAAATTCCTTATGGATTCAAACTGCTGTCTTCACCTTTGACCTATTTCTTCCTCAGAATTTAATTTCCCAGTTTGAATTTTTATATTAATGGCAGTCAGTGTAAATATATTAAGCACATTTTCTTTGGCCCTTACTGCAGTAGAGTAATACTGTATTTTGAGTGCTTGCTCAATTGAATGATATCTATAAAACTTATATCTAGACTTTATCAAATGCTTGAGAAAATTCTACCTTGGATAATGTATGAATCTGCAAATGTCTTAAATACCGTTGTGTATTACAAAAGAGAGACCAGCAGTCAGAAATTTGGAACAATTCTTCGTGTAAAAGAGGTAATGTTTTCTGATTATTGTGTTAATACTCTATTTTCAGGTGTTCTTCCAGAGAGCAAAGCCCTGAAGACTGGCTCTCCCTTGCGTACATCATGATCTGGAATTCCAGTTAATGATTTATAAAGAAATTATTGTTTGTGTGCCATTCACACTGATCTTTTAACATTCTGAGCTTATTGAAATGTATGTATTGGAATTTTTCTGTAAAATAAGAATAATTTTCCCTAAGGACAGGTATGTAACAACAAGCAAAGTTGCTTCAATGCCAGTTCATTTGTTCTATATAAAAATGCTGTTGAAAAACAGAGCTGAGTTATTCTAATACATTTTTTTCTTTATTGGAAACATTAATTTCTTTATAAAGACCATAGTTTGAAAATTCATTTTCTCTTACGTGCACAGACACATAAAGAGGAAGACAGCAATCAACTAATTTCTTGTAGATAGCCATTACGTTTCTTTTAACTGCTTCAATGCCAATGTGTATTCTACAAAAGAGAATGGGTTCATAAAATAATTGGTTTAAAAGAAGGTGTAGGTATTACACATTTTTTATAAAAAAAAATAAACTTTACATAGTGAAATCTACCAAGTCTTTTCTGGAATTATTATATTTTAGCCTCCTTTTCTCATCTTATTTGTTCTCTGATTTCCTATTTAAAAGCTCACAATTAATGTGGATGCTTTATTTTACTTATTCTTCCAAAAAGTTACATGAACTTAGTTCTTTTAAATCAGTTATTTTTAAATGTATTAGAAAAATCCGTATGACATAATGATACAGTTTAAAAACTCAAGTGTTTTTCCTCTGTTCCAGGGTATAGGTACATCAGAGTGTACCTATGAGTTTATGATGTTTGTAGTCAGCTACTTTTTAATTACTAGAAGTACTTCCCCACCTTCATTCTATTTGTGGTTACTGAAGAGACCAAGAAGAAAAATTACAGTATCAGTAGAAGCTTAAGAGAGGAGGAACAAAACAGAGCAGTGGAATAACTATGAACACTTAAGTTTAAAATTTAAAAACCCAGATTAGGACATTTAGGAAAGATGGGCTGGGGACATAGCTCAGTAGCAGAACACATTGCATGCCTGACAGGTACTAGGCCCTAGATTCTACCCTACAAAAAGAAAACAAATGGGTGGCAGGGTTGTTGTTGTTTAAATCTTTGGTCGGTGGGTTTCAGTGATCTATAAATTCCCTAAAATTCTAAATTAGGCACACAAAATGTTTTTTCTGGGTTTAATACCAGAAGAGATTTTAAACTCCCTCCATGGCAGAATAAAGGTATTAAATTGACAATTAGCTTTAAAAATAGGTCAGTGGAATGTATATTACACTTTAATGAAAGTGATCATAAAAACAGATTAAGTGAAAACTGAGTATTTCTTTACTAGGCTTACCTGTACTGTGGGAGAGATAACTGCATCTTACAGTGGTAGTAAACGTACCAATATATCCTAGTGAGAAGAAAAGCATAGCAGTTAAACATTGATACAACGGCCTCAGGGCCCAAATTCAGTAGGGTACCACTAACCGGTTCACTGCGCAACTTCTGCCTTAGCTTCCCTATCTCAAGAATGGGGGAAATGATGACAGCTACTGCATATCTCAGTAAGAATTCAGTGAGCTGAACATTACAGTAGCTGGCACGTACGGCATTCCTTGATACTTCTATTACTCTACTAATACATAAATGGAAAAGTGAAGCCTTTTCCCCTCACTCTTTTAAAGCCCTTCAGAAGATTTGTATATGTTTAGAGCTAAGAGAAATGAGGACATGGCATGAGTGGATAGAAATGAAACTGCATTATATAATCATGTGTAATTCTCACCTTCATTCCTTGAAGTTTCCCCCAGCACCATCACAATTAGGAAACCCTCTTCCATCATTAATCACCTTATTTCCAAAAGTAATTCTCTCAAGGGTAAATCTTACTAGTTACAGGTGAAGTAATCCAGGCACAAGGCTTAGAGATTTGTGTGACTTGACGGTAGTACACAGGGTTTTATGATACTTAATTTAGTCACAGTTCACTTGGCTCACAGTGGTTGAACCTTTAAAGAAAATGCGGTATGGCATTTTAATGTGCATCATCACTGGTGCGAGAAGAGTGAGACAAGGTCTGACAATGGATTCTAGGTTGGCCTTGAACTTAAGATCCTCCTGTCTCAGCCTCCCAAGTGCTGGGATGACAGGTGTGTGCCACAGTGCCTGGCTGTGTATCACTTAATGTAAACATTAAGTCATTGGCTCAGTCACATTTCTTTCTAAAACTTTGGTTTTGCTGTTGGTGGGTAGATTTTTGCAGGTCTTCACTCTTGTCACTTGGTATCAGAGACATGAAATTGGTTGGAATTGTAAGCAGCGAATAATAGATTTGTTTGAATTCATTACTTATTGTTTTAAATCCTAATAAAATCACTTCCTATGAACTCACTGGAGTGGGCTTTTGTTGTCTCCCTTATACATTTGATTCTTAAAAGGCCTAAAGAGATGGGACACTTGCCTAAAGTCGGTAATTGGCGAAGTGACCTGGACCCCATCGGAGGTCTGCTCCATTTTCACGCCTCCACAATCAATTTGCCTTCATATGCAGGGTAAGGTTTCGGTGCTGTCCTGGGCAGAAGGGGACTCCTAAGGGACAGCTGCTTGGGCAAGACCCGATTTAAGTACTGGTTTTAGTTCTCAAATTCTTCAGTACTTAAGTTCTTCCACAGAGCCATAGTCCAACAACGCAATCTGAAAAGAGAAGAGTAAACATTAAGAATTTCATTTGCGAATACTGGGAGATCATGTGGCTCGACTTGAGTCAAGCCGGCCTCAACGTAAGCAGACGCAAATGTATCCGTCCAGACTGGCCATCGCCGTGGTCGCTCCTCGCGCGTCAGCCATTCTTCCCACCTGCGACTCCATGACTGTACGCGCCCGTTCCCCACGACCGAGGCGGGACTTGGAGGGGAGAGAATCTGAGTCACTGTTCATCGCGAGCGCCAGGCTCCCCAGCTCAGGGCGGTGACCGGGTGGAGGCGAAGGCGGCGCCGCGCACCGGCAGGCCCCGGCTCCCGGCCCTCTCCGGCCGCCGGGTGGTGGAGACGCTGCTCCGGAGGCAGCGTGCGCAGGCGCGCTGGCGGCCGGTCACGTGGCCCCTGGCCGCGGCTCGCGAAGCCGGAAGTGGCCCCGGGCGCGAGAAGGCCGCGGGAGCCCGCTGGCGGTGGCGCGGCGGAGACCCGGCTGGGTGAGTGGCCCGAGGGCGGGCAGAGGGGCCGAGACGGCGCGGGGCCGAGGCGGCGGAGCCCGCAGCGCGGAGCCCCCGCCGCCCGTGGGAGGCCGGGATGCTGAGTCAGAGCGGGACGGGCGGGCGACCCGAGAAGCCGCGGACCTGACTGCGCGAACAACGCCCCCCGCCGCGTCCCGGCGGCGCCCGCGGCCCCAGCTGGTCTCGTGGGCTCTGAACCCCTCGGTCCCGGTTACCTGGCGGCCGACCCCCGGACGGAGACCCGGGCCCTCCGGGATCCCGCGGCGGGGGACACGCAAAGCACGGGTCTGGGTCCCGGAGCGGCTCTGGGCCTGTCCGCCCGTGCCCGTGGAGTTGGAGGCTTGGCTTCCGCCCTCCTTTCCGAGCGTTGGCACGATTGGTAGTTTTCAGATGGAGTGATTGTTCAGGTTTTCAGAAAGAGACGTGAAACTCGGGCTCCAGTGATGTTATGTTAACAGCAAAGGTTGACTCACCGGAAGCTGGAAGCAGCCGACGTTCCTTATATACACAGACAAAATGCAAGTTCCCTAACCTTCCCTTGCTCCCATCGACCTGGTTTGTGGATTTATTTTCTAATCTGTTTCCCAGGTGTTTTTGGTAGGTTGCCTCAAAGCAGTTCTCCCCCAGTAAATGTCAAATGTGTAATGAAAGACACCTTTTTCACTCTGGAAACTCTCATAGACCTGAATATATACCCTCTAGTAATTCACACAGTCAGACTTGGGAAACCTGGGAACTTTGTTCTTCGCTCATAGGCGGCGCCACCCAGACCTGTTTTCATTCCTGGTAACTTTCGTTTTTGGACTGTGAAAGGAAGTAGGCTTAAGACAGAATCGCCAGTAACATACTTGTTGACTACCAATTTATCCTCTTAACAAAATTATGGGAAGATTTATATAACATACACCTGGTGAGTGTGCTGAGTCATTTTCTGTTACCGTGCCACTATGAGGGGTTTTTAGACCATAGAGTCAAAAGACATTTCCCCAGATTACTATTGTGGAACCGTATTTTTATATCAGTGTATGCATTAAGAGGTAAATGTGTTTAATATTATCCACGAGGTATTTAGAAGTACTTAATAATATTGTTTGCTACTTAGAGTGACTGAAATGGGAGTTACCATAGGGTTTTTATAAATTAAGTATATGAGAAGTTTATTATATTCTCCTAAATGGAATGCGCTAACATGTCTTCTTCATAAGCAGTCTTACTGCATATTTTCAGTACATTCATGCAGAGAAAATTCTTTACCTCAGTTAGGTGGTTGGTAAAATTACATAAGTATATCCTAATATACAAGAGGCTAGTGAAATTTAGGCTCTTAGCCCTTCTACGTGTGCCTAACACTGCTTGGCGTATATTCAGTCATCAATGCCTCATTGACCACCTGGTGTCCAAGGTCCTGCTTTTTGTTCTTACTGTAAAGGGATATCAAGATTATGTTTTGATTTGATGTTATAGCTGGTTTATGGGAGCACAGTGGGACTAGTGTTCATGCTGTATTAGCATGCTTCATTTTTATTCCAACATGAAGCTCAAACGTTTTTTAATCTTTATATTTCCATAGCTTTTTAGAATTAAAAGACAAGTCTAAGTGTGTGTTTACTTTTTAAAACTTGATATATGTATATTTCTGTACTTGGAAATTAGAAAAACTAAATTTCACTTTAAATTTCAGAAGAGTTAGTAACTTCTCAGAAATAATAACTTTTATACCTGTTAGGATTGTCAGACTCTTATGTAGATGAAATTTTGGATTATGGAAATGTGTCATAACAGTAATTTCCATTAGTGTTGCTCTGCCCTTAAAGTAAATGTTGCCATATTCTGTTATATTTCGTATCATTTTTCCTTGTTTATCTTAAAATAAAAAATGTTGAATAAGCCAAGCATGGTGCCATTAGTTTCAGCACCTGGAAGGCTGCGGTGGGAGGATTACCATGAGTTCAAGGCCAGCTGGGGCTATATGTTGAATTCAGGATGACCCTAGACTACAAAGCAAGACCTCGTCTCAAAATATATATATATTAAAAATTGAAAAGTGTATCATTTACCTTTCAGAACACTTGGAGGTATCACTCATTGGCAAAGACGAAATTAGAAAGAAGAAAGGTGTTTCTTTCAACCCAGCAGTTGAATTGAATGGAGTGTACAAGATATTGTTGATTAATGTTGTTCTTTTTTTTTTCCAGAAACCATGTAATATTTTAGTCTTTACTATTGCCAGAAACGTAGGTTTTTATGTTGGATTTTATATAACTTCAATTTAGCAATATTTGAGGCCAAAACTAACATTTGTTCTTAACTATATTGTTTCCTTATCACATACATACTGATGTTTTCTTTTCCTTTAGTATACACAAGAGAGCACTTGACCAAGCCGAGATGCAGAGCACTTCTAACCATCTGTGGCTTTTATCTGATATCTTAGGCCAAGGTGCCACTGCAAATGTCTTTCGTGGAAGACATAAGGTTGGTACAGTGGAAACTGAAGGTGTGGTTTGTTTTGGCTTTGTGGTACTGAGGACTGAACACAGGGACACTCTACCACTGAACTACATCCCCAGATTTTTTTATTTTTTGAGATAGGGTGTCACTAAATTGTCCAGGCTGACCTGTCTTGCAGTTCTCCTGCCTCAGTTTGCCTCGTACCTGGGATTACAGGCATGTGTCACCATACCTACATCAGTTTTTTTTTTTTTAAATCACTTTGTATCTTCCCTTCTGAGAAGCACATTTATACTAAAATGTTGAATTTAGTGATTTTGATTGTTTTATTTGAGGAAATTTTAAAATGATTTTTGTGGTGGTTGTAGGTTTAGTTTATGTCAGAAGCAATAAACATCTAAACCAATGGTGACAGTCTGTGTATGTTATAGAATAAAGAAATATTAGGAGCATGATTGAAAAGGGACCAGAGAAAGTAAGCTGTACCTTTTGATTCTGACTCTAACCCAGCTGTCTAATGGTAGTGAGTAATCTCACTAACAAAAGTAATTTGGGGTAGAGGCAGATAGATGTCTAGGCTTTACATGTCCTGATAGGCTCTACCGCCAGTTCATGCCCCCTCTAAAATAGCATCCTACGTTTCACTGAAGCCAGTGAAATGAGGTTCTGAATAAGAAGCCTAGGGTTAAAGGCTGTGTTTTGGTGTGAGGTGTGCCTGGTAGTGCAGTGGGAGCTGATCGCAGAAGCGCATCATTACCAAAAAAGATTTTGTCAGATCCCATACTGGAAGGTGAAGTTACAGATAATTACAGTAGCTTAAAATGAAGAAATTGAATATAATTAAAATGTCTGCCCTGGGAAAGAAGTTGAAAAAATTATGGCGTTTAAGAAAAAAAAAATCCTTTCATAATGTAAGTAGTTACTAGCATTTCAGCACAAAGAATTTGTTTAAGCTAGATGATATTTGGTCCCTTCTAAAAGCTTATTTTCAGATAAAAGGGCACTGAACATTTCAGTAGGGAAGAATTTCTTCCTGTTTTACTAGAGCCTTGAAGTTACCGCTCAGCTCTGTCAGTGACAATGAGATAAGCATACAGGGATTTCCTCTGGGGAAAGCATATGCTCATAAGCCTGTGTGGCGCACAGAATGTGAGTCAGAAATGTCATATGAACAGCTTATAGCATTTTCCTCTGATTCTGGGTCCTTATTTGAATTTGTTATACTTATACTTTGCTATTCTTGCCCTAGAAGTTGTTTTTGTTTTAGAAGAAAAAAAAACGAGCAGAGATGTAGGAATTAGCATTGGAAACACATTTGGTGTATGTCTTTCTGTATTCCAAATTAACAAGCTTTAATGACCACTTTGTATATGTCAGGCACTGTGGTAGACTTAGTGACTGTAACTCTGTGCTGTTAATGTGCAGCCTCTGCCCACAGTTTCAGTTGAGTAGCAAGTTGGCATTAGAAAAAAGTATATTGATGATAACTGGTGGGATGACAATTGGTAGTGATAGAAATTGGGTGAGATATATTTAAAGTACCTAGCACCAGGCATGGTGATTTACATAGGTAATCCCTGCACTTTGGGAGACCGAGACAGCAAAATCAAATGTTTGAGGCCAATTAGGACAATTAGTACTGAGATCTTATCTCAAAAAGGCCTAGGGAATTTAGATCAGTTACAGTAACACTATGTGTATTGCCTTGAATTCAGTTCCCAGTACAAGAGCTGGTGGTGGGGCCGGAGGAGAATGTACATGCCATTAGTAGATATTATTTCACATATTTTGGTCCTCTTTATTTCTCGGTGTCCTTAATATATGTGCCTACGTGTGGAAGGAACATTGTATGTTTGTTGAATGAGAAAAATGAGAAAATAAATGGATGAATGAGGTCATATTAGACTACACTAAAACAGCCTGAAGTTCTTCAAGGAAACATAGGTATGCTTTTTCCAATATCGTGTGGAAATCTAAAATAAGAATTTGAGGGGCCAAAGAATGAAGGGGCTGGGAGCATAGCTCAGCAGTTAAAAGTGCTTGCCCAGCAAGTGCAATGCCTTGGGATTGATCCCCAGCACCACATAAACCAGGCATGGTGGCACATGTTTGTAATCCGAGCACTCAGGAGGCTAAGGCAGGAGGATTGCCATGTGTTCAAAACCAGCCTGTGCTACATAGTGAATTCAAGACCAACCTGGACTCCAGAGTGAAATCTTGTCTCAAAAACAAAATAGTAATAAATTAACTTAAGGCAAGTGTGATGACACGTGTCTATAATCCCAGGACTCATAAAATTGAGGCAGGATTGAATTCAAGCCCAGCCTTGTCTCCATGACCTTGTTTCAAAAACAAAAAGAATTCACCTAAAAAGTTGCTAAGAACCAGGTTAGTATTTGGTCTCTAGCAGTCTTCTCAGGCAGGGATCATTCTGAGAAGCCATGTTTGTTCTTGGACGCATCAATTTCAAGTATTTTGGACTGTACCAAAAAAAAGAGAGAGGAGAAAAAAACTGCTTCTCCTTAACTGTTGAAAGGCTCTAACCACAGTATTAGCCCTTTTATGCTATTGCTTGGAATGACCAGGTAGGTCCTTAAGTGTACTGTTTGTTATTCAAAATCTATAACTTAATCTTTTTTTTCATTGTTTTATTTAGCTCCTGTTTTCCGGGTGTTTGTGTGTATGATAACCATAGTGAGGTTGAGGGGAAGACACCTGTAGGAAGACTGTTGATCTGTACATATATATATATATATATATATATATATATATAGTTGAGGGGAAGACACCTGTAGGAAGACTGTTGATCTGTACAATATATATATAAATATATATATATATATATCATGCAGATCGGCAAATATTTGTATGCTTTTACTTAGTGGCAGTGAATGACAGGTGTGTATGTAAGTGAATAAAGGGAAAGTGGTTCATTTCCATGTGTATCCCAGGAATCTCACAGATACAGTAGGCCAGTAGTCCCCAATTTTTTTTGACATCAGGAACTGGTTGAAAACCATTCTTCCAAAGAAGAGATTGGCAGTGACCTTAGAACCTAATGGGAGCACTCTGAAAGGAGGTGGAGCTGAGCTTGCTGCTTACCTTCCCACTGGCCATCTGTCCCAGCCGTCTGACTCTTCCAAGGGGCTGGGGGACCCCAGTGATAGACTCTAAAACCTAAGAACAGTCTAGCCCTGATCACAGTGGGTGTATTGCCACATTGTGTTATTTTCCCTGCTTGCTCCTCTATTGGGATTTTCTTTACTTTTAGACTGAGTTAAGAAACAATTCTGTCTTAGGGAATATATAAATTTTGCAGGGTCTTTGTCCTTGGTTGAGAAAATGGAAGAACAGTGTAATTGAACTTTAAATTGTTCCCTCTTCATTTTTGAAAACAGTCAGTGACCATTTTCCTCTGGAGAGAATATATATCTATATGTGTATTTGGTGTGATGGACAACAGGCAACGGGGATCACATAGGTGGTGGCTTTCAAATGGTGATCATGAGAGATGGGATCGTAAATGGTTTTAAGAAAAAGATTGTGTGACTCCAGAGTGAGGGGAGGAAGATGGCTAAGAGTAGTGGATCTGTGCAAACAATATAGAGGATTCCTTATCCTCAGCCACGAAATACTGTTAAGCCTAGTATGTGTGACCCACAGGCTTAAAGAAAGCCTTTAATTTGCTCCAGAGAAATTCACAAATGTGGGGAAAAATTGAGGCTACATTCACAGGAATCTGGACTGGCCACCCAGGAGAAGCTTGCTGATTAGAGTGATTAGGAAAAAGTCGCTGGGTCTGGAAGACAGTCTTAAAGGGGGGCTGATGGGAAGAACATGATGGTGTGATGGTACCTGAAATTTAAGCATGTGTTTTGTACCTGTAAAAGTCCCAATCGGCTATATATCGCTCTGTATTGTGATGCTATATGTGATCTAGCCAGGTGAGCACGAGGGTAAGATGCTGCAGTATATCAGTAAAGAGGAAATGCACCTGATTGTAGAAGTCAGTGAAGGAAAACCTGCCCTAACCATCTAATGGAGCTGCAGAGAAAATTTCCAGGGCAGCAGTGGTGTAATCCAACCAGCAAGTCCAGGAAGTTTTTGATATGTTTATTCCTTTTGACTAGTATAAAGTGCTAGGCCCTAGAGAAACCCTTGTAGTTTCACTTTCACTTTCTTTTTTAGAGAAAAATTTCATTTTTTGATAGCGTTGGAGCTTTTTCTTCTGTCTTCTAATATATAAATAACTATTTTTGCCATTAGTGCATCACAGTGTAAATTTTATTTATAATATTAAAGTCTTTTCAATTTTCCAAGATGTGTAATTTGAAAGAGATACTAAGCAGTCAATTGATTTGACTTTTTTTAAAAATTACAAATCCTACTCCAGATTACCTTTGCCTGAGGTATGCATGATGTTGTATTAGAAATAAAAATTGCTATAGCTGTACTAATGGTAACTATCTCTTTTTTTATTAGAAAACAGGTGATTTATTTGCTATCAAAGTATTTAATAACATAAGCTTCCTTCGCCCAGTGGATGTTCAAATGAGAGAATTTGAAGTGTTAAAAAAACTCAATCACAAAAATATTGTCAAGTTATTTGCTATTGAAGAGGAGGTGAGTCAAGCTTAATTAATCATTACTATAGTTACGGTTCAGGAAACATGATCTTTTTTAAAGGCTGGAGGAATGGCTCAGCGATGCTCTCCTAGCAAGCGCTACATCAAGCATTAAGTACCCGAGTTCAGTTCCCCAGCACCACATAAGCCAGGCATAGTGTTGCTTGCCTGTAATCTCAGCACCCAGGAGACTGAGGCCAGCCTGGGCTACAGAGTGAGACCCTCTCTCAAAAAAAAAAAAAAAAAAAACTGTCCAGGGGCCTGGAGGAATAGCACAGTGCACAGAGGTTAAAGAACTTGCCTGGCAAGTGCAAGGCCCTGGGTTCAATTCCTCAGCACCACATGAAGCCCCACATAAAGCTGGGCATGGTGGCACATGCCTGTAATCCCAGCACTTAGGAGACTGAGGCAGGATTGCCATGAGTTCAAGGCCAGCCTGAGTGACATAGTGAGTTCAGGACCAGCCTGGGCTACTGAGTGAAATCCTGTCTCAAAAAAAAAAAAAAAATGTCAGTATGCCTAGGTGATGGAATTAAGTATATTTCTCGAGTCTTTAACAACCAATATATAGTATTTTGTCATTTAAAAACAATTTTTTCAATTACTATTTTTTCAACTTCTGAAATAGGGAACTTCAGATATACTGTGATATAATCAAAGCTTATTTTTTTATGTTGATTCTCAGTGGTTTTTTTTTTTTCCAGACAACAACAAGACATAAAGTACTTATAATGGAGTTTTGTCCATGTGGAAGTTTATACACTGTTTTAGAAGAGCCATCTAATGCCTATGGACTACCAGAATCAGAATTTTTAATTGTCTTACGTGATGTGGGTATGTTTATATGTTTATATATGCAATTTATTAAATGACAAAAATTTTTTTGCATTTAAAGTGAAAGACCTTTCAGTGCTTTCTAAGGTACGACACCAAAAGCACAAGTGACAAAAAGAAATAATATAGATACATAAATTGGACTTTATCTGCATTAACAGCTTCTATGGTTCAAGACAGCCTATAGAATGAGAGAAATTGTTTGCACACCTCATATAAGGAGGTTTATTTTCAGATAACAGTAAAAAGGCAGCCTCGTTTTAAAAAAGTTTGAATAGACATTTCTCAAAAAAAAGTTACATAAGTGGCCAACAAGTATATTAAAATGTGCTCAACATCATTAGATACTAAGTCAGTGAAAATCCACAATGAAATACTGTTTCCTATGCCTTAGAATGGTTAGGGGGCTGGTGGAATAGCTTCATGGTTTAAGTGCTTGCGTAGCAAGGTCAGGGCCCTGAGTTTGACTTCACGTACCATAGAAGCTGGGCTGATGATGCACACCTGTAATCCTAGCATCCAGTAGAGTGAGGCAGGAGAATTGCCATGTGTGAGGCCAGCCTGTGCTACATTAGTGAAGTTCAGGACCAGCCTGGGCTAAAGATTGAGACCCTGTCTTAAAAAAAAAAAAAAAAGAATGGTTAAAATTAAAAGACAAAAATAGTGTTAGCAAGGATATGGAGAAACTGGAACCCTCATAGAATTTTAGTAAAATTATAAAATGGTATAGCCAGTTTGGAACACAGTCTGGCAGCTTCTGAAAAGATTAGATCTAGAATTACATATGAGTTGGTTGTGATGGTACATGCCTGTAATCCCAGCACTTGGGAAGTTGAGGAAGGAGGACTGACATGAGTAACCTAGGCCACAGGTGAGTTCAGGACTAACCCAGACTATAGAGTAAGACTCTCCAAAAAAGAGAGAGAGAGAGAGAGAGAGAGAGAGAGAGAGAGAATTACCAGGTGACCCAGTAATGCTAGTGCTAGGTGTATATCCCCCCGCCCCCCAAGAAAAAACCCACACAAAAACTTGTACATCAGTGTGCATAACATCCTTATTCGTAACAGCTAAAAAATAGAAGTAGCCCAGAAGTTCATCAGCTGATGAAAGGTTAAATAAAAATGTAGTGCTTCCATACAATGGAGTATCGTTCATTAATAAAAAGGAAAATAATACATGCTAATATATGGATGAACCTTGAGAACAGGATGCTAAATGAAAGAAGCCAGACACAAAGGACCATAGTACATATGTTTTCATTTATATGAAATGTTTAAAAAAAAATCCATAGAGACAGAAGCAGATTAGTGGTGGTTGGAGGTTTAGAGGAAGGCAGAGTAAGGAACGGCTGCTAATGTGTAGGTTTCTTCTGACTTGATACAAGTGGGGGTTTTTTTGGATGATAAAAAAAGTTCTGAAGTTAGTGATGATAGCTGTATAGATCTGTGACTCTACTAAAAACTTCTGATTTGTATGCTTTTAAAAGATGAATGTTGGGGCCTGGAGGAATGGCTCAGTGGTTAAAACGCTTGCTTAGCAAGCGCTAAGTCAAGTGCTAAGTGCCCAAGTTCGATTCCCCAGCACCACATAATCCGGGCATGGTGGCGCATGCCTGTAATCCCAGCACTCGGGAGACTGAGGCAGGAGGATTACCCCGAGTCCAAGGCCAGCCTGGGCTCCATAGTGAGTTCAGGACCAGCCTGGACTACAGAGCGAGACCCTGTCTCAAAAAAAAAAAAAAAGATGAATGTTGTATATATTATGTCTCAGCAAATCTTCTGTTTTGAAAATATAGCCACCAAAGGACATAACCATCTTCGTGGAAAGAAACGAACTTTAGATATTAGGAAAAGCCCCATCATAAAGGAGGTATAAACTTAGTGGAAATTCTTGAACTTGATCTTGAAAACAGAGTTAAGATAAAATGAGAGAGAAACATATTTTGTACTATAGCCTATTTTTATGTTTTATTTTGTTTTTGAGGTAGGGTCTCGCTCTGCAGTCCAGGCTGGTCCTGAACTCATTGTGTAGCCCAGGCTGGCCTTCACCTCATGGCAGTCCTCCTGCCTTAGCCTCACAAGTGCTATGATTACAGTACCACCACACTCAGTTTATTATGGTGCCGGGGAGTGGAACCCAGGGCCTTGAGCTTGCTAAGCAAGTGCTTTAACCACCAAGCTATTCCTCCAGCCCTACCTTGTTTAATCACATAGGCATTATATAATTGATGTCTTCCTAACAGGATTAATAATAGGTATAGTAATAGGCATTAATAATTATACTTTGATACCTTATTTTCATATGTTGAAGAGGGATATGCGTCCTTCAGCTATCAAACAAATGTTTCAGATTATCAGTAGGTGAATTTGTCAGCCCAAACAACTGAATTTCGGCAATGTACCTGCTTTTGTTGTTGAAAATTAAATACACTTTATAGGATAGTACCAAGCATATGAGAAATATGCTTAGAAATACATTCTTATAGAAACAGATCTGAGAGGCTGGAGGAATGTCTTAGCAGTTCAAAAGTGCTTGCTTAGCAAGTGCTTAGGCAAGCACTAAGTACCTGAGTTTGATTCCTCAGCACCACATAAGCTGGATGTGGTGGTGCACACCTGTAATCCCAGCACTTGGGAGGCTGAGGCAGGAGGATTGCGACAAGCGGATTGCCGTGAGTCAAAGGCCATCCTGGGCTCCACAGTGAGTTCAGGACCAGCCTGGGCTACAGAGTGAAACCCTGTCTCAAGAAAAATAATAATAATAATTTAAAATAATTTAAAAATAGAGACAAATCTGATACTTTGCCTTCTTTCTTTTATGTTTACTGTTTTATATGTGGAATCCAGTTTACATGAAATTTTCCTCCCAAGGTTTATTTTTTTGGGGTTTTTTTGTTTGTTTTGTTTTGTTTGAGACAGGGTTCTATAGCCCAGGCTGGTCCCGAGCTCACTTTGGGCTCACAGCAGTCTCCCACCTCAGCCTCTCCAGTGCTGGGATTGCAGGTGTGCGCCACTATGCCCAGCTTTATGTGGTGCTGGGGCATCAAAACTCAGAGCCTTGCCTTGCAAGACAAGCGCTTTAATCACTGTGCCATTCCTCCGGCCCCTCTCCCAGGGTTTAAAAAAAATCTAAACTGGTGAAGGATTGTTTTCCTGGCAATCTTTATTATTATTAAGTTTGAGTATATGTGTTATGTGTGCCCATATGCACAAATGTATACATACATATATATAGACACACATACATACACTTAGAAAAATACACAGATGTATATATAGATATAGATATCCATCTATGTATGTCCAGAATTAATTCAGGATCTCATATACTTAAAACCACTTTGTTACGTTTTCCTCATAGTACTTAAGAGAGAGCAGCTGAGTATTAGTGGGGTGCCCATGTAATCTCAGCGCTCTGGGAGGCTAAAACAGAAGATCACAAGCTTGAGGCCATCTAAGGCAATTTAATGCGTTAGTGAGACCTTATCTCAAAAGTAACTACAAAGGCTGGAACTGTAGCTCAGTACATATGTCCTGGGTTTTATCATTAGAACAGAGAGAGGGGTAAATACTGGGCTTATTACAGCACAATGAGTAAAATGACTTTGGGCCAACTTAGAGCCCAGTTATAGAAACACATACTGAGTGAAATGAGTGTATTATATGAGTGAATTTGTGGCATATATGTGCACATAGATACCTACATGATGATTTTATGTTTATTGCTGAAGTGGGTGGAATGAATCACCTCCGAGAAAATGGAATAGTGCACCGTGATATCAAGCCAGGAAACATCATGCGTGTCATCGGGGAAGATGGACAGTCTGTGTACAAACTCACAGATTTTGGTGCAGCCAGAGAGTTAGAAGATGATGAGCAGTTTGTTTCTCTTTATGGCACAGAAGAATATTTGGTAAGTCCTGTCCTGCTGATCAGTTAATTTTAAAACCTAGATAATAAGTATAATCTAATGAATATGATATGTGAGAGGGAATTGGGTATTTGTTCCTAAGAACGTTAACAATCTTTGGAAGTCTTGTAACACCATTGTATTCCTTAATTTTATTAATGATGTAAATCTGTATTAAAATGCTGTGTGTATACTCAAGAAGTATCTAGCCATTAAAGACTCACTCCATTTTTGGATTGGAGCAGTTCATATATTTTGAACTTGTTATAATAGTGTTCCCTGTGTAGAAAAATTCATTATGTTTCTGAAGCAGAAAATTCTATTTAGGGAGGCTTGAAAGACCAACAGAACCATTGTTAGAAACACACATACAAAAAGGAAATAATTTTGTAAATATCAAATTTCAAATGCTAGAAATCTGTAGTGAACACATCTACATAGCTGAGTTTATGAAAAGTTAAAATTATTCTTAGGGGCTGGAGTAATGGCTTAGTGGTTAAAGCACTTGCCTAGCAAATACTACATCAATCGCTGAGTACCCGAATTTGGTTCCCGAGCACCACATAAACCGGGCGTGGTAGCACATGCTTGTAATCCCAGCACTTGGGAGGCTGAGCCGGGAGGATTGTCATGATTCCAAGGCCAGTCTGGACTATGGAGCAAGACCCTGTCACAAATAATAAATAAATAAATAAAATATAATGAATATTATAAGAATATAATAAAATATTCTTAGAAGTAAGTGCGTTTAGCACATAATTAGAAAGTTTACAATATGGAGCTGTTACTAATTTTTGCTGGCTCTGAGTTTGATCTTAAATCTCAAATTCTATGACTTTTTCTAGTTGGAGTTTACTATTGTAATATTATAAGATGAAGAATAAAGTCTTGCTGCCCCGTAACTTTTTTCAGGTTATTCAGACTGTAGCTTAAATTAAGGCATCTTATAATGGCTCCTAACAAGAGAGAACAAACTGCTGTGTAGCTTCGTTTGATGATATTTTAGATAAGAATGCCTAAATCCAAGCTAGGCATGATGACACATGACTGGCCTGTAATACCAGCTATTTGGTAGGCTAAAGTGCAACAGTTGCAAGTTCAAGTCCAGCCTGGACCATTTAGTGAGACTGTATCTCAAAAAACAAAGTGGATGTGGATTTTGTTAATTCAGTCTGCAAGTATCTATGGAGTGCCTATTGTGTGCTATATGCTCTTTTAGTCATTGGGATTTCTGTAACAAGCCAGATGTACATCATTCCTGCTCTGTGGAGCTTACATTCTAGAACAGAAAGCAACAGTTAAAAAAAAATAGTATATAAGGTAAATTCAGATCATTGAAATTTTTCAAAGAATAAATTAATACATCAAGATATAGTGACTAGCAGGACAAAGATAGCAAGGGAAGGCGTCTTTGTCGGCCTAGGTGACCTGACACTGAAGTGATAAACAGTAGTAGGCCAGGTAGAGATTTGGGGATGAAGGTTATAAGCAGAAGCTGCAGCAGCTACAGAGGCTAGGACACAAATGACCTTGTGTGCAAATAACAGAAAGGATGGCATTTAGCAAATGAGGGGGCAAGTGCTAGGAGCTGAAAATGGAACAGTTATAAGGGCCTTGCCAGAACATACAGCCTAGCAGTTTCTACCCTATACAAGGAACACTCCCTCCCTTTTTTTATGATGAGTGCTGTACATATTTCTTTTATCTTCAAATGAAATTTTTAGATAATATAGTCAAACCGCAGTTCCTGATACAATAACAATATCTTTATAATGTAAAGGAAAATATTTTGTAATAAAATAATAGATACTTTATATGTAAAAGTGTAGAAACACTTTAGCAAACAAATGAAGTAGTCACATTGCTTATACCTGTTATGATATCCCTTTGAATACAAGGGCAATGATAGCTTGTAATAGTGGCTCACATGTCACAAGTCATAGTGTTAACTTCGGCATGATTTTCCAGACTAATACAAATTCTTAGTGAAGTATCTTAACTAAGTCAAGCTGATTTAAATAGAGCTACATTCTTAGGAAAACTATGAAAATGCTTTGTAAAATAGAGTTAAAAATAGATTTCTCATTTTTACCAATACCTGGCAGAATACTGGAAAAAAATTCAGGGTGTGGGAAAATTATTTTTCAGAAGTCCTGTAAGATACCTCTCAATCTCTTATCTCTGCCCACCAAATAACCAGTACACTGTGGTGACTATAACAGCTTTCAAATGGTTTCAATACCAATGATTGATCTTAAAAATCACTTCCTAGGGCTGGAGGTGTAGCTTAACAGTTCAATTCCTCAGCACCATTATAAGCCAGGCATGGCTGGACGCACCTGTAATCTCAGTGCTTGGGAGGCTGAGGCAGACAGATTGCTGGGAGTGGCACATTCAGGGCAGAGCCAGTGGACACAAACATGTCAGACCAGCATGTGTCCAGCCACTGTCATTTTCACTCCCTGAGGAATGGTGTTCACCATGAATTGAATAGTATATTACTGCACTTTTTGGGAAGCCTCCCTCCTTTGTCTCCTTCTACAGTCATTTTATCTCCTCTAGACTGGTGACATCTTGTTCCAGAAGCTATCAAATGTGCCCACATACTTAACAGCACCATTTCTATGAAGTGTGAGCTGCTGGGTCCAAGTTCTGGCGATCACTCCTGTGAACAGGAATCACTTTATGTTCTTTTTTCCCACTATTTTTATTAATATACAAATGTGATACATAGTATTTACAATGAATTTGGGTGTTTCGTACACCTATGTATCATACCGAGTTTACAATCCCTTCCCACCCCCTCCCTATCCCTTCCCCCGACTCCGGCTATCACTTCATAGGGTTCCAGAGAATGTCTGTGTTCTGGGTTTTCCAAGTCAGAGAAACCATACAGTGTTTAACATATTAATCTTCCACACCTAAGTCATTTCACTTAAGTCACCACTCTACCTCAGCTTCCTATTCCTCGAATGGGTTCGCAGCACTTTATGTTCTGTACCACAGAACAAGTAAAGCCAGCCAAACCCCATCTGTCCATCAGGCATGTATTTGGAAATTCACTGTAAAACCCAGTCCTTACCATGCTTATCTGTAGTTTTCATTTCACACTAAAATTTATTTCCCAAAAGAGTATTTTATTTATTTATTTTTTGAGACAGGGTCTCGCTCTCTAGGCTAGTTCTGAGCTCATTATGTAGCCCAGACTGCCTTTGAACTCATGGCAATCCTGGCTCAGCCTAATGAGTTCCAGTATTACAGGTGTGCACCACCACACCTAGCTTAGGGCGTCCATAGACGAGGCTACATCCTTATGAAGACATTCCCAGCATTGTTTGCTGTGTTAATTCCCTTTCTCTTGAGCTTTAAACACATCCCACTGTGTCAAAAGGAATTGCTTGAGAATGGGATCATTTGGGTGGTTATCCTACTTTGGTGTAAAGCAAAGATCCCCAACCCCCACGCCAGTGACCAGACAGATGAGCAAAGCTCTGTCTCCTCTCAGTGCACTTGTAGTAGATTCTAATGCCGCTGCTGATCAGAAGGCAGAACTTTGTAAACCAGTGTCAAAAAGATTGAGGACAACTGGTCTGTAGTACATTTTTAAAGCATTAGATGGCAAAAATCTCTTAAGTTGCACGACTCCCATAAAACTAGATGTCTGTGTAGCTAAATTCCATCAGAATCTCTGTAAGCACCTACACCATTTCTTAAAAGATCCAGCTATTCTCAGCAACTCTTGAGTTCCGTGTTTACTGGTTAGTAACATGCATTTAATATCAGATCAGCTACTTAGGTGGGTCTGTAGATCCCCATTGAACTCAAACAGCTATTCTTATAAACTGATTCTAGAGAATTGGTTTTCATTTCAGAGCCCTTATGACTTGCTCTGATGGATTTTATGTGAAGGATGAATCAAAGAAATCAAAGCTGCCTAATAGTTTTTGGGTGTGAACAGCTGGGTAGAAAGATAAAGAGGAAAGAAGCTTAAGAAGACTATCCTTCCCTTGGGACGTGTTAAGTTTGAGTTGCCTCTTAAATATTGGAGAAACAAGAACATATGATCTGGAGTTCAGGTTGTTGAGACCTAGGTTTAGAAGTTTAAGTGGCGGAATATTTAGAAGTTAGAAAGATGACAGCTAAATGCATGAGATGAAGTAAAGTAATTATAAGCATAAATAGCTATTTTGGGAAGTTTTGCTGTGGTTGGAAGCAGAGAACTGGGTGATTGCCAGAAGGAGTTGTAAGGTCAATTTAGAGGGTTTTTTTTTTTTTTAAGTGTACCTGTCAAAGCTTGTTTATAAGTAAAAAATGATTCAACAGAGAAGGAGAAATTGGAAATGGATGTATAAATGTGATAATTGTATGGATTGATTCTGGAATTGGTGAGATGATATGGGCTCATAGCACAAATGGAAAACTTGGTCTTTGGTAGCAGTTTGTTCTAAGTGGACAAATGGACACAGATTTAGAAGGTTAGTAGTTGGTTAAAGGCATAAAGATTGATTTGATTGCTTCCATTTCCACTATGAAGTATGAAGTGAGGTTATCAGCCTTGGGGTCAAGGGTGTAAGTAGTGTTAGAGGTTTGAATTGAGGGGGGAAATGTGAGGTAGTCTTTTGAAAATGTGAAATTCTTAAGAAAACATGAATTTCTTCACATTAGTGAGTACCCGTTTTTTTGTGTATTATATTATAATAGGTTACATATGGAAAAATTTTTTATCATTTTTATCTTAGCACCCTGATATGTATGAGAGAGCAGTGCTAAGAAAAGATCATCAGAAGAAATATGGAGCAACAGTTGATCTGTGGAGCATCGGAGTAACATTCTACCATGCAGCCACTGGATCATTGCCATTTAGACCATTTGAAGGACCTCGTAGGAATAAAGAAGTGATGTAAGTGGCTTCTCCATCTAAAATTAGAAATAATTTTTTAAATGTATAATATATATTTTGTTTCACCATGTTAGAGATGGACGCTGATGACAGTATCACAGTCATTTCTGATATTTTAAGCTATGTGGTTTTTTAATAAAAATGCAGCCTCACTGTAAAAGTGTATAGGCATATTTTTTCTCATCATATTTAAATATTTAATATGTAAGATATAAATGTGTTCAGTTTTTTGGTCCATCTTAAAAGTTGATTGCTTTCTGAATTTTATTTTAACATACTATTTACTTATTTTAATTTGTATGCTTGTCAACATTTTTCCTCTGTGTGGCTGGAAAAAAACAATTAGAATCATTTTTAGATCTAAAAGAAACATAATTCTATTCTGTTTTATTTATGTATTTATTTATAAAAAGTATCTGGCTCTGTAGTCCAGGCTGGTCCTGAACTCATTAGCTCAGATACATAGCAGTCCTCCTGCCTTGGCCTCCTAAGTGCTGGAATTACAGGCGTGTGCCACTACCAGCTTACTTGTTGCCGAGGTATTGAACTCAGGGCCTTGTGCTTGCTGGGCAAGCAGTCTTAACTGCTGTGCTATTCCTTCAGCCCCGAAACAGAATTTTTTTTTTCTTTTTCTTTCTTTCTTTCTTTTTTTTTTTTTTTTCTTTTTGAGACAGGGTCTCGCTCTGTGGTCCAGGCTGGTCCTGAATTCACTTCAGAGCCCAGGCTGGCCTTGGACTCACGGCAATCCTCCTGTGTCAGCCTCCTGAGTGCTGGGATTACAGGCGTGCACCACCACGCCCAGCTTATGTGGTGCTGGGGAATTGAACTGAGGTACTTAGCGCTTGGCTTAGCACTTGCTCAAGCACTTTAACCGCTGAGCCATTCCTCCAGCCAAAACATAATTCTTAACCTTGAATTGACTGATCTTTTTTTGTTTTAACCATTTTAAAAATAGTACTTTGGCAATACTGTAAAACTAATTTTTTCTAGTATCGTGGGTTTACACCACACATTTTAGTATAGTTTACATTTGTGTACTACCATATTACAAGGAAATAGTGTGCAAAATTATTCATTGTAAACTATATAATCAAGGAAGAGAAAGATTTCTAGGTGTAAAATTACTGTAAAATCCTTCAGGTACGTGACTTGGGACAGCAGCTCACTCTTGACTCATCTGCCCAACCATTATTTTAGATCTTCACTTATTTTTCAGACTTTTATATAGTTGGCCTTGCCTTTTCTAAGTATGTATTAAAAAGCACAGCTGTAAAATTTCCATCTCATCTCAGAAAATTGAGGAGGAAATATATTTTTTTCTTTTGTTGAAAAGGAAATAAAGCAAACTCAGATGGTACTATGACTTCTGCTAAAACTTTGGTAAATATTTTCAGTAAGCATGTGGCTATGGGAGAAGACTTCTTTAACTGCACTAATGAGTTTGTTAGAGCATCCACCTGATTCTCCTTTACCTAAGTGGCCTTCGTGTAGATCTTCTCATGAACAAAGGCTGATGACAGTCAGGTTGTATTTTTCACACTACACATAGATTGTGGTTGATACTTGATCATGCTTTTATTTTCATGTTTTAAATTTGTAGCTGCATTTCTTGCAGCCTTGAAGTTGGATTAAGTGACATTCAGTGCTCCGTAGTAAAAGAAATATGATTCTTAAGCAGTTAAGAAGACCAGATGATTTTGTCAGACTTCCACCTAGGTTGTTACACATTAGGGAATTTGTTTTGCACAAAAACTCAGCTGCTTTTTTACACTGATGCCAGTGAATGTTTATATGTATTTAAAATAGTAAGTTGTAATTATTTTACTTTACTACTGAATGAGGCATTTATCTCATATTGTGGCATTATTGTTCCGTTAACCTCTCATTTGTGTTTTATCAATGTTTATTTTTAAGTCTTACTAGAATTTGTATAAGAATTCTGTCATCCATTCTATTCACTTCAGTTTGTATTAATCTCTCATATCTTCACATCATATGAACACAACTTATTTTTAACATTAATTTTTTTATTTGAAAAATACCTTCCCCCCCCCCCCCCCACACACACACAATACTGGGGATTGAACCCAGGGCCTTCACATTGAGCTACATCCCCAGCCCATTTTTCTGTTTTTGATTTTGAGACAGTCTCACTGTGTTGCTCAATTGTTTAGGCTGGGCTTAAACTTGTGATCTTCCTGCCTCAGCCTCCCAAAGTGTTGGGATTATAGGCCTGCACCCTACTGAAAAATATCTTAAGGCAAATTGTGCTTGCCTCTGCGGAGAAAGCAGCAAATGGTTTGAAAAAGTTGTACGTTGATTTGCTTAGATCACATTTGTGTAGACATATCTGGCAGAAATAATATCTCTGAGTTATGTCAGATTTTACTGTTATATATTTTACATTTTCAAGTGGGTAAAAGTATTGTTGAAAGCAAGAAGCTCTCTTGTGTTTCCTCCTACTTTCAGGTTTTATTTAGCAAAGTTCTAAAACCTGAAATACATTTTCCAAGGACCTACCTGCTCCCTCATTGTGGTGTTCTTTTGCTTCATCATCTATCCTTCATCTTTATTTTTAACATCAAGAATTACGTCCAATTTGACTTCATATTTTGGTATACAAGGATCCTTGTTACTTTGCTATGTATAATTTTATCTTTTTTCTAAAAATCTTCTCGTTGTTCATTCTACAGTTATTTTATAGTCCATTTCACCGTGCCTTTGAATAATATGGATAAAAAGGATTAGATGCTGTTTTTACAGTCTAGAGATACTTTGTGACGTAACTTTGTGTTTGCTCCATTTTTTCAGATCGAAAAATAATATTTTTTGTTGGGAACATCAAGATGTTGTTAATGGCAGTCTGAGATCTCAAATGAAAATTAATTATGGCATATATAAAATAATCACACAACCAGTATTCTACTTCAGTCAGTCAGATTCAAAGTATTTTGATTGTTTTATGGATCCTGTCACCATCAATCACAAGTAGATAATTGTAGGTGCAATTGAGGAAATACTTTGTAAAAGCCCATTAACAAGCCTTGCAATAATGAACTGCTTATTCTGCTTTTGTTGCTCTCAAGGTATAAGATAATTACTGGAAAGCCTTCTGGTGCAATATCTGGAGTACAAAAAGCAGAAAATGGACCAATCGATTGGAGTAAAGACATGCCTGTTTCTTGTAGTCTTTCTCGGTCAGTACAGTGTACTTAATTCGAAATCTTTGATGTTTGAAGTCTTTGTTCCCTGAAATCACAGTCACTCAAATATGTAAATGTAGGTTAGTTTTATTTTCATTAGATTAATTATCAAAGCATGTAATTTTTGCTTTTGGTGGTGATACAAAGACTTAGTCTAAGCCATGTAAATAATTTCGCCAGATTATAGCGTATGAATTTTTGAGATTGTGAATCACTGGTCTTAGAATTCTTCCCAGTATCAGGAACTACCGAGAACCTTAGCATCTTTTTTCTTTCTTTTCTTTCTTTTTTTTTTAAGTAATGAAGATTGAACCCACTGTAATTCAAGCTGAGTAACTTCTCCAGCCTTTTTTTTTTTTTTTTTTTTTTTTGAGACAGGCTGGCCTCCATATTTTTGGACTACAAGGTATAGATATGAGTAGATTCTCCAATTGGAGTTATAAAAAAAGAAGCACTAAAGCAAGTTAGTATTATCTTCATTTTTAAAAAAAGAATTCTTACTATTTACATGGTGAGAAATCGTTGTTTTATAGTATTTTTCCCAAGCATTTCAAGTATTCATATTGGCCTTGCAACTTAGCTTGTAGAACTCAAAAAAATTATATTGTCAGGTAAGAATCCTTTTTTTTAGTAGTAACTGCATACAGTGGTGCTTACCTATAAGTCTAGCACTCCTGAGGCTGAGAAAGGAAAATCACACAATCAAGTCCAGCCTGGGCAATTTAGCCATATCCTGTCTGAAGAGAAAAAGGAGTGCAGGGACTAGAAGAATGACACAGTGGTTAAAGCACCTGCCTTGTAAGGGCAAGGCCCTGAGTGCAATTCCCCAGCACCACATAAAGCTGAGAGTGGTGGTGCACATCTGTAATCCCAGCAGCCTCAGTTGGGAGGCTGAGGTAGGCAAATTGTTCTGAGTCCAAGGTCAGCCTGGGCTACACCAGTGAGTTTAGGACCAGCCTGGGCTACAGAGTGAGACCTTGTCTCAAAAAAAAAAAAAAAGAAAGAAAGAAAGAAAGAAGAAAAGAAAAGAAAGGAGTGGAGATGTAGCTTGATACTCCCTGGGTTCAGTCTCCAGAACTGTTAAAAAGAAAAAGAAAAAATAAATTCTGTTGTCAGGAAATGTAAGAATGTAAGAGTGTAGAATGTAGAAGAAAGTAAAAGTAGAAAGTAAGTTATTTTATTTCACTGTGGAAATAAATTCATGACACTCATCAGTATTTAGAATTTGTGATTACTTAATTAACTTCCTTTATTCCCATGAATAATACTTACATAATACACAAGTGAACATAAACAGGGTATAATTAACTAGTTTAGCAAAGTTGTAAGTGCTTTTTGCATGGTCTTTAACATATAAGTGAAAAACAAGCTAGTGTCTGTCATGTTACAGATTAGTATATTGCTCTGCAAAGATTGATTTAAACAAGGAGATAAATTCATTTTTAAAAACCACTGTTCTAACATAGTAACCAATTTCTGTTATTTAGAAAAATGTTCCCAAAATAAGGCTGTAATGAAGCTAGACTTACCAAAAGAAATTTATGCCAGAAAGCAGAAATGTAGTATGATTGTGGTTTGTGTTAAATTTTAACTTAACATTTAATTTTGGAGACCTTGGGCAAACCTGATAAAATGTAAAGTGCTCAGAAAATAAACATATACTGATTAATAATTTTATTGCTCAAATAGTCAATAATCTGATAATCTGAACTAATAGAGTATTTAGGAGACTAATAATCCTTATCTAGGTAGTCAGTCTTCAGAGTACCAAGTCACAAAGTCTAGTAAAAATTGTTTAGACATCAGAAAGTATGTCTTATGAGCTTTCTTTGGTTTTAAATAATGCTACAGATAAACTCGTAAACAACTAATCGAAGAATATAATGGGCTGCAATAAAAATGGTGACTATCCTTATATTATTAGTCAAGGTTGGATAGCGAGAGAGTATCTAATCATAGTAGTTTAAATGAAAAAGGAAATGGATTTGATTTTATAGCTTAAAAGTTCACATTAGTATGACCCAAAGCACAGCTGAATCCTTGCCTTCAGACTATCATCAAGACCTGATCTCTTTGCACTAGTAAGATCTGCTCTTCCCTGATTTTTCTTCATTTAAAGTCAGACTCTTTTCTGGTAGCCACAGAAGGGTGACAGTATTCTCAGACTAATGCCCTCATGGGGTTAAAAGCCCAGAAGGAAGGAAACACTTTTTTCCCAAATGTTTTAGCAAACACTTCTAGGTTGATTCATATTCAGTAAATTTTAGGCCACCTTCAATTAATGGTAGTGACCAAACCTGGCTCTCATCTGCATCTATCTGTACAGAGGGAATGGTGTTAGAGGTGGAGAAGTTTTGAGTTCCTCATGAAGGAATGAGAATGGCAAAAATTAAAAATGTCTATGGTGCACTTTATAAACTGCTAACAGGCAAGGGATTATTCTAATATTTGTCAGATAGCCAAATTTAAAATTCAAAGGGTATTTGAAATTCCACAAATGGGAGTCAGTTAGAATGTGATTTATAATTTGGGGGAAGTATGAGACATATAAAGGTCCTTTGACTCAATTTTTTTTAATGTATACCAGGTTTTTAGTCAAGAGATTGTTTCTTGTTGAATTCGTACTGATTTTTTTTTGTAGATTATACTAGTAATTTTATTTTCTGAAGTTAAAAAGTAAAAAAGCATAGAAATTCCACATATGAAATTGTGTATTGTAGTGCCATATAACAAGGACATTAAGACCCCTTATTGGAAGTTAAACCATTATACAACCATGTGATTCTCATCAGTTGATCTTACCTGGATAATCATCTGTGCACATGGTTTGTTTAGAAAAGTGAAGAAACTTTCAGTGAGAGTCCAAACAATAAGTAAAAGACAGCTAACATGAAAGTGCTATACTCGCTAATGAATTTATAAATGATTAAATTAAGGCTGTCTAGCTTTCTAAATTAGCGGATTTTACTTTTTTAAAATTAACAGTACAACTTGGACATCCTTAACCCAAAATTTCAAAAGCTTCAGAATTCCTGTCTCCGTGCAGAAATAGCACTAGTAGAAAATTTTACTCCTGACATGATGAGACAGGTTGTAGTCAAAGCACAGATAAACTGAGATACTGCATACAATTACTTTCAGGCTGTGTGCATAATGTATATTTGAGATACCATTGGAAAATATGAATGTTAATCTTTTAAATTTTTATTATAGTAAAACATACATTGCCATTAGTCTCCCTCAAAATACTCCTTGCTTTGAACACATTATTGACACTTTTTGAACCATCTCTGGAATTCCTCTTTCGTGAATGTTTTTAATTTCACTGTCATTGATTTCACTGATGTCCTGCATTGCTTCAAAATGTTTACTTGTTGAGGCCGTTTTGACTTTAGAGAGAGCCAAAATCACATGGTGCCAATCCAGGGGATCAAGACACACCTGTAATATTTTTCTAAGTCTTTCTTTTTTGGATGATGCTCACTAGCAGCATTAATTGTATTTTTGATCCTGCCTCGTAAAGATAGCAAAAGAGGACTTCCAGATCTGCTTCAGAAGGTGCCAGGAATGATGGAATAGGTGTGCTCAGAACAGGGGCCGGATATACTGAGGGGGATTAATAACAGTGTCTCTTCTACTGGAGTAAATTTTTTAAATTTAAACAACACTGTATATTTTGGTCAAACTTCTTATAACACGTGTAGGCATGAGTCCCATTCCCAAGGCATTTTATACTGTATATACAAATACTACAAAAGTCTGAAAAATCTTGAAATCTGAAACTTTTCTGGTTGTAAGCATTTCAGATAAGTGATATTCAGCCTATAGTAATCAGTAGCAGTTTCTTGGATTTGTTTGTAAATGCTATGATTTTATACTTAGACAAAATACAACGTTAACTCTTCAGGTAACTTTTCTTTCAATACTATTTTTAGGGGTCTTCAGGTTCTCCTTACCCCTGTTCTTGCAAATATCCTCGAAGCAGATCAGGAAAAGTGTTGGGGTTTTGACCAGTTCTTTGCAGAAACCAGTGATATACTTCACCGAATGATTATTCATGTTTTTTCACTACAACAAATGACAGCTCATAAGATTTATATTCATAGCTATAATACGTAAGTACTTTTTTATGTTTTCTCTTTATATCAACACTGTGTTCTGCAATAAATATTTCTGTAAATTTGGAAAGAGAAAAGATGGCTTAACTTCAGCTAAAGGCACTTACCTCTCGCTGGGAAAATTATGATTGCCTAGTAAATTCCATTTCTCCTAGATCTGGAATAAGAAAAGGATTTTCTTAAATTTATGGATTATCTAGCTTTACTTCAAGCAGCAAGCTTTATAAAAGTAATTCTATAACTTTTTTCAAATTACATAATCACCTGACCACAAATTGCATGTATTGATAAATGAACTGGATTTTATTTATTGTCCTGTGGTTTTAAATACAGCATAGTTGTTTTTTTTGCATAGTTATAAAGCACTCAGTGGATGCTGGAGACATTATCAGGATTTGTTTTACATAAATAAAAACACGTTACACTTCTGTGATGAACAAACATCTACCCATGTGATAAAATTTTATATACTGAATACACACATCCTTGCATATAAAGTGAAAAATTGAGTCAGATGGTTTGTGTGACAGTAAATGTCCTGGTCATGATAGTTTGCCACGTTACAAGATGTTGCCATGGGAGGAAACTGGGTGAAGGATAAGAGCATCTTTTAGTATTATTTTTTACCACTGCATGGGACTCTATCATGATGTCAAAATACAGTTGGTATTGTTGTTTTATTTCGTTTTGGTTTTTTAATGTTACTGAAGGTCAAGTCCAGGGCCTTCATAGTGAGCTATGTCCCTATCCCATTTTTTTAAATTTTTGATTTTGAGAAAGGATCTCACTAAGGTGCCCAGGCTAGGCTCAAACTTGGGATTCATTTCTCTTAGTTTCCCAGAATCCTGAGATAATAAGCCTGGCACAATTTTTTTTAATGTGAGCAGCTGGATGTGGCGGCGCACACCTATAATCCCAGCACTCGGGAGGCTGAGGCAGGAGGATTGCTGTGAGTTCAAGGCTGGCCTGGGTTACCTAGTGAGTACAGGACCTGTCTGAGCTGAGACCCTGTCTCAAGAAAATGATGATAATAATAATAAGTGAAGTGAGGATTGCACACATTCTTTGTACCTTAGTTTCAGTGTAGACAAAATTCAGATAGCTGTTTTGATGCCTCGTAAAACTCAAAAAGTGATTGGGGCATGTGTAATCCAGTCATACAATAGCTGCTTACCTTGCATGAAGCCCCAGCACCAAAAGAGAGAGAGAGAGAGAGAGAGAGAGAGAGAGAGAGAGAGAGAGAGAGAGCGAGCGTGAGGGAGCGTGAGGGAGAGAATGAGGGGGGAAAGGAATTAAAAATATATAGCTGGCCTGGTACTTGAGGCACGAGGATTGCGAGTTTGAGCTCAGCCTGGGCAGTTTAGCAACTTAGTGAGACCCTATCTCAAAATCAAAACTAAAAATTGGACTGGGATGTAGCACAGTGTGAAGGCCCTGGGCTCCATCTCAAGTACCACCACCAAAAAAAAAAAAAAAAGTAATATGACTAATGTAACATATCAATAAACACAGTAATATTAATAGGGCTGAAGGAATAGCTCAGTAGTTAAAGCGCTTGCAGTTAAAGCACTTGTCTAGCAAGCACTAAGTCAAATGCTAAGAACCAGAGTTCAGTTCCTCAGCACCCCATAAAGCTGGGCATGGTGGCACATGCCTGTAATTCCAGCACTCAGGAGGCTGAGGCAGGAGGCTTGCAGTGAGTCCAAGGACAGCCTGGGCTCCATAGTAAGTACAGAACTAGCCTGGGCTGCAAAGGGAGAACCTGTGTCCAAAATAATAATAATAGTAATAGTAATAGTAATAGTTTGTAATATATTATCGTTAATTTGGTATTTAGCAGGCTGACTAAATATGCACCATATTTAGACGTTGACAGTTTTTATTTTAAAAGTGCACTTAAAGTGTCCACCCAAGCTTGAGCCAGATCAAAATAGAGGCTCATGTTAAAGCCATGTCAAAATATTTGTGTTGAAATGTTTGAGTTCATAGTTTAATTCAGGGACATTCTACCTTTTTCTGTCCATCATTTGGAAAGTAACCTGGTTTTCTTAATTTAATAAACATTATATTGTTGTATTACAGTACTATTCTCAGTTCTTTTAATCTTGAACAGTTCTGTGAGGTGGATACTGTTACTACTTCCTTTATATATCAGGTAAATGACAGAGCTGAAATTTGAACCTAGATGTTTGTTTGACTCGAAGTCAGTACCCGAACCCTTTTGCTAGGTTTTTCTCCTCTTTTTTTTATTTTGTTTTGTGTTTGAGACAGGGTCTCACTCTATAACTGCAGATCCTGAACTCAGTATGGTCCTCAGGCTGGCCTTGGACTCATGGCAGTGAGCTTCCTGAGTGCTGGGATTATAGGTGTGCACCACCATACCCAGCGTATGCAGTGCTGGGGAATCAGCTCCAGTACTGAGGGCTTGACATAGCACTTGCTAAACAAGTGCTTTAACAGTTTAATTGCTGAGCCATTCCTCCAGCCCCTTCCCTATTTATAAACCTTAGGAATCCTGTTTATAATGAATGTATCTAAACATAAAGATACTTTAGAATTGATTACTATATGGATAAGCTTAAATGATTCGTTGGTTGATTGAGACAGATTCTCACTCTACTCCAGACCAGTCCTGATCTCACTGTATAACCCAGGCTGGCCTCACACAGGGCAGTCCTCCTACTTCAACCTCAAGATTTTCCTCTCATTTTTATATAAAATTAGTTGTCTTTTTGAACTTTCCTCATGCAGTGCTACTGTGTTTCATGAACTGGTGTATAAACAAACCAAAATTATTTCTTCAAATCAAGAACTTATCTATGAAGGACGACGCTTAGTTCTGGAACCCGGAAGACTGGCACAGCATTTCCCTAAAACCACAGAGGATAATCCCATCTTTGTAGTAAGCCGGGAGCCCCTGACTACCATAGGATTAATCTATGAGAAAAGTAAGTTGAGTTTTTTCTTCTTCTTACTGGCCTTTAAAAAAACACCTAAAAGCTATCCTGGTAAAGACAGTTTTTTTTTTTTTTTCTCATAAAATTGGTGGTGATGAAAGTGTAGAGCTTTCGTAATTAACTAAGAATTTTTAAAGTAGCTGGAAACTAATAGTGGTAAAATTGAAAAGTCTCAGATATAATTTTACTTCAAATATTTTGTTTCATAAAATAGCGATTAACTTGTCATGTACACTTTATTACAGCTGGATTTAGTGTTTGACTGACATTCACAGTAACTTTATATCATGTATTTCAAATTTATTTTGCTTTACATGTATAGAACGTTGTACCAGGATTTAAAGTTTTAAGAAAAACTAAATCTGCATTTGTCAAATCTTTTGAGTTATTTATCTTCCTACTGGAAAAATGAATAACCCAGATTTTAAAAAGTGAGCAGCTGGGTGGAATTCTGCTATTTGATTTAGATTTAAAGAGAAGCATTAAGCTCATTCTGCTAGAATATAGTTAAGAAATAATGAAACTTTTTGGAAATACTGGAGGTGATTGGATAGAGAATGAGCTTTATTATTTCAAGTAGGATTTGGCCGGGCGCGGGGGAGGTTTTTGATTTGGAGACAGGGTCTCACCCTGTAGCCCAGGCTGATCCTGAACTCGCTGTGTAGCCCAGGCTTGCCTTGGACTCATGGCAATCCTCCTGCCTTAGCCTCCCGAGTGCTGGTATTATACCACACACAGTTTTGTGTGGTGCTGGAGAACTGAATTTAGGGCCTTGTGTTTGCTAGGCAGTTTAACGACTTTGCCATTCCTCCAGCCCCTCGAGTAGGTTTTTTTTAAAAATCATGAAATATTGAAGAATTTTGCCTTTGATGTCTTTAGACATTTTGTTTGCCATATAAAGGATAAAATAATTTAAGCATTTGTTTCATATTTCAGTTTCCCTCCCTAAAGTGCATCCACGTTATGATTTAGATGGGGATGCTAACATGGCTAAGGTTAGTATTTGATTGAATTACTATGTCAACATTTGAGTTTAATTACCCCCAGTAGTAGAACTAATAAATGTAGTCTTTGTGTATGCCCATATGACCCAGGAAATGATTTACCTGTTACCATTTCCAAGTTACTTTTTCCTCTACTTACTTTGTATTCTTCCTGGAACTTAGAAAATTCTCTCCATTAAGACAGTGCATGTGTAGGTAATGTAAAGAATGAAATATTTACTGTAGTCATGGCTGTTCTTACCATTTAGACGTTAATGGTTTACTGTGTTTTTAATTATCATGATAGACATTTATAAGCTTGAAAAGTTTTGTGTAATTTTTTTAACCTTGAACTGCATATGATACTAAATAGTGACTTTTTATATTTTCCTATTAGGCAATAACAGGGATTGTATGTTATGCCTGTAGGATTGCCAGTACCCTGCTGCTTTATCAGGAACTAATGCGAAAGGGGATACGATGGTTAATGTAAGTATTGAATTCAAATTTTAAAAATGTGTCTTCCTGTAGATCTCACTAGTTAGTAGTAATCACCCTGTCGCTGATAGTTTACCACTTCAGACTAGCTAGGGTCACATCCTTGATGTTTATAATACATTTGCTTCACATTTAGTTTACAAAACACTAGTTAGGCCTAGCTGCACAGGCCATAATCCCAACAGTCTGGAAGACTGAGGCATGACTAGTACAAGTTCCAGCTTAACCTGGGCAACATTAGCAGTTTAGCGAGACCCAGTCTCAAAATATTTTTTTTTAAATGTATTAAAAAATGGGCTGGAGGTATAGTTTAGTGTGAAGACCCTGTGTTCAATCTCTAGCTCAAAAGGAAAATTTTAGCAGCTATATTTTATTTCTTAGAATAACCTTGTGAGAAAAATAAGACAAATAGAAACTGAATTTGTTGTTAGTGGTGGTGGTGGTGGTATTTTTTTGAGACGGGGTCTCACTCTGTGGCCCAGGCTGGTACTGAACTCTGGAGACCTGGCTGGCCTTGGACTCACGGCAGTTTTCCTGTCTCAGCCTTCCAAGTGCTGGGATTATAGTCGTGCGCCACCACACTCAGTTTATGTGGTACTGGGGAATCAAACAGGTACTTAATGCTTGCAAGGCAAGCACTTTAACTGCTGAGCCATTCCTCCAATCCTAGAATCTGAATTTTAAAACTTATGCAGCACAAGGATAGGGCTCTGTAGTTAAAGTCCATGTCTAGCAAGGGCACAGCATTGGGTCCACTTCCCCAGCACCACATAAATTGGGCATGGTGGCATATGGCTGAGGCAGAAGGATTGCCATGAGTTTGAAGATGGCCTGTTCTACGTAGTGAGTTCAGGACCAGCCTGGACAACAGAGCAGAGAGCCTGTCTCAAAGAAAGAAAAATACTTATACATTACTATGTAATGTAAAGTCCTTTTCCAGAGACCTTAACTTGATTGTACTTTGCTATCTTACAAGGCCTTGACATTGTCATAATCCAGCAGTCTGTACTTTCTAGGGTTAAATCATCAAAATCTTCCCGCATTTCCTACCACACTGTGTATATTCACTTTTAACAGCATTATTGCTGTTTAAAGTTTATAAATGGTTTATAATGCTCATCGATTTAATTCATTCCTCTTCTCAACCAGATTATGGCCAATTTAAAGCGCCACAAACTTTCAGAGCTTCGAAACTCACCTGATTTAACCATCTTCTTACTTGAAGAGTAGGTGTTTTTATCTTCAGGCTGTCTTAGATCTTGAACATTTTTTCTGAGTCACTTTCACTCTAATGTTTTGCACACTGACACATAGGTTTAACTCACTAGATGTTTTAATAATTCTTCTTAATGTAGCAGAAGAAGACAAATAATCTGCTATTTTAGAAAATAAGATAGGGAATGGTGTGCAGCTCAGTGGTTAGAGTGCTTGCCTAGTAAGAACAAGCCTAACCCCACATAAGTCAGTATTGTGACACATGCCTGTTGTCACATATTCAGTGCCAGCCTGGGCTACATAGTGAGCTCAGGATCAGCCTGGACTACAGAGTGAGGTCCTGTCTCAAAAAAAGATCATTCAGTAGGTTAGTGTTAATTTTATGTACAAAGAAATTTAAGCCACGTAAAAACTGGCTATTAAAAATAGCTAACACATGCTGTCTGACTCAAAATTTGTTGTAAACATTTTCTGTATTTCTTTTTGATCCTCATAATAACCCAGAGAGTTACAAATTGTGTTTTATAGATAAGGAAACTGAGGTCCAGAGATTTAATCCCCAGGAACAACTGAGCCTCCTTATTTTTACTAAAGAGTTTCTGGAAAAATCTCAGTGTACTAACATCTTTCATTTTCTCCGGTTGTCTTCTACCCCAGTAACTGATCAGGAAATTTTTATTCATTTTGTTTGTTAGTTTATAGTTTAGTAATTCATGAAAAAATAGTTTTTAACATAGATCTCTATTGGCAGACTTTTTATTTAAAGAGTCTGCCAATAAATACTCATGGACTGCTTATGGTTTTTGGTTTAGTTTATTTTTTTACAACCTTTCATACGGTAGCTTTAGCTCAAGTCATCCAGAAATGTCCCCAGACCTTAGTTGGAGAGTCAAAGCCCTTCAGTAATATCATCCTTTTTTAAAGATTACACTGATTGCCAACAATAGGAGGCTCAATGGTAGAATACTTGGCATGTGTAGGATGGTCATGAGCGTGACCCCTAGGACCACAAAAAATAAGTAAAAATAAAGTATAAGTTGGGCAACAGTCAACTATTAGTAATAAAAATGAATTCTGGTGTATAAAGTGTAGTGCTGTATAGCGTATCTGTGAATGTACATTATATTCTCTTTAATTTCAATGCCTTAGATGTTTGACAAATTAACTTATATCGTAATGGCTTATGAAAACTGAGTGACCTAGATATGTGTGAGGGTCACAGAAATGCCTTTAATGGTATCTGATAAAGTAAGATTTGGCTTTCATAATTTCTAAGATAAATTAATGAAATGTATTTCTTTTTAGTGAATTAGTTAAAGATGATTACAATGAAACTGTTCACAAAAAGACAGAAGTTGTGATCACGTTGGATTTCTGCATCAGAAACATTGAAAAAACCGTTAAAGTGTGAGTAGATTACTTCATTCCTAGTAGAGGTTAAGATCTTAAAGTTGTTCCATTTCAGTGTAGCTTATTTAATCTCTTTAGCACAACGTGGCAGTCTCTGCAAGTATGTGTTGTGAAGTAGCCTTAGGTTCATGTTACCTCCTAAAGGAGAAATGCCTGTCTTCTCGGTACGAGCTGAGTCCTATCCTGGATGGTATTATGATCTTCCCTTTTTGAAGGAGAAAGCACTGTGACGTGGAAGCATCTCATATCTGTTTGCAAAGCAGAATATCCAAATAGGAAGATGTAAGGCTTATAAAGAAGAGGTATTCTAGAGTAGCCTTTTTGTGGTATATTGAGAATTTTAGGAATTACTACTTTGAGTTTATTTCTCTTTATTAATCTTATCCCTGAAAATGTCTGTTGAAACAGAATAATAATCTAAATCACTTTATCTCTAGGCTTATATACATAAGGGAAATATAATAGATGAAATTAGTATTTACTATTGAGGTATGTTAGTTCTGACATCTAATATTTTTATTGTTATCCTGGCATAAGATTATTTAAAAATTAACTGGCTTTTTATCTTATCCTTTCATCTGCAAGTTTATATTTGAAAGACAAGTAGTCTACCCTTATCCTCAAGGAATTTGTTCTAGGACTTTTAGTGGATACCTTAATCCTCGATAGTCCCAAACCCTATACATAGGAACAGCAGTCCCTTAACAGTTGACCTGATAGCTGAGATGGCTCCCAAGTGCTCATGAGCAGGTAGCATATACAGCACAGATCCACATGTCACAGGGATGACTCACATCTCTGACCAGCAGGACAGGTGACATGAAAGTTAAAACTTACAAATTATTTCTGGAATTTTTACCTAATATTCAGGACTCCATTAACCACCTATAACTGAAGCCATGAAAAGTGAAACCACAGGTAAATAGGGACCACTTTATATAAAATTCCTTCTTCAGGAAGGTAGATTTTGTAGAGAAGAAAAAAGGATGGGGGGGAGGGGGTGAATGAGTGGGAAGGGAAATGGGAGGTAAAAATGATCAAGATGTGATGTGTAAATAAAAAAAGAAATAAAATGGTAAAAAAATAAAATCTTTATTCACAAAGGCATCTGAATTTTCTTGGAACGTGCTGGCTTTTGGAGAATCTTAATAAATTCTTTATTCAATAGTTATGATAATAACTTACAAGAAAATTTTGTAAAATCTATGTGTTTGTTAATCTCATTTAAATTTTCCCTTTGACTGCCTTTTCACACAGATATGAAAAGCTGATGAAGATCAATCTGGAAGCAACTGAGCTAGGTGAAATTTCAGACATACACACCAAATTGTTGAGAGTAAGTGTTGATCAATTTACCAGGTATTTTATTTTAACCAGACGAAAACTTCTTTAGAGAGATATTTCTAAATATCTTCAGAAAGAGAGTAGTAGCCTTTTATTCCATCTTTAGGGACTTATAAGATTTAAATACCTTTACTGCTATGAAGTTCTTCATAGCGTTTCCAAATGGCTGATAACTTAGAACGTCCTCTTCCTTCCTCTCCTTACATCTTTCTCCCTCTTTCCCTGTCCCCTTCTCAAACATTGCTCCTCCTCTTTCTCCTCTCCCTTTTTTCAATTCCTAATGCTCTTCTGTTGCTGCTTTGACAATTAATACGACTTCATAAAATATAGCATTCATTTCAGTATACACTGCTTAAGCTTATGTAGAAATAAGTAAAATTAGGAAAATACTACCATATTTATTCTAAAATGAAAATAAGAAAGATAAAGATAATCATTTATGACCCAGTTGTCTTTGCTGACAAAATCCAATAACATTTCAGGGACTTTCTGGATCTCATAGTAAAGTATATTGTAGAAGTAAGTGGAATTACAATATTATAAGAGCTATTTATTAATGCTCTATCTGCCCCTGTTACCTAGCTACTTCAGCTTGGGTATTTAAGGCCTTTAATTCTTTCTATCCTTCATTTTTTTTCCTCAAAAATGGATAATTTCTTAACCTGATCATCTCATGAATTATTGTACTAATTAAATGATAGAGATAAAAACTGTATTCCTGAAAACTTTAGTACTTAAATTATTCATAAAATACACAGAAAATTAAAACAGAAAAGAAACTTGACATGAAGTTTTTCTTCTCTTCACAACTTAAGTTGATATTTAGTCGTTTCTTTCCCTCAGTTTTAGATCTAAAATGGTTTTCCAAAGTATGAGTTATGAACAAGTAGTAGGGAAGTTCAGTGCATTACAGTCAGTAGTGTTCTTAAGTAGAATAGAATAGAAAGGGTCAGAATGCTTCTGATTCAATTATATACTTTAACTGTTACTGGGTTAAAACAAAGTGAATTTTTAAAATGAAATATGGTCAGAAAGTTGGAAAGCATTTACAGTTTATATAAACTGCAGCCTACTTTTTTTGCCCTTGATATTTTAAATGTCATAATAAAATATAAAGGAAGGTTTTTAGTACTTATGTACATGATTTATGTATTTAGACATATCTATCTGGTCCTGAACTCACTATGGAGCCCTTTCACTATTACCCTTTCTTAGTTTTAGAAGTACTGTTTTATGGTAGATAAGTAGTAAATTTACTAAGCTTAAAATGAATGACATTAAATGAGGTTTCTTTTTTCTTCCATTTTTAAGAAGAGTTACTTTTTAACCAGGCATAGTGACATACACGGTTAATCCCAGCCAGCACTCAGAGGCTGAGGCAGAAGGATGACTAATTCAAGCATGGCCTGAGCAACTTAATGACTTAGTGTCTTAGTTAAGTTCTTGTTTCTGGGACATAATATCCAGCATCCACAAATTAAGGGAGGGAAGATTTATTTTAGCTCATAGTTTCAGAAGGTCACAGTTCATCAAATGGGGAGCTGTCAGTGGTGAATACACATGATTGAGGGTGCAGTCAGAGAGCTCTTCATGGCATGATAGACCGGAAGCCATGTCAGAGAGGAAGGGGCAGAGTTACCCTTCCAGATACTGTCCCAGTATCATCCTACTGGGTGCAGCTCAGTGTGAAGGCCTTAGATGTGCTCTCTAGTGACTGTCTCTCACACTCATGCGCAAAGTAGTTACTCAAATCATACATACATATATTTTATACTTGTGACTGAACCATTGGCCCTCACATTTATTTTTTACAACTATCAGATACAGTATTATTTTTGCCAAGAAGGAAACAAGAGTAAATGGATATTTAGAAGTGCTTAACATATTTTTTTTAAAGGATATTTACAAGACTGAGGGTATAGCTCACTAATAGAGCACTTGGTTAGCATATATGCGGCCCTAGGTTCAGTCCCCTTCCCACCAAAGGGGGAAAAAAGGAAGGGGTGTTTACTCTACAGAAAGTTTAAAAAAGTAAGCTTAACACTAGTTAGTCTTGTGTTTTATTATCATTGTACTCTTGGTGGGAATCATCCTAGGAAACTACTCTTAATAATTAAAGATGGAAATAGTTTGCCTTAATGGAGGTACAGTCTACAAAGAAATATGCAGACACTGTTGGCACTATGATCTTCATTTCTAAGTTTAGCAGTCTTGATCTGAACCCTTTGGTTTTATTTAGCTTTCCAGCTCTCAGGGAACAATAGAAACAAGTCTTCAGGACATCGAAAGCAGATTATCTCCAGGTGGAGTGCTGGCAGATGCGTGGGCACACCAAGAAGGCATTCATCCAAAAGACAGACAGTAGGTTATGGCTTTCTGAGTAATTTCTGCTCTTCTTAAATGTCCCTTTTTAACGTTGATTCAGTTAATTTATTTGGATTTTTCTTTCTTAAATAGTGTAGAAAAACTACAGGTTCTACTAAATTGCATCACAGAGATTTACTATCAGTTCAAAAAAGACAAAGCAGAACGTAGTAAGTAAAATTTTTCTGTTTACTAATCTGATGAATCTGCCTTAGTAGTTGTTTTTAATTCATTTGGGTAAATTTGGTATGTTTGCAAAATATACTTCTTCAGGGATATGATTCTGTCAGAAAGGAGGTTAAGTATTCTAAAAATTACCCTTGAAATCAACCTTTTGGATATTTTTACTAAGGTCATGAGCTCTAAAACCTCTGGATATCAGGCAAATAATAGATAGTAAGATTTGCTGGTGGGGACTGAAAGTCTGGAGAGTAGAGGTCCTATCTAGGTGCTGCCCAGGCGGTCCATTTCTCAGGCAAAGCTAGAAGTAGGTTGTATTAGACGTATCCTGATTTTTTTTTTTTTAATGTTGGCAGTTATTTTTTTTTTAACATCAATGCTATGCAGACCAAATAAAAGCATCTGTGGGCTTTATGTCTGTGATATCTTCTGCCAGCTCAGCCTTTTTGAAACAGTAATCACTAAAGAGGAAAATATTATGCATGCTGTTATGCTACGTTAACAAAATGTGTATTTTCTTATTTCTAGGACTGGCTTATAATGAAGAACAAATCCACAAATTTGATAAGTAAGTGTCTGGAATATACTTAATGAGTTGGGTTTTGAGTGCTGTTTTGGTTGTGTCTGTTGATCTGTGGTCCCTGAGTAAGAAGTTACCAAAAACAGTAGAATGAGGCAGAAGATGTTTTCAGTCACTGCCTTGTATTCTTTGGTTGCAGAGGGCAGAGAATAGGGAACAGGAGAGAAAAGATGTTACCACTTTCTTTAGCTCTCATCAATAAATACTTTTAAACATTGTTCATTTTGAGCTTTCTCTTTCTCCTCTTGCTGTTAGAGTGTCTATCTTAGAAGTCTTTGTTTTCTACTGTAAATATTCTAAAGCCATAATAGTATAGGGAACAGATTTTATATATGTAAAAATGTGTAAATGTTGGAAGTAGAAACAGTGAAATTCGTTTAAGGCTCTTTGATCATTTCTAAATTGTAGGCAAAAATTGTATTATCATGCAACAAAAGCTATGACACACTTTACAGATGAATGTGTTAAAAAGTACGAAGGATTTTTGGATAAATCAGAAGAATGGATGAGGTAAGTAAATTTGTTTTTGGGGGTTGGTTGGCTGCCCGATGTAATAGGTGTCATATTATTTAAGTGAGACTATTTCACTAGACTGTTTATTAATGGATTTTTTTTTTGGTTTTCAGAAAAATGCTTCACCTTAGGAAACAATTATTATCACTAACTAATCAGTGTTTTGATATTGAAGAAGAAGTATCAAAATATCAAGACTATACTAATGAGGTACAGCTATCAAAATTATCTAGAAAAAAAGCTTATTTTCAGTTCTTATCTGCTATTGGTTGAGAAGGGAGAAGCAGAACATGCTTTTCATATGTCTGTATTTAACTCTACTCTCCCACTTTTAATATATATTTTAAACTAAAGTTTAATAATTTAGATGTTTGACAACTAAAAACACCTGATTAGAGAATTTTTTAAAGGGTATTGATTTAAATTTGTATTAGGGCTAGAGGAATGACACAGCAGTTAAGAGGGCTTTTCTACCAAACGGAAGGCCTTGAGTTCAATTCCCCAGCACCACATAAGCTGGGTCTGGTGGTAAATGCCTGTCATCCCAGCACCCAGAAGGCTGAAACAGGATTACTATGAGTTCCAGCCCAGCTTGGGCTAGATAGTTCAAAACCAGCTTGGACTACAGAGCAAGACTGTCTCAAAATTAACTACATGCATACATACATACTATTGATGGCTTTGAAACAGAAATTTTTCCGAAATTCTTTTTTTTAGTATGTATTTGCAATGCATAATAATCACATTCAACTTTACCAGTTGGTGTACGTACCTACTGCATCTTCATCACTTTTACTTCCCTTCTCCCCTTTCTGCCCTCTCATCCTCTCCCCTATCCTTTCTCCATCTCCAAAAATCTGTCTCTGTGTTTTCTACTATCTTACTTAACTTTTTTACTTATTTATATTTTGAGTTTTTCATAATACTAAAACCATGTGATATTTAAGCTTCTCTGGTTCATTTTGCTATACATAATGGTCTCAGAATGCATTCATCTTCCTACAAATGACTCAGATTTATTTTTCCTTATGGTGGAATAGTACTCCATTGTATATGTGTGACACATTTTCTTTATCCATTTATCTATTGATGGACATATTGGCAGCTTTCAGAATTCAGCTGTTTATGAATTGTGCTGGTGTAAACGTGAGTGTGCATGTATAACTGTTGTATGATGTCTTTAACTGATTGGGAAAGATACCAGAAGAGATATTAGCTGAATCAAATGGGATATCTATTTCAGTTTTTTTGAGGAATCTCCATTCCATACTGGTTTCCATGTTTTCCATGCTTTCTCCTACCAACAGTTTAGAAGTGTTTATTTTTCCCCGCAACCTTGCCAGCATTGTTTTTTGAGGTCTTATTAGCAACTTTCTTCCTGAAGATACAATTCCAGTGTTGTTTTGACCTGTATTTATCTAATGGCTAAAGATTCTAAATATTTTTTCATGTATTTATTCCCCATTTGTTCTTCTGAGAACTATGCATTTCAACTGCCCATTTTTTGATTGAATCTTTTATTTTTGAACATTTTTTTTTTTCAGTTCTTTGTATGTTGTAGGTATTAGCCCTTTGTCCAAGGAGCAACTGGCAAAAAAAATTTTCTCATTCTGTTAGTTGAAGATGCATTATAAGCTGTAACATTTGATTTGTGATCTTTTGTTTTATGATGTGGATTTTTTTTTTCTTTTGACTTTTTAGTTACAAGAAACTCTGCCTCAGAAAATGTTTGCAGCTTCTAGTGGAGTCAAACATACTATCACTCCAATTTATCCAAGTTCTAACACATTAGTGGAAATGACTCTTGGGTAAGAAAGTATTTGGAAACTGTGTTTCCATTTGTTTTTATTTTAGTTTGTAATCATGCTCTTATATTTTGAAATGCTTGATAATTGTCAATATAATGTTTGATGTTAGTGTTTGAGAGTATTTATAGTTAGATCTAAAAATGTTAATGTAATTCTAAAATATTTATATACTTTTTGAGCAGAAGTGCTTGTTTATCTTTATATGTTTAGTATGAAGAAATTAAAGGAGGAGATGGAAGGAGTGGTTAAAGAACTTGCGGAAAATAATCATATTCTAGAAAGGTGAGTAGCGTAAAACTCACCCTGGAGTGCAAGTTTATGTACCGGTACACATTATGCTCATGTCTGTTGTCGTACTCTGTCAGTATGTTAAGCAGTAGGAAGGGGAGAAAAAGCCAGAGCAGTTTGTTTCTCTCCCTCAGCATGTTGGTAAATTTGTAATGCCTTTGCATGGTTGATGGGTTTCTTTTCCTACAAGTATTGGTAAATAGAATTATTTGTTTATTTGAATCAGTTTTTGAAAACCAAATCTTTCTTGAATGATTTTCTATAACAATATTCTTTAGAACCATGATTTTCAATTTTGAGATTTAGAGGTACCTATAAGATAATAACGTTATGATGGTGCTGAGTAATATAGAGCTCTGCATACTTTGCGACTGGGTGACATTTGGAAAAGCAGCTCTTGGAAGAGTTGAGTATCTGCGTACCACTCATTGTGTCCTGACAGACAAGGCTGAAAGAGCTTAAATCATACAGAGTCAGTAAAGCCATGTGTAGATTCTCATAACCCTGTTCAGTAGTAGAGCAGGTGGGTTGTGTTCTTTAATAATTCAATCACATCCAAGAGGACAAGCTGTAGACAGACCCAGCCTCTTACATCCTGACACAGTCTTTCCCCCTGTAGTATAGTGTGTTTAATCCTGTCCTATTTTGAGAAGCATCTGAGGTACTTCTGATTTTTCAGAACTGTAAACCATTAACCAGTGAACACCCTTGTGTGTGCTCATGTAAGAACTTGTGTAAGGATTTTTAAGGGTTTTTTTCCCCCTCGTGCTGTTGACGGACACCAGCGCCAGACCAGCCATGGAAGGCCTGGAGCACAGTGTCCTGCCAGAACCCAGTGTCTTGCCAAGCAAATGCTTTCTCACTGTGTTATATCCCCAGCCCAGCGGTAGATTTCTAGATTTTTAGTTGTGGAATTTTCGACTCAGAGTGTGTATGTACATTTAAATTTTGTTTCTTCTGAGAATTGCCTGTTAGGTTTTTTTTTAATTCATTTTTCTATTCATAGAAATTACATAGTAATTATCTAACTTAATACTATCCATTTATAGTTTCTTCACAAATTTAGCTAAATTCTAAATTTTATCTCATAAAGCTAAGACTAGAAAGTAGAAGACTAGGGCCTTAGCTCAGTCGTTAGAGTGCTTGCCTGTCAAGCACAAGGCCTTGAGTTCTGTTCTCCAGCACCACATAAGCTAGGCATGGTGCCTCACACCTGTAATCCCAGCCTTGGGAAGCTGAAGCATGAGGAATACTGTGTGTTGAAGCCAGCTTGGACTACAGAGCGATATGCTGTCTCGAAAAAGAAAAAAGAAAAGACTAGAAAGTAAAAGAGGCTGTTAAGATGCTTTAACAGACTGTTATATGGAACCACTTATGCCTTATAGAAGAGAGTCTCTTAATTTCTGAAGTATGGCTGTTAAGTCTGTTTGTGCTATAGTTTTGGGGTGTTTCTTTTTTTTTTTTTCAGACAGGGTATTGCACTTTAGTTAAGGCTGATCCTGAACTCACTGTGTAGCCCAGGCTGGCCTTGAGCTCTTGGCAGTTCTCCTGTCTCAGCCTCCTGAGTGCTGGGATTATTGGTCTTTTCCACCACACCCTTCTAATCTTCATGTGGTGCTAGAGAATCAAACTTGGGGCCTTATGCATGCTAGGCAATCGAACTACTCCCTCAGCCCCTTCTCCTATGTTTTATTTGCAGGTTTCTTTACCGATAAATGGTCTGTATAGCATTACATAATCTTTTCTCATTGTTAAATGAGTACTTAGGGATTTGTGACAGAATCAGTACCAGTTGAGTATCCCTCATTTAAAATGGTGAGGAGCAGAAGTATTTCAGATATTTTCAGATTTTGGAATATTTGTTTATAATAAAATATCTTGGAGGTGGCATACTAAACACAAAATTGTTCTTTATTATACATGTATCTTACACAGAAGCTAAAGGAAATTTCATACATACAATATTTTTAGTGTACCTGAAACTTATCCCATGAGATCAGGTATGGAATTAGCCTCTTGTAACCTCATGTGATACTGAGAAAGTTTTGGATTTGAATCATTTTTGTTTTTGGAATTTTTAAATTAGAGATGCTCAATCTGCAGCTAAAGTGAGGTCTTTATGCAGAGCACTGTACCATGCTGTTCCCTCATGGATGTCCCACTGTCACTTCTAAAACCACCCACCTCTTAATTTCCCTTCTGGTTTCCTCACCCTCTTTACAAGACTCCCTTCTCCTACTCCTGTAAGCATAACTCATTCTCTGTGTGCTTGCTGTTCTTTACCTCCTCTCTGGAAGTGTGTCTTCTTTCCTCAGCATGCTTTCACACTCGCCATCCTCGCCCTTTTTCAGATTTCCTGTCGTGTTGTCCCCTTCATGTGGGAGCTGTGGTAATAACCTGTTAACCTTTGTCTTAAGCTTTTTCCCTCTCGCATGGGTATTATAGTCAAAATAATTTTCAAAATACTAATGTTATTGTGCCACTCTCTTGGTTCAAAGATTTCTAAACTGTTATTTAAGAAATAGAATCTAAATTTATACTTCAAATAATGTGATTATCTGGCCCAACTACCCATGCAGCTTCACTCCCTACTATCTCCAAAACAACGTCTTGTTCAAGTGGGTTCTCTCCTCATTGTCCCTTGAGTATATCACAGTCCCATCTTTATATCTTGACCTCTAAATCTCTTCCCATCAGAAAAGAAATTATTCAGTTCTTACAACATTTCCTAAACTAAAATACTCCCAATATTCTCTAAAAAGTTTTCCCAAACAACTGCTTTTTATTTTTTCACTTATTTATGGTAATGCCACTCTTTGTTAATAAGAAATGTTAAGGTCATTAACAGTTGCTTGAACTTTCTTTAAAATAACTGTTTATTCGTCAGGAAACTCTTCTTTATTCTTCTTTGAAATGGTCAAAAACAGGGGCTGGGAGCCACTGCTCAGTGCTAGAGCACCTTCTAGTATACACGAGGCTCTGGGTTTGATCTCCTGCACTGAAGAAAAGAAAAAAGAAAAAACTTCAGAGGCCAAGTCAGTAAATATTTTGGGATTATCTGTTTTCTTCTTTTGTGTATTTTAGGTTTGGGTCTTTAACCATGGACGGTGGCCTACGCAATGTTGACTGTCTTTAGCTTTCTCAGAAGTTTGAGAGAAGTTCCAGTTTGCACAAGAAGATAATGCTGGGCATTAAATGAATGCCTTTATAGGTGATCTCTTATTTCTACAATTCAGTATTTGTTGTCATATAAATATGTACATACTGTACATACATAAAATATATAAATTTTTGGCTGCTGTTAAGAGGTAATTTTGACTTTTAACATTTGTAAGTCCGTGAGGCATTTGACCTCAGTGAGCTGTAGAGGAAAGCCATGACTTGTGGTTGTCCTTGAATACTGGTCCCGTCTCCACCTAAGGCCAGGGAAGTCAGATTTTGGGGGCTGCCTGATGGAAGTATTTTTAAGTAGATCCAAAATCGGCATCCTTGCACATCAGAAAATATGATAAGTGACATTAAATGGTACAATGAAGGGTGGCTCCTGTGAGTAGGGAACAAAACCGAACCACTGTTTTACAAGGATCACAATATTTTCGAGAAGGATGAAGTGGCATTATCTTATTTTACAAGGTGCCCAGATCGTAATTCTCTTTGTACCTGTTTAATTTCAGATTAATTATTGAGCAAAATTTTTAAATTGAGTTATTGAAACTGTTCATTTTTCCTTTGTGCATAAATGTATAACTATCATTAAAATTTTAGGATCATTTCATTTGTTTCAAGCTGTATATGTCTTTATTATGCTATTTCATGAAAAAAATAAATTTATCAGTTTTACTTTTAAAAGCTTATGTGTTTCTGTGTATCCAGTTGAAACAAAAACTCATGTTGTTAGCACACACGCTCCTGTATTGCTGCTGATCCAGGCCCAAGGCTCATGGCAGCAAGGCAAGCCTTCCAGCACAGTTCCCCTCTGAAAGGAGCATAAAGGATCAGCAGTATAGCTTATCAATGCTGTTAATAGGAACACAATCCCCTAGCAAGAGTTTGTTTACTGATTCTTTACTAGACATACTGAGATTAAAAACTAAACCTGGGGCTGGAGAAATAGACAGCAGCTAGAGGCCCTGAGTTCAATTCCCCCCACCACATTAGCCAGATGTGGTGTACGTCTGTAATCCAGCGCTTGAGAGGCAGATGCTTAGTTGTACCTATTTCCTAATCTAAACTAAAATAAGTTACATCTCCACTTTAGTAACTTACTCCCATTTATTATATACTCTCTGACAAGAATTAATGATATATTTTTTTTAAGCCTGGGCATAGTAGCACATACCTGTAATCCCAGCTACTCAGGAATTGAGGCAGGAAAAGAACAAGTTCAAGGACAGCCAGACAACTAGAGGTGCTGTCTCACAATAAAATTTTTTAAAAGGACTGGAGAAGTAGCCCAGTAGTAGAGTTCTTGTTAAGCATTTATGAGGCCCTGGGTTCTGTCCCCAGCACCAAAAAAATACATAATGTCTTCACCAGTAAATTTTACAGGAAAAAATTAGAGTAATTACAGTTCTTTTTTTTTTTTAAGTCATGCTCACTTTGTGTGGTGTTCTGATATAAGTAAGAGTCACACTGGGATTACTTCTCGTAGTGGGAGAGATACGCCTCGGTTGAAGCGCCCACAGTTTTTCTGTCTTCAGAATTACAGCCGCTTCCCAGAGCAGCCCTTTAACTTATGTCACCCCCCTCTGTGGTGTTTGACTATTCATTGAGCTTTGTCTCTGAGGAAGTGCTGCAGACAATTTATATTTACGTAACAGATTTTTAAAAATTGAAGGCAGGCTTGGTGTGTGCTTGTAAGGCCCAGTACTGGGAGGATTATGCAAGAGATCAGTTGAGTCTGTGAGTTCAAGACCAGCCTGAACAACATAGCAAAAATCCTTCTCAAAAAAGAAAAACTGAGAAGTGCTAGGGACAGACTAGGAAAAAAAAATTTTTAAGTCTTAATATACTATTTTAAATAGATTCCATACTCCACCATTCCACTTTTAAAACTGCTAGAGTATCAGAAAAAGTTACAGTTGTTTTAAGACTTGATCACTGTTTGTCACTTACAGAGGACCCAAAGTCTAAATGCCAAAAATGGAATAGAAATCAAAAGCATCTGCTAGACATAAAAATTAGTGACATATCCATTCTTGTTTCTTTTTAGAATATAAGTCAACTCCAGAAATTTTCTGTGGCAAGCGTAGTGGATGCAGCTCTGGCTGAGTGCTTACCTAACATGTACGAGGCCCTTAATTCAGTCCTCAGCACTGAAAAAAATAAAAATAACCCAGATACTGTTACATCAGACTGTCTTAGGGACAGGGACTAAAAGTGTAAATGATTTATATGAATCAGTTTCTCTGTTATAAACGGAATGCAAAAGCACCAGGTAGCAGACAGTTTCAGGAGTGCTGAGAGGCACTTCAGAATGAATTCCTAGTTGGCAGCTAGACATTAGTGTCTGCAGAAATAATGGTCAGTAGTGTTAAAGAAAAGTAGAGAATTGTTCAACACACAGTTAAAGATCAAAACAGGACCTCTGGCAAAAAAAAAAAAAAAAAGAATTTTTTTTACACATCTCTTGACTCATGAGAATTAGATGCAATTCTTTCCCCTCCCTAGAATGAATTATTGCCAGGGTTTAAACTAAATGTCAGTTATTGCAGAACAAGTGCACAGAACAGATGATCGCTGCAGCACCAGCAGAGCCAGCGCTAGCTTGTCAGTCACCATAGTTGCCACAAAGTGAGTAAAACTCGCCATCGATCATTCTACTGTGTGCCGAGTTAGCAGATGCTCTTGTCTTCACTCCTCAGACAATAATTGCATTTTCATGAAAAAAGTAGTTGCTTAAAAATCAATAAAGTGTTGGATTAGGTTAGAGTTTCTGTTAAGACAGCTTGAAACTCTTTCATGGGCTGAAGGAATAGCACAGCAGTTAGAGAGCTTGCCTAGCAAGTGGGAGGACCTGAGTTCAATTTCCCAGCACCACATACTATCTGGGCAAAATCTCAGTACTCAGGGGGCTGAGGCAGGAGGATTGCTGTAAATTTGAGGCCAGCCTGGGTTCCCTAATAAGCTCAGGACCACCCTGGACTACAGAGTGAGACCCTGTGTCAAACAAAACAGAAAATCTGTTCACACAGAATGCCTATTAATGCAGTTCCTAGTTATGAGGGCCAAGGTCTAAAGAACACATCAGAGGCATGACAGAGGAAGAGAACTGAGGGCCAGCAGGTGGTGCTCAGATACACTGGCTGAAAGAAAGTTAAAAATGTCACATGTGGGTGTTCCGGTGTTTCTCATGGAGCTCTGTGGATTTGTTCTGGGACACTCTGAGATTCTGTCTTAAGAAGTGACATTAACAAGTCCTTCAGAAGGATAGCCTGGCTCTTTACTGGCTCCCTAAATCTCTCACCTCAATAAATCAGAAAGCCAAGTCTCTCTGGAGCCAAAGGACGTAAGTTACCTCAAAGTAATGCTTCATTTTAAATGCATTTTTTCTAGCTACTGTGAAATGGAGGCTAGGTGGTAGGAAGGGAGAGAAGAAGGGAGGAGGTTACAGGACTTAAAGTCTGGAAAGTGTGGACTTGGGTATTTGGTGGGGGTGGGCAGGGAGGGAGTACTGTGATGAAGCAATTTGAGGATGAAGTATTAACAGCCACATGGTGCTGGGCACACACCTGTAATCACAACACTCTGGGAGGCTGAGGCAGAAGGAGCACGTGCTGAAGCCCAGCCTGGCAGTTTAGCAATCTAACGAGACCTGTTGAGAAATGTGTAATACATATATATACTGGGGAGATAGCTCAGTGTGAAGACTGAGTTCAATCACAAGTATCGCATGCAAGCAATAAACAAGTGCTGAGAGGATTTTTGTAGTCCAGTTCTAAGCTTTTCAGGCATTTAGAGTCAGAAAAGCTTACTAGAGAAAGATGAAGAATGTTCAGCTTAAAAAAAACAGAAACAATAGTTATTTTCATCAGACCTTGTTTCTAGTACTAAATTCTCTTACAACTAATAGAAAAAAATCATAGTCTCCTTTTCCCTAGAAAACTAAAAAATTACGTATTTTATTTGGGACAGTTCATGTAATGTATTTTAGATATTGATTGACGTGACATTTTGTAAACTTTTTTTGTGGTACTGGAGGTCGAGCCCAGGGTGGTCACCATGAACTATATCCCATGCCTGTTTTTTGCTTCGTTTTGTTGTTAAGACAGGGTCTTGCCTGATTGCTCAGGTTAGGCTCAAACTTGAAATCTTTCTGCCTCAGCCTGCCAGAGGACTATGATTCCAAGTCTGTGCTGTGCCACGGCTTTTAAAGCACCTTGAACATGTTACAGTACAAAGCTGTATGGTTTCCATGCAGTCCTACCTGTCTGGACTGTTCAAAGGTCAGAAGAGGGGAGATTCATAAGAACAGCTGACCAGGTGACTCTTACCTATCTAGTGCCTGTGCTGTCTTCTGTAGAGCCAGGCTCTTCCCTCTCTGTGCCAAGGGACCAGGATTAGTTGAATTCCTTAGACTGTAAGCAAATCCTTTCCCTTCATAATGTTTCATTTTGCAACTGAATCAAAGTTCTAAGTAGGTTTCTTCCAGGCCCATGTAGCTCAGCATTATATGTAAGTGCTTATCAGTTACACTTATTTGTAGATTATCAAGTGTGATCTGATGATAAAAGTGAGTTACCCAGCACCAGATGTTCCTTTAACTAAAAAGGTGACAGTGATCTATAATCAAGGGAGATATCTAATTGAAAAGCTCATAAAACATAAGGCCTGGTAGATTTCAGTCATCTATTTTTTTTCTTGGATTAATATTTCCTTTTATTCTTTCTCACCATCAAAATATGGAGAATTTAACAAACTTAAAAACCTTTTTTTTTCTTTTCAGGCAGGGTCTCACTGTGTAGCCCAGGCTCATCCTCAAGTAACTATGTAGCCCAGGCTTGCCTTGACTCAAGGGCAGTTCTTCTACCTCAGCCTCGTGAGTGCTGGGATTACCATGCCCACCTATGGAATCAACTCAGGGTGTTGCGCTTGGTAGGTAAGCACCTTAACTGCAGTGCCATTCCTTCATCTGCAATTTAAAAATCTTGATGTGTATATACCATAATTTAGGATGTTAGAGCCCTATGAGGAAATTTAGGAAAATCATCTGCTCTGATTACTTCATTTAAAGATAAGTAAATTGCCTTTAAAAGTTTAAATATCTTAGCCTCCCAAAACCATAATGTAGACAGAAGCAGAACTTATCCTGGATCTTTTAAGCTTTGGACAAGTGCTCTTTTACCATACCATAGGATCATGTTACATAAAACATCAGAGAGTACGAACATGAGAGTCTTCACCAAGTACTTTACAGACAGCCTTCGTGAGTGGGTAAGTTATACAGAAGGCTTGGTCTGTTTTTCCAAAGTAAAACTTGCTAGTGTTCTCATTAGTTTGAGGATTAATGGCTTGTTTTTATTAACAGTCTTTTTATTTATGATCTTATGAAAAAGCTTTTTGTGGAGATACTACCCTGTCACCATTATATTAAGTAGATGTCTTACAAGATTATATCCTCTCAAGACAAGAAATTTTATTCTATCTGCAAAGCTTTAACATAGTTTTTTATATAGTGAGCATTCACTGTTTGCTTTACTGTCTTGTTTTATAAAGAGAGCCTTAGAAGATTTTGAGCAAAGGTTAAAAGAAGAGTTAATTATCAGTAATGTGCTCCCCCCTGGGAATCCTTGCTCCAGTCTTGAGCAGGTTGATGGGTTGTGACATGTCACCATATCATCTACAGAAATAGGACTGGCATTTTAAGTTACATTTGATACCTTAGGTTAAATCCTACTTAATTAAGGAGCCTACTATGTGCTCATATACACATGCAGGCTTTTTTTTTTTAAATCAAGTATGATGTCTAGTCTTTCCACATATGGGGGGTGAGACCTATGTATCAAAACTGGCCTTGTGTTTTGTGTAGCCTTCTCTCGGGCACTTTGATGTTCCCAGTCACCATCCTGATCATGTTGTTTCTATGGTAAGGCCATCACTTTTTTCTGTTTTTGTTGTTGTTGTTGTTGTTGTTGTTGTTGTTATTGTTGTTTTTAATGAGACAGATCTCAGTAGTCCAGGCTGGTCCTGAACTCATTATTATAGTCCAGGCCCTGAACTCACAGCAATCCTCAGGCTTCTGAGTGCTGGGATTACAGGCATGTGCCATCATGCCCAGTTTATGTGGTGCTGGGGAATCCAACACGGCCTTGCGCTTGCTAGGCAAGTACTCTGCTGTGCTATTCCTCCACCCCGAAGGCCATTACTTTCATGTAGCCCAGTTCTTCAACAATTTTTTGAAAGTTTTACAAATCACCTACTGAACATAATTTCCAGGATATCTCCTTGGAAACAAACATCTTACCCTGTTAATTTATTTTTTAAAGTATTTTCACCTTAATTCTTTGGGGTTATGGCTTATAAGACAACCAAACTTGCTCTAGTGGTTGGATAGTCACAGCTGGAAGACTTAACTGGTTTTAGATGGGCTTTTTATTTTTCTGTACAGAAGATCTCTGGTTCTCCATCTTACCCTTTCCTAACCCAAGGCTAAGCTTTTAACTCAATGAAATTTGAAGACTGAATGAAGGAGGCAGATGTAAGCACATCTGGAAACACAAAAGGTTTCTTCTCACACGAGGAAGAGCTGCTGAGCAGGCAGCGAGTACTCTGTTCTTTGTCCTGCGTGGCTTTTTCAGGACACCTGTACAGATGGCGAGTTGCTGGAAACAACCTGCTTAAAGTAGGAAGAAGTGGCAGAGAAGTGTATACATGAGTGTCTGGCCTATTGAAGAACAGGGTGTCCCTTCCCAATAGAATTTGTTCTGTGTACTTCCGTGGGAAAACAGTCTAATGGGCAAGATGACTTCACAAAATCTGGAACGCCTCACCTGTATTTAGTGGCCCAGGAGGGCAGAGTGGGTGTCAGTAAGAGAGAGCAAGCTTGAAACAAGCAAAGCTGTCGTTGTCAAAAGCCGATCATTCCCTCTGTGAGGACAAGAGGGAAAAGCTTAGATACAGACAAAAGTCACCCACACGTGACTTCTTATTCATGGTTCAACTCAGACTCTTCCTATTATCAAGCCTTCTGAATAAAAAATACTTAGCCTCAGAAGTACGGAAGCAAGGGCTAAGGATCTTCTATGTTAAATTAAGTTCTCTCCACTTCAGACAGACTGGTTAATGTTCCCCTTTCTGTTCCAGTGCACCTCTTAAACGTGCAGTCATGCTGACATCATGATTCCTCTACGTGGCCATACAGTTACAAATCATCCTTAGCTGTCAGGAGGTAGTGTACATTTATTGAAAGACAAGCCCATGAAAAGCTGGCCAAAGGTTAGTTGAAAGTAGGCAGTGTTTTTGAGGGCTGCACTCACCCATCCCCCACCCTGGTGCTGCTGGCTGTGATGCAGGTATCGTGGGTGGCCACAGGCTCCCCCAAAGCAGAACAGGCTGAGAAACCTGCTCAAGGACAAGCAACACATGGCACGCTAAAGAGGCAGAAGCTAGAAGAAAGTGTGAGAAGCCAGAGTTCACTAGAAGATACCAAAGTCTGATTAAAACCCCCATATATGCAGACAACTCATAAACCTATCACTGAAAGACCAAAAAGATGATGATCCAAATCTAGATTCAGTGCAAACCTGTACATTTGGAAACAGGCCTTAGCAGTGAGCAGTGAGGCTTAGATACATACCTTATTACAGAGGCAAAAGCCCGGTCACAGGAGCAAGGGTTTGTGTCATATCTGAAGAATGTCCAAATTTTTCTAGTCCAATTTACTTAAACCCATTACAGATCAACCTGTAGATCATACCACAAGAGAAACCTCATATCAGAAGACCCATGGGTCTCACTAAAGGAAGAGAGTTAGTTATTACAGGGTTTGGCGGGAAGGATGGAGTTTAGGTAAAATGTAAATAAAGCCATGTTTTGGCAGATGCAAAACAAGGCTATGTGTAATTGGGTGCCCATCAGGTCAGGACCACAAAGGCAGCCCAGGCTCCTGGCAGCCACAAAGCCAAGATGAATGCTGAATGTCTCAAAGAGTCCTGCTGAAGTCCTACCCTTGAATTGGAAATCAAGCCTGCCTTTGTGACTTAGGTCCTCCAGGCAGGTGTGGGATGTTTTTTTCTAACTGATGTGATTTCCGTCAGCAAGGTTTCTCACAGTGCATGGTTCTAGGAATTTTTCCGGGCGTCACTGTGACATTTTACAGCTGCATTGTGTCCTTAAGAGAAACGTTAGCATTATCTGCTCCCAACTTCCCAATCGGGTAATCAGTGGGAGGGAATTTAACTTTCCTAAAATGTAATTTATACTACCTCATTACTAACTACTGTTTTTTGTTTTATTTTTTAGTTCTAGTTACTTTTTCATTGCTGTGACTCAATACTTGACATGCACAAATTTAGGGGAGGAAAGGTTTATTTTAGCTCACAGTTTCAGAAGGTCACAGTCCATTCAGGGGCAGCCAGCAGCAATGGAAGTACATGGCAGAGCCAGAGGTGGAGGCAGCTTCTCATGGCATCACACACAGGAAGCCAAGTCCAGGCAAGTTGAGACTAGTCCTCCAAGGAAGGCAGGAAGCAGCTTATGTATCCTTCCAGGTCTCATTCCAGTGATCAGCCCCTCCTGGATCCAGATGTGGAAGGTGTGGTAAACCCCCACTACACACCTGTAATCCAGTTTACATGCCTGTAATCCACCCCTCTAGACTAGGCCCCAATCTCCCAACAGCACATGGTTCCATAGACAATCTGTAACATTCAAATACATGAGACTTTTGGGGGACATTCCAGGTCCAAACCACAATAGGTAAGATGGAACCTCAGTGTTGTCTTGATTTGTATTTGTCTTATGGCTAAAGATGCAGAATGTTTTTTCATGTCTTTGTTGACCCATTTATGCATCTTCCGTTCATTTCAGTTGCCCGTCTTTAAGTGGGTCTTTCATTTTCGGGTGTCTATTTTTTTTTTCCAGTTTTCTGTACATTCTGGATATTAGCCTCTGTCTGAGGAACAGGTGGCAAAAGTTTGTCCATTCCATTGATTGTTGATTATTCTTTTCGCTGTGCAGAAGCTTTTAAGTTGGATACAATCCCTATTACTGATTCTTGGTGTTAATTCTTGTGCACCAGGTATTCTATGGAGAAAGCCCTTGCCTATACCCATGTATTCTAGGGTTTTACCAATTCTGTCTGTCAACAGGTTCAGTGTTTCCATTTTAATACCTAGATCTTTAATCCATTTTTATTTGATATTAGTGCAGGGTGAAAGGTGTGGGTCTAAATTCATTCTGTATATAGATAACCAGTTTTCCCCACACCATTTGTTTAAAAGGCCATATTTTCTACAGCGTGTTTTTGGCCCCTTTGTCTAAGATCAAAGCTGTCTCTGGGTCCTCAGTTCTGTTCTAACCATCTACCGTGTTTTTTTGTGCCAATAACAGATGGTTTTTAACAGTATCGCTTTGTAATATAACTTTATGTCCAGCATGGAGATGCCAACATCTTTTGTCTTGTTCAGAATTACTTTAGTTATTTTTGTTCTTCTGGTTCCATATGAATTTTAGGATTGTTTTTCCTAGTTCTGTTCAATGCTATTAATATTTTGATTGGAATTGCTTTGAATCTGTGTAGCAGTTTTGGAGATATGCCTATTTTGACAATATTAGTTCTACCTATCCAGAAACAGGAGATATCTTTCAGATTTTTTTTTTTTTTTTGAGACAGCATCTCACTCTGCAGCCCAGACTGATCTTGGACTCACAGTAGTCCTCCTGCCTCAGCCTCCCGAGTGCTGGGATTACAGGTGTGTAATCCCAGGTCCAGCTTATGTGATGCTGGGGAATCAAACTCAGGTACTTAGCTCTTGCTAGGCAAGCGCTTTAACCGCTGAGCCATTCTTTTAGCCCGTCTTTCCATTTCTAAAGGGTTTTTTTCAAAGTAATAATAAGTTTTCATTGCAGAAGTCTTTGTTTGGTTAAGCTTATTCCCATGTATTTAATTTTTTTTGAGACTGCTGTCAATGGGATTGTTTTTCTCATATCTTCCTCAGTGACTTCATTGTTGGTCTATAGGAATGCTATTTATTTTTGTGTACTGATTTTATAACCTTCAACTTAGTTGAATTTACTTATTCTGAGAGTCTTCTGAAAGACTTTTGAGGGTCTTCTATGTAAAGAATCATATCATCTGAAAATAAGGATAGTCTGACTTTTTCCTTTTCTATATGTGGTCCCTTTATCTCATTCTCTTTCGTGATGGCCCTGCTAAGGTTCTGGATACTGTATTGAATAGGAGTGGTAAGAGTGGACACCCTTCCTTGTTCCTGCCCTTAGGGGATACGCTTTCACTTTTACCCTATTTAGTATGATATTGCAGCATTGAGCCGTCCTTGTGTCTTTGAGATAGAGTCAGCTTGGTCATGGTGTACGATCTCTTTAATGATTTGTTGCATTATGTTTGGAGATACCTGATTGAAAATTTTTGCATTCATACTCATTAAGAAAATCAGTTGTCTCTATTATTTTTTATGGCTTCACTTAAAAAAAGGCACAGCATACACAAGACCCTCGTTTTATCCTCAGTGCCACAAAAACAGAAGATTATCTAGGTGATCCTACCTCAGTAAAGTTATTAGAGTTTTTTGTTTTGTTCTGTTTAGTTTTGCTTTTTCAGATAGAGTCTGTTAAACTAAGCAAAGCTTAATTGTTAAACTTGTAAATATTTTAGCTTCAAATTCATGAGTTTTAAAAAAAATAGATTTAGCATGTTCAAGGCCCTATATTCAATCCCTCATACCCTCCCTCACCCCAACCCCAAAAGAACCCTAAAAATATATTAAAAATAAAAACACCCAACTCTTTGGAACGTGAAAATAATGCTCTTAGAAATGAATTGGTTCTCATGACCTGGTCTTCAAGACAGACCTGGAGAGCTCAGGTCAAAGAGAACACCTTTAGAATGCCACAAAGTCTGTGGTACAGGACAGCTCTCCAGGCTCCGACTCCTCCTCCTCCAAATTCCTCCCGGCCTCCTCTTCCTCCTCATTCTTCGTCGTCTTTGTGAGCACGTGGGCATATGAAACGAAAAGAACAGCAGTTGTAACCAACCTTCTCTTCTGTAGATGTCACATCTGTCATTTCAGCTCAGCTCCTTGCTGGGGCGTGGAGAATCCTGAAGGGGTCTGTCGTCGGTGTCCCTTGGTCACCAGGCCCTAGCACTGTTTAAGGGTCCCGGTTGGACGTGCTCAGCCCCACTGATGAAGTGCGTGGTTTAAAGGGTTTAATCCCTGGGCTGGAGGAGTGGCACAGTGGTTAAAGAACTTGCCTAGCAAATGCAAGGCCCTGAGTTCAGTTCCCCAGCACCACATAAAGCTGGGCATGTAATCCCAGCACTCTAGAGGCTGAGGCAAGTGGATTGTTTTCAGTCCAAGGCCAGCCTGGGCTACATAGTTCAGGACCAGCCTGGGTGGCAGAGACTGTCTCAAAAAATAAAAGGTTTAATCCTTTGTGCTACGTTCCTTCCTCCTCTCACCCAGCCCAGCATGTACAGGCGCATGCGTGCACACACACATTCACACACGCACACGCGACAAGTCCTTTGTGGAGAGGCTTTTGAAGATGTGTGCCAGCAGTACCACCAAGGAATGAAGCCTGGAAGTCTGCCCCTTCCCCAAGGCGTACTCTTGGCTGCGGTTTCCACGCTATCCACCCACTGGGTTTCAGCGAAGGAGGCTGGAGGACAGAGCCTCTGTGTTCTGCCCCAGCAGGGCTTAAAAAAGCAAGAGACCTGATCCTGGCAATCTAGTTTCTGGGAAAGATGGAAAAAAGACTGCCCCCATTTCTACTCCCCTCCCATGGCCCTGGGCCACTCCAGGTGTCTAGGAAAAGAGTGTGACTTTTAGACCCATCAGATCCCCCCAATCCAGGCACCAGCCACATCAGCCCAGCCCCCACAGCCACCTCACCACACCCCCTCTAAGCCCACCGCAGCTGCGATGGCACCTGCATGGTGCTCTGAACCGAGGACCCACGCCTCACAAACCTGTAGGAATCTGAGCACAAGACAGTTCAGAATTGGCGCAAAGCTGGGCATCCGAGAGACTCATGCCCCGGCAGCGCCCTCTTCATCTAGTTGCTGGGTTCCAGATCTTGAAGCTTTGAAAATGCTTTTATCCATTTCCTCATCAGACTTACCCTATTTGCACTTAAACTGTTTTAAACTTAACTATTACAAACAGACACGCATTGTAACAAACGCGACCCCGTGCCCTTTCTGTGCCTGCGCCCAGGTTGACTCCGAATTGCAATCACATGTCCTAGCAGTGCTCCAGACTGGGTCCGAGGCAGGGACCTCAATGAGAATTTCACTTCCTCCTTCTCAGGTGCTCAGAAAGCATCCTCACTTCTTCATCCCCCACTGCTCCATTTTTAGCAGACCTGAATGACGCCACGCCTGGTCCCAGATGTGTCTCTCCTCACTGTCTCTTTGTGCCCCTTCTTTTGAGCCCTGGACAGCCCCGTCCACTTGGCCTCCTGCAGGTCCTAGTGAGCCTCAGCTGCGGAAAAGAAGGTGGGGCTGGCAGGTGGGTGGGGAGCGCGCCTGAAACTCACAGGGTCCGGAGTTCCCTTCACGCCCATGTTGCCTCGTGTAGGTATGGCGCTGCATCTGAGTTTTCTACGTCTCTCTCGTTGTCCCTGCTTGCAGATTCTCATGTGGCCACAGGGGTATCAGAAGTCTCCAGAACAGACCTGAGAATAAGGTCTGTCACCGCTAAGGTGACAGGCGTAAAAGGAAAGGTTAGAAGAGGCCCGTAACATCTTGTTCCTTCTGTTCCAAGGGCTGCAAATAAGTCTCATGCCCGAGTGACAAGCTGGTGAACAAGGAGAAAATCTGCGGAGGACTCACCTCCAGTCAGTCTAGCGGTTCCTAAGATCACCTTCACTTCTCCTATCCTGGAGACCTTCTGGGGTGCTTACTGAAACGTCACGCTGATACCCCGCTCCAGGGCCAGGGCCAGGATTCCGCAGACAGGGCTAGAACTGCTTTTATAACAAGGCCCCGGAATACAGGGACCAAGAACAGGCGTTAAGGTCAGATCCTGGCTCTGCCACGTATCAGGTGGCGGCAAGAAAGCCACTTGACCTCTCAGTACCTGACTGATCCCTTCTGTAAAATAAAGATGATAATGATAGCACCTGTCACTTAGGGTTATCTAATACTCAAATGAGTGTATATAAAATGCACGGTTCCTGGGCCTGGGCATGCTTAATGAGATGCAGCTCCTAGTTCCTGTCCAATCACTCGAGTCCCAGTGTCATTCCCACACCATCTTGACAGTGTTTGCCACAGTTACATAGCTCTGACCTAGTACTTAGGCAGTTTCACTAAATACTTTGCCCTTTTTCCTTGGTGTCATCCCAAGAAGTGATACTAGGAAAATGGTTGGATGTACTGTTGTTATTTTTACATACCAAAATTAATATATAACTACTGAAATTGAAAAACATTCATTTTATGTACCCCCATGGTATGACTACTGCCAGTATATACTGACTTAATTCAACTTCAGTTCAGGCAACTAAAACTCAGAGAGTTTAATTGGGTTTTCAGAGATCTCACAGGAGCTGATAGGAAAACCAGAAGTAGAGGAGTTTAGATCTCATTCGAACTAGGCCAGTGTCCTTCATTCCACATCAACCTATTGACTTTACAATGTTCTTTAAAAGCACTTTGAAGTGTTATAAAAAGCAAAACATCCCTTTTAGCCTGGCCTTAGGAAACTGAAATAGACCTGATGTTCAACTGGCTGCAAAGGAAATCTCTGCTTTGCACACAGCGGAAGAGGGAGTTGAAAGCACCAGGTCACCTCCTTTCATTCCTGCTGGCTCTTAAGTGGGGCGCTGGATGACAATGCCCACGGCAGGTGTACCTCAGGGAACCGAGCCCTGGAGGAACCACGTGCCAGGTACCCCTGCAGTGGTGACTGCTGGTGATTCAGTGGTGCTGCAGACAGGAACGTATGCAGGTGGGAGCAGCTAACGGCACTGGCAGCGTCAGATGGCCTGGGTTCTCATCCTTTCCACCACCCACATGCTTGACCTTGGACAAGGTACTCTGTTCCCTCACTGTAATATTATTTTAGGGTTGTTGGGGGGGAAAGTATTACCTAGAGAAATAATACAGCAGGAGTAGCTTTTATTTTTACTTTATTGTGTATTTTCCTAGAATGAATGGTCACATGTAGTGAAATACAATTAGCTTTTAAGCCAGAGCTTAAAAGGAATCGGAAATAAAAAAGTACCACATGGCATGGTTGGACCTCACGTGGCTCTTCCAGTTATGTGAGTCCGTGAATCTTTAATATGAAATGTCATTACTTCCTAAAGCTTAAGTTTTCTGGAAATAAATACTATGTTAAGCTGATTTTTCTTGGAGAGAGATTTGTTCCATGTCTGTGTTTGATTCAGGGATGGACACATGACCCAAATTGCTCCTATTTTCTTTTTTCTTCTTTCCTTCCTTCATTTTTAAAAATTCCTGCCTGACTGTAACTGAGTGTCCAATATTGAACCTTTCCCTGCTCCTCTCTTCATCCTCTCCCCAGACAGTCTACTCTAGGCTTCTACAAGATCCTTTTTCCCCCTTCCCACCTCCAAGCAGTCCGTGGTCTGCTTTCTGCCCTTATAGATTAGTTTGCATTTTCTCTAGAGTATTAACGTAGTTGGAATGATATAATTCACTAATACACAGTCTTTTGTCTAGCTTTTTTCATTCAGTATAATTATTTTGAAATTCATCCATACTGCTGAAGAGTATCAAGTGTTCTTTTTTTCCCCCTTAGGCATTTCGTCAAACCACAATTAGATGATTCATTTACCTATTGGTGGACACTTGGATTATTTCTAGTTTGGGGCTATTAAAAATAAAGCTGCTATGACTATTTGGATACAAGTGTCTGTATGAATACATGCTTTCTTTTTAGTTAAACATACAGGAACAGAATGGATAAGTCGTGATAGATGGGTATTTACCTTTTTATGATAATGTCGAACGGTTTTTCCAAGTGAACGGCGTGATGTTACATTCGCCTGGCAGGGCAAGAGAGAGTTCCAGTTGTCCACATTCTCTCCAAAACTTGGTATTGTCATGTGTTCATCTTAGCCTTTCATCTAGGTGTGTAATAGTATTTTACTGTGGTTTTAATTTTCTTGTCTCTGATGAATAATATTTACCACCTTTTACCTACTTGGCTTCTGCATGTCTTTTTTAATGACATTGTAATGAAGGCTATTTGTATCTTTTTCCTTTTTTAAGTCCTGTGTAGTCCAGGATGGCCTTGAATTCGTTGATCCTGCAGTCTCGTCCTCCCAAGTGCTAGGATTATGGGCATGAGCCACCTGTTTGTTTTGAGATTCCTTTTATAATCTATCAGATATGAGGATTTGCAAATATTTTCTTTTGCTTTGTGGATTGGCCTTTCATTCCTGTAACAGTGTCTTTTGAAGAGAAACTCCTGGTCCTCCACCCTCTATCTCAAATCATAGTCTCATTGTTCTCTCAGGCTGGCCTCAAATCCCTGGGTCTGAGAAAATTCTTCAGGCAGGAGCACCACACCCAGCCAAAGAAAGCAAAATTTTTATGAAGTTTGGCTTATCAATTTTTTTCCTAAGAATTGTGCTCTTGGAGTCTTATCTAAGAAAACTTTGCCTGATCCCAAATCTCAAAGATCTCCTCATGTTTTCTTCTAAAAACGTTTCAGCTGTAGGCTTTACATTCAGACCCATGATCCATTTTGAATTAATACTTGTTTATGGTGTGAGGCATGGATTAAAAGTTTATTAAGTAATACAAAAATGATATAAATGGTCCCAGGACCACTTGTTAAGAGAATTTCCTTTTTTCCAACTTGCCTCTATGCCTTTGTTGAAAACCTGCTGGCCGGTTGTGTATGGGTTTATTTCTACACTCTCTAATCTCCTTGAACATTGCTTTTTAATTTGTAATAAATTAATATAATATATACAAATATAAAAACATAGCCATTTTATTTTTCAATTAACTAATTAAATTGTGGTACTGAGAATCAAAAAAAAGGCCTTAAGCAAACTAGGTAAGCACTTTACCACCGAACCACAGACTAGCCCTAAGTTTATCATTTTAACCATATTTTGATTGTTTAAATTTTGTTTCTTTGTTGAGACAAGGTCTTGCTATGCAGCCGAAGTTGGCCTTAAACTTGTGATCCTCCTGCCTCAACTTGCATAGTGCTGGGTTGCAGCTGTCCAGGCCCAGCTGTTGGCCATCTTGTTGAATGTCGATTCAATGGTGTTAATTACACATTCACACTACTTTGCAACCATCACCACTGCTTTCTCCCAAATCTCACTTTTTTCTTGAAAAACTTGGGAATTTTTAATAACATTTCAGTATACTCCCAGTTTTGCTTTCGGATGCTTTGTTTATTTGTTTTTTGAGACAACCTCTCCCTCTAGTCAAGCCTGGATGACACCTCTGAATACAGCCCAGGCTGGCCTCAAACTTGCAATCCTCCAGTGTCAGCCTTCCCAGCTGCCAGGATTACAGCCTTGTGCCATCACTCCTGGCCCAGTTTTGTTTTAATATAAAAAATGTAGATGATCCAGAAAGATAGACCATGTTTAACCCAGAGCTTTGTGTGTGTCTCCTGACACTTCTTCCTCCCTTGGGTGTGCAAACACCAATTTGAAAGGAAATCCAAGAATTTCCAGGGATCACAGAGGTCCTGTAGCACACTGTTCATCTTAGAGTTGTGAAATCTGAGAACCCAGATCGCAGGGCTAGTAAGTGACAGAGCCAGCTGAGAACCAAGAAACACTATTTCAGTCCTATTGAGGGGGTTGCCCCGCATCCTGACAGCCTCCCTGTGAGATCTGGCTTTGAAGAAACTACTGTCCTCACCTCAAGACACCAGAAATATGAAGGGGCACAACCTTCCTTGGAGGACTGACTTGAGGATTGAACCAAGAGATAAAATTGTCTCAAGTTAAAAAAAAAAAAAAAAAAGCTGGAGATCAGTGATAGGAAAGCACAGTTACAGGTGGGATTTTTCACTCGAGGAGCTTCAGCCCTTTGAGAGAGAATCTTAGAAAGAGTATAAGCCAAAGGCAAGAATGACACTCAGCGGTATCTCCTCTCGGGTGGATTGCAGAAGTGCAAACAGAAGACGGTCCACGGACCAGCCCGGTGGAAGGTGCACGTGAGCCATGTCTCCTCTCAGATCTTGACTATGTTGTAGTCATCCCTTTCCTCCCAACACTGGGAATCGTGATCTGATTCACTGTGCAGTGTGGGCTTTTCTAGCATTCTTGCGAGTAGCTAGCAACAGGCATCCCTGAGCTGGGGATGTAGCTCAGTGCTAGAGTATTTACCTAGTATGCACCAGGTGTTGGATCCAGCCCTCAAGTCAGAGAGAGAGAGAAGAAAGGAGGAAGGAAACCAGCAACCCAATCAACCAGCAGCCCCGCTCATAAATGCCAGTTTTCTTAGTAAGAAACATCCAGTGCTTCTTCCGACACTAAAACAGCCCACCTTTGGATGCCAGGTGCCATACTAAGCACTTTTCATACCCATCAAAACTCAGTGGAATGGCAACTATTATTTTCTTCATTTTACAGACGAAACGGGCTCAGAGAGGTTAAATTGCTAAAAATCACACAGCTGTGCTAGGTCCCTGGGCTCAGCCACCATACCACAGGCACCTCCCTGCGGCCAGGGAGATGGCCCTCTACCTCTTCCATGTGATTTATGGACATGGCTGTGAAAGCTTGACAGTCCCCGCAAGCAGAGGTGCTGAGCATGCTGGTGACCAGTTGAAAAAATACGTGAAACCAAGGCGGAGAGGGAGGGCAGGCCTCCTGCCTGGTGGGCTCTGAGTCACACAGGTCAGCCGGGGCTGGCCTACTCAGCCTGTCACCATCAGCTGTCACTCTGCTACCCAGCGAGGCCGAGGCTCAGCTCAGAGATGGGAACTGCGATGTATAAGCTCTCGGGAAAAATCAACTTTCAGGTGAAGAAAACCCATATATCCGGTAGGTTGCTGGTGCATCAGGTAGTCTGAGGGTGCCAGGGCTGCTGGGAGGAAGAAGAAACTCCATGTTGGGTTGTGGCTCTGATGTTACAGAAAGACCCAGGCGGCTCTCCGGGCTGCGGATGAGTGCTTCGCCAAGGCCTGCCCTTTGGGTTTCTTGTCGTCTGAGTTTGTTTATAAGCCACCTCACAAGTTAACTTTATGTTCTTTCAGATTTTGCATGATTTTTAAACAAAAAATGGAGACAAGAGGACTGTGCAGCCTCTTTCTATTACAGGACAGCCCAGGAGGTTTAATTTTCCATAACAGATGTAACATTAACTCCAGCGTTATTTTGACCAGTTATAAATATCAAGGACATGTGTTTTGCCGTTCAGACTCTTCCTAAAAGAACTCAAGAACGTCCAGGCTGCAGCCCATAGCTCCGTGGGAAGCAGTGGGAAAATTCAGTGCTGGGTGGATAATTAGGAGACTGTCAGGGAGAACTTGGGGTTCCCCGTGGCATGAGAAAATGGGTGGGTCCTCATCATCAACAAAGTTCCAATGAAGCTTCAACAGATGAGATTTTCCACTTTTCTCTTGCCACTGGTGGACGGAAGGGCCACGTGAGGCTTGTAATGACCCTACAAGGGGCGGCTTAGAGGGATGTTAGTGTGTGTGTAAGTCTGAGGTGGGGAGGCAGGGAGGGAGGGAATTGGAATCTCAGGTGAGAAGGTTTGGAATGGACTCAGAGAGGAGTTCTGTGATCTTGAGCCCCAACCTACAAGGTAAGATGCCAGCCCTTTATTACTGAGCAATAGCCAATGTCTGGTGTGGGGGAAGGTGTCTGACACATGATCATCCTATTACACCATCAATAAATACTGGTTTTTCTAGACTACTTTGTCTGGTAGTAAGCTACAGCACACTGTATTTCAGCACATCTGAGGCATTGTCTATTACATACATGCTGTTATTTCACATACCCCTAGATAGGGAAAATGCCATCAATTACACCATGACATGCCATTCATGGTGAGATGTGTGCCCACCTGAGAGGTGTGTGTAGCAAGTACTTTTTAGTACAGGTGAAATCCAGAGTTCCTTTCAGTCTTGTAAACCAGTGCTCCCTCGTACGAGTATTCCCATTCTATTAAATCAACATTCACAAGAGGGAGATGAAGCTTCCCAGTGCTTGAGTTTTGTTTTGGCTTCTTTGAAGTAGGCTTTTCCTGTGAGGAACCAGTGGGGCTGCTGTGCACTGGAAGTTGTAGAGACAAAGATGAGAATTAATGATGAATGAGAAACAATGACGCATCCAAAGAGAAAATGTCTCCTAGTCTTATTTGTGAGTTTCATCCTAGAAAACTAGTAAACTGGTCACCAGCACAAGCCTGTAATCCAATTTGTCTACTCTGGGCTCATTACCTCGTAGGTACACATGAACACCTGAATAGTAAAATATTAATTATATTAAAATATATTAATTCTCCCAGAACGGGAAGAATTTTGAATAAAGAGTTAGAATGTACTATGGATCCCATTTTATTTTACTTTATTTATATATTAAACCTAAATAAGAAGTGTTACAGGATTTCCATTTGGGAGCAGACAGGTACATGTGCCATGTCTATATTTCCAGTGTTCATCTCTATGGTTTTGTTGTTTCTTTGTTTTGTTGTTGTTCTTGTTTGGTTTTCGAGGCAGGGTGTCATTCTATAGTCCAGGCTGGTCCTGAGCTCAATATGTAGCCCAGGCTGGCCTTGAACTCATGACAAGCCTTAACTGCCACCATACTCAGTATATTTGGTGCCGGGGAATCAAACTCCAGGCTGTGTGCTTGCTAGGCAAGCACTTTAACTGCCGAGCTATGCCCAGCCCCGTATTCCTATGCCCTTTATAGGCAGAATGGAGTCCTTCTCCTCTGACTCCTCCACGTCTGGCAGAACACAAGTAAACCTCTTGAAACAGCCCGAGCCAGTGTCCTGCTGTCTTCTCGCTCGTGTTCCTCAGGGTGGTATCTCTCTGCTCCTGGGCTTGGTGACCACCAAGTCTCCGTGCTCATCCTGTCCAACACCTCTGACGTGTCACATGGCTGACCCGATGGTTTCCTCAAAACCTGCTTGGCCCTTGACTGCCTCTTCCACTGGTTACGTCTTCTCTCGACCCTCCAATTCTCCGCTCAGGTCCCCAACTGCCTTCCTCTGAGTACCCCTTCACCATGAGCATTCTGTCCCGGCCCACATTCCTGCCAGTCGGGTAGCAGCCACTCCGCCGAGCTCCCAGTCCAGCCCATTGTGGAGCTGGACACGGTCCATATCATTCGGCTCACCAGAAGCCCGGAAGTCCGCTGGTCCTCTCTCACAAAAGAGAGCTTAGCGTTCCTGACGGGCTCGTGACGGGCACAGCCTCCCAGCTCCTCCCAGCGGAGGCAGAGCGCAGAGCCAGCCTGCCTGAGCCACAGGCCCGCTCCTGCCAGCCGCCCCCTCTCAGCGCTTCACTCTGCTCTCAGCTCCCACACCCAGCTCCTTACGAGGTGCGATCAAAAACAATGACAGCTGTTCAAATTTAAAATTTTTGTTAGATTAAAAGACACATTATCATTAATGTCCCTCAAAATACACCCCCTTGCTTTGAACACACAGCCTGATTCTTGTGACTTTCTGAAACAGTTCTGGAATTTCTCTTTTGTGACTTTGGTTGTGCTATCAGCTGCGTTGATATCCTGATGTGATTCAAAGTATTTGCTTTTTTTGGTCACTTTGACTTGATTGCATGGTGCTAGACACAATGATTAAAGTGGATGAGGACACAAGGTAACGTTTTTGAGCCTGCCTTTCCATTGGATGGTGCTCGGCAGCAACAGTCACCGTAGTATGATTATTATTATTATGATGATTATTATTATACCTTGTAAAGAAAAGAAAGAGGACTTCAGAACTGCTTCAGAAATTGGCAAGAATGATGGGAAAAGTGTGTTTGATGTGAGGGACAGTGATTTGAGGAAGATTTGTAACAATGTGGTTTTATTCTTAAAGTGTGTATTTTTTTCTTTTTAAAAATTTATCAACATGCATTTGTTATACAAAATAATAACTATCTGTTTGAGAAGTTGCTGTGTTTACATGTCAAATCTTGATCATTTTTACTTCCCTTCCCCCCCACGCTCTCACACTCCCGCATCCTTTCCCTCTCCACAAAGTCAATCTTCTTACTTTCTTTCATCTCTTTTCTACTTGTTTTTTAGGTTTAGTTTTTCCATTTTACAAACTATTGCAATATTTAGCCTTCGTGTCTAATTCATTTCACTGTGCACAATGGTCTCAAAGTGCATCCATTTTCCTACAATTAATTTAAATTTGTCTTTCTTTATAGCAACTCCATTATATAAATACACCACATCTTCTTTACCTGTTCATCTGCTGCTGGACCTATCGGTTGCTTCCAAGATATAGCTACTATAAGTTGTGCTGCTGTAAACGTGGCTAGGCATGAATCTTGTATGATAACTCTTTGCAGAAGGTATCAAGAAAAGGTATAGGTGGGTCAAATGGAATGTCCGTTTTAACTTTTTGAGGAATCTCCATATTGATTTCCATACTGATTATACCAGTTCCCAGTCCTACCAACAACGTAAAGGGTTCCTTTTCCCCCACAACCTTGCCTACCTACATTTGCTGTTTTTAGAGTGCGTGGTACCAGTCATTCTTACTGGTGTTAGATGGAGTCTCAGTGTTGTTTTGATTAGGATTACTTTGATGGCTAAAGAGGCTGAACATTTTTTTCACGAATTTATTGGCCATTTAGACCTTTTCTGAAAACTGCTTCATTGTCTATGTTTTGATCAGGTCTTTTATTTTGGGGGTCTATTTCTTCAGTTCTTTATATATTCTAGATATTAGTTCTCTGTCTGAAGAGTAGCTGGCAAAATTATTTTCGCATTCCATTGATTCTCTCTGCTCTGTTGGTTATTTCCTTTGCTGTGGAGAAGCTTTTTAATTTAAGACAGTCTCATTTGTGGTATCTTGGTGTTATCTCTTGTGCATTTGGTGTTTCACTGAGAAAGTTTTTGCCTACACTTATATGTAGGTTTTGCCTATTTTTTTTCTCAGATCCCGGTCCCAGCCACTCGGTTTTGCTTATTTTTATTCCATTAAGTTTAGTGTTTCCATTTTAATGTCTAGGTTTTTGATCCATTTTGATTTGATTATGATACATGATGAAAGACATGGGGGCAAGTTTCCTTCTTCTGCACATGACTAACCAGTTTTCCCAGCACCATTTGCTAAAGAGGCTACCTTTTCTCCAGTGTTTGTTTTTGGCCCCTTTGCCGAAGATCAGGTGGCTAAAGGTACTCGGGGTTGCCTCTGTATCCTCGATTCCATTCCATTGAACCACCTGTCTGTTTTTGTGCCAGTACCACGTGGTTTTTATTAATGTTGCTTTGTAATATAACTTGATGTCTAGTATCATGATGCCTCCTGCTTTTGTTGCTTAGGATTGCTTTGGCTATTCTGGGTCTCTGCTGGCTCCATATAACATTTCAGATTATTTTTTCTAGTTCTGTGAAAAATGCTGTTGGTATGTTGACTGGGATTGCATTGAATGTGTATATCACGTTTGGTATTACGGCCACTTTGACAATGGTGGTTCTGCCTATCCAGGAACCAGTGGCTGAACTCTGGCAAATATTTCTATCTGTAGCCTTATAGCCTGCCATGGGCAGAACAAAGTCTTCTGTACCCTCGAGTGGGTAAACAGTGGGATCTTGCTAATTCCTGAGATATCATCAAGTCATCTTTTTTATAGTCCTGATTCCAAGTATTGGCTTCTTTTTAACGCTAATCTCTGAAACAACCATGCTCTCTTTTTACACTGCAATTTTTTTATATCTTTTTTTCTTGACATTTTCTCCTGTTTCTCATTGTAGAGCTGGCTAAGAGCCACAAGCTATGACAGCCTGAACATTGGAGTGCCTTGAAATCTCTTCCACCAGATTAAACCGTTCACTGCCCTTAATCTCAGTTTCAGGCAAAGTCTTAGGAAAGGGTCAAAATGCCCATAAACTTTTTGCTAGAGCCCAGCATGCATGATTTCTAGACCAATTGCTGATAAAATCCTCCTTCCCATCTGAAATCTCTTTCCAGTTTGTAGTTCTCTCAGCATTCTGATCTGAGCTCTGACCAGAATCTCCCATTAAGATCTGCTCACAGAGTTCTAAGGCGTCTATATTTAGCATATTGTCAAACCTTTTCTAACTTCTCCCGCAAACCAGTTCCAGGGCTGGAGGAACGGCACAACAGTTAAAGCACTTGCCTAGCAAGCACAAGGCCCTGAGTTCAATTCTCTAGGACCAAATGAAACTGGGTATAGTGGTGCCTGCGTATAATCCCAGCACATGGGAGGTTGAGGTAGGAGAATTGCCATAAACTCAAGGCCAGCCTGGGCCACAGAGTGAGACCCTGCCCCGCCCCCCAAAGAAAAGAAGTTCTAAAAGCTTTATACCACATTGTCAGGTAAAGTCATAGCAATGACCCCATTACTCTGGTACCAACTTCTGTCTTAGTTACTTTTGTATTGCGACAGAATACCCAACATCCACAACTTAAAAAAGAAAGATTTATTTTGGCTCGCAGTTTCAGAAGATCTCGTCCATTCATAGATGGAAGCACATGGCAGAGTCCCAGTAGGAGAAACAGTATTCATGGCCTGGCAGACAGGAAGCCAAATGAGCAGAAACAGGCAGAGCCAGCATATATCTTTGCCAGTGTTCCACCTTTCCCAACCAGGCCCACCTCTTCACAGCATATGGTTCCACAGATACTCCATGACAGCCAAATACATGAGGCATTTTGGATACACTCCAGATCCAAACCAAGACACCTAGTATGATTGTACTGGGGTCTACATGACCTTTCATGTCTACTAGTTTCTGTTTTATGTTATTGGGTGCACCTATGTTGGGTGCATATATGTTTATAATTGTGAGCTCTTCCTGTTGAAGTATTCCTCTTATCAATATATAATGTCTTTCTTCTTCTCTCCTGATTTGTTTTGGTTTGAAATTTGTTGTGTCTGGGGAAGTATAGTTATTCCTTCATGTTTCTGAGCTCCAGTATCTTGGAGTATTAGTTTCCATCCTTTTTTTTTTTTTTTTTTTTTTTTTGAGACAGAGTCTTGCTCTGTAGCCCAGGCTGGTCCTGAACTCACTCTGGAGCCCAGGCTGGCCTTGGACTCACGGCAATCCTCCTGCCTCAGCCTCCCAAGTGCTGGGATTACAGGTGTGCGCCACCACGCCCAGCTTATGTGGTGCTGGGCAATCGAACTCAGTTCATTAGCACTTGACATAGCACTTGCTAGGCAAGCGCTTTAACCAATGAGTCATTCCTCCAGCCCCAGTTTCCATCCTTTTACCTTCAGTCTGTGTACTTCTTTGTGGGTGAAGTGTGTCCCCAACAAATGGTTGAGTTTTGGTTTTTGATCCATTCTGCCAGTCTGTGTTTTTTGATTGGTGAGTAAGACCATTAACATTGAGAGTAATTATTAGCAGATCTTACTGAATCCTGTCACTGTCTTGTTTTTCCAGTGTTGCTGGGGTTTTTTCTGTTACATTTTCCTTTTCAATGTTTCCTTTTCTCTGAGTTCTTTAGTGCTACTCTTCTCTTTCCTCTCTCTCTCTCTCTCTCTCTCTCTCTCTCTCTCTCTCTCTCTCTCCAATTCCTGCAATGCTGGACTAGTGGTTGGAAATTAACTTGGGCTCCGTCATGAAAAATTATTTTAACTTCATAAGTTTTCATGGCTAATTTAGCTAAACATAACAACCTGCCACTTGCTTTTAAGCTTGAAATATTTCATTCCTGGCGCTCCTGGCCCTTAAGGTTTGTAATAATTTGGAATGGGCTTGCCTTGGTAGAATAAAGTCCATTTTTCTCTGACTTCAGCCATCTTTTATTTGTATATTGCCTCAACTCAGAACACATTGTATTAATTAGGAGCATTATTTTTTCATAAATTCTTTTTTAGGTTCACTAATTATTACTTGCATTTGTATAATCATGTCTTATTTGAACTGACTGTTGCACAAACCGATTGTTCCACTTGATTTTTTACTTCCTTTCCTATAAATTCCACTATTTCAGGGCTCATGACAATAGCTTCTGTAGTCTCAGGTATTTCTGTATGTGTCCTGTTGCCTTGTCTTCCCATGATTCTAGTGCTGAAGGACTTCACTGTAATGGTCTATCAATGAAGTTTCTCTAAACAAATATGAGGATGTGTGGGGAGGAGCCAGAAGCCCACTGAGTTCTGTGCTAGCACTACTCAGCAAGGAGGATCTAAGCCAGGCCCTTGTTACCCTCTGGTAACTGTAATCCTGACATTAGCACGGGTGCTGCCTTCCTCCACGTAGGAAGCAGAGCGACACGTGCAGCTCCTGCTCTGAGTCATTCTCCAGGCTTCTTCTCACCCGGGCGACACTTGGTTACATGAAGGACTTAGGTGGGACCTGAGCAGGTAGAGGCTGAGTATTGAGAGAGTTCTCCTAGATACCCTGGCATGGTGGCACATGCCTGTAATCCCAGCACTCTGGAGGCTGAGGCAGGAGGATTGTCATGAGTTCCAGACCAGCCTGAGCTATGTAGTGAGTACAGGAACAGCCTGGACTATAGAGTGAGACTCCATCTGGAGAGAGAAAGAGAGAATTTTATTTGAGAATTCTAGAGTTGTGACAGTTCTTAACGTATGTGAAATGTTGTGACTGACATTTTTATAATGTTTACATATTTACATTGAAAACCATTTAGCATTTCTTCATAAAGCTAAATGTAGGGGCTGAAGGAATAGCACTGTGGTTAGAGCACTTGCCTGGAAAGCACAAGGCCCTGGATACAATTCCCCAGCACCACATGACTATAATTCCAACACCTGGGAGGCTGAGGCAGGAGTATTGTCATGAGTTTGAAGCCAACCTGGGCTCCATAGTGAGTTCCAGACAAGCCTGAACTACAGAATAAGACCCTGTATCAGTAAGGAGGAAAAAATAGAATACAGACTATAGAAAGTGACCCAGCAGTTCCATTCCAAAGTATATACCTAAGAGAGTTGAAAACATTACATTCACGCAAAGATGTGTACAGGAATGTTAACCTAGAGCTCATGATAAACAAAAATAGGAAACAACTCAATCATCAACTGATGAGTAAATAACCATAGATTATTTAGCTATAGACAGAAATGCAGTGCTGATACATGCCTCAACACAGACAAAACTTGAAAACAGCATGTTAAGTGAAGGAAACTGGACACAGAATGTCACATCCTGCATGACTTCACTTATGTGAAATGTCCAGAACTTGCAAAGCCATAGAGACAGACATTAAATTAATGGTTTCCAGGGAAACAGACAGTACCTGCTATCAGGGATGTGGCTTCTTTTTGGGGTGACAGAAGCATTTATAATTAGGTAGTGGTTATAGTTGTATGACATGGCAAGTATACTAAAACCCACTAAATTTTAATGTTCATAATGGGGAAGTTTATCTCACTTAAAAGTATTGCTGGGCTGGGGATTAGCTCAGTGGTGAAGCACTTGCCTAGCATGTGCAAGGCCTGAGATTCAGTCTTCAGCACTGCCTTCCCACAAAAAGAAAAAAAAATTGCAAAAAAAATGATGGCAACTTAATTTCCTGTCTTGTAGAAGTTATTCAGTGTTGTTATGGACTTCAGGGACAGTCGAGACAGAGGATGAAATGGCTGAGCATTTTGGTGTGAGCAGATAGATCCTCACAGACCCACCTTTCATTACTTCAAGTCAGATGCTGGCTTTCTGAGGGGTGTAAATTTTAAATGTAAGTTTTCTTCTCTGCCTAGTGGATGGACAGAGACTCCTGTTCCTCTAACCAGGAACTTATGTGCTCTCTTTTCCAGAGGGGAAATACATATGCCATTCTCACTGCCAAGACCTGGTACACCTGGATTATCCACAGAATGGGAAATTACCAAGCTGCATGCCCACTTCTGAAGCAAGATGTTCAAGCAAAAAGAACAGTCAGGTAGGCCCTGGTGGCGCGTACTATCTTCCAGATGTCAGCCGTCCCGCCATCCATGTGAGGCAGAAAAGACTTACCCTGTGGCTCACTCATGCACCTGCAGTCTCTCTAGCTCTCGTTCCTTCTTGGCCATCTTTCCTCAGGGGCCTGTCACATCAGATGTTTAACTATGGCTTATAATTTTAGAAATAATATGGTAGCACATATCAATAATTTTGTCCAACATATTTGCCCTAAGACATGAGGCCTTAAGCTGCTTTATTACTTACACACAGGATACAGACATTCTCCTTGCCACGGAAAATAAGATGTGAAATTTAAACATGTGCTGCTCACTTGTTCATCTGATAATGAACCTACGCTCAGTACCCAGCTGGGAACCCAGTAGTTTTTACTAGTGGAAGCCCAGATTTCCAGCTAGGATGCCAGTTCTCCCTTTTCTATGAGGGATGCCTTCCAAGGCCCCAGAGGATGCCTGAAATCTCAGAGGGGACAGAGCCCTTGGGATCCTATGCTTCTTCCTGTACATAAAGGCCCTAGGTTCAATCTTCAGCACTGTACCCCCCCACCCAAAAAAAAGTTGCATGATGGCAGCCTATAATGAAGCTTATTTTAGAAATCAGGCACATTAAGAGATTATGACAATTTAAAATTAAATAGAACAATTAGTATACTATACTAGAAGTTATCTGAAACTTCTGAATTATTTATTTCTGTAATTTTCCACTGAATATTTTCATACTGTGGTTGCTGGCGGATGAGTGAAACAGTGAAAAATGGAACCTCAGATAAAGGGGACTGTTATAGATCGTGATCTACTTCCTAGGAGGCCTTCAGCCTGGTTGCTGCCAGCACACACTCCCCCCCCCCCCCCCCCCCCCCCCCCCCCCCCCCCCCCCCCCCCCCCCCCCCCCCCCCCCCCCCCCAGCTCTGCCCATGCCGATTCTGTTCCCTGGCTTGCTGTGAGCTTCCAGAAGGAAAGGAGACACAACTGGTAATGATTCCTGCTACTTTGCAAACTTGACTCCTAGCCTCCCTCTCCTAACACATCAGTGTTTAAAAATAAGCACTTCTTAGCCAGTAGAGCAGGCCTGTATCCTAGCACTCTGGGAGGCTGAGGCAGAAGATCTTAAGTCTGAGCCAAGACTGGGCAAATTAGCATGTAGTGAGACCTTGTCTCAAAAATCAAAAATAAGTGCTCACTTCGGCAGCACATATACTAAAAATCAAAAATAAGAATGGGCTGAGGGATGTAGCTCATAGTGAAGGCCCTGGGCCGGATATCTAGTACCACACCCACATCCACAGCCACTTGTTCCTCCCACTCCAACACAGCAATTCTTTTGAAAGATCAAGGACACTTGTTTTAAATGATCTGTGTCAGTACCGGCAGTTTATTGGCATGTCTGAATAGGATTACCAAAATTAAGCAACAATAGTTGTCCTTCATTCACACTTGAATGAATCTGTCTGGGGCCCAGAGGTTGGTTACCCTCGTCCCGAGACCAACGCTGAGTACAAAAGACCAGATAGATGGTTTCCCTGTTTGTTTTCTTCTAATGAAGTTCTGTGTCAATGAGAACAGCGAATAGTTGCTCTGGAGTTTGTTCAGCATGTGTGGTTCCCATATGTTAGATTCCCACTCAGCTTAATTATACTTGGCGGCAGCAGCGGAGGCTAATGGTGATTCTGTAAAGGGCATGAATAATGGCTTTGCTGGCAGGCTGATGGCTTTGTTTTAAGTAGGGACTGATGTGAGTTTTACAACTGTGGCTGATGGGAATTCCTGCAAAGTTGTGTTGGCCTTGAAATTAGCCTTAGAAAATGCCTTCCTCTCATGGACGAAAGCCCAGGCCAAGGATACAGCTGGTAATTTAACAGGGTGACTTGGGAGACAGCGGCAAGAATAATAGAGGTATTATAAGAAGCTCTGGAGAGAACAAATATTTGCTTGTTGGACTTGAGAAAAGTTGACTTCAAGTGTAAGGTTTAAACCACTGCTTCGGCACATATCTCAAAAGGTATACTATACTAGAAGTTACTTGAAACTTCTGAATTGTTTATTTCTGTAATTTTCCATCTGAACTAGTCAGTGATGGTTATGCCTTACATTATGTCCTCATACCATCTTTTAGATCCTGACACAACATAACTGTACGTGTTTTCGGATGAGGCGTCATAATTTGACATGTGTATGCAACGTATAATGATCAAATTGGAAATCCTGGTAGGATGATAAATGCCTGAAATCCCAGCATCCTGGGAGGCTGGGCAGCAGGGGCCTAGGGATGAGCCCAGCCCAAGCAACTCTGCAACTCTGTGAGAAGCTGTCTCAAAATAAAAACAAAAATATGGATTGGGGATGTAGCTCAGTGCAAAGGCGCTGGATTTAATCCACAGTTGTGCAACAACAACAACAAAAATCAAATTGGGGCAATTAACATTTCTCTCTTTAAACATTTGTCATTTCTTTGCATTATGAAGCTTCAAACTTCTCTCTTCGACTTTTTTTTTTTTTTTTTAGTAGTACTGGAAGTGGAACATAGACACATCTAGGCACTGAAATACATTCCAGGCTTTTTATTTTTTGCTTTGAGGCAGTGACTCTAAGTTTCCCAGGCTGGCCTTGAACTTGTGATCCTCCCACCTTGCCTTGCTGAGGAGCTTAGGATACAAAAGGCCTTGGCCACGGCTGGGTTCTCCTGGTTCTCTATAAAATGAATAATAAATAGCTGTAAATAACAGTCATATTGATTTTCAAGAAGGAATACTCAGCTCTCCCATGTGGCTCTGAAAATTCTAGAGAATAATAATTTGATATTAGTTTAGTTCAATTATCTTAAAATTAAGAATTTAAGATTCAAAAATTGTTTTGGTGACCCCAGATCTGGTTCATTAGATAAGGCAAAGCCCATGATGTGGGTTAAAAAAAGACTTTTTAACAAATTGAGTATCGAATTCTTCCATAAGTAAGAAGATGAACTTTGAGGAGAGGGAAAGGGTAACTGATGGGGGGAGGAAAAGGATGGGAAGGAGAAAGAGTAAAATATGTAAATAAAAACCAAAAAAAATTTAAAAAGAAAAGCAAAAAAATTTTTAAAGTTCTTCCATATCAGGGTGAGATTCCTCCCTCTTCTATAGTAGACTGAGAATGACATCTGGGACTCTGATTTCCTATATATAGCTAAGGAAGAGATGTACCTTGTAGGATGTACCTCAGAGGGGTTGGTGAGTACTACCTTATCTCCTGAATGTTCTCTTTTCATGAGGCGTACCCAAGCTGTGGTGCCTTACTACCCTATCTTAATATTCTGTCCAACCCGTCTACTCTTGCCAATTAAGACTCACTACTATACTTAGCTTTTTCTCTTATTAGCTTAAAGGTGCAAAATAATACGTGCAATAGTTCTACAGTTGGCAGTATTCTAAGTCTTGGCAATATCTCCAGACTCAGGATTTTCATCTTTTGCCAATGTGTATCGATCTACAGCCATTCCACCTTGAATGTGCCTGATCTTGACTAAAAACATGAATCAGCTCATTATATTACAAGGTCTCTCATTTCAATTATAATCCCAATGCCATTCACATGAGCCACTGATAGAGGGAGGAGCCTCACAATGATTTCAGTTTGGTAAAGTTTAAAAGTGTGGTTCAAGAAAAATCTCCTAGAAATAAAGAATTTGGCCAATAGCCAAAAAAATCCCTCATTCTTATTTCACTCCCCCTTTTTTGACAATGGTGACAATGGAGAGAGATTGTCCAAAAGCACTTTTTAACTATTAAACATATTGTCTTAGTTATTTATTCATTGCATATGTCTACAACTTAAGGGAGAAAAGATTTATCTAGCTCAGTTTCAGAAGGTCTCACAGAGTTCGATCATGAGGCAGCAGACAATGGTGAAGGCACACGAGAGACTGGAGAGCTGTTTACCAGCATTGCAGACAAAAGCCAAGTGAGTCTGGCAAAAATTAGAGACTAAGGCAAGGCCCCAAGCTTTCCCAGGAAGAAGCTGTAACAACATTTCTCCTTCCTTCCTTTACTGAACTGGAGCCACCAGTTGGGCCACCTACACACAGGCTGAGTGCTCCTCTGTCACTTCCTGGTCCACAAGTAAATAGCACATACCTGAAAGCTCTGCCGTGGGTACCTACCCCTGGCCTCAATCTCAACAAATTGACACAGTCTCTAAAGGCCAAGCCCCACAGTTCCTCAGTTGTCTCACTACACCTAAATATGAGGCTTTTGGGAGACACTCCAGACCCAAGCCATAACACATATTTTAAAGCCAGGCCTGGTGGTGCAGGCCTATAATCCCAGCACTGTGGGAGGTCAAGGCTGGAAGATCATAAATTCAAGCCCAGCCTGGACAATTTTGTGGTTTAGTGAGACCCTATCCCAAAATCAAAACCACAAAATGGGCTGGGGATGCAGAATAGTGCAGAAGGCCTTGGGTTTCATCCCCAGCATTGAAAAAACAGACAGACAGACAAATAGACAGACAAAACTGATTTGGATTTGGAATGTCTCTAAAAGCCTCACGCGTTCGGAACCATGTGCTGTTAGGAGATGGGGGCCTGGTCTGGAGGTGTGGATTATGGGAGTGCAGTAGATTATAGGTGTATTCTAGAAGACAGGTGTGTGGTAGATAATATATTCCACATGTACGAATTGGATTATAGGCATGTGGTAGAGGCTTAAACCTGAAAGGGGCAGAACACAGACTGGACCCAGAAGGGACAGATCACTGGGATAGGATCTGGAAGGATATACACTGCTTTCTGCCTTCCTTCGGGGGACTAGACTTGGCTTGGCTTGACTTGACTTCCTGTTTGCAACGCATGAGGAGCTGGCTCCACCTCCACCTCTGTTTTGTGCCAGCTAGCTATAGATTAACTGTGACTTTCTGAAACTGTGTCCTCCCCTGATTTGTGCATGTTGGGTATTGAGTCACAGCACTAAAAAGTAACTAAGAAACACGTATATGTCATTGTTGCTGTTGAGACAGGGTCTTGCTGTATAGTCCAGGCTGGTCCTGAAGTCACTATGGAGCCCAGGCTGGCCTCAGATTCATGGCAATTAAATTCCTGCCTCAGCCTCCACAAGGGCTGGGACTACCGGAATAAACCTCTACACCCAGTTTATTTGGTGCTGGGGAATCAAACTCAGGGCCTTGTACTTGCTAGGCAAGCTCTTTAACCATTAAGCTATGATTTCTGCCCCTATCATCTCTACAAAAAAACTTTTTCCTCACTTCTGTTTATTTCTTTAATGCAGATTCTTGGAAGAGAAACACTTGTTGGAGAAATCTGTGCTGAAAAGCTCTAGTAGCTCTTAATAAACACTGTAAATTCTTTAATATAATATTTATACCATTTTACACCCTTCTAGCTCGTACAAGAGGCTATGTCACTATAAATTTACCTGTGGCTTCCCGTACAGTGTTCCTTTTTTAAAAGTTCGAATCACAGCTGGACGTGGCAGTGCCCACCTATAATTCCAGCATTTGGAAGGCCGAGGCAGGACTATTATGAGTTTCAGGCCAGCCTGGGCTACATAGTGAGTTCAGGATTAGCCTGGATTACACAGTAAGACCCTGTCTCAAAAAAAAAAAAAAATTAGAATCATGCACGGTGGTACTTATCTGTAGTATAAGCTACTTGGGAGTTTGAGGGAGGGAAAAGATTACTTGAACTCAGGAGTCAGAAGCCAGCCAAGGCCATAGAGGAAGAACTTATTTCAAAAAGGAAAAAATAACAAAATTTAAAGATTTAAGTTCAAATATTTAAATCCACTAAAAAAAAAAGACTCAATCTCCTCAGATTTGATAGGCAGGGTGGAGGAAATGACTTGAGTGTGATACAAGAAGAAAGCTGTAGGGGCTAGAGGAATGGTACAGCAGTTAAAGTGCTTGGCTTGCAAGCATAAGGCCCTGAGTTCAATTCCCCAGTACCACATAAAGCTGGGTGTAGTGATACAGACCTGTAATCCCAGCACACTGGGAGACTGAGGCAGGTAGATTTTCCTGAGCTCAAAGCCAGATTGGGCTACACAGTGAGGTCACGACCAGCCGGGGCTACAGAGTGAGATAATGCCTCAAAAAATAAACAAACAAATAAGTAAGTAGAAGAAGGAGGAGGAGGAAGAGAAGAAAGCACTAGTGTATTGCTTTCTTAAAGTTCTAACACTTTCCATTGCATTACCCAGGATAGTATAAGGATTAGGGTTAGAATTAGGGTCGGGGAAAAGCTGGTATAAGCCCAGTGTTTGCTGCTATGTTCTCTTTGACTCTGAGGCAAAGAGAGGTTTCAGCATTGCATTTAGGAAAGCTAGAACTCCGATGGGTAGTTCTGTGAACACCCAGTCAAGTCTTTCTCAGGAGGATGAGACACAAACCCGAGCAGCACAATTGCTTGTCCTCTTGGGTCTCAGAGAGAGGACCCCTTTTCAAAGGAGAGAAAGAAAACAAAGACCTAGTGAATCAATGGAAAAAGGAAGCACAGCCACCCCAGTGTTTTTGAATGTGGTATGAGCGGAGATTTAAGGGCAAAGGTGCCAGAAGGTGTATTGATCAGGGCAACAAGCGCTGTCGTTAAAAGCCCTGAGAAGTCTGACTAGAGGTGAGGAGGCCCCTTCCTTCAGCTCTAGGGTCACAGTCATTCCTGAAGTCAAACTGTGTTTGTTTCCTTTGCTCTAACAGGTTAAACAATACACGCAAACTTTTAATTATGCTCCCGATAGCAGCAATTATTAGATTGAACCATGTTTGTAGGTCAGAAATAGTCCAATGCTAGTTAATTTCAAACTCAAACGTACCTAGCGGATTATTCCTCATCATTCTGAGTTAACAGTAACGTTTTTTGATGAAGGCACCTGTGGCCAGGCCACCACCGCGTTCCTCTTCCGGCGTGAGGGCTGGGGAAGGGGTTGGGGGTTTTGTTGGGCGGTGGGGAGGACAGGAGAGGGTACCCTGACCTGGCCTCCGGGCACAGCCTTCTCTTCCCTGCTCCATAGACCGAGGTGAGGAGAGCAGGGTGTGTTTGTGACATCAAGCCCAGCAGAGGGCGCTCCAGCACCGATGCCTGCATGTTTGTGCGTTTGCCACAGAGCCCAGTGAAAAACATGATATACATTGAGCGTTCACGGCAGGTTACCGAGATTTAGACCCACGGTTAAATCACTGCCGTTTTTATTGTTAAACTTAACGAAGTTTCTGTTCATTTACCAGATACAATTTTGTGCTTACCACAGTTGTATAAGCGAGATAGTCTTTTGACTTCTACAGAAGAGATCAAACTTTACAAAGGTTAACTGATGAGGAAAATAAAATCAAGATTTTTTTTTTTTTAATCTTCAGGCTCAGTCTTCCATTGAAGTTATGTCTTCTTTATTTCTTCTCTCTTTTCCCACTGGGGATCTAAGGGAGAGAAATTCTTCCTTAAAAAAAAAAATAACAGGCAAGTGTGTAGCTTGGGGTAAAGTGCATGTTTGGAAACACAAGGATCTGTGTTCAATCTCCAGCACCAAAAGATGAAAGTTTTCTATTTTATATAAGTTATTCCTTAATATATTTAACGCATGGAGGAAAATAAAAATAGAAAGGGAAAGAGAAAATGAGGAAAAAGAGAGATAAAGAGCTGAGGCTTATGTCTGAATTTGCCAGGGCAGTATTGGAGTATTGGTGCCTCCTGCCACAGCGTAGCTCACACATACACAGGTCGAGAATAACCATGGAAGGTAGGAGGAAGGAGCCCCACGTAGATGTCAGTGTAGAAACCCAAGCAGTAGATTCTGGTGAAAGATGAAGAAGCTGGCCAGTTCTTCCTTGCTAAGTGACACTCTCTTTATTCAGTGTCTCTCATCAGAGATGCACGCTGGGGGTCAACACGTGTCACAGAAATGTTTGTACTTTTTACTCCTTCCCATGTATCTGCCCACATGTCTGTGTTCTTCCTCTATAACTCGGTGGATTTGGAGATGTGGTTACTTAGTCGTCTTTCAGAGGTGAGTGAAATGGGATTTCTTTATTCCTGCCTAACTCCAGGAAGCAGGTCAACTTAGTCCCTACGTCCAGTCGTCCTTGCAGTAACTGGGTATTTCTCTTTCCCTGGTTTCAGTTACGCAAGTAAATGGCCAAAGGTCTGTTTGAGGAACAGCTACACTGTCTGCCGTGCTGTTGGACCTTCCTCCTCGGGACATGGCACTTTCAGCCAGAGTGCTCCAGATGTGAACACTGGCTCCAGGAACGGGGACTTTGAAGGGAGCGGGGCTTTTCCTTGCGGGGCTTCCCTCCCTCCGCCTCCTGCTCCTCTGCCTTGCTTTCTCTGCTATAGACAAGATGCAGCACTCTCTGACTGTATCACTTTTGCCCCCAGGGACACCACGCTCTGTTAACCATCCCACATCTCCTTTCAGGCCAAGGCCTTTGGCTGCCCCTCTGACCTCTCTAGTCATTATGATAATTGGGGCCTCCTGGCTCCGGACGCTTAATTGCTACCACCTGGCCTCTGTTACTCCAGGGCCTCATAATTCCCGTGGATATTAATGGACCCAGTTCTGCCATCAGTCTGCAGAGAGCCACCTCCACACTTCTTAGCAGTGCTGGTGCCCTCTAGTCCAGAAGGCTTCGGTGAACCGCATGGCCTCTAGATCCTTGTAGACTCACTTTTCTCAGCTCTTTCCTCACAAGCTCTTCCACTTGGTCAGGACGGCCAATTACTTATCCAGGCTTCCAAGAGCCACTGGAGCAACAAGTCTGCCTTGTCCTCTGGGGTACCGGTTAGGGTGCCGAATCCCCTGTGCCCAAAACAGTATCCCTTAGTCAAGTAATTCGTGCTTTTCTAGGCTAAATTCTGGCTTCCTTGGTCAAGTGCTGCCAGATATGGTCTCAGGGTTATTCCTTTTCTACTATCTAGGGTTTACAATCCTTTGGCATATAATCTGGGTTGCTTGTTTTTTTGTTTTGTTTTGAGACAGGGTCTCACTTAGTAGTCCAGGCTGGCTCTGAACTCACTATGTAGCACAGGCAGGCCTTGAACTCATGGCAATCCTCCTGTCTCAGCCTCCCAAGTTCTGGGATTACAGGCATGCCATCATGCCCAGCTTATGAGGTGCTGGGGAATCAACTCAGGTACTTAATGCTTGCCTAGTAAACAAGCTCTTTAACCACTGAGTTATTCCTCCAGCCCCTGTTTTTTGTTTTTGTTTTTTCTTTATCAGGCCCAGCACATCCCTGTCTTGGCTATAGTTGGTTTGAACTGCCATCTGTTGTCTTGGTAGTCAGTAGAAGAGCTGGTGGCAGCTCCTGAGGAGAGTCCTGGTGCTTCACTTGGGGAGAAGTCTCTGCTGTGTCCTTCAGTATGGTGCAACTGCTAGCTCTTACTATAAAATAGAAAGCTGCCCCTGCAAGCTTGGTGGGTTCAGGGGCTCTGCCAAGGCAATGTCCCAAAGGACATCCATTCACATGTCCCCACCCCCTGTGTCAGAGTCTGAGATTTCTCTAAGCAGAGGCCTAAGCATAGTGCATTAGATGGTTTAACGGAGCTGGAGCTCGGTGACCTTATCAGAGTCGCAGTCTGCTGCCCCACTGAGTCAGTTCCCACTGGAGTACACGTGTCAGTTGCCAGAGAGGCTCTGTGGCTCATATACTTGGGCTGTACTGCTTGCAGGCCGTCCATACAACATAGCCGTAGCCAGCCAGCTCTGCTTCCACATAGCTCACAAATGCCTGCCACCTGCTTCTCCCCCACAGCGACATCTTCCCAGGTCACCGCTGGTGAACTCCTTAGCAGTTGAGCAGGGACCACCCCCACCTTGCGTTCCACTCAGGTGAGTCTCCTCACAGCCTGCAAGGGGTGAGCCAGTCTCTGAACCCCGCTGCACCTCCCGAGTTTTCTCAGACCAAGGCTGGCCCCACTTGGCCTAGTTCACTTTTTCTGGGAAGAGGGCCGAGCAGGGACAGAGGTGTATGCCCTTTATTGAAGTACTTACTAAAGGAGAAGCAGGCAGAAGAGGCAGCGCAAGCCTTCAGACCCAAGGCAGGACTGACCCCTGTGGGGGGACGGGGAGCGGGAAAGGACAGGAGAGATTCCAGGCCGTCACAGCAAGGTTGAAGAGTCCCTGAGCCAAAGTTGTCCTTTAATAAGTCCTGCATTTTGTAGGAATGGGCCTGTGTTGAGTGTTCCATCCTCCCTCAGGGTGGGGAACTCGGAGAGTGTGGCGGTGGATGCGGATGGTCGGCATAGGGGGCGGGGGGAGGTGGAGGGGACGCCTCACTTATACCCTCCACAGCAGGAAGACCAGGTGACACATGATGCAACTCCCGGCCACAGCCTCCCGCCAAGCTCCCCAAAAGCTCACTCTTTCCTGTGTGTCTTGTGAGTCATAGAGTAAGGAGCCAGGAAAGAACCTCAGAGATGATTTCATCTGATGTCTTCATTTTAAGGAGGAAGTAAAAGAGACTCCAAATTTTTAAATAAACTTTCCCAAGATACAGACATTTCAGAGTCTACCTTTCCCACCCTATTTCTAAAAGGCTGTCTGGGGCAGTGAAGTCTAGAGTAGTACCTCAAAGTCAGAATTAATGCATAGAAGCTGGGTTCATTGGCACAGGCCTGTAATTCCAGCACTTCAGGAGACTGAGGCAGGAAGATCACTAGCTTAGGCAATTCAGCATAAAAACTGGGCTGGGGATGTATGTAGCTCGATGTAAAGGCCCTACATTCAATCACCGGTACCAAAGAAATGAAAATTAATACGCGTATATAACAATATGGCTTTTCCACAACACCAAGGACCAAGGCAATTGTGAAATTGCTCACACTGCCTCCCGGTGTCTCCGGGCCGGCAGACGAGAGGCGTCTCCCACTGTTTTGTTTCCATCCCTTCCTCGCACTGCTTCTCCCTCTCCTCATCTTCCCCTGCTGTGGCTAGTTGTTCAAGCTAAAATCCACAGCCCCTCCTGTACTCTTTGCTTTTCCTTACTCACTACATGTAGTCTACAAATAGTCCATAAGCCAATCTGGTTGGCTGTGCCTTCAAAGTATAACCAGTACCCATCAACTGCTCTAGCTGTTCCCTGCTGCACACTCATCCAAGCCACCCCCATCCCTCACTTGTACCTCTGTCACAGCCTCCTGGGTCCCCTGCTTTTATACATAGTAGCCCCAGGATATTCCAAAAGGTAAATCAGATACATTGCACTCCTTCTTAAACCCCTTACTTCCCTTAACATCAAATCCACATTCTTTACCAAGCTTTACAAGGCTCTTCAGGATCATGTTAGTTTATTTTCTGTTACTGTAATGAAATACTTTATGCCAGGTACAGTATAAAGAAAAGAGACTGGGATTGGGGATGTAACTATGTGCAAGCCCTCGGGCACAACCCCTAGCATGGTGTGCGCTCTTTCCAAGGCTTGGCACCAGCACTGGCTAGGCCCTGGTGAAAACCTCATACAGAAAGACACAGTAAGAGGAAGGAGGGGGCAGGCTTGTTTGTCTCTGTTGTTGTGGTGGTGGTTTTGGTACTAGGGATTCAGCCTACAAGCACTCAACCACTGAGCTACATCCCTAGCTCTTTTTATTTTTGGTTTTGGGAGTCTCACTAAGTGACCTCCCATTTGTGACCCTCCTAGCTCAGCGTATTGGATAGCTAGGGTGACAGGCATGTGCCAATGTACTGCCTCAGACTTGCTCTTTTGTAACAAGTTGTGTTATGGAAACCCATAAGTTGGAGTCCCATAAGAGCTAACTTACTCCTTTCCAAGGATAACACCCCCTCTTCAACGACCTAACTCAACTCCTGCTAAGTGTCACTGTTTAAAGGTCCATTGTGTCTCAGTGTTGCTGCATCAAGGACCAAGCTTCTAATGTGGGAACCTTCGGGAGACAAGCTACATTCCAACGATAGCAATGATCAGCTTCTGACTTTGCTGATTCTGTTTCATCCCATGACCCTACTCAGTAACCAGATACCAGCTACGCTGACTCTTGCCCTAATCCTTAACACACCAGCTCGCCCTGAGACCCTGCGCACTCCCCTCCTCCCATAACACCTTCCCAGAGTCAGGTCTCAGTGCAGGTGTCAGCCTCTCCAGGAGGCCTTCCTTGACCACCCAGGAGAAAGCAGCCCCAGGGCACGACTATCCTGTTTCCCCACACCATTATCACTGCTCTTCGTTTAATTTTTACCGGGAAACCACCATTTGACATTATTTTACTTCTTATGACTGGCACCTAGAAGTAAGTTCATCAGGGAAGGCGTCCTGTTTGTCCTTGCCGCAGTCTAGAGGGTGTGCTCCGTAAGTGAGCCGCATCCTGGTACACAGCCTCTGCATACGTAAGGGCACTGCAGATGCCGGTCGTTGACTTAGATTTCTGGTTTCCAATACATAGCAACCTGTATGGGGTTTCTTGTCTCAGACACTTCCAATTTTAACTAATGGTTTCAACTCTAACTCATAAAGTGTCTTGCTTTGGCAGCCACCTCTGGTGGCAGAAAGGACTTGGGTTGGAGATCCTGGCCACAGTTCATGGGTCTTCAAATTATGGTAGTAGTAGTTCCCTGGGCTGTGGTTTTGGAAGTCTTCCTGGAAACTTAGCTAAAAGGTTTTTTCTTCAACCTTCCTAGAGATCATTGTGAACTTTTCTTAAAGCTACTGTGAGCTCTTGCTAATACTTAATAAATAATTTTGCTTATATTCTTGTCATAAAATTTTTAAATATAATTGTTGCCTCTGCATCCATCTGAGATCTAAAATAGTTATTTAAAATCCAGTCATACTCTGTCCTGACTGGCCTAATTAAAATTCCTCTTTCTCAAAGAAAAAGGACTTAATATAATCAAGTCATTTCCCAAAAGTCTGAACTTTTTATTTTTAATTAATTGATTATTTATTTATTTATTTTGAGACAGTGTCTTGCTTTGTAGGACAGGCTGGTCCTGAACTCACTACGTAACCCAGACTGGCCTTGAATTCATGGTAATCCTCCTGCCTCAGCCTCCTGAGAGCTAGGATTATAGATATGCACCCCAAATCCAGTTTACCTGGTTCTGGGAAATTGAATTTTGCATCTTCCTCTTGTTAGGCAAGAACTGTAACCACTGAGTTACGTCCCCAGCCCTCAAAGTTCTGAACTTTAAGCTCCACAGTTGGATTAAGTTTTTTCCCTCTTAATACCATTAACATATGACTTTAGTGATTAAATTTTTTCATGGGCTTGTGGGGACAAATCATGTTCAAATCATAGTAAAACTGTGTCCAGAATGAGAGAGAAAGAAAACTTTTCTAAGAATGCTCACCATTGTGGTTTGGATCTGGAATGTTCCCAAAAGCCTCATGTATTTGTGTATGCAGACTATAGATGTGTGGTGGATTCCTGGTCGTGTGACTTGGAAGGGGTGGATCACTGAGGCTTGACTCAGAAGAGGTGAATCCTTGCACATGTCCTGGAAGCTTTAGCTATGCCCTTCCTCCCTCCCTTGGCTTCCTGTCTGCAATGCTGTGACCAGCTTCCCTCCACCTCTACCAGCCACTTATGAATGGACTGTGTGAGACCTTCTGAAACTGTGAACTAAAGCAAATTTGTTCTTCCTTAATTGATGGATGTTGAGTTTTGAGTCTCAGCAATGAAAAAGTGACTAAGACACCAGACATTTATGTGGTTTTTTCTCCAAAGAATGTGAACCATCTTAATTTACTTTTTTTATATTTTATCATTTAACTTATTTGCAAGATACTGTTGCCAAGCATTAAAAAAAAAAAAAACCACATTCCAAGGTAGATCTAATTGGAAATAAAGCCAATGGCTTCAAAGTTCAGTGTCCAGCAGTGCCTTGCTCCTACTGACTTCTCTATAAGTACATTAGCTAAACCCATGGGTCCTAAGAGGCAGAGCCCCTCTTCCCAAGGGCTTAGTCACCAAGTTACCAAGAATGTAAGTGAAAAGATGGGGTCTGAGACAGTAATGAGTAAATCCTCAATTAGCAATGTTGGCAGATCTAAACAAACATGAACTGAGGGTTCCACATGAAGACAGGTGGAAATTCTCAACCAGAGAGAGGCTATGTTCACAAGGCTTACAGTCAGGGAGGCTGGGGGAATGTTACAGAGGTTAAAGCGCTTGCCTAGCAAGCACATGGTCCTGAGTTCCATTCCCCAGCACCACATAAACTGGGCACGGTGGTGCATGCCTGTAATCCCAGCACTCAGGAGGCTGAGTCAGGAGGATTACCATGAGTCCAAGGCCTGCCTGTGCTGCATAGTGAGTTCAGAAACAGTCTGGGCTACAGAGCAAGACCCTGTCACAAAACAAAACAAAAAAAGATAACAGTCAGGGTTGCTGCAGGTGAGCACTTGTCTGTCTACTGTACACATGGCATCTGTAAAATGGAAGTTAATATTCCTGCCTGTTCCTATCTGCCTGAGGTTAGGGTTTCTAGACTCCTGGAACTCTGAGGTGGTGTTCTGTATTAAAGCAGTTGTTCGGGCAGCTAGGCCCAGATTCAGTCCAGTGTTCTCGGTGAGGCTGAGGCCTCGAATCCGATCCTCTGGCAGGCTTCCACACAGGGCGATCGCCAATGACAGTGGTGATTGATTCTTTTGCTGCTGGCTACAGGAGCAAGAGAGCAGCTGGGGTTTGCAACTGTTGTAGCAGATCAATTTCAAAAGAGGCCTAGATGGAGGAGACCTGTTGCAGGAGCCCAGCTGAGGAAAGGACAAAAGCGAGGGGAGGGCAGCAATGCCCGCCGCCCTCCTGGGTCTCAGCTGTGTCCCCTCCTGCCTGGGTAACTGCAGATAGAGATGGATGCAATCCCCTCCTGGTGGTCACAAACCAGCGCTTCTTGTTTGTGGAAGATAGTGGCTGGCAGCACTCACGACCCCCACCTCCTCTTCTTCCTGGGCACACCTTACATTAGGCTCTAGCCCTTTCCTTTTAGGTGGCCAGATAGCTGAGCTCCAGCCAGTGGACTTAGGGGAAGCACTGTAGGGCTGCTCTCAGGCCTGCCCCAGGTCTCTCATGACCAGGCATCGCTCTCTCCTCACCCAAAGGGAGACAATTCTGAGGAGCTCAGGGTTGGTGGAGCCATGCAATGAAGGGAATCTGCACCCCTGCCGGACCACCCACGCCTCCTGGGTGATAGCACAAAGACTAGGATCTGAGGCGACCGCCCTGAGGGCACAGTCGTGGGACAGCAGGTGGCTGAAACCCTGCGCCCTGGGAGTGGGTGTTGGTCCATTATCTCTTACTATTAATTTGATAGACACCTGAGGTAGGTAATTTACAAAGGAATTAAGTTTATTTAGCTCATGGTTCTGCTGACCGGAAGGCCAAACTGGGTGACTGCATCTGGCTAGGTGCTGTGTCACGGAATGGTGGAAAAGCAGAAAGATAAAGGGAGTCCATGTGGGAGAAGGAAAAGGGGACCAAGCCCATTCCTGCAGAAAGATATCAATCCATCCTCTAGGCTCTGCCCCCATAGCCAAGCACCTCCCACTGGGCCTCTCCTACCACAGCGAGCAACTGGGGGCCACGCCCAAACCATCCTGTAGCAGAGTGTCACAGAGTCTCCTGGATGGAGCTGCTGGCCCAGAGCCAGGTCTCCATCCTCCAGAGGGGCCTCTTCACTGCTTGCAGTGCTGGGTGCAGGTCTCCCTGGGGCGCTTGGGCATGCCAAGCGCAGAAGCAGCTTGCTACAGGGTGCCCACGGGCAAGGTAATGAAAGAGTACTACCTGGGCTCCACAGTCTTGCCCCTTACCCCCGGGATGTGTGTCTCGGTCTGTCTGCATTTGCTTGGTTTTTTTAAAGCTAATTTTTATGTATTGCATACAATTTTCTTTTTTAACGTTTCTTTCCAGTACAATCGAGAGCCTAGGGTCTTGGTGAGGATCATTCGTCCCCATTCCAGTATTCCAGCCAAGACAGAGTCATTTTCCACAGCTGCTTTTCCTCACACTCCTAACACACCATATGGTGGCTATGCTTAGGGCCCCTTTCCCTACCTCCAGAGACGCCTGTGACTTCACCAGAGCAGGGGAGCCCTTCCCCATCCGTTTGGGGCTCTCATTCTACTGAAAACTCCGCAGGGACCTCATTTCCACCCCTCCACAGCCCCCCGACCCCATCCCACAAACCCTAAATCAAGGAGGATTAAGCTTTGCTTCCAAAAGAGGTTTTAGAGGAGGAAGAGTACCATAGAGATTAAAGCAGTTGCCTAGCAAGTGCAAGGCCCCAAGTTCTAACCCCCACTACCGCATAAACTGGGCATGGTCATGCACGCTTTTAATCCCAGCACTTGTGAGGCTGAGGCGGGAGGACTGCCATGAGTTCCAGGCCAACCTGGGCTACATAGTAAGTTCAAGACCAGCCTCGACAACAGGGTAAGACTCTGTCTCAAAAAAAAAAAAAATAAAAATAAGTAAAATAATAAAAACATCAGAGATTTTAGTTGGGCCAGAGTTCTACCCAGTGGAGGGTTGAGTGACCCAGACACACATGTGTGTATGAAATGGCAGCTTCTGTCTTCTACAGAAGCCATCCTTTGGTGTTGCCTTGGAAGCCTTCAGAGTGTGTGGCAACAGCAGAACAAGGCTCGCCCTGGGGCAGATGGAGCCCCACCCCAGGCCCCCATGGGGCTGAGTCAGGGCGGCTGGGATTCAGCCCGGGCGTGGCCCCAGTCTGCTGCTTTGCCAGTACCCACCCCATGCACCTGCAGCACGAGTTTCTTCTCACCGTTCCTGAGTTTACCCCCAGCATTACATCAGCTATTCAGTTTCTTCCTTCTCCATCTCATTCTCATCACCCTCGGGGCCTCAAAGCCACACATTTGGAAGTCTTAGGATGACCAGAGGTGATTTTTATTATACACTGTTTCGCATGGAGTTTTCTGAAATGATTTACAACATGATTATCTTAAATATAACTGTTCTGAAAAAAAAACGTTTCTAGATCTTCCAAACAATTTAAAAATAGTCTTTAGTGCGTTGGGCATGTAATCTTAGCAATCTGGAGGCCTAAGGCAGGAGAATTACAAGCTTGAATCCAGCTTGGGAAATTTAGTAATTTAAATAGGAACCTGTCTCGAATAACAAAATAAAAATTTAAAAAGGCTGAGAATGTTCAGTGTGAAGGCCCGAGTTTCAATACCCAGTACTATAATCGATCAATTAATCAACAAAATAAAAATATAAAGCCTTTAGCCAGGCATGGTGGCACACAGATGTAATCTCAGCACTTAAGAGGCTGAGAGGCAGGACGAAGAGTCCAATGCCAGCCTGGACTATACGGCGACTTGAACTACATTGTAAGGCCCTGTCTCAAAAAAGACCCACGCACAGAGAGAGAGAGAGAGAGACAGACAGACAGACAGAGACAGAGACAGAAATATTGGGTCTTCTGTAACATATTTGATTTCTTGGCCCCCTCCTCTCAGGCTGTGAATGTCTGTGACTCACTGTAGCTTCAGCTTTGCTGGGTTCTCTCAGACGTGGGCCCACAAAGTGTACGAGATTTCTGGAAGTAATCTTTTCTTTGAAACCTGAACCCCAAACACAGAATGTGTCTTTCTGAATGGTTGATTTAATTAAAAAGTGGTCACTGCTGATTGCACATATTTTTTCTCTTGGAATGCGTATTTTAGTGCCGTCCTAAAACTGCTACTTAGTGGCTGATGGATTAGGCAGACAGATGTTTTGGCTTGGCCTTGTGTCCCTTACATTTCTCATCTGGGCATAATATTAACATCAGGGGTGAGCAAGGCTGAACCTGACACCATCACTTGACCTCGTTTGTGATTTATGAATTCTCCCCACACCCATGCAATTCGAGGAGAAGGCGGTCTCTGAGATGTGTTTTGAATTTTAATATCTTTTCATAGTGGACTCTTTCTTTGTCAAAGCGCCATGTGTGCAGCTGGCTTAACTTGCTGACTAGAAAATTGAACATACTTCTAACTGGCTGCCAAAAACAAAGGGAAAAATTGTCTTTTTACGAGCCACTTAGCTGCCTGCGCCACCCCCAGCCATGCCCCGGTCTCCCTGTCATACGGGAGCAACATACAGAAGACTCTAAGCTGGATTGGTGTTGGTGGCATTTCCCACAGGGCTCTAGGTGGCATCAACCTAGCAAGGATTCTCTCCTTTCAGTGAGGTTCCTCACGGCCCCCAGAGTGGCCCGTTCTGCCCGAGAGGAAGAGCATGAGGTACCTCCTAACCTTGGGGGCCTCACATGAGCTGGCAAGCCAGGTGCTAGGTTAAAAACATCTAGAGCTGAGCTTGGTGATGCAGGCCTGTAATCCCAGCACTCTGGGAGCCTGAGGCAGGAGGATCACAAATTCAAACCCACCCTGGGCGATTTCATGACTTAGTGAGACCCTGTCTCAAAATCAAAATTTAAAAAAAGGAGGGTGTGGGAGGGCCAAAAAATGGGAAGGGATTATAAAGTTGATGTGATATATATGTACACAAAATACTCAAGTTCATTGTAAACACTATGTATTGCATATATATTAATTAAAATGGTGTGTGTGGCGGGGGGAGGCAAGGGCTAGGGAATAGCTCGGTGTGAAGGCCCTGGGTTCAATCCCCAGTACCAGCAATTAACAACCTTCCTCAGGGTTAATCGTTTTGAACCCTGCCTGCGTCCTGGAGGCTCCTGAGAAGCCATCAAAGGAGTTCACGCAATCCTCAGTGACTTCATCTAGAAGCACTTCCTGAAACACGTAACATTTGTACCCGGAAGATACTTCCTGACTCCAGAAGGCCTTACAGTGGTGTGCCTCTATGGAGGGACAGCACAGCTTGTTGGAAACCCTGAGGAGGACCTAGTTTTACCAAACTGGAAAGAGAATTTTGAGTTCCAGTGACAGAAATAACCCATCCCAGGAAGGGCATGTAGGACTTGAGAAACCGGCGGGTGTGGAGCAGCGCTCTCTGAAGGGCAGGCTCCGGGAGGGACCCACGGTGGAAGCGACGTCCCTAGGCAGGGCAGCTCGCCTCTGAGACTGTCATGCCCTGTGCTTTATAATGACTTGCCACAGGTGTTGCCCTTGACGTCCCCGGACAAGAAGATGGGCTGTCAGGTCTTCAAAGCGCCGGCTTCAGAAACGGTGAGGGCCCCGTGGCAACAGGAAATGAGAACACTGCCCAGGCGCATGCCAGCAAGGGTGCGGGCAACGCGACCACGCCCCGGGGACAAAGTGCGTCCTGCCTCCGCCTGCAGATCGGCAGATAGCGTGAGGCTCTGCACTTTCTGTTCTTCAAGGCACCTGTGGTTTTCAGCTGCCACGAGGAGAGGGAAAGCCAAGTTCTTCCGATCTGGCATCAGCAGAGTCACCCCAGTCATTTCCAGCAATTACCTCCCGATGGTAGAGGTTCTGAGGAGAGGTTTGGGGCACTTTCTTTGATATGTGCGTTTAAATAGGGAGGTGAACCTTGTCCCAGGGTCTCTCCTCTCTCTTCCCGGGTCCTAAGTGCTGGGTCACACGCCCAGGTTCAGCATGCACAAACGAAATCGCGCTGGTAAGGACAGGGGGAGCCAGTGGGGTTCTTGTTTTGTTCTGTTCTTCCAGAGTTAGGGACAGAACCCAGGCCTTGTGCACACTAGGCAGCACTGAGCTTCATTCCCAGCCCCAGCAGGAATTTTGGAGATTTTTCAAGCGCTAAAATCCCTCTTCTTATCCTAAGAGCTGGGAGGCAGTTTCTATGAGTCTTCTTCTGCCAGGTAGGGGTGGGATCTTCATGATGAGCCTGCCTTGGGCCCCCAGGCTCCTGTGACGAGCCCCAAGAAACTCACTGGCTCGCCAAGCTGGACTTTGATATACTCATTATTTGGTCCTTTCTTTCTACCAGTTTGTATTTCATAGGCTATCAAGTTTATAAACTCCTTACTTTCGTTAGGCCCAGATTTATTATTAACTTCTCCCTGAACTTTTCCTTCATGGCATCAGTCACAGTTTATAATTGAATGTTTCAGTGTTTGTGTGATTGTTTATATTACATCTTCCTCCCATTATTAACTAACTTAAGTCCCCTCCAAATTCAATGTAATACTATTTGAAAATAGAACATTGGGACGTAATTAGGGTTAGATGAGATCATGGAGTGGGCCCTCACCGGGGGATTTTTAAGAGGGCTGCACGGATACCTCAATGGTAAAGTGCCTGCTTAACAACCATACGGCTATCAGTGCAGTGCCTGATGTGTGTGTGTGTGTGTGTGTGTGTGTGTGTGTGTGTGTGTGTGTGAAAGAGAAAGAGGAGGTGAAATGTGTTCAAACCCTACCTCAGCAACTTAATAACATACTATCTCAAAATTTTTAAAAAATGACTGGAAATGTAGCTCAGTGTGAAGGCTCTGGGCTCAACACCAGTACTAAAAATTAATTAATTAATTAAAACTGTAAAAGCTGACCTTCAGTTCATGAGCTTGCCAAGTGTTCATGCTTCATGCATAAACCTTGTTATCATGCTGGCATATTACATATCATATATGAGAAGTAAAATTTTAACACTTTCATCTAGCCAGTCATGGTGGCATAATCCTGTGATCCCAGAACCTGAGAGGCAGAGGCAGAAGAAGTGGCGTGAGTTGAGGTGAGCCTGGGATGTGTAGTGACAGGTGGGAACACTCACCACTATACTAATGAGGATGGGCTGTATCACGAATTGAACATAGGACCAGCCTGAACTCCAGTGTGAGGCACTGCCTCAAAAAAATAAATTAACCAAATTAAATTGAAGTTTTTACTCAAATAGCAGTTAAGCAGCTAAGATAATTGTGACTTCATCAAGTGCTTACCAATACATAATTTCATTTACTGTTCACAAATTTTATGGAATAGGACTTAGTGTTGTCATTTAATAAATAAAGCAAACTCAGAGAGAATATTGAGAAACTATGTAAGCTTTTACTAGATGCCAAAATTGTTCTACATGTTTTACCTCCATTTATAAATTCATTTAATCTTCAAGAAAATCAGGCCTGTAATCCCAGTACACTAGGAAACTGAGGCAGGAGGACAGCAAATGCTGTAGCCTGGCAGTGAGTGACTTACGGAGACACTGGCTCAAAGCCAAAAAAAAAAAATGGACTGGAGATGTGCTCAGTGTGAATGCCCTGGGCTCAACCAGCAGTATTGCTAAATAAACAAATTCATCTATTTAATTTTCAAGGAAATCCTAAGGCAGATTCTCCACAAGCTCACTCATGTGCCTGTTGACGTGACAGTAGAGTTGGGCAGAGGCGGTACCATTGGAATCCGTCTACATAATAAAGAAAAGAACCATGACCCCTACCTTACTGTATGCACATATGAAAACATATCAGTTCTAGTTGGCTGGTAGATATAAAATATGAAAGCTAGAGCAACAAGGATTCTATATGATATAATAACATAGAATAGCCCCATGATCTTCGAGGTAGACATTAAATAGGGACGCAAGAAGCCCTAACCATAGAGGAAGGGGCACACAGACTAAGGACTGGCAATTGTCAGCCACAGCTTGAGCCTGGACATCGCCTGCTTTTGTGAATAGTTTTACGGGAACACCGTCCTGCCCCTTCATTTACATGGTGCCTACAGCTGGTTCACAATGTGGCATGAGCTGAGTAGCTGAGTTGGAGATTGTACGGCCTACAAAAACCGCAATATTAACTATCTTGCTTCTCTCAGGAAATGTTTGCCAAACTTGAACTAGATTAAAACGAGGCATGTCAGGTCTCCAAATGGCACAACGAAGAGTGACAAAGCAAGTCTCAGAGTGGGAAAAACAGACCCTGCTGACCAAGATCTTCCAACTAGGGGATGTAATGAGCCCCTCTAAATTAACTACAGGAACATTCAATAGAACCTGACGACGTTCTTTAAAGGAGACTATCTCACCCAGAAGGATCACCTTGCCGGGAGCCTGGCTGCTTTCCAGCCCTGTTGACAGATGGATGACGGACCGCACATGCCTCCTTTAATCCTCCTCTGTCTTTGAAGCTAGGCACAATTACTGCTGGCTCTCTCTATATTGTTGTAAAGATGGATGACGCACATTCACTGCCCAGGGTGTTCGCCAGGCGTTTTAGGTGATCTGGATTGTTTTGTTTTGAGTCAGTGCTGTTTATGAAGACAAAGAGTAGACACGCCATGGTATTGCTAGAAGTTACCTTCCTTCAAACAACATTTCTTATTGGGTATCTACTATTACAAGGTGCTGGGTTCTGAATTATGAGTATATACAAAGATGTCTAAATCATGATTTTTGCTTTTAAGAAACTTACATCCAGATAATGACAAAAAAAATCTAAAATTTACCCAAGGATATACAATGGCACAGGCACTATGTAAAGTGGATTTTAAAAATGTTTTGGGTTTTTTGTTGTTGTTGTTGTTGTTGTTGTTTGCAGTAAGGGTACTCTACCACTGAGTTGATTGTTTTTTATTTTAAGACAAGGTCTTGCTAAATTGTCTAAGCTGACCTTTGATCCTCCTGCCTCAGCCTCCCAAGTGGCTAGCAATATAAGGGTGCACCACCATGCGCAGCTTGAGTGATTTATATATTAATTTATTTAATTCCAGGAGGGAGGTAGGAATTATCATTTAAATATTTTTTATTCTTTTTCTTTCTTAATTTAGAAATATCATGCATAGTGGCATAGGCCTGTAAACTCAGCTACTCAGAAGGCTGAGACAGGAAGATTGGAAGTTTGCAAGGTTGATGTGTGCCAGGGTAACTTAGGGAGATCTTGACTCAAAGACAAATATGCAAAGGCTGGAGATGCAGCTCAGAGGTAGAGAACCTGCCTACTTTATGTTAGGCCCTGGATTCAATACTCAATCCCCAACACAGCAAAACAATTAATTAAGTTTGCCAAATATTATCATTGCTTATATACATTTATTTATTTTTGTTTTTGAGATCACTATGTAGCCCAAGCCAACCTTGAACTCTCCTCCTGTCAGCCTTCTGAGTACCAGGGTCACAGGCATGTGCCACCATGCCCAGTTTATGTGGTACAGGGAGATCAAACCCAGTGTCTGTGCTTCCTGGGCAAGTACTTTAACTGCTGAGCTATGTCCCAGGCTCTATCATCATTTAAAAAGAAATAAATTAGCCAGACCATCATTCCCCAGAGACTCTTAGAAGTGGGACTTTGGGAAGCCCGGAAGATATGTGTCTGAGAAGGTAAAGAAAGACGTGGAGTCGGAGCACTATCCCAGTCTCCAGCCTTCGCCTCCGGAACCCTCTGTAGGCTGGGGTGGTCCCCTGAGGAAGGAGTCAGACTGGGTAGAACCAGGCTCCCAGCTGCCTGGTCCTTCCTACCGCCAGGGAGACACCGTGGACTTGAGCCAGAGTCCTGGTTTCGCGTGTTGTTGATGTCCCTACAATTCAGGCCAGTTTGCAGGTCCATTTACTTTTTCATTCTTCATGTGGGAAGGCTGGAAATGTGGAAGAGCTTCAAGACACCTCTCGTTTTGATTTCTGGGGCTTTGTTTGGTGCTAGGGGTGGAACTCAGGACCTCATTATGTATGCACTTTGGAACTGAACTCCTCTTTCAGTCCCAAGACACAACTTGCTCGGAGTGCTTAGACGATTCTTGCACACACAGCACAAACGCTGGACTCAGAGTGCAAGGCCCAGACAGGGTGTGGTGGTGCATGCTTTGTAATCCCTGTACATGGTAGGCTGAGGCAGGAGAACCATGTGTTTGAGGCCAGCTGGGCTAACCAGGGAGACTCAGTCTCAAGAAACAAACAAAAAAAAAGCACAATTTCTCCTGGGTCTAGCAGTGCAGGCTTATAATCCTAGTACTCTAGGAGGTTGAGGCGGAAGGATTGCAAATTCAAACCCAGCTTGGGCAATTTAATAACTTAGCAAGCTCTTTCTCAAAATAAGAAATAAAATATGGAGTGTTATACAGATCAGTGCAAAGGTTCCGGGCTCAATCTCTAGTACTCCCCTACCACCCGAAAAAAGGTATAATTTCCAGAAGAACTCTCTGCCTTCTATGCCTTTGTTTGCTTTCAAAGCAAGTAGTTGTCATTGTTGGAGAGGTGCCCTTTACCCCACCTTCATCCGACTTTCTGCCCCACAGTAACGGGCAAAACCTGTAGAACCTCTACATAGCCCAAGTCCCAAGTACTACAGAATGAATCTTTGTCCCAGTACGAACAAAACAAGGTGTTTTGTTTTGTTTTGGTATTGGGGTGGACCCAGGGCCTTCACACTAAGCAAAATCCCCAGCCTACTTTTATTTTTTGATTTTGAGACAGTTTCTCTTAAGTCTCCAAATCGTTCAAGCTGGGCTCTAACTTCTGTCCTCCTGCCTCAGCCTCCCATAGTCCTAGAATTATAAGCTGGTGGCAACAGATCAGTTAAACAAAATAATTTTTAGAAACAAAACAATCTTTACCTTCTGGCAGTTAATGTAGCTGCTTTGGGCTCTTCGGGAAATCAGAGACTCTTTTTTTACTCATTGTTAATGGGGTGAAAAGCTCAAGTATTCTGTGATAGGAGAAATTAGACTCATATTTTATACAGAACCATGATGTCAGCCACCCATGCAGTTTATTCTGGCCCAGGTAGGCTGTAACTTCTCCTCCCTCCCTCCAGTAAAGCCCTCCTGTCAAATATTACTCTCCTGGACTAGAGACTAAGGGTGCCAGTGATGGAGTTGGCTTGGCTGTCTAGGTCCCAATCACATCCACTTCCTCTTTTCTTTCTGTTTTAAGATTTTAAAAAATTTACTTGGTTTATTGGTATGCTGGGGGTCAAACCCAGGACTTTGCACATTCTACGCACATGCTTTACCGCCGAGCTACACTCTAGCCCCACTTCCTGTTTTCTTTTAAATCTCATTGACAGTCTTACTTTTATATGACACGTATGATGGGATTAGGTGTGCTATTAATTTCTGATAAGTTTATATTTTAATCTCTGTCTGCCAGTGTTCTAGGCACTGATGTTGCTTAAATTTAGCTGTCCTGTTCTTGTCCAAGAGCGGCACTGTCCAACTGAAATCACACATCCAGGCTGCTGATTATAGGCGCTGACCTGGAGCTGTGTTCCTGTGCAATAATCCAAACCATCTGTACTCGACAACAATTAAAACCTTCAGATCTCTCGGGCGTTTCCTTCCTCTGATTATAACTGGTTGTAGCAAAACTCAGAGAGAAACAGTTATCCATGGCAGGCAGGCTTTGGTGCCAGCTTGGTTTCTTCAGACCATTTCTAGGCAGAGATATCCCACTTGGTTGAGCAGCTCATTTTTCAGCTGAAACACAAATCCTTCACTTTTAACAAACCTGAACTATTTCATTATCCTGATTCCTTCTTTGGCCCAGAGAAGAAGAGAGACCTTTGATTTGTGGAACCAAAGTCAAGCAAAAATTACGAGTTAACACTTGTCCTGGACATTTCTACTTCCCCGTTCTCCACAATTCCCTCCTCGACCTCTCGTGAACCTTTCACACCCTTAGAGGTCTGGCTGCCGCATTTCTCAGAGCTGCAGACTGAAAAAAGAAAATGAAAGTCAATGCTTCATCCCATGCCTTTCTCCCCAGTAGCCTCACATCCTCATGTGGGTGACCTTTCTCTAAATTTCAAAGGAAATGCATATAATAAATGCACTCAGGTATCTGTTTTAATTCATCTTCTGTTGCTATGACACGATACTTGTGATGAGTAATTATAAGGAAAACATGTTTTTTGGTTTCATGGCTCTGGAGCCTGGAGACTGGAGACTGGGAAGCATCTGCCTGGACACTGGGTACCAGTATCTGCCTGTCATCCAGTAAGAGCCACCCTATGTGTGGCGTGAGCAGCTCGTGTGAAGATAGAGCCAGTATGCCAGCTCAGGGCTCACTTACACTACTAGAAAGCCACAAATGCCATCAGGAAGGCCCCATCTTCATGAACTCATCCAATCCTTGCTGCTTTCCAAGGCCCCACCTCCAAAAACCATTAATTCCTAAATTTGGGGATTAAGTTTCTAACATTAGACTTTCGGAGGACATATTAAAATGATATGCCCATAAAAGACCTAACTGTCACCCTCAGGAAGCAAGGAGAAATAAGGAACAGCCCTTACAGATAACATATTTCTATTAAGACTGTCCAAGTCTTAGCAGATTCCCTGGGCAGAGGCAGCTTTGTGGCAAACCACAGGATCCCTCCGGCAATCGTTCTCTGGAGGGCACTCTGGGAAAGCATGATGTTCTTTGAACTCAAGCTCTCCAGAAGGCTGCAGGTGGCCAGGCTCAGCCTAGGGAAACTAGTGGGGAATTTCTTGGTGGCCACTGAAAGAATCCAAGGCCCTAAAGAGTTCTTTCTGTAACTGGGCACTAGGCTGGCATCAATCTGGGAGAGGGGATTAGGCCTTGGAAATACAGTGCTTTCCTTTCCTTAAGCACGAGGGATTGGCACAATAGTGCCAATTCAGATGCCAATGAGTGACAGGGGCTCTGGGTGGTGAGAAGTTCTCCAGTGCTTCCCCATCACTCCCTCTGAGTCTTTAACAAGCATCATGGGTACAGCATTAGTGTCAACAAACTTGCACATTCACTGTCTTACTTGATCCTCTTTAGACTCTTAGGGACTAAACATTTTTAATTCTTAAAAATATTTGAAGTTAAAAGTGCCCCAGAAATGAATTCTCAGAGATAATTTGTTTTACCTCCGATTCATATTACTTGTATCAATATTCTTACCTTCATTTTTTAGATGAGAAAACTAAGATCTAACAAAAGTAGTATACACTGGGCTAGAGGAATTCACAGTGGTTAGGGTGCTTGCCTAGCAAGGTCAAGGCCCTGAGTTCAATTCCCCAGCACCCCATAAGCTGGGCGTGGTGGTACAGGCCTGTGATCCCAGCACTTGGGAGGCTGAGCGGGAGGTCAAGGCCAGCCTGGGCTACACAGTGAGTTTAGGATCAATGTGGACTACAGAATGAGACTGTATCTCAGAGAGAAAGAGAGGGAGAGGAAGGAAGGAAGGAAGGAAGAAAAAAGTAATACACTTTTTTTCGAGACAGGGTCTCACTCTGTAGTCCAGGCTGATTCTGAGCTCATTACATAACCCAGACTGGCCTCAAACTCACAGCAATCCTCCTGCTTTGGCCTCCAAAGTACACTACCACACACCGCTTATGTGGTGCTGGGGAATCCGGTACTTAGCACTGACTTAGCGCTTGCTAGGCCAGCACTTTAATCACTGAGCTATTCCTCCAGCCCAAAAAAGTAATATACTTTATACAAAGCCACACAGCTCGTGACCCAAATGATCTAGCTCCAAACATTTTAAGTCTATTATCCGTATTCCACTCCACATTTGATAATGCGGAGTGGCAGCCATGTGCACCTTTTATCCCCCTAAGGTGGAGAACGATGGCCAGTGGTTCAAGTACAACGTAGGGTGACTGTTTATCTACATATTGAGTAGATCGTTAAAGGCAGTCCAGTCTCACCACTCCTACTCAATGTAGTACTGGAAACTCCAGCCAGAGCAATCAGGCAAGAGTTTGGAGCTTGTATGTTAATACAAGAAGGTCAATCACATTCCTCCACAGCAACACTGAACTCACTGAGAAAGAGCTAAGAAGATTAAACCCATTCTCAATAACCCCCCTGCTGCCTGGCTAGGGTATTCCCAAGTGGAATGTAAAATACATCGCTTAATTTAAAAGAGATTTTTGTTTTGATAGTGGATCACTCACTGTTTGCCACACTAATGTGTCTGAAGCTTGGTGGGCTCACTACCCCTCTTTCTTCCCCTGCGGAGTGAGAGACAGGTGCATCTGGGACAGGGTGGGGTTTCACTGGTATCCACCAGGCTGCTGAGTCCCACAGTTGTGGCTTCTATGCTAAGATGCCAGTTCCTGTCGCAAATTTATGATCCCACCCACGTCTACCAAGTGACTGTTTGAGGGAAATAGAAACTGGAATACTTTTATTTTTGTTCTGGTTAAAAATACTTCAACATACAACACTGATGTCTCAATCCAGTATTTTTTCAAGATCATAGTATTTGATGTTTTTGTGGCATTAACTAAGTAGATATCACTTCCTAGCTGTATTTTTAGGATTGTATATTTATCAGAATACAGTATCTAACTAATACATCAAAGGCAGTCCACTCTTACCACTCCGACTTAATCTAGTAATTGACTCAATCTAGTAATTGAAACTCTAAGCAGAGCACTCAGGCAAGAGTTTGTATCTTGGGCTGGAGGAGTGGCTCAGCGGTTAAAGCACTTGCCTAGCAAGCACTAAGACAGTGCTGAGTACCTGAGTTCGATTCCCTAGCACTACATAAGCTGGGCATGGTGGCACACGCTTGTTATTCCAGCACTTGGGAGGCTGAGGCAGGAGGATTGCCTTGAGTCCAAGGCTAGCCTGGGCTCCATAGTGAGTTCAGGAGCAGCCTGGCCTGCAAAGCGAGACCCTGTCTCAAAAAAAAAAAAAAAAAAAAAAAAAAAAAAAAAAAAAAAAAAAAAAAAAAAAAAAAAAAAAAAAAAAGAAAAAGAAAAAGAAAGAAAGAAAAGAAAAAAAAGAAGAGTTTGTATCTTACAATGTTAATACAAGAAAGACACAGCAACAACGAACTCACTGAGAAAGAGTGGGGAAGATTAATCCCATTCTCAGTAACCCCTTCAAAAGTGAATACCTAGGAATAAACCTAACCAAGGAAGTAAAGGACCTCTACAATGAAAACTACGTTATGCTGAAAAAAGAAATCAAAGAGAATTTTTAGAAAATGAAAAGATACCTCCTGTACCTAGACAGGCAGAACTAATATTGTCAAAATGGCCATACAAATGTAATTGAGGGGCTGGAGGAATGGCACAGAGGTTAAAGCGCTTGCCTTTCTAGAGCAAATCCCTGAGTTCAGTTCCCCAGCACCATATACAGCCAGGTGTGGTGGCGCATGCCTATAAACCGAGAACTTGGGAAGCTGAGGCAGGCAGATTGCTATAAATTGGAGCCCAGAATAGGCTGCATAGTAAGCTCAGAACCAGCCTGGACTACAGAGAGAGCCCCCATCTCAAAAATAATAAATAAATAAAAACTCTATGAAACTGATATACAGATTCAATGCAATTCCTGTCAAAATACCAACAAAATCTTTCACAGAACTAGAAAAAGGGATCCTAAAACTCATACGGAACCAGAAGAGACCCAGAATGGCCAAAGCAATCCTGAATGACAAGATGAAAGTAAGGGGCATCATGATTCTGGACATCAAGTTATATTACAGAGCAACAGTGATAAAAACCATACCATACTGGAACAAAAACAGACAAGTTGACCAATAGAACGGAACTGAGACAACCTCAAGAACCCTCAGTCATTTGATTAAGGGGCCAAAAACATATGCTAGAGAAAAACAGCTTTTTTCATAAATGGTACTGGGAGAACTGGTTATCCACATGTAGAAAAATGAATGTAGATCCACACCTTTCACCATGTACTAAAATAAAATCAAAACCGATCAAAGACATAGATATCAAAACAAAACCAATAACCTCCTGGAGGACAAAATAGATAGACCTCTTGGAGACAGGTATATGCAAAGACTTTCTTGATAGGACGCCTACTGCAGTAGAGTAACACCAAGCTCTAACAACTGAGATTATACAAGTGAAAAAAAAGAAAGGTTCTTCAGAGCAAAGCAAACAGTCCACAAAGTGAAGAAAGAACCAATGGAATGGGAAAAAATGTTACCACCTCATCCTTGGGCAGGGAACTGATAATTAGAATAAAGAACTAAAAAATCATAGACCCCCTCAAGATATTTTTAAATATGGGCAGCAGAGCAGCTGGGGCCACAGCTAAGTGGTGAGAGTGCCTGCTAGTATGCGCAAGGCCCCGGGCTCAATTCTTCACTCCATGTAGGAAAATTACCTGAGCATATGGTGCATATCTGTAATCCTAGTACTTGCGAGACTGAGGCAGGAAGACTGCTATGAATTCAAGGCCATCTCAGGATCCATAGTGAGTTCAGGACCAGCGTGAACCACAGAACAAAACCCTATTTAAAGAAAAGCATATACATGAAAAAATGTTCAAAATCTTTAAGCCTTTAGAGAACTGCAAACCAAAACAACACTGAGATACCATCTCACCTTGGTGAGAATGGCTTTATCAGGAACTTGAACGCAATGGATGCTGACCAGGATGCTGGAAGTAAGGAACCCTTTTACACAGCTGGTAGATGTCTAAACTGGTACAATAGCTATGGAAAACAGTATGGATTTCTCATAAAACTAAAAATAGATTTTCCGTTTGACACAGCGATACCTCTTCTGGGTATCTTCCCAAAGAGTTAAAAGCAGCCTTATAACAGAGATATGTGCACATCCATTTTTATAGCACCACAATTAGTAACAGCTAAATTATGGAAAATGCTGAAATATCCATCAATAGACCAGCAAAGAAACTGTGGTATACATACACAACAAAGCACTAACCTGCCACAAAGATGGCTTGAGTCATTTGAAGGAAAATGGAAACATTATGCTTAGTGAAGTGAATCAGACTCAGAAGATTAAATATTGCATGATTCTTCTAATATGAGAAGCTCAGAATATAAGTAGGTAATCGAGTCAAACAGGTGAGATGTTGGGAGGCAGGAGTCAGAGGGAGAGTGTGGGGACGGAGAGAAGGGGGGAAATGTGAAGCGGATGTGAAATGTATGTGCACAAAATTCTCAAGTTTACTGTAACCATTGTGTATTGCAAATACATACTAATAAAAATGGGAAAATAAATTAGTACATCAAGAAAAGCAAGTTGGTCCAAGTTTTGCTCACATTGTTAGTAAGAATAAAGAGAGGAAATAGAGGGAGAATGCCAAAGAAGAATAGTCCTTTGCTCTTAGATTTTTTGTTGCTGTGATGAATAGAAAATAAAGAAAGTAAATTGTTGAGTTCCTGCATGGCAGACTTGCTGGGAACTGTTACTATCAAAATATTCATTATAATACATATTTTTTCAGTGCTAGTGATGAAAGGATTTGTATATGCTAAACATATGCTATATACTCCAGACAAGTTACATATTTTTCCTATATATTTTTATTATGCACATTAATACAAAATACTGGGTTCCCAAAACTGATATACAGATTAAATATAATCCCAATCAAAATACGAAAAGCATTTTTCACAGAACTAGGAAAAACAATCCTAAAACCAGGTGTGGTGGCACATGCCTATAATTTTAGCACTCAAGAGGCTGAAGCAGGAGGACTGCTGTGAGTTCAAGACCAGCCTAGGTTATATAATGAGTTCAGGACCAGGCTGGACTACAAAGCAAAATCCTGTCTCAAAAAAAGAAAAAAAAAAATCCTCAGACTTATATGGAAGCAGAAGAGACCCAGTATAGCCAAAACAATCTTAAGTAAAACAAAAGCAGGAGGCATCACAATACCAATATCAAGTTACATTACAAAGTAACAGTGATAAAAACCACATGGTGTTGGCCCAAAAACAGACAAGTGGGTCAGTGGAACAGAACTGAGGATGCAGAGACACCCTGAGCATCTTCAGCCACCTGGTCTTCTTCACGGGGGCCAAAACATGCGGGAAACAAGATAGACTCTTTAACAAATAGTGCTGGAGAGACTGGTCAGCCACGTGCCGATGAATGAAATTAGCCTCACATCGTTCACCATGTACTATAATCAAATAAAAATAGATCAAAAACCTAGACATTAAGATGGAAACACTGGACCTAATGGAAGAAAACATGGACAAAACCCTTGAAGATATAAACATAGACAAGGTCTTCTTTAGCAAAACACCCAAAGGACATGAGATAATACCAAGAATCAACAAATGGGATTATATTAAATTAAATCTTCTGCACAGCAATGGAAACAATTAAGAACTGAATAAATGGTAAAAAATTTTGCCAGCTACTTTTCAGACAGAAGACTATTACTTACAATTTACACAGAATTTAAAAAAAAAAATAGATTCCCTAGAATAAAAGACCCGATCAAAAAGTGGGCAACTGAGGTGAGAGTGTAGATCAGTCATTAGAGCACTTGCCTAGAATCATGGCAAGGCCTGGGTTTGATTCCCCAGCACCACATACTAACTGGGTGTGCTGTCACGCACCTATAACCCCAGCAGTTGGATCAGCCTGGACTACAGAGTGAGACTGTGTGTCAAAAAAATAAATAAAGAAGAATCTGAAATGAATAGTTCTCAGAAGAAGAAGTCAAATGGCCAATAAATACATGAAAAATGTTCAGCATCTTCAGCTATCAGATAAATGCCACACTGAGGTTCCATTTAAGTCCAGTAAGAAAGACTCTTAAAACAACAAATGCTGGTGAGGTCATGGGGAAAGGAGCCCTTCCACATTGTCAGAGGGACTGTAAACTGGCACAATTATGGAAAGCAGTATGGAGATTCCTCAAAAAACTGAAAACAAATATCCCATTAGACCCAGCTATACTTCTGTTACCTTCACAAAAGAGTCATCATACAACACTGATACATGCATAGCCATATTTATAATCATACAACTGATATAGCTAAATCTTAGAAGCAGTTGATATGGCCATCAAATGATGAGACAGCTTTCACCTTGTTGAAACGGAGAACGTGAGTTCAGGATCTTGTTGAAAGAGAGAATGTGAGTTCAGAGCCAGCCTGGACTGCAGAGCAAGTCCCTGTCTCAAAAAAAAAAAAGAAAGAAAGAAAGAAAAAAGAAAAAAAAGGGAAAGAGTGATACACACACACACACACACACACACACACACACACACACACACTCATGCACGCATGCACGCATGCACGCTCGCATGTGTTTTTGTTGTAGTGTTTGTTTCGGTGGTGCACGGGAATAAGCCAGGCCTCCTGCACACTGCTGCCACAGAGCTACATCCCCGGCCTGCACAGGTTTTACCTAGTTCTAGACTTACCAACCCAGATAAAGTTTAGGGCTGTAAGATGACCTTTGTAGTGTGAGTGCTAGCGAATAGGAAGTAAGCCCTGACATGTGCGTTCTAATCTCAGCTCTTGGTGTGGCTTTTCCCCGCAGTAGTCGGTCTGTGGTGCTGGTCGCTGCTGGGGGACCTGAGTCTCTGGATCAGCCCTGGCCATCATGGCGATACCGCTGGGCTCCTGGACAGCCGACCCCACCTGTGAGGAGGCAGTAATTACAGACCCTTTAGCCGCCGCTGAGATAACCATATGAGAAAGTGCCCTGAGCGGTTTAAACAGCACTGCCCTAGACACGCCAAGCTGTTATTATTACACTCTGTTATTTAATTTCTCTGTGTAGAAACGCAGCCCTTAGCTGAAATGCCTCTCAATGACACGGTGAGGCTCTCTCTGTCTTTAAGATTTTTAAAGGGCTTTGAAGTTGAAAGCCCGCCAAGAGCTTTCTCTGCGTGGGTCCTCCACGCACCTGAGCTACGTGGCGTGAGAGGTGGTGATGGTGTGCCCGGGGAATAACGAAAAATGGACAGGCGGTGCCTGGTTTAAACATTCTTAGGAAAATCAGCACAGACCCCGCGGGCCCACCACACGTGCCTCGACAGCTGTTAAGAGTTTGGCGTTCCTGCCGCTTCAGTGTGGCTGGTTTCTGTTGTCTGAGGCGGGCCTGGCTGTCGTCCCCAGGGCGGCCTGCACGGCTGGCTCCCTGCCACCCTCTGCCCAGCCTCCCGAGCAGCTGGGCACGCAGCTCGCCTCCGCTACCCAGCTCTGCTCCGCGTGTGTTTTGTTCATTTTCATTTTCTTTCATCCAAACAGATCCCAGACATTATGTCATTTCATTAATACATATTTCACTTATATTTCTAAAAAATATAAATATGGAAAACAGCAATGCCACTCTATCCTACAATGATATACCTATAATTATCTTAAAAATGAAAGTACCAATATAATATTAATGCAGTTTTAGATTACTTGATTATCCTTCATTAAGGACATGTCCTGCTAACTGATATACAATCAACATATTTATTTTTACAGTGTCTTCAGTGCAATTGTTTTGTATAGCTCTCATATTGAGGATTCATTTATTTTATTCGTTGGAGTTACTTTTTCCCAATTTTTGAGCAAACAAATTTACATTTTAAATTTGTGAACATTTATACAGCTCCAGAGTCAGACATTCACAAAAGTTGGACTTCTGTTTTATATGCCCTCGGCTGATTCCCTCTTTCCTTCTAAAAACAGTTCTTTCTTCCCTTCCTTTATTTTCTTCCTTCCTTTCTTTCTTCAGGATCGTCCCATCTACCACTGAGCCACACCCCCAGCTCTTATTTATTTAATCTTTAATTTTGAGACCAAGCCTGGCTAAGTTTGCTGAAGTAAGGCTTGAATTTGTGGTCCTCCTGCGTCAGCTTTCCTGAGTGCTAGGATTACCGGTGTGTGCCCCACGTTCAGCTCTGCTGCTTTCTTAAAAAGATCTTTCCTGGGTTGGAAGTGTAGCTCAGTGGTGAAGTGTATACCTAGCATGCTCAGCCTTGTGCTTAACTCCCATTTTCACACACATGTGTAATTCCAAGTAGCTAACACTTGCATGGAAATCTTAAGTTTACCCTTTTCTCTATGAATGTTTAGTAATTTTAGCCTATCAAGTAAGCTAACAATGGACAGACAACAAATTTGGTTACATGCCCAAGGCTTAGGGCTGCTGGACTAACTCCCCTCCTCTTTGAGGTACTGGGTATTGAACAAGGGTCTTTGTACTGAGCTACATCCCAGCCCACTTTCATTTTTAAATTTTGAGACAGAGTCTTGCTAGGTCACTAAGTTGTCCAGGCTGAGTCAGAACTTGTGATCCTTCTGCCTCAGCCTCCCAGGGTGGTTGGTGGGGAGGAGGTTCTCAGCAGACAGCTTCTGTTACCGAGGTAAAATCTTCCAGGTAGGAGTTGCCTGTGACCATCTGCCTGGGGGAGGGGTCAGAACCCTCAATGTCTGCTTCTTCCAAGATCCCTCTCAGGCAGAAGAGAGGACAGGAGACAGAAATGCCTCTCTCTCTCTCTCTCTCTCTCTCTCTCTCGCAACAGGTCCTGAACTCATTATGTAGCCCTAGATGGCGTGGGACTCACGGCAATCCTCCTGCCTCAGCCTCCACAGTGCTGGGATTACAGGCGTGCCACACCAGCTTTATGTGATGCTAAGGAACCGAACTCAGGGCCTTGCTCTTGCAAGGCAAGTGCTTTAACCTCTCTACCACTCCTCCAGTCCCAGAAATGCCTGTCTTTAGCTATTTACTTCATTAATGTACATAGATGCAACTTTTACAAAAGGCTGGGGTTTTTTAGAGCAATTCCTATGACTGCAGAGTCTTTACTCCGAATAACTGATACTAAATATACCAGAGAAATACATTTGAGGGGGATATTTTACTTTTCTCATATACTATAAACTCCATTCTGTACTATTCTTTTCAGATGATTTATTCTAGAAAAATCATTCCATTTGGTGTACCAAGAGTGAATGTTCTGATTTCTTTTTATGGTTCTATACAGCATTCCATTCTATTTAACCAATCACCCAATTGAATATTTGTTTCTTTTTTTCTTTTGGCACTGGGGATCAATCCAGAGCCTCAGACAACTAGGCAAATGCTCCGACTCTGAGGTACGTCCCTCTATGGTTTGTACCGTGAGTGTCCCCCACGAGCCTCATGCATTTGGAACTGTGTGTTATTGGGAGGCAGAGCCTGGCTGTAAGAGCAGATTTTGGGGGTTTGACCTGGAGGGATTGTTTCAACTTGTTGCAATTGGGGGGCCCAGGGCAGAGCTTTCAGGTGTTGGTTATTGGGTTGTGGACTAGGAAATTGGGGAAGGGCACCACACTGCTTGTGCAAGGGGAGAGGGGGAAACTGGAATCTCTAGGCCAAGTGAAGGAGGGAAGAAGAAACATTGTTGCAGCTCCGTCTTGAAAGCATCAGGCTTGCAGAGTCTCCAGACTCAGACTCAGTGGCTCCTGCCTTACCTGGCTTCTGTCTGCAATGCCTGCCAGCCCCGTCTCTGCGTTCCTCTGTAGTTGCCAGCTGCCGGTGAATGACCTGTGTGTGTTAAGAAACCTTCTGAAACTGAGCTAGATAAATCTTTCCTCCCCTAAAATTTGGATGTTGGGTATTGTGTCACAACGACGATAAAGTAACTGAAACACACCCCTAGCCCACTTTTCATTTTTTATTGTTATAAAGTATGGTTGTCACATTCCTGTAAACCCAGCACTCTAGGAGGCTGACAGGGGAGAATCACAAGGATGAGCCCAGCCCAGGCAACTTAGTGACTCAGCAAGACCCTGTCTCAAAATAAAACTAGGAGCTGTTGGAATAGCTCAGTGGAGCGGGTGGGGGGTGGCACTTGCCTAGCAAACCCAAGGCCTCCGGGTGTGATTCCCCAGTACTACATAAAGCAGGTGTGGTGGCACAGTCCTGTAACCCCATCACTCAGGAGGCTGAGGCAGGAAGACTGTTGTGTGTTGGAGGCCAACATCGGCTACACAGTGAGTTCAGGACCAGCCTGGACTGCAGAGAAAGACCTGGTCTCAAAAAGAAACAAGGGCTGAAGATATAGTTCAGTATGAAGTCCTGGGTTCCATCTTCAATACACCACCATCCCTAATGCTGTTGCCGCTACCGATATGACTGTGACCTTGACCGTGAGGCATGTTAGGGTTTTGCCAGTGTGTATTGGAGACTCAGGGAATGCATGTGTGATTTGTTAGATATTGCTGGATTATTCTCCCCTGGACTTGAATCCTTTTGCATTCCAATGACCATATGTGCGAATGCTTATTTCCTGCAACCTCAGTATAAGTTGCTAATTTATTAAGAAAGAAGTGTTTCCTGGTAGTTTTAATTTGAGGTTAGTTTTGTTTTGTGGTGCTGAGGACCAAAGTCAAGGCTGCCTGCACTCCAGGCAACTGATCCACCACAGAACTACACCTCCAGCCCTAAGAGTATTAATTAATTAATTAATTAACTAACTAATTAATTTTGTGGTACTGGGGATTGAACCCAGAGCCTTTGTGCTATGCAACATTCCTTGCCTATTTTTAAGTTTGAGACACGCTCTTGACACATTCCCCAGTGACGAATTGAACTTACGATCTTCTTGCTATAGCCTCCCAGAGTGTCAGGATTTTTGATGTGTATGCCACCATCCTGCTTAGAATTTTTGTGTTTCAGGGTTATTTTCTTTAGGCATGATTGTGCACACCTGTAATCAAAACTACTCAGGAAGCTGAGGCAGGATAATTGCAAATTTGAGGTCAGCGTAGGGAACTTAACAATACTCTGTCTCAAAATAAAAACATTTTAACAATCTGGGAATGTAGCTCAGTGGTAGAGTGTTTCGGGGTTCAATTCTCAGTCCCATAATAAAATTTTACTAACTATTGACCTCATAGTTTGCCCATTCTTCTACTACATTATTTGTCTAGATGTTTAGAGAAGCTTTATGAATCACAGATATTTGTTCTTGGTGGAAAAATCAAAAAATGGCTTTTCTGAGGAATAGCACAGCAGTTACAATGCCTTGCTTATAATCAAAAGGCCCTGAGTTCAGTTCCCAGCACCACATATGCTGGGTGTAGTGGTACATGCCCGTAATCCTATCACTTAGGAGGCTGTGAGTTTGGGGCCAGTTGGGGTTACAGTGAAACCCTATCTTTCTTTTCTGTTTGTATTGGACATTGAATCCACAGCTTCATACTGAGCTACATTCCCAAACTTTTCTAAAAGATTTTTATGTTCAGACAGGATCTTGCTAATTTGCCTAGGCTGGACGGGAACTTGTGACCCACCTGCCTCATCCTCCCAGCGTGCTCCACCATGTTTGGCTTCTTTGGTATATTATCTATTCTATTCATCTTATTTCATTTCATTGAAACAGGGTCTCCACTTTGTAGTCCGTGCTGATCCTGAACTCACAGTACAGCACAGGCTGGCCTCACACTCACTGTCATCTTCCCGTCTCAGCCTCTCAAATGCTGGGATCATAGGCGTGTGCCAACACATCCAACCAATTTTTATATGGTGCCGGGATTTGTGCATGCTAGGCAAACACTATAACCACTGAGTGATGCCTCCAGCCCGTTTCCCATTTTAAAAATCAACGTAGCCTGGAAGGAGGCCAAGTCCCAGAGGAAGGAAGGGCATCCACATCCTGTCCCAGTGACCCACCCCTCCTAGGTCACATGCCCAAGAATGTGCCACATGCCCGTAATCTCTACACTCCCCTGATTGACCACACGCCTGTCATCCACCTCTCCTGACCAGGCCCCGCATCCTAACAGCACATGAGGGCTGGAGGAATAGCATAGTGTAGAGCACTTGCCTAGCAAGCACAGGCCCTGAGCTTGATTCTGCAGCACCACACAAGCCAGATGCGGTGATGCACACCTATCAATCCAGCACCAGGAGGCTGAGGCAGGAGGATTAGCATGTGTTCGAGCCCAGCCTGGGCTGCATAGTTCAGGACCAGTCTGGACTACAGAGTGAGACCCTGTCTCAGGGTTAAAGAAAAAAGCAGCTGGTTCCATAGGCATTCCACAACATCCAAATACATGATGCTTGTGGAAGACATTCCAGACCCAAACCATAGTACTAATCTATGTGAATCTTTATTTCTGTTAAAGGAATTTCTGTTGGGCTGTAGAAATGGCACAGATGGCACATCAGTTAAAGCACTTAAGTGCACAGCCCTGAGTTCGATTCCCCAGCACCACATAAAGCTGGGCATAGTAGCACACCCCTATAATCCTAGCACTCGGGAGGCTGAGGCAGGAGGATTGCCACATCCAAGGCCAGCCTGGGCTCCATAGTGAGTTCAGGACCAGCCTGGGCTACACAGCGAGACCTGTCTCAAGCGAACAAAGGCATTTCTAATTTTAAGTTTGGAAATTCCTCTACCAAATCCGAATCGGATTGTTCTCTTTTATCTGAAGGACAGAAGAGCAAGACGGAGGCTGGGGAAGCAAACAGGAAGGAGGCGATGTCTAAAGAGCTCCGACAGTTCTGCCGCGTCCAGCGAGCTGCTGAGCGGGACGGGGTGTGCCACTCAGAAACATGCCAGTTTGCCATGAGGGTTATTTTGAGCTGAAGCAATTGAAGAAGGGCGCTCCCAGGAAAAGGACCAAAAATAGAACATAAATTTCTCTTTTGAGTGGCTGGGATGCAGCTTAGTGGTAACACAGGGCGTAGGATGTGCAAGGCCTTGGGTTTCACCCTCAGAACTGAAGGACAGAACACTAGGGGGGATTTGTAAAGGAAATGCCTGGTTTTCTTTTTTCTTATTTTCTTTCTTTCTTTCTTTCTTTTGAGACAGCATCCCACTCTGTAGTCCAGATTGGTACTAAATTCGCTATGGAGCTCAGGCTGGCCTCAAATTCACAGAATCTGCCTTTCTCAGCCTCCCAGGTGCTGAGATTGCAGGTGTGTACCACCTGGTTTATGTGGTGCTGAGGAGTCGAACTCAGGGCCTTGTGCTGGCTGGGCAAGTGCTCCAATCACTGCACAATCCCTCCAGTGCCCTCCCCCGCCCCCGCCCCCCCCACACTTTTTTTGAGGTAGTGTCTTGCTCTATAGTTCAGGCTGGTCCCAGTCTGGCCTCAAGTTTATGGCAATCCTCCTGCCTCAGCTTCCTGGGTGCTGGGATTACAGGGGAGCAACATTATGCCCAGCTACTTTTTATGTGTTGCTGAGCAATCAACCCCAGGCCTTAAGCGTGCTACGTAAGTGCTTCCACTACCGAACTACACTCTCAGTCCCAGGAAAATGCTATTTGAAGGTGTCTCTCTTTCTCTCCTGTAGAAAGAGGAGCGATGCTCCTCCTATCACAATGAGCAACACCCCCAGCCCATTTTTTTTAGGTTTTTGAGACAGGGTCGCTAAATTGTCAAGTTGCCCAGGTTGGGTTCAAACTTGTGATCTTGTTCTGCGTTAGCCTCCCAGCATGCTGGAATCACAGGCCCACACCTCGGCCTGGCTTTCCACCACAGATTCCCCTCCCATACTTCCATAACTCTTACCAGCAGAGATCATTTGACTCTGCCTGCAAATTTTACTAAATAATCCTTATCTGTCGTACATTTCCCAGTCGCCTCTGCACAACCTCCACGCCTTTCAAAGTCCGAAGCTGCTTCCTCTACGAGTCACCGAAGTGTCACAAAGCCTGGCAGAGTAGCCACCTCCTGAGCTTTCACTCTCTCCCATCTGTGCATGTAGTAACTTTCCTCCTGCCAACCGGCTCCTCTTCAGTTTATATTACTATTATATTGCCAGGTACTGGGGATGAAACCCAGGGCCTTTGGACAGTGCTACATCCCCAGTTTATTTTGAGACAAGCTTTCACTAAATTGCTCAGTCTGGGCTCTAATTTGTGATCCTCCTGTCTCAGCATCCCAGACTGCTGGGTTTGCAAGCATGTGCCACCATGCCCAGCTTGTCCTTTTCATTGGTAGGGCCTCCCAGATGCTGCAGCTATGAAGTAGAAGAGAAAATTGCTCCTCCTACTGTACCCACATCACATGAGCCCTGTGGGGTTAGTGGAGATTGAATGTTGCTTGTTTTTGACAAGGACAATCAGTGACTAGCAGAATTCAAGGACTTGGTGTGGTGTTTCCCAATACACAACAAGCACTCAAGCTCTGGACCGCAGGAGTCCCTTGCTAAAACCACAGGAAGTGTGGCAAAGCAGGGTCTGAGCTTGTTTGTCTGCTCGCCGGGGGTGTTACAACACAGCCTCCCTGCAACTGTAAGCACAACCAAGACACAAGAGTGGAGAGGTGAGGCCACCACTTCCAGCCAGGAAGCTGGAATTATCAGACCTTGGACTTTTTTTTTTTTTTTTTTTTTTGTATACAGGATCTTGCTCTTTAGTCCAGGCTGTTTCTGTGACAGCCACACTGCTGCCTCAGCCTCCCAAGTGCTAGGCCCAGCCTTTTTTTTTTTTTTTTTAATTGTTTATTTGAGACAGGTTCTCACTAAGTATCTATATTGGCCAGTTTGGGCTCCTACTTGTGAATTTGTGAGCCTCCTGCCTCAGCTTCCCAGAGTACTAGGATTATGGGCTTGCGCCATTGGACCAGGCTCCGTAATCCAGTGTTTATTTGTTTGAGTCAGAGTCTTGCTCTATAGTCAGTCCAGGTGGGTCTGGAGCTCACTCTGTAGCTCAGGCTGGCCTCAAACACATGGCAATCCTCCTGCCTCGGTGTCCTGAGTGCTAGGATTACAGGTATACACCACCAAGCTAGCTTATGTGATGCTGGGGAATCCAACCTAGGGCCTTGCGCTTGCTAGGCAGTGCTCTGAACTCTGAGCTGCACCCCAGACCCTAACTCAGGTTTTATTTCTGACTTTGAGACAGGGTCTCACTAAATCACTGAATGGTCTAGATTGACCTGGCTAGGCTTGAACTTGCAGTTGTCCTGCCTAGGGCTCTTAGATTGCTGGGATGACAGCCTTTTCCCTCTGCTCTTTTTCCAGAAGCACGAAGGGGTGTCACAAAGATGACCTGAATTCCCACAGACCAAGCACTCAGAATAATGAACCGTACACAGGAAGGGCTCAAATAATGTTCAGTAAAACATTCTCCTTTAAGGAGTCTTAATATTCCGGAAATTTAAAAAAAACTCACCAGCTCCTTCAGGTTCTGTTTTGTTTTGTTCCCTACGGGCTTTCTTTCATTGGACATGAATAAACTAGTACTTTAATAAAGGCGAACAAAGTGTGTTTACCCAGTAAAATTACCAGCTCTCTGAGGAGCAACGTACCTAATTGAGTCTTAGTTTCCAGTGTTCCTTGGGAGCCCTGAGTCTCTGCCAAAATGATCCCAATGCAAATGGTAAGCGTGCTGGAGGTCTGAGGCGGGTATGGCGTGATAAAACTCCCTGGCCACTGAGGCCTTTTCCCGTCAGTCTTGAGCTTCTGTTGGCCAGCTCCTATGTCAGTGATGAGCAAGTGCCTGAGCCTAAGATTTAACCCCCTGAGACACAGACATCAAAAGGTGAGGTGCATTTTGAAGTGCTCACTCCAAGTAGTGTCTTTTGCATGACATATTCCAGTGTTCTAGTAGGTGACCCAAGGTACATGGCGTTAGCAAATCCAGGGATGGGAACAGTCATTTTTCGCTTCTATTTGTATTATAACCTAAGTAATCTCCAGATTCATAGCATCTGATTCTCTTGGGTTCTAAGGATGTGCCCAAACATGGAAATGCTACCCCTATTCCTATTTGTTAACAATTAATTTAATTTTTATGTACATGTCAGGTATAATGTTTTGCATGCTTTTTAGAACCCTACAAGGACAGTCTGTTATTCCTTCATTTTCCAAATGGAGATATAGAGGTTCAATCAAATTAGATAACTTTTTTTCTGAGGCAGGATCTCGCTCTGTAGCCCAGGCTGGCCTTGAACTCAGCAATTTTCCTGCCTCAGCCTCCCATGAGCTGGGATTAGAGGCATATGCCACCATACCTGGCCCAACATGAGAGTTTCCAGGGTGGCTGTCAAAGCTGTAGGAACCAACCAAACAGAAGAGACATTGGTTACACCACCCTAGGGCCTACCTTCTAACTCTTAGCTCTGAGGTAACCAATATTAAGTATCTTCAAGTGACACAGAACTTTCATTTTCTTTCTTTATCTGTGTGTGTCTCTCTCCCTGACTGTTCTTTTGGTACTAAGCACTGAACCCACATGAAGGACTCTGATACTGAGCCACATTTCCAGCCCTTTTCTATTTTCATTTGTGATAGGGTCTTATGATTATGTCCAAGTGACCTGGAATTTTCCATCCTTCGCCTCTGGAGTAGCTGGAATTACAGGTGTGAGCCACCACTTCCAGCTTGTCATATAATTTTTGACAGAAACTTTATCACATCATTATTCCCTTTTTATTTATTTTGATGTGGGGTGCCCCTTTAGTGCCCAGTGAGGCCTCAGACTCCTGAGCTCAAGCAATCCTCCTGCCTTAGCTAGGTTCCGCGGGACCACAAGCTTGGGTCACCACCAGCTTGGAAGATGTGCTGTCTCACGGAACAAGGAGTCCTAATTAGGGGAGCTTCAAAGCTGGCTAACTCACGGACCCATGAAAGGCCCTTGAATCATCCTCTGTCATCTTTCAGGGTGTCAGTTCTGATGGTATTTAATACAGCTGCTGAGTTGCCAGGTGCCCCATGTAGGCATGTAAAGTCCAGTGGAAGAAGAGATGAGGTTGTAGGGGGTCTTTTTCAGGGCAAGGGAACTGCTCAAATGCTGTTCAGCGGCCCCCTACCCCCAACCCCTTGAGGCCGGCTAGGTGTAGGGCAGCTGGTTGCCGAGGGAATACAACCTTGTCATGGGACGCTGAACATCAGGGCTTGTCCCCACGGGACAGCTGCAGCGGGAGGGACCATCATGGGAGGAGTCTGGACCCACTGCTTTGGTTTAGTTACCGGGGAAGAAACAGGTAATGGATGATAAGTATGTACTCGGTCTAGTATTTGGAGTAAGAACTAATATTTGCTTGGCCCTCTTCTGTACCAAGAGCTTTACAGGATTGTTTTCACTTAATCCTTACAGTAAGCCAAAGAGAGTAAAACGGGGACGTTGCTCCCATTGTACTGATGATGAACCTGACTCACAGAGGAGTGGACACATTTATTAAGGGTCACACGACAGTATCACTATTCGAGTGTAGATCTGCCACCATAGCAAGGTAATGGTTGTCTGTCAATGTGACCTTGGTGATAAATCCCCCTGATACTTCACTAACTCAGCACTCGCACATCCTGGGGAGAAGGCCTGCAGTGAGAGCCACAAGTGCAATTGTATTATACATGCTGTATCCAAGACCTGATTTTACAAAGTATTTGCCAAACTCGCAAGTGAAAAAAGGACCTCATTGTTCTATTTTCCTTGAGTTTTCATAAGCCTTGATAGTTTATTTTCCTCAACATAAACTAAAAGGTCCTTTAAAAAGATGAGCCAAAGCTGGGCATGATGGTGCACACCTGTGATTCCAGCATTCAGAAAGCCGAGGCAGGAGGGTTGACGTGAGTTCATGGCTAAGCTAGGCTACATAATGGGTTCAGGCCAGCCTGGACTACAGAGGGAGAGACCCGGTCTCAAAAATAAAATAAAATAAAATAAAACTAAAAAAAAGGAAAAAAAAAAGAAAAAAGAAAAAAAGAAAAACCAAAGCCAGGGTCTGTACTATTACTTTCAGGGCATTATGGGAATAATAACTCTTGGGGCTGGAACATAGCTCAGCGGTTAGAGTGCTGACCTAGCACCACAATCAGTTCCTCAGAACCACATAAAAATTAGGTGGGCATGGGGGCACACAGCAGGAATCCCAGCACTCTGTGAGGCTGAGGCGGGGGATTGCCGTGAGTTTGATACCAGCCTGGGCTACGTAGTAAGCTCAGAAACAACCTGGACTGCAGAGTGAGAGCCTGTCTCAAAAAAAAATTTTTTAAATTTACTTTCTGATAAAAATTCCTACTACTTTCCTTCTCACTTGTCCACTTAACCCTCCACCCACTTTATTTTTGAGACAGGGTCTCGTTCTGTAGTTCAGGCTGGTCCTGAGCTCACTATGTAGCCCAGGCTGGCCTGGAACACACAGTAATCCTCCCTCCTCAGCCTCCCGAGCGATAGGATTCCAGGCGTGCGCCACCTTTGTTCTTGCTTGAAAACACCAAACATGCCCCTGCCTTGGGACCTTTATATTGCTGTTTTCTCTGTCTGAAATACATTTCTTACAATTATTTACACTGTCAGGTTCCTTACCTCCTACTCATTTTTCCTCAAATGGGACAGACCTTCAACAATTAGTGTAGGGGCTGGGGAATAGCTCAGTGATTAAAGCGCTTGCCTAGCAAGCTGAAGGCCTTGGGTTTGAGTCCCCAGCATCATATAAACTGGGAGTGGTAGTGCACACCTGTAATCTTAGCACTCAGGAGGCTAAGGCAGAGAACTGCCTGGTGTCCAAGGCCAGCATGGCTATACAGTGAGTCCAGGACCAGCCTGGGCTACAGGGTGAGAGCCTGTCTCAAAAAAAAAAAAAAAAAAAAAAAAAAAAAATTCAGCCTGTATAAGGCATTTTTAAATCTTTTTTTCATGACTTACCTGAGTGTATATTACCTCTGAACATTGTATATAATGTTCTTATTTTTTAGCCTGTCTCCTTCCAAGCCCTACTAAAATATAAGCCCCGTCAGAATAAGAATTTGTGTCTTTTATTCAGTGGTAGCTTAGTGTTGACTCAGTATTTGGCAGGTAGTATGTACCCATTAAATATTTGTTGACAGAGTGAATGCTTTACTATATAAATGACTAATCAGGTGTGGTACACATAATCTCAAGGGTTTGTGAGGCTGAGGGGTTCCAGACCAGCCTACATACCTTATCAAGACCGTGTCTCAAACATAAAAAGGGCTGAAGGTGTATGTAGCCAGTGGTGCTCTTGCCTAGCATTACAAGGCCCTGCATTTTATCTACAGTATACTACACATACATGACTTGTATTTCTTGTTTTACTTTTTTTTACAGATTAAGATTTTATCTCAATTCCCCATGTTGAATGTAATTATTATGTTTTGCAAACTAATATACTAATAAAAATAATAATTATGGGAGAAAGTTTCACAGATCTTTTTTTTTTTTTTCTTGTTGAGACAGGGCCTCACTCTGTAGCCCAGGCTGGTCCTCAACTCACTATGTAGCCCAGGCTGGCCTTGGACTCATGGCAATCCTCCTGCCTCAGCCTCCTGAGGCAGGCACCACCATGCCCCAGATCTTTTCTAAATAGGGTTCTTGATGTATTCTTCAGATTGGTCCGAAACTTGTGAGTCTCACACTCTAATGTAGGTTTTTTCTGTGTACTTGGTACTGGGAATACAACCAGGTCCTTCACACTGAGTTACAGCTATATCCCTAATCCTTTTTTTTTTTTTTTTTTTTTTGGTTCTGATTTGTGTATGTCTGTGTGTGCATGATACTGTGGACTGAACCCAAGGCCTTCACACTGGGCTATATCCCCAGCTCACATTTTATTTTGGGACAGGATCTCTTTAAACTGCTAAATTGCCCAGACGGGGCTCAAATTTACAATCCTGCTCACCCTCCCAGCGAGATTACAGTCCCAATTGTAGCTATATTTTTCTGATAGCTTTGTGTGTGTGTGTGTGCACATGTACATGTGTGGTACCTAGAGTTGAGTGCAGAGATTTTGCAGCGAGCTACGTTACCCAGCCCCGTTTTTAGGTTTGATTTTGAGATAGGGCCTTTCTAAGTTGCTAAATTGCCCAGGCTGGCTTCCAATTTGCAATCTTCCTGCCTCAGCCTCCACAAGTGCCGGTATTACAGGTCTGTGCCACCAAGCCTAGCTTGCCTATTTTTATAAAAAAGACATTCAATATTTTTATTGACTTGAGCATGAGCTCTTTGTATATTAAGTGTATCACCCTGTGTTGCTTATGTTGCGAGTACTTTCCCCAGTTTTTCTTTTGATATGGCTTGTATGTATATATGCATGGTCAAAATATTTAAGTTTTATATAGAAAACCCCAGGTTTTATTATTTAATTCATATATACATGAATTCCAAATACTTTAACACATTAGAGACATGAGGTTTGAGGGATCAATGACTGTCTATGCCTCCCTTTTCTGAGGTTCACCCATTTCCTAGCTATTGCCCCTCTTTCTACCTGCCACTCATGTTGGAGCGTTTTTATGTCATTATTTTTGTGAATTTCATAAGAGGGACATGCTTTTATAGTCAATTTTTTGTGTTTGGTCCATTTCACTGAGTGTGTGGTTGGGTTGCATTTTTTAGTCCAGTTAGCCAATCTATGCCTTTGATTGGTGAGTAGAGGCCATTAACATTTAGGGTTATAACTGATATGTAAGTCTTAGGTACTGCCATTTTGTCACTCTATGAATACTGAATTTTTAAACTTGTTTTTAGATATTCTGTCTACTAAAGATAAACCTGGCACTGTATTCTTTGTTGTGGTTGTTCCCTATTTCCCTCTCCAGAAGACCCTTGAGAATTTTTTGTAGTGATGGTTTGGTTATTGTAAATTTCCTCAACGTTTGTCATGAAAGTTTTATTTCATTGTTAATTTTAAATGATATTTTTGCTGGGTACAGGAGTGTTGGTTGACAGTTGCTATCTTTTAGGGCTTTGAGGACTTTACTCCAGGATCTCTGGCCCGTAGAATTTGTGTTGAGAAATCTGATGTTACTCTGATAGGTTTGCCTTTAGTTGTAACTTGATTTTTTTCTCCTATAGCTTTTAGGATTCTCTCTTTGCTTTGCATATCATAACATGTCTAGGATAGCTCTGTTTTGGTCATATCTAGTTGGTGTTTGGTATGCCTCTGCCACTTAAGTGTCTGTTTCATTTTCTATGTGTGAGAGGTTTTCTCTTATGACTTCAGAGAATAGGTTTCTTAATCCTTTCGTATGGGTTTCCATTTTTTCTCATATCCCTGGTATTCTGAGGTTAAGATTCTTTGTGTCTTCTGTAGTCTGTTGTATTCCATTTCCTTGTTGATGGTGAATTATTATTTGATGATCTTTAAAAGTCTGGATAATTATTTCATTCTTGTCTTCTAAATCAGAAGGTCTTTCGTCATTTTGTGTCATTCTGTTCCCTCAACTTTCCATGGAAGTTCTCATCTCCTAATGCTCTTCCTTTGTCTTGTCATATTTTGGAATTCTTTAGTGAATTTACCATTCATTTCCTGTATTGACTTCTGTAGCTCTGCTAGTTTTCTATTTGTTTCCTTCTTAATTTCCTTTGGTTAAATCTTTCTTAAATTCTTTAAGTGTCTTCTGTAGCTTATTGTCTGAGTCTCTCATGTATTCTTCCTGCAGATTAATTATTCTTTTTTCAAAGTTGGGGAATTTTGGATCTTCTGGTTTTACCTGGGTCTCCCTTGGTGAGCTCAGGGCTTTCTGTGGCAGCTTGCCCTCATGTTTTGTCATCCTGCTGCTGAGTGTTCTTTGCCTGTGGTAGCCCTTAAAGCAATCTCTGTATATTCTGGTAGTGGAGAGTGTTGTTCCTGGCTGTACAACATGCTGTGTCACTGAGGTGGGATTCCTTGTTACATCTCACATACTTCTTACTTTCAGACCTGACAGTTGCTACTTGGGCTACCTTAGAAAGGCTTTTCTGCTGTGTGTGAAGCTCTCGGTCCTGGCACCCTCTTGCCATCAGGTGAGTCGTGCAGGAGCAAGGGTGGTGCAGATGTGGAGTACAAAGCAGGGGTAACCCCTGCATTTTTTATGTGAAGCAGGTGCTGGGCACTGGATCTTTTATTCTGATGGCAATCTATCCAGTCTCTGTTCCTTTCAGTATTTTGAATGGCCAAGCATTGTTTCTATCTGGTTCTGGTGGCTTCCAGGGGGTGCTCCCTCCACAAGCCATCTGTATCAGTAGTGCCATGGCTGAGTCAAGTCCTCTGGTGTGGGGGTCTAGGCTCTGTCCCCAGCAGTGCATGGCTGCCTGGGAACCTCCAAGAAGCTCCAGAGATGGGTGCTGTGCCCTTTAGGCCCAGCCTCATAGGCCCTGTAGTGCTGGTGGGGAACTGGGCCCGGCTACCTGGATTCCTTAGGGCTGCCACAGCAATGGCCAATTAGGCCCAGCCATCCAAGGCACTGTTTGGGAGTCTGTGCGTCTACCTGGATGCCTCCGGGCTGCTGCAGGGATGTGTGCTGATCCAGAAATCTTTTCTTTTGTGATGGTGTGCTATCTTTTATTAAGAAGGGTTGATAGAAAACATTTTTTTTAACTTCTAAAAGGGTGAGCTGTATCTAAATTTTCTTTCTTTTTTTTGAGACAGGCTCTCCTTCTATAGCCCAGGCTGGTCCTGAACTCCTGAACTCACTATGTTGCCCAGGTTGGCCTCAAGTTCACAGCAATTCTCTGCCTCAGCCTCTTGAGTGTTAGAATTATAAGCATGTGCCACTAGGCCCACCTTATGTGGTGCTGAAGAATCGAACCCAGGGCCTTGCTCTTTAATTACTGAGCTATGCCTCCAGCCCTTTTTACATTCATTGATTTTGAGACAGGGTCTTGCTCTGTAGCCCAGGCTACTCCTGAATTCACTATGGAACCTAGGCTGTCCTTGGACTCTTGGCAATCCTCCTGTTAAAGACTTCCAGAGTGCTAGGATTACAGGCATGCGCCACCACGGCTGGTTTATGTGGTACCTGGGTAATGTGGCAACTTTGTGAGACCCTGTCTGAAAATCAGAAATGGGCTGGTGGTAGAGTGCAGTGTGAAGGCCCGGGGCACCATCTTCAGTACACAAAAAAGAGAATATGGTTATTATGTTGCTTTTAGGAAACAATGCCAATTCTTCCTTTGGTTATATTTTTTACTTTTTAGTTTCTTTCTTTTTTGTGGGGGAGACACAGTTCAGGCTGGTCCTGAACTATGTAGCTCAGGATGGCCTTGAACACAAAGCAGTCCTCCTGCCTCAGCCTCCTGAGGACTGGGATTGCAGATGTGCACCACCACACCCAGATTTCTTTTTAGTTTCTTAAAAGCAGTCTTTCTATTTCATTATTAAATCATATTTTTTCTCCTACTTTTTCCTGGTGCTGGGGATTAAATCTGGGGCCTGTGCATGTAATGTATGCACTTTATTATTGAGTCATATCCCCACACTTCAGGTTTTTATTATAACCGATTCTGATGGCATGTTGATAAACATAAAAAATCAGTTAGGTGTGGTAGTTTGTGCCTGTTATCTCAGCACTGGGGAAACTGAGACAAGAGGATTACAAATTCACGCCCAGACTGATCAATTTAATGACTTAATGAGACCCTGTTTCAAAAAAAACAAAATAAGACTAGGGATGTAGCTCACTAGTAAAGCCTTGGGTTCAATCTCTAGTGCTGAAAATAAGATTAACTCAGGGGTTGAGGAGTAGCTCAGGAATTAGAGAGCTTATCCAGCAAGCTGATGGCCCTGGGTTCAGTTCTCCAGCACCACTAAGCCAGGTGTGGTGGTGCATGCCTGCAATCTCAGTAATCTACTCTGGAGGCTGAGGCAGGAGGATTGCCATAAATTTGAGGCCATCCTGGGCTATGTAGCGAGTTCAGAACCAGCCTGAACAGCAATCCTCAGCCTCTATAATGCTGGGACTGCAGGTGTGTACCAGTATGGTCAGCTAGTATGTAGTTCTGGGAATCAGGCAGGTGCTTTAACCTCTGAGCTATGCCCCAGTCCCTAGACCATAAATTCTTTAAATGTACATCTTATTTTCACATTTATCCTCAAAGTATTCAGAGACTTTATGTGCCAGGTATTTAGGATTGAGCCCAGAGCCTTTACACTGTGTTACATTTATTTTTTAATTTTGAGACAAGGTCTCACTCACTTGAGGAATTGCCCAGTCCGGGCTAGAGCTTGCCATCCACCTGCCTCAGCTACTCCGAGTGCTGAACATGGGTAGGTACCACCCCGCCCAGCTCCAGAGCTTTTACTTATTTATTGTTTGCATTTCTTGGGGTTGAGCACAGGGTTTCTGCTCCGAGCTACACTCCCAGCCCCTTTTTATTTATTTGAGACAGGGTCTCACTAATTTTCCCAGTTGTCCAGGACCACCATATCGTGATTCTCCTGCCTCCACCTTCCAGAGTACTGGGATTATCAGTCAGTGTCACCAGGGTTGGCTCAGGAACATTAAGTAATTTGCTCTGGGTTAAATCATTTCCTCTTTGTATCTTTTCTATCCACAACAAACCAAATTATTCAAATTATTTAACCTACTCATTACTTGGATGTGGCCTTGCATGCTTCTAATCCCAGCACTTAGGAGGCTGAAGCAAAAGGATTGCCCTGAGTTCAAGGCCAGCCTGGGCTACATAATGAGCTGCAATATGGCAATATTTGGATAATGAGATAATAGAAGCTAGAAGCCTAATAAGAAAAAAATAAACCTTCCATAAATAGGTTACCCTGTTTTTCTTTACATAAGGTTACCTGCATGTCACACACAGGAGTCACCTGAGACTGAAGGAAGCACACAGTCAGTTCTTGGCTTCTAATCACACAGCAGCCACTGTGGCTGGAAGAAGCCCATAACACAGGCTTTATAAAACGGGCTGTAATTGTCAGGCCCCTTCTGGAGCTGTGAATCACTTGGGCCAGGACAGTGTTGTGCAAACTGGATGTGAGCCTCAGCCTGAAGGAAGGCTGAGCTGGTTTGGGAGCCTTTGCCTTGTTGGCCTGAGGGCAGAGGGTGACACATGACTCAGGACTCTCTCCTGATTCCTTCCTTCCCATGGTGTCAGGCCCAGCTGCTCCTCCCACAAATGAGCCCAGCTGACCAGGACCAGGCAAAGAACTCAGAAGGAATATGTAAAGAACCCGGAATACAGTGTTCTGGTCTTCCCCTCATCTTTCTTTAAGTCTTGGCTGCAGTCTAGACAGAAAGCTGGCATAGAACAGTAAAACTTAGGAGCACAGGCCTGTAATCCCAGCACTCTGGGGAACTGAGGCAGGAGGATCACAAGTTTGAGCCTAGCCTGGGCAACCCAGTGACTTAGTGAGATCCTGTCTTAAAAAATAAGGGCCTGGAGGAATAGGTCAGCAGCTAAGGCACCTGCCTACCAAGCTGAAGACCCTGGGTTCAATTCCCCAGCACCACATAATCTTAGCATGGTGGCTCACACCTGTAATCACAGCACTCAGGAGGCTGAGGCAGTATGATTGCATTAGTTCAAGGTCATCCTAGGCTCCATAGTGAGTTCAGGACTAGCCTGCACTATGGAGTGAGACCCTGTCTCAAAAGATAAAAATAAAAAGGTTTGGGTAAATTTTGAGTTTATTCTCAAACAAACAAACAAAAGGTGTGGGGATGTAGGTCAGTGTGAAGTCCCCGGGGGTCAATCCCCAGTAAAACACACACACACACACACACACACACACACACACACACACACAGAGAGAGAGAGAGAGAGAGAGAGAGAGAGAGAGAGAGAGAGAGAGAGAAAGGGGCTGAAGAGCACAGAGGTTAGAGTGCTTGCCTAGCAAGCCTAAGGCTCTGAGTTCGATTCCCTAGCCCCATATAAGCTAGGCGTGATGGCACACACCTGTAATTCCAGAAGGTTGAGGCATGAGGATGTCTGTGACTTAAGGCCAGCCTGGGATACATAGTATATTCAGGACCAGCCTGGACTGCATGGCAAGAGCCTGTCTAAACCTCTTCTCTTCCTTTTCAATGAAAGCCCTGCTGAAGCCTGCATACTATAGCACTGCAGAAGCTTCAAAGAACCTCATCTCAGCCAAGATCTCTGCAAGGAAATTTCTAGGATTTAAAATCCATCTACTAACAAGATTCAAAAGCCAGTGCTCTTTGGTGGCTTGAAAGAAAAGTTGGGAGCTGGAGGATTAATACAGCGGTTTGAGCCTTTGCCTACCAAGTGCTAGGCCCTGAGTCCAATCACCCAGCACCACATAGACCAGGTGTGGTGGCACGTGTCTGTAATCTCAGCACTCAAAGAGGCTGAGGCAGGAGGATTCCCGTGATTTTGAGGCCTACACCGTGACTTCAGACAAGCCTGGACTACAAGGCGAGACCTTCACTCAAAAGCAAAAATGAAAGAAAAATTGAGGTGATTTGCTGATTGGATGGATTTTAGAAGAATGTAGATTTAACTTTCTTTTTTGTACGTGGTGAACAGAAATCCCCGATTCCCTTACCTCCATCGTTTACTTATTTTCACCTGCCTTGTAGGCGATAGTATAAGGCTGATTGTGGAAGTATTTACAAAGCACGTTTAGTAAGAATTCGATTAGTCTGTGACTATGGAACTAGTTCACCCTCTGCACCAAGTGGCTTCTAAAATAACGACCTTGGCTACGTTCATTTGGGAAGGAGCCCTCACTAGAGAGAGAGGGAGTGGGTAGCGGCGAAACCCCAAGGAAGGAACGACTAAAAAAGGATGTCACCATCTGAATAATCTCTCCCGAGTTTCTACCGCCCCAGTCTGGATTTCAGTTCTCCAGGATGGGCGGACTCTCGGCGTACGGACTGGGCTTTGCCGCTACCGAACGCGGGCAGAGCTGGAGCGCGGGCAGGCAGGGCAACGGCCCCGCCACCCCTGGATCCGGAGGCGGCGAGGGGGGCGGGGCGGCGGAAAAAGTTCTCCGCTCCCTCCCGCGCCACAACTCCAGCGACGCAGCGGGGGTGGGGCAGGGCGGGCGGCCGAGCGGATCGCAGCGGAACTGGCAATTTCCGGGAGATCGAGAAGCGACCCCGACCCTAACCCCACGGACTCGGCCCGCGAGCCCGGCTCTCCGGGTTCCGCCGAGGGGCGCGGCTGGCAGGGACGGGTGGGTTGCCCCACCTGCGGCCGCCGCCGCGGCCGGCCTGCGGGGCGGGGCTGGGGGCGGGGCTCGGGGGGCGGGGCTCTGGGGCGGGGGCGGGGCCGGGCGCACGGGAGCCGGGCCGCGCCTGGAGCCCCGGACGGCGGCGGGAGCGGCCCGCGCGGACGGCGGAGAGAGCGCTTCCGCGGCGGCGGCGAGACGGGCCGCGCGCCGGGACCCTCGCGGGGCGGGCGGGCGCCGCACGCCCGGCCTGGCCGCCTGCGCCCCAGGGCCGGCAGCATGAGCAGCGGCTACAGCAGCCTGGAGGAGGACGCCGAGGACTTCTTCTTCACCGCGCGGACCTCCTTCTTCAGGAGAGCGCCCCAGGGCAAGTCCCGCGCGGGCCAGCAAGTGAGTCGCCGGGCCGCGCGTGCGCCGGCGTGGGGCGCTCCCCGGGCGCGGGCTGGCGCCGGCGAGAGTCGCTGCCGTCCTTGGGTCCCGGGAGCGTGCCGGGAGCCCGGACGCGTGGGCGTGGGGCGCCGCTCCTGCCGTCCGCGCCAGATGGCCGCGGCGGGGTGCGCGTCCGAAGCCGAGCGGCGTCCCCGCGGGCCCAACCGTCGAGTCCCCGCGCCGGCCGGCCCCTTCTGCGGCCCGCGGCCTCCGGGTGGCCCGGGGCCGTGTCCCGGCCGGAGTTGGCCGCCCGGCCGGCCCCGCCCGCCCGCTCCCGCCGTGCCGATGGCTGAGGGCCGGGCCCCGCGCGGGCGGCCGGGGCCCGGGGCGCGCACTCCGGCCCGGACGGGACTCGAGGTCGCCTGTCGCAGAGTCGAGCGCAAGGGTGTTCCGGTGTTTTGCAAACGTGACCCGGCGCTCGGTAGAGGCGAGCTGGCGAGCGCTGCGCTGTAGGCCGGGTTCTTCCTTTTTTGGAGGAAGCATGCCGTGGGAAGCTTGACTCGGGAGAAGAGGGGAAGGGATCTTGTGCCAGCTTTGCCGGCCGTGACAATGTTTTATTTTTACGGAGGCCTTCCAAACACAGCATTTACGGGGGACTCCTATGGCTGACGTTTGAACCCGCGGCCTGCTGGCCCTGGGAGCTACCCCAGGGCCCCCAGCCAAACCCGGCCACGCTCACGGTAAGAGTTAAGCAGGCTGTAATGGAACAAACCGTTGCTTTTAAAAATCAACAGTCGCACACCAGACGTTTCAAACAGGCAGTCCAGATTTTTTTTTTTTCTTTTTCTTTTCCTTTTTTGTTGTGGCGACGAGGGAATCTGTCCAGGGTGACCTTGCCAGACCATTTAAGTTTTATTGAATCACCTTCCGAGATCAGATGTATTTCTAAGATTCGGAAGTTTATAACCTCACCAATTCCGAACGTGAAGATGAAAGAAAAGAACTTTTTGTGATGGGCTAGAGCTAAGTCTAGGGCCTTTATTCTGTAACAACCACTTATCAGTGAGCTTCAAGCCCAGGTGGTTTAGTGCTTGCTCGTCAGTCTGTTTTTGCAGCTAATGGGTGATTTTTATCTCTTGTTTTCTGTAAAGAGTTTCAAACATCATTAGCTTGAAATAGAAGTACTTCCCTTCCTACTCCACTCTGTGGCTGGGGGTAGCCGCGGTGACCTGCCCCCCTCTCCATCACGGAAAGACGGCATGCTCTTGTATGTTTTCCTTGCCTTTCTCTTTCTGGGTCTCCTTTTTCTTCTTCCAGTCATGTTGCTGTCCAGTTAAGTTCGTGGAAGAGAGCTTGTTATACGTTCACCTGTGTTCTAAAATTTGGTTCTTGAGTTCTTCAGGTGTGACAGTCACCTTCACAAACGTCAGAATATCCGGGCTGAAATTGTCTCAGGGCTTTTTAGTGCTTTAAAAGTAAAGCCCCCCCCCCCCCAAAAAAAAAAATGAAAGGTAAAGACTGCATTTCTAAGAGACTGCATTTTTTTTTTTTTTTTGAGACGGTTTTGTTCTGTAGCCCAGGCTGGTTCTGAGACCTTGGACTCAGAATAATCTGCCTGCCCCGCAGCCTCTCTTGTGCTGGGATTACAGGTGTGTGCCATCACGCTAAGTGTTATGTGGTGCAGGGGAATCAAATTTGGTTAGTATTTGCTAGGCAAGCGTTTTAACCGCTGAGCTATTCCTCCAGCCCTGAGAGATTTCAAATTGAATTCTAATCGACATGTTGGTTTATTTTAAAAAGCAATTGAGTCTTTTAAACTTTGAGTTTAGTAAGATTTGTGAATAAGGACGTAAAACTTTTAAAGTAAACCATTCTCATAGCACATTCCTCTTGGGTAAGTTAGTTTATGTATTTATTTTTATTTATTTTTCTAAGACAGGGTCTCACTCTGTACCCCAGGCTGTTCCTGAACTCACTATGAATCCCAGGCTAGCCTTGGACTCAAAGCAATCCTCCTGTCTCAGCCTCCTAGTGCTGGGATTACAGGCTTGCGCCACCAAACCCAGTTTATGTGGTGTTGGGGAATCAAATTTAGGTATTTAGTGCTTACCTAAACACTTACTAGGCAAGTACTTTAAGTGCTGAGCCATTCCTTCAGTCCCTCTTGGGTAAGTTTAGATAAACCTTTCTTTTTTTTTCTTTTTGAGACAGGCTCACACACTGTCACACTGTGGTCCAGAACTCAATATGGAGCCCAGGCTGGCCTCTAACTCATAACAATCCTCCTGCCTCAGCCTCCCCAGTACTGGGATTACAGGCATGAGCCATCACCCCCCGCTAATCTTCATGTGTTGCTGGTGAACCCAGGGCCTTGGACTTGCTTTAACCTTTGAGTTACGCCCCCAGCCCTCCATCACTTTTTTCCTGGAGGGTGCAAAGAAGAGGTGTTGTTGAAAGAATTCATTACTGATAATAATGTTTGTGTTTTCTTTTTTTTTTGGGGGGGGGATGCTGTATCGCTGATGGAAAATGTGATTTCTAGGACTCCTGAAAATACCCACAGAAAACAAAATATTTGTGGTAAATCCAGCATTAGGAGGAAGGGGTACCTTGAGGGGGTGAGAAATTTCTTTTGCCAGGCAGGGGAGCATAACTCAACAATAACAAAAACCTTAAAAGACATAAAATGTTATCAATTGCTTATTTATTTTATTTTGTACCCTTATCTGTCTCTGCCTCTGCCTCTGTACTAGGGATCAGCCCAGGGGCCTTGAAATTCCTGCTTAGTTCATACTTGCCAACCTTTGAGCAGTATCCCCAGCCCTCCTGCCGCCTTTAAGAAGAAGGAAAAAAAGGGGCTGGAGGAATAGCTTTTCTCTATGTTGCCAATATGGATTGTATGTATTTTTTTTTTTTAGTTAAAGCACTTGCCTAGCAATCTCAAAGCCCTGGGTTCAGTTTCTCCACACACGGGGCAGAGGCAGAAGGATTGCCATGTGTTCCAGATCAGCCTGGGCTCTGAACTAGTACTTGTCGCACAGTTACTGTTCTTTGACTCGAGTTGAATGAATAAGCAGTTCCCTGGCATGATAGTAATTAGATTTTTACCATTTTTAAATGTACCCTCCCTGATAATTGTTCTGAGAAACTTCTGAAACATCCTAATGAGAGATGAAGTGGTGTTAGGTAGCTGCCTAAGGGCCCACACTTGGACAGCAAGGAGGCTGAACTTGGGTTGTCGGACTCAAATTCTGCTATTTGATTGCTTCTCAGCATGAAAGTAATTTTAAAATTTTGTTTTCCTTTTGCATAGATGAATATCTATACACTAAGAGTTTTTAAAAATTTCATTCTGTTTTATACATATTTATGCCATTACAATGTTTGTAATTTGAGTTTGTGGATTGAATGTATGTTATTTATTTTATTATTTTTTTTTGAGGTAGTATCTCCTCTGTATTCAAGGCTAGTCCTGAACTCATTGTGTAGCCAGGCCTTACTGCCCTGAACTCAGCCTCTCCAGTCCTGGGAGTACAGGTACCTAATTATACATTTTAAGCAAACTCAATAATGTTGAGAATCATACTTCCTATAAATGCAGGACACATTCAGTTTTCCAAAGATAGAAGTGGCTTAAAACAATGAGTAATCTGTTAGATCATATATTGTTTCTTAGCTACAGTGATCACCTTTCTTCCCGAGTCTTGGCAGTTAATAGAAATTGTTTTCTGAACTACTCAAACTATGTGTGTGTGTGTGTGTGTGTGTGTATGTATGTATTTTTTGAGACAGGGACTGGCTCTGTAGCTCAGGCTGGTCCTGAATTCTTGATGTCATCCAGACTAGCCTTGGACTCATGGCAATCCTCCTGCGTCAGTCTCCCAAGTGCTGGGATTACAGGGTGTGTGCTACCGTGCCTGGCTTTATGTGGTGCTGGGGAATTGACTTTAGGGCTTTGTGCTTGCAAAGCATTGAAGCTAAGGCCTGCCATTCCTTTAACCCATTACCCAATCTTTACAAAGAAATCATACTGAAGAGTTGTTTAAACTGGGAGTGGCTCATCCCCATAATCCTAGCGCTCTGTGAGGCTGGCCAGTAGGGTTGCAAATTTGAGCAGTTTAGTGACTCTCAAGATTCTGTCACAAAAAAAGGAAAGGGTTTTGTTTAGTAAGGGGAGCCATGTGCCACATAGCAAGACTTAGTTTTCCCCTTTGACTTTTCTCCATGTTGTCAATAGTTTTGTGGTTCTTTTTAAGCCAGATTTCATTTGGCAGGTTCAGAGTAGTTAGGCTAGGTGGGTTGAGATGTCCCAAATGAGGAACTCATCCTCAGTTTAGGAACTCTTCCCAGATAAAGAACTCTGTAAGAAAGTTCACACCTTGGAATGGCCATGGACTGAGCTAAAGTCTAGTAGGTCATGAGACAGAAGGCCCTCCTGACGGGGTCTGGGGTCTTATGTTGGGCTCTGGAATTTGATCCTTAAGCCAGTGAACCAGTTTTATGGTTATATGCATCAATCAGTAAAGGCCAACTCTGTATAGAAAAATTAATATGAATAATTCTTAGAAGTTTATAAAAGATGGTTATAATTGTCTATTCAGTGGCACCCTCGCCCCTCCTGCTGCTTGCAGGGGAGTCCCTACTTTCTACCTCACTTTCCCCTTTATACTTCTCCCAGTAAAGTCATTTTCTGTTCCCATGCTGTTCCTTTGTTTGCAGTGTTCATTCACCTTCGGCAGAACATGGACCCTGGTTTTGAGTTCTCGGGTAACATTGGTAACGTTTGGTTATTTGGTCATGGCTTCTTGCTGGAACCATTAGTAATGAGTTGGACACTTCCGTTAGTGTTTCCACTAGAAGTTGTGGAGGTAGATTATTGGGGCAGAAGAGGAATAGTGGGTAATAGCATCAAAGATATTTTGGCTGTACTAATTTTTGATTCCTGTGCTGTGGGATCTAAGCATCCCCTCCTTTCGTAGCCATTTTACCTGGTACAAGGTCTGCATGTTTGATATATTCTGTTTTTACAGTCTTAATCTGTAGGAATTTTATGTTTGTGTGAGCAGAACTCACAAAGGAATATTCCTTCCTTTAACTGAATTTCAAGGGGAACTTAGTCCCCAGTCTTCCATATGCTCATGTAGGAGCAATACTTCTACTGCATTTCTTCTTCTGGCCTAGCTTGCAAGATTTGGAATTATTTGGAAAACAGTGACAAAACATTTATGAACAGAAAGGCTAAAAATATCCCATAGTGTGGTTATTCTTTTTAGACTTTCTTGGGCAGTCAATGCCTGTCGTACTGTGAACATTCTTTTTTGGGGAGGAAGGAAAGGGTAGGGGACTGACGCAGTGCTTCCTAGTGCGTGTGACCACCAACTCCTACTGGAGCTTTAGCCTGTGTTTTCCCCACCTCTGGCTATCTCTTGATGAAGGCCATCTGAGGCTGGCTTTTGATTCCAGATTTGGCATGAGGCCCTAGGCTGGCAATAGGGCGCTTCTTCAGAAGGGTGGTGAAGAGGCCGAGTAGGGTATATGGATGCTTCTCTTCTGTGTGGAGGATCATGGCTATAGTAGTCTGTTCTTGGCCTTCTCTCAGTGAATAATTACCTCCTAGGTGTGACCAAAGGAAAATGTGTTACAGTAAAAGAAACATTGCCATTAGTCCCTCTCAAAAATACTGCCCCCATTGTGTCAAACATTTACTTCGTGGCTCTTGACTTTAGGAAGCAGTTCTGGAAGTCTTTTGTGAGTGTCTTTAGTTGTGCTGCTGTGGCTGCCTGAAGTGAGTGACGAGAGTCAATTCAGAACGTTTACCTTTCATGGTCCTTTTGACTTTGAGGGAAGAGCCGATCGGGTGACTAAGGTGGATTACACACAGTGAAGGCTTTGCCGGCTGCCTTTCCATCGCACGGCCCTCAGCAGTGCCGTTCACTGTCATTTTCAGCGAACTTCTTAAAAAGATTTCCAAAACTGCTGTAGAAAGTGGCTAGTACTCATGAAATAAGCATGGTCACAGGTAGGGGTAGAAAAGGTAGAGGACAATTTAGAGGGGAGTTAATGGCTATGTCTTTTACTGTAATGCATTTTTGAAAACTTAAAATATTTGCCCTGTGCCTTACTCCTTGCCCAGAAGGAGGTTTTTACTCTTCATGGCTGAGCAAGCATTACCTGTGCAGCTGGTTGCGCTCTGGCGTAACTCCTTTTGTGTGTGTTGCACGTTTTTAGGAAGGCTCCTCCACTGCAGTCTGCTGAGCATCTACCATGTGTCCTTGTTCTAGGCTCTGGGGATGGAGAGAGGAACAAAGTAAAGTTTAGAGTTTCAGTTAGTGGTGTTTTTTATTCTTAAAATTTTTTTGTGGTACTGGGAATTGAGCCCAGGACCTTGCCTTCACACTGAGCTGTATTTCCAGCCCATTTTTAGTTTCGGTTTTGAGAAGGAATCTCACTAAGTTGCCCAGGCTGGGCTTGAACGTGGATCCCCCCCCCCCACCCCCCTGCCTTAGCCTCTCAGAGGGTCACTGGACCCAGCTAAGTAAGCAATTATTTCATTTTATTTTATTTTGTGTTGAGTTTCCACACTGAACTACATCCTCAGCCCATTTTGCCCATTTTTAATCTTTGATTTTTTTTTTTTTTTGGAGTCAGGGTCTTGCTCTGTAGTCCATGCTGGTCCTGAACTCACTATGTAGCCCAGTCTGGCCGTGAACATAAGGCAATCCTCCTACCTCAGCCTCCTGAGTGCTGGGATTACAGGCGTGCACCACCATGTCCAGTTTATGTGGTGCAGGGGAATCAGACTCAGGGCTTTGAGCTTGTTATGCAAGCACTTAAACTGCTGAACTATTCCTCCAGCCCCTATCTTTGATTTCAAGACAGGGTCTTGCCAGATTGCTGAACTACCTGGGTGGTTTTGAACTTGCGATGCTTCTGTCTGTGCCTTCCAGAATGCGGGGATTGCAGGTCTATGCCACTGGGCCCGGCTTGCTAAGTTTTATGTTTGTGTATGTATATACACAATTTTTTTTTTTTTGAGACAGGGTCTTGCTGTGTAGTTCATACTGGTCCTGAGCTCACTGTGTAGCCTAGGATGGCCTAGAACTCATGGTAGTCCTTATGCCTCAGCCTCCTAAGTGCTGGGGTTACTTGCGTGCACCACCACCAGTGCTGATATGTGGCACTGGTGGGGGGATCCAATCCCAGTCCTTGGTGTATCCTGGGATAGCATTCTGAGCTACAATTCATAGCCCCAGTAATATTTTTAAAAAGTTTTCTAAGTAGACCAAAACATCCTTCACATTTTCCTTTAAAGAACTTGCTCTTCAGAGCTGGGTAAATGGCACAGCAGTTCAGGGTTCAAGCGCTTGCCTAACAAGCACAAGGCCCTGATTCCCCAGCACCATACATAAAATGGGTGTGGTATATTCTGGAGCCTGGGGCAGGAGGATTGCTGTGAGCCCCTGAGTTATGTAGTGAGTTCAGGACCAGCCAGGGCTGCAGAGCAAGACCCTCTCTCAAGAAAAAGAAAAAAAAAAAAAAAGAACTTGCTTTTTAATGTATTTAGAAACTTTGAATTTTGTTAGAGGTTTTCAGGCACATACCTACTGCCTATTGTATAGAGTATGTATAAAGATGTCTATTTAGATGGAAATGTTGATATGGACCCATATCCTTGTAAAATAATGTTTCCTTGTTGACTTCCGTGCTAAAATGTGGCATGTTCAGTGTTATTTTATTTTTGGGACAGAGTCTTGCTCTTAGTGATTTAGTAGGTAGCTTTTAATTTTTTTCTAGCAGAAGCAATCATTTTCAAGGATAGAAAATGCTATAAACAGAATTAGTGATTCTAACTAGGGTTAACCAAATGTTTGGGTAGTTAACTAGAATTTAACCAAAATCAATGGTTTATATAATTAATCAACCAACTTTGCCTAATTTTTCATTTTTTAAAAATTTTTTGCAGTACTGGAGATCTAGCCCAGGTCCTCACGCATGCTAGGCAAGCACTCTGCTACTGGCTACTTCCTGAGCCCTATTCTGCATGTTTTTCCTTCTTTCTTTCTTTTTCGTTAGCCATAGTCTTCCTAGGTTGCCCAGGCTGGCCTGAAATCCACAATCCTCCTGCCTCAGCCTCTCTTAGAAGTTGGGATTACAGGTGTGTGCCTCACTGGCCAGCCCATGTTTTTCTCCCCTCCTTTTTCTTTTTGAGATAGGGTCTCACTTTGTAGTCCAGACTGGTCCTGAGTTCACTTTGGAACTCGCGATGATCCTCCTGCCTTAGCCTCCTGATTGCTGGGGTTATGTGTGTTCACCACCAAGCCCAGTTTATGTGGTGTTTAGGAATAAACTCAGGGCAGGCAAACACTTTAACCTCTGAGCTATGCCCCCAGCCCTGCATGTTTTTCCTAGTAGTGTAGTTCTGGTTTGGCTATCAGTGGCGCTAGTCAGCGAGGTTTACTTTTTCTTTCCTTCCTTCCTTCTTTTCATTTCTTTCGAGACAGGTTCTCACTCTGTAGTCCAGGTTTAGTTTGAGCTCACTATATAGCCTAGACTGGCCTCTAACTGACAGCAGTCCTCCTGCCTCCGCCTCCTGAGTTGCTAGGATTACAGGCGTTTGCCACTATGCCCAGTTTATGTGGTGCTGGGGAAATCAAACTCACTCAGCGGGTAATTTAGCTCTTTAACCGTTGAGCGATTATTCCTCCGGCCCCTTTACTTTTTCTTTAAATGGAGATGATCACATATGTTCTAGAAATGGCGTAATAAATGATTAAAATTTGAAATGTACATAAAAGTGTTCCAGCTGGCTGCTTGGCTGTGAGTTGAAAGTGACCCTCCCTCCCTCCTTCCTTCCTTCCTTCCTTTTTTTTTTTTTTTTTTTTTTGTTTTGAGACAGGGTCGCGCTTTAATTCAGGCTGGTCCTGGGTTCACTATGTAGCAAAGCCTGGCCTCCAGCTTGAGGCAGTTCTGCTTCTGCCTCCAAAGTGCTGGGATTACAGACACGTGCCTCCATGCCTGTCTTATGTGGTGTTGGGAGCTCTGACTCAGGGCCTTGTGTTTGCTAGGCAAGTGCTTTAACTCCTGACCTATGCCTCCACCACATTTTTCCTTCCTTCCTTCCTCCCTACCTCCCTCTATAGTCCAGGCTGGTCCTGAACTCATTGTGGAGCCCAAGCTGGCCTTGGACTCAGGACAATCCTCCTGCCTCAGACTCCTGAGTGCTGGGATTACAGGCGTGCACCACCATGCCTGGTTTATGTGGTGCTGGGAAATCAACTCGGGTACTTAGCACTTGTTGTAGTACTTGCTAGTCAAGCGCTGTAACTGCTGAGTTGTGCCTCCAGCCCCTTTTCTTTTTTGTCTCTTTTTTCTCTTTCTCTCTCCCCCTCATCTCCCATTCCCTCCCTGCCTCTCTCCCCCCATCTTTTTTCCCCCAGGACTGGGTTCCGAAACCAGGGAGTGCTGAACAACATCTCCAGTCCTGCTAAAATGCCAAGGCTGGGCTTGAACTTGTGATCTTCCTGCTTCAGCCTCGCAAGTACCTGGGATTACCAGTGGGTGCAGCCACATGGTCTCTCAGAGTGAACATCCTACAGCTATGCTAAGACAGTAGTCACTGCTCAGATGTGGTTACCGAGCCCTTGCAGTGTGCTTGGTGTAAGCAGAGATATAAATAGAAAATATGCACCAGATGTTGAAGTCCTTACTATTAAAGAATGTAAAATAGATGACAATGATTTAAAAGTATTAATTACATACCAAATTAATATTTCAGGTATATTGGCTTAATTGAATTTAATTTTATTTATACCACTGAACTACAGCCCAGCCCTTTCCTGTTTATTTTTTTAATGTTTCCATTGGAAAAATGAAAACCACCCTTGGAGCTTGCATTGTGTTTGTGTGGCCAACGCTGAAGGCTAAAGCTAAAGCTGAGCGGGCAGCCCAGGCCAGGGCTTTTGACGGTAGCATCCCGGTGGTAGGGGTGGTGGAGGTGCCCTTTGGACTGCTGGGAAGATTGTGCTTTGCAAAGGGGAACTTGCTCCTTACTGTTGGGAAGAGTTTCTTCTTGACCTATCTTAGGTCATGTGTACCAGCATTTTGAGGTTGTGAAACTTGTGTGTGGGGAACTTCCCTCTCTTTTTTTCACTTGTGAGCTAATAGGATAAAAGTGTCCTAATGGCATTCTGAATGCAACTCTGCCTTTAGTTTAGAGAATAAGGCTCATTATTCAGAGTATTAAAACAGCAAGTTTAATACGCATTTTATGGACTGTAATTGCTAACTGCTGCCACGTGAGTCAGTCAGTTCAGAATAATTTACTAATTATATATTGCAGCACTCAATTCTTCTTCCAGATGCTGAACAAAGGGAGATAATTAGAGGAGGAAGGAGGATACATTTGGGAGTCGGAGACCAGAGTAATAGATTTAGATCCTGAGTTTTGCAGACTTGGGATATAATCAGCAGTGATCTCTTGAAATTAATGGTGGCATAAACCAGTAGTCTCAGCATTATGGGAGGCTGAGGCAGGAGGATTGTAAGCTCAGTCTGCGCAGTCCAGTGACGTGAGACCCATTTTCCAATTTAAAAAAAGTAAAAAGGGCTGAGGATATAGATTAATGTGAAGGTCCTGTTTTCATTGCCAGTGCTTGGACAAAGAAAATGAAAAGGAAATTAAGAAAGATTGAGAAAGAGAGGTAAAGAGTAGATTTTTAAATTCGTTTTATAGGTGTTCAGTGAATACTCAGAATGTACTAGGTGGTGGGAATGTGATGGGGAAAAAAACAGACTGCAGCCTGTTCTCAGGGGTCTTAATCTGTATAGACCATCTCAGTCTGCCTACTTTTTTTTTTTTTTTTTTGAGATAGCGTCTTGCTTTCTAGTCCCTGGCTGCTGATCTCGCTGTGTACCCCAGGCTGGCCTCTGTCTCACAGTAATTCTCTTCTCCCAGCCTCCTTCCTGAGAGTGGGGATTATAGGCAGACACCACCATGCTTGGCTTAATGTGGTGCTGAGACATCAGTTCTTAACCAGTGTGCTATTCCTCTAACCCTTGACTCCCTGTATGTGTGAAATCTTCCAGTAGTGTATTTATTTGTCTTCTTGTGACTGGCTTATTTTACTTAGCATAATGTCTTCAAGGTTCTTCTTTGTGGCTTGCGTCAATTTCCCTCTTAACAAAGCTAAATATTTAATTATATGTAAATATCACTCTTCCTTTATTTTCTTATCCCTCAGTGGACACTTGGATTGCTTCCACCTTTTTGTTGTTGTGAATAATGCTGCTTTGAACACCGGTGTGCAGGTTATCAGTTAGATACCCTTCTAGATGCATCCCCAGAAATGGTATCGCCAGTTACCATTTGGATTTACTTATTTATTTTGAGGCAGGGTCTTGCTCTGTAGTCCAGGCTGGTTGCAAACTCACTCTGTAGCCCAGGTTGGCTTCAAACACATTAGCCTCTACAGTGTTAGGATGTGCCGCCATGCCTTGTTTAGGTCATTTTATTTTTAGCCCCCCTCTTTTTTTTCTCCACAACTGAGGATTGAACCCAGAGACTCATGGATGCTAGACAAGTGCTCTAGCACTAGGCTACATTCCTGCCCTTTTAATTTTTGACTTGGAGGTGGGGTCTTACTAGGCTTCCCAGGCTGGCCTCCTAATTTGGCACTCTCTTGCTGTAGCCTCTTGAATCATCAAGATTTTAGGTGTGTGTCAATTTGACTGGTTTAGTTCCAGGTTCTGATGAACACTGTATTGATAGTTTGAATCATGTTATTTAAACCTGGAATTATGAGATGTTACTGTATTTTTTCAGTTTGAATTTTGAGGTCTATATTAGTCATTTCTTTCCCAAATGTTGGATAATTTGTGGTTTTTCTAATTTTTCTACTACAATACTGTCATGAACATATTGAGCATGAAACTAATATTATGGGTTAAGATTTTTAGGCTTTTTGTTTAAAAACGGAACTTTATATGGCATGAGGATCATTTTTATGTCTTTAGTTTATAGCCAGCCTGCTTTTCTTTGTCTCTCTCTCTCTCTCTTTCTCAAGACAGGATCTTTCTCTGTAAGTCCAGGCTGCTCCTGAATTCACTGTGTAGCTCAGGCTGGCCTTGAACTCACGGCAATTCTCAACTTTCTAAGTGTTGGGGTTATACAGCCATGTGTCATCACACCCAGTCTATGCAGTGCTGGGAATTCAAACCCAGGACCTTGCGCTTAGGCATAAGGGCTTTAATCGCTGAGCTGTGCCCCCAGCTTCTGTAGCTGTACTTTGAATGTTTCTTTGTACCTTTAGCTCCACTGAATATATTCATTAAAATAAAAAAATGTTCAACAAATGAAGACACCTTATTGTTCCTTAATTTGCATTCCTTCAACCAACAGTGAGTTTAATCTCTTTCTGTTTCTTAGTGGATCCTCTCTGTGCGCATACTATGCATGTATGGCCTGTGACCATTTGTTAGGCAGAAATCTTGAGGCATTGTTATTCTGAGTCCTGTGTATAGTTAGTTGGGTAGATGTTCCCTTTTTTGTGGTCAGCCAAGCTTCAGTTTGTTTTTGACTTACACACTGTAGTAAAGGGGCATTACATATTTTGCCATTTTGAAATACTTCAAAATGTGTTTCAGGCTGACATCTCTGAAACAAAGCAAAACACTCTTTCTTCAGTGACCATTGGGAAGGACATTGCTGAGAAAGCAGCATTGTGAACTCAGAGGTGAGGAGTCCATGGTGTTTATTTTTTTCACCCTCATGGTAAAGGAAGACTAAATTCTTGCTTTCCTTTGCATTTCAATAAATTTAGGACTTGTTTTCCAGTGACTGAAAAATTTAGAAGAAACCAAGTTATCTTAGAAATAGACTAGGTATTGAAAAAAAAGGATGTTAGGAAAAAGTACTAAAACCCTGTCTGTCAAAGATAATTTTAATTTATATTGTTTATTCACAGTCTTACTGTTTTCTTGAAACATTGCAGTTATAAGAGAATCGGGCATCACCATCTCCTTAAAAGCCTCTTGGGCACACTGTAGATAGTTTTTGCTTCATCTCTTATAATCTGACTAACTCCTGTTGCCCTGTTTTAATTTTTCTTCTTTTAGAGTTTTTTAAAAATAAGGTACATCTTTTTAAAAAATGGAAGAAGTAACTTCTGGCTTTAGGAACCCTTCTTAATACCTATTGTTTTAGACAAGTCAGATAAGCTTGCTCTGTGTATCCTGCATAGCTGCTTGCTTTGGGGAGTCTTTTTTTTTTTTTTTTTTTTTTTTTTTTTTTTTTTTTTTTTTTTTTTTTTTTTTTTTTTTTTTTTACCCTGTACTGATTATTGAATCCAGGACCTCATGTATACTAGGGAAGCATTTTGTCACCAGTCTAATCCCACCACCTGACCCAGGTCTTTTTACATTTTATTTTGAAACAGGGTCTTGCTTAGTTGCACAGGCTGGCCTCAGCCTTCTACCTTCTTTCTGCCTCAGTCTCTCTAGTACCTGGGATTACAGGTGTGTGCCACTGTGCCCAGCTCTTTATTTTGCCATCATGTGTATAACAAGGAACAAAATGAACAGGTTAACGAAATTAGAAACAGCTAAATGTATTACACAGAAGTAAAAGTACCAATGCTACAGTGCAGGTTAGCATTCCATAGTGTTTTACAATTAGCAGAGCATCCTAGATAACTTAAAATACACTTAATTTTGCTGAACTTAAATGGAACTTTGAGATGAGGAATTACCCAGCAGAAGTTTCAGGGTGTGTAGAGATGAATTTAGGGGTGCTTACCTCCAGTGAGTAATATCGTAGCTGTGGAAAAATGTAAATATTTTGTAGACGGTTAAAGAAACAATAATATTACTTTGTGCATTTGGCATTTGCCTCTGTCTGTTTAAACAGTCTGTAGGTTGCGTCTTCTTGGCCAGTGTTCCTTTCGGGGGATGGTGTTGCTCTTACATATGCTTCTAGAGTTTGATTTCTTGCTTTCCTGTGGCTATCATTGGTCATGTTGCACAGTCTGTTAGCATGAAACTGATGGGCTCTGGTTGTTCCTCTGAGTCTTACTGCACTCTGCTAAAGGAAATTTGTTCTGTGAATTGTACCCAAATAATTATTCTTCCCAATTGTTAGAGAGGATTTAGAAGTAAGTCACATAGAAGTACCTTTCAAAAGAAGCCAAACAGTACCAGAATCAGCAAATCAATAGCACAATTGCTACCGAAGGAATTTTGTTACATATTTAGAATGAATCTTAAGGTGGATCTGCATTGTTTTAAGCAAATGTGGTAATTAAAGTTTTGATCCGTACTTAAGTGACTCCATTTTGTACTGTTCTTCTAAGTGCTATTTCAAAGAGCCTTTTCTGACGGGTAAACTGTGTGTGGTGGGTTAGCCGTAAAGATTTGGTGAGGATTGCTGTGACACTAAGCAGAGTACTGAGTTAGCCCAGGGAGTAACCCTAGGGCACTCTTGACACTCTGGTGAACTTTGGGTGCTGTGATGATTTGTAACCCTTAGGATATATGACCTTATTTCTCATCTCTCTATCTCGCTCTTGGTGCTTCACTGGTGCCATGGTACATTGATGGGTAGTGCTATATCAACTCCCATCCATCTTTAAGACATGTTCCAGAGACCAGACACAGATGGGCTGACAGTTCAGCCCCACGTGGGCTCTTAAGCCTACTTCATGATCGGTCATTTTCAAAGAAATCCAGTTTTGTGTGATTGGGTCCCATCAAATGTAATGGACACCCTGTAGATTTTAAGTGGTTGATACTGTTACTGTGGATGCTATGTAATTGTGATTGGTTTTTATGTAATAATGCTGTACCTATGTCACCTGCCCTTCCAAAACCCTATATCAATCCTCTGCTGTCCTGGCTCAGGGCCATTCTCTGTATTCTCACCCAGAGAAGCAGGTTCAGTCCAGCATCAATAAAGATCCTTATCTTGCCTTAGTTTATGGTGGGTTTTTGAAAATTGGCCTGTAACACAAAGGGCTCTTAAAATTGTTTGAAGTGAGGGAGAAGGTAACTGAATTTTGTTGTGTGCTAAAAGGCACATTTTGTTATGTATTTGGTTTTGTTCTTTTGTGGTGTGGAGGATTGAACATAGGACCTTTGCTCTAGGTCATACCCTAGACCATTTTTATTTTTGATTTTGAGACAGGATCTTGCTAAGTCTCTGAATTTCCCAGGCTGGGCTGGACCTTGGTGATTCTTCTGCCTCAGCGTTCCAAAGTGCTGGGATTTACAGGCCTGTGCCAACCGGTTGGGCTCGGATATGTTTTTTGAGACAGGATCCTGCTCTGTTGTAGTTGAGTCTGGTCTGGAACTCACTACCTAGCCTAGGCAGGCCTTGAACTCCTGCCAGTCCTCCTTCCCCAGACTCCTGAGTGGTGGGATTATAGGCTTGCACCACCATATTTTGCTAATTTTTTTTGTAGTGCTGGGGAATTGAACCCAGGGTTTTATGCATGCTAGGCTAGTGCTGTACCAGCTGAGCTTTGCAGCTACACACCAGGTCCAGGATAAGTGTTCTTTACGTGGGGCCAGGAGTCTGGATTTGTATCAGTGTTAGCTATTTTGACCTTGGAAAGTCCTTGTGCCTCTTTGAACTTCAATTTCCTTGTTTGTAAATTAGCAGCATGCATGGCAGTTACTAGGCATTAAAAATGCTAGCAATTGTTATTTTTTTTCTTTCCCCCTTAAGATGAGGTCTTGCTCTGTAGTCCAGGGTCCTGAAGTCACTATGTAGCCCAGGCTGTCCTTGAACACACAGCCATCCTGCTTAAGCCTCCTTAGTGCTGGGATTACAGGATTGGGCCACCACACACAGCTTTAATTGTTATTTTTAAAATTTAGATTTCATAAGCTGGGCCTGGTGGTATAGTCCTGTAATCCCAGTACTCTGGGAAGCCAAGGCAGGAGGATCTTAAATCCAGCTCCAGCCCAGGCAACTTAGTGACTTGGTGAGAGCTTATCTTTAAAAAAAAAAAATAAATAAATAAAAGGATTGCGATGTAGCTCAATGTACAGGCTGTAGTGTGGACTCACTCCCCAGTACCCCCCACCCCCACCCCACAATTGATTCTGTGGTGTATACTCTTACCTCTTTGCACTTGAAGATATTGGCAGAACGGAGATGGACAGTGGTTGAGAGCATTAAAGTGAACTCATAGCTGAGAGTGAAAAAGATGGGAAATAGGTGTTTCTTTGTCTTCATTACCTAAAATGTACTGGGAGTCTCCGTGTAATGATAAGGAAGGCCTGTCAATCAGTGCATTGCGGCTTTTTTTTTTTTTAACTGCCTTCCATATGTCACTGTGGTGCCTTTTATATTCAGCTAAAGGAGCTGTTGCCTCTTCACCAGCTTCTTTTTTCTTTAAAGCATCCGAAAGAGAATGATCAGGCATGTGAAAGTAAAGCTCTTTTGCCCAGGAGTTTTATGTGTAAATTAATGAGTTGTCCATGCTTTTTAAACTTCCTCTGTTTTCCCTATTTTCCATGCCTTTGCAGTCTTCCGGTACAGTCTTGCCCAGGGCTGCTCACTTGATCCGTGACAAATCCCACTTCTTCCTGGAGGCTTTCTTTCTTCCTTTTGTGGGTCTTGTGCTCAGTGTTTAGAGAGTTAGTCACTACCTTGTTTCTGGTTTTCATGTTATCAGTTTAAGTGGAGTGATGTATGCAAAGCAACGAGTTAAGGGCTTCATAGAGGCACCCCGCAAAGGGGACCTGGCTGCAGTCGTTGGGGCCCAAGTTATGTGCCTGTTGCATGCTGCCTGCCCTCAGTCTCCCACCAGTGTCTGTTTGCTGGATGTACACAGTTTGGAAGCAGCCTTGTGCATGTTTGAATTGCAGAATTCAATTACATTGAAGAAGCTCAGAGTCATGTGGTCTTTTTGGCCACCTCTTTACAGTTCATTTCTAGTCCGTGAAACTGGCATGAATTGTGGAATCTGGTGGGAAACCTCTTCCTATGAGAAGCCAGATGAGGTTTTTTTTTTTTTTTTTTTTTGAGACACAGCCCTACTACATAGTCTAGGCTGGCCTTCAACTCGGTATGTAGCTCAGGCTAGCCTTGAATTCACATCAGTCCTCCTGCCTCAGCCTTCCAAGTGCTTGGAATTGCAGGTGTGCACCACAAGGACTGGCTCTTCCTTCTGGGTTTTTATGTTTCCTTTCTACCCCAACATTTCTTGTTTTGATTTTTGTTTCTTATCAAATAATTGGTTGACTTTAGGTAAGTTCCAAAAAACCATTATGAACATTTTAAGTAGCCTTTAAAATTTCTGATTGGACTGAGCTGTAGTGTTACCACTAATAAAAAGGCATTATCATTGACTAGTTAATTCATATAAAAGATTTAGGACAGGAGCTGGCATTGAAATGCATAGTAAGAAAGAGCATGTTAACTGACTATTTCTAGGTATGAGCAGGATTAATTGAAAACAATTTGGGCCAGGTATTGGTGATGCATGTTTGTAATCTTAGTGTTCTGGAAGGCTGAAGCAGGAAGATGCAAATTCATGCCCAGCCTATACATTTGAGTGGCTGGGTGAGACTCCGGCACAAAAATGTAGAAAGGACTAACGATGTAGCTCAGTGTGGTGGCCCTGGGTTCAGTTTCCAGTACCCCCCAAACAATAAAATTTGTAAGAGCTTTTACTAAGGTGTTACTGTTCATTAGAGATTTCTGGGCATCTCAGATTGGGAAATACTGTTTTGTTTTTTTGTTTGTTGATTTTGAGACAGGATCTGGTCCTGTGGCTGAATTGTCCAGGTGAGTCTTGATCTTGAGATCCTCCTGCCCTGACCCCATAGTGGCCTAGGATTATAGGCCTGTGCCCCTGGACTTGAGGGGCTATTGGAAACAGCTTGTAGAGGTCTTTCTGTCCAAACAAAGAATGGACTTGGGAGGCATGGACGACAAGGTATGAGGCTTTAATTTTCTTTTGCAAAAGGGTGTTCCCTTCACATGCAAGTAGAGAGAGACACACCAGAAACGTGGTCTGTACTGACCTAAATCCCTAGATTGCAAGGCCCTCCCCCTGCCATTTTTCATTGGCAGGATTCACAATCTTCCCGATAAGATCTAAGGCATTGGCCCAGGGCCACGTCCATCACAACGTCATTACTCAGGGCCAAGTTCATCACGTCACATCTTGATCCCTCCTCCCCCCTTCCTGCCTCCGTCTGGTCACCTGATCGGGTATGGCACAAAAATGTAAAGATCTGCCATCTTGAACAATGTGCCACTGTTAACCGCTAGGTGACACTCACAGGGCCTAGAATTACAGGCCTATGCCCCTGGACCTGAGGGGCTAGGATTACAGGCCTGCGCCTGTGGACCTGAGGTACTAGGATTATGGGCTTATGCCCCTGGACCAGAGGGACTAGGATTATAGGCCTGTGCCACTGGACGTGATGAGACTGTCTCAGGTGCTTCCTTCAGCAACACATGTATCAAATTGGAACAATGTAGAGAAAGTTAGCATGGCTCCTGCACATGGATGACAAATTCATAAAATATTCCATATTTTTAAAAAGAACCAAATAAGTCTTAATTTTGGATCTGTCATTTACCAGTTCTGGGAGTTTGAACAGATTCCTTAATTATTTTTTTTTTAAAGTATAGCTTCTTAATCTTTTCCTTTTTTGGCTTCTTAATCTTTAAGACAAATATTAGAGAGTGATTAAATGAGCTAAATGTGTGTTCAATGTATTACTAGTTAAAGCTGGGCATGGTAGTGCACGCCAGTAATCCCAACAGTCAGGAGGCTGAGGCAGGAGGATTGCTATGTATTCAAAACCAGCCTGGACTGTAGAGCAAGACTTTGTCTCAGAAAGAATTTTTAATTGTAGATCATTAAACTTGCCAATATGACAATATCATTGATAATGAATTCTTAGTGTATTATATGAGGGATGACACCTCATAAATAATTGTTGGAAATGAATTTATTCCTTCATCTCTTCTGTGTCTCTTTTTGTCAGCAAAGTGATGATTTGGGGACTTGTACAGTTGGTATCTAAGTTTAAATTGCCTTGTAGATCGATTTTGGTGCTTCTTAAGCATTCTGTTGCTTTAGACAAAACATTCCAGCTCATTGTTGGCTACGTCAGGGGACTTACGCAAACCCAGTTTTAAGTCTGCTTCAGCGTGCAGACCACGTGCTGGTCACCACCGTACGGTCGTGAGGCGATGGTTGATGGATATACATTCTTAGAAATTTGCCCTTAGGCAGTTTAACTGTGCAGACTTCTGAGTGTACGACACAGGCCTGAGTGGTGTAAGTCAGTCCCTTGGCTTGCCCTCTTGCTGTGACCCAGATACGTAGACATAATGAGTCTGCTGCTGGGTGACATCGCACTGTTTTATAGTCCTCCCACCCCCTCTTTTGTAAGTAGAAGGCATACGCTCTAAAATAATGATTAAAAAGTATTAAATACTGAAGCCACTACCACAGTTGTCTGTTAGCAAGTGTTATATACCATGCTGAAAACTGTATTGTACTTTCTTTCATACCACTGGCAACATAGTAGGTTTGTGTATACCGACTTGACTATAGACATCGGAATGAACTGTTACATTACTGTGGTGGAAAGGCTGCTACTTCACTGGGTCTTAAGAATGTTTCAGCCGTGTTTTCTATGTGGCCCGTTGCTACGTTTCTGTATCCTGTGGTGCCTAGCCCAGGGGCCAGAGGGGATCATATCGATTGCTTCGGTGAGAGAGATTGAACCCTGGGCATTGTACATGCTAAATGTGTTCTCTACCACGGAACTTCCTTTATGTTTACTAATGGCCCACCTGGTTTTAATTGAATTGGTTGTTAGCACTATAGTCAAAGAAAAAGGAGCTGGATGAGCACAGTGAAACACGTTTTTATTGTTGTTGTTGTTTGTTTGTTTGTTTGAGGGGACTAATACTCTGACTCTGGTGCTAGAGTTTGCATTCATATGGAAGGGAGGCATTTAGGTGAAATGGAAAGTACTGTACATTGGTCTGGAGTGTGAAGACTTTGGTCCTAGGCCTAGTCCTTTATTAACAAGCATAGTCAACTTGGGGATGCTTAACAATTTTGGGCGTCAGTTTCTTCGTGAAAGGCCCTGCCTAGCCAGTTCTGTCACAAATGGTTAATTTATTCTGAAGCAGAATTACTGAATGGAGAGAGAGAAGCAGTGGTGAAACTTGAGAGTGACTTCATTCATGAGTGTTTTGAAATGCCTCATGAATTAGTTTGCATATAGCTGTTAAGTCATGTGCTTGGGTGTGGAAAGCTTAAATGAGTTGATTAGTCATTGATGTCTGAGAAATGAGTAGACGGTATAGAATTTTTTTCCAGAATAAAGAATGTCTTGGGAAGGGAACCGATAGGTCTGTAGTGGTACATTTAATTCATCTGTATATAGGGCCAGCAAGAATAGATTTCATGCAAGCCAAAGGGAACACTTAATTGTTCTGAAATTCTATTATTTCAGAAGTTACAAATGTCAAGAATTACTTAAGAGAGCCCTCTAGAAATGCTGTGTTTTCCAAAGGCAGGCCTGGATGAATGTGTGAGAATGTTAGGAGAGGAGGCCACCTCGCTTCCTGGGAAAGTAAGGGTAGCATTTGGGAATGAGGAGGCATGTCTGTTTCCTTTGGAAGATTTAATTTTCTTCATTTGTATCTGGCTGGTCTGTACTTATCCTTGCCAGGTCAATGTTCCTAGAAAACTTCTTTTAGGAAGTTAAGTCCTGTTATGAAGTGACAGCATTATTGTCTAGTATAGCATGCCCCAACATGAGGTTTCCAGAGACTTCTGCGATCTCTGCGCCTGTGCTGTCTGTGGTGTTTCTGCCACAGCCTCTCCTTTCACTGATTCTGCAGTACCCAGTTCGAGGTTCCTCACAGGAGCTTGTCTTCTGACAGTGACAGTTGTATTAAAGGATTGCCTTCCTGAAGACTGGAAATTCTTGAAGGCTGGAGGGAGAGCTTTGCCATCTAGGCAGCATAATTGATGAATGGGATGGTTAACTTGAGTATTTTTTTGAGACAGGTTCTTGCTTGGTGGTCTAGGCTGGTCCTGAATTCACTGTGTAGCCCAGCTGGCCTCAAACTCACGGCAGTGCTCCTGTCTCAGCTTCCCTTGTGCTGGGATTACATGCGTGTGCCACCATGCTCGGCTCATTCTTTTTTTTCTTTTGATACAGTCTCACTCTGTAGCCCAGGCTAGTCTGGAACTCACTATGGAGCCCATCGGCTCGTTCCTTTTTATTTACTTTTTATGTGTGGGAATTGAACCCACGGCCTCACACCCCGTTAGGCAGGCAGCCTGCCACTGAGCTACACTTGCAGTCCTCACTTGATTCATTTTCCTCACCCCCACTTTTATTAGTATGTATATGTGATACACAGTGGTTACTGTGAACTTGGGGATTTTGTTCACATGTATATTGCATCAGCTTCACGTTTCCACCCCTCCTCCTTGATTCATTTTTGAGTTGTCATCTTTCCAAATAAAAATTAATTTTCATGTGAGCAGTGTTTTTTAGAACTTTCATCTGTTTCTAACCTTACGTACCTTCAGGGGGTATTTCAACAAAGCTCAAGCAGGTCGGATCGGGGAGATACTTCTTTAAAGTCGGACTTTCAAACATGTGAGAGAGGGCCTGGAGGAATAGCTCAGAGGTAAGCCTTGCCAAGCAAGCTCAAGGGCCTTGGTTGGATTCCTCATCACCATTTAAGCGAGTGGTGCATGCCTGAAATCCCAGCACTCAAGAGGCTAAGGCAGAAGGACTGCCATGAGTTCAAAGCCAGCCTGGGCTACAGAGTGAGCTCAGGATCACTCTGGACTATAGAATGAGAGAGTCTTGCTCAAAAAACAGACAAAAACTAAACATTTGAGAGAGTATTGATACTCTGGAATGACTTAACTTATTAACTCCAAAAGAATAGGCTAGGTAGAGTGGTTCCTTTAATCTGATGAGCCTGAAGTTCCCTGCTATTCCTGTAAATGGAAGGAGCCTACGTAGGGCTGGTGGAATTGCTCAGCAGTGCACTCAAGTGCTAAGTACTGGGGTTCAGTTCCCCAGCTCCACTTAAGCTGAGTGTGGTGGTACACGCCTGTCATTCCAGCGCTTGGGAGGCTGAGGCAGGAGGATTGCCCTGCGCCCAAGGCCAGCCTGGGCTCCATAGAGAGTTCAGGACCAGCCTGGGCTGCAGAGCCTGCATCAAAAACAGAAAAAAAAAAAAGAGCCTACTTAAATATGTAATTACGCAGACTTTTGTTGTCAGCCATGAGAATCATAAAAAAATTATTTTTCTAGCAATTCCTGTTCTTTTTATTAAACACAGTCTGGTTAGAATCCTTGGAGTTCTGTGGTGCGTTTTAGAGGAAGAGGCGGCCTATTTAGGCAGCTGCTTCCATTGGTTGTCTTAATTTGAACAGGAGGCCATTCGTGGCTTGGAGTTGTGTCTCTGCAGCTAAAATGCTTGCTGAGTAATCACAGTCCCCCAGCACAACATAAGCCTCGGGCAGCTGAGCCAGGAAGATTGCTGGGAGTTCTGGGCCAGGCTGGCCTACATAGTGTATTTGGAGTGGCCTGGGCTACAGAGTGAAATATCTAAAGTTGGTCTGTGAAAATGGTTTACGTGAGGTAAAATGTTACTAGCCTTATGGGTCAATTGAAGTACGAAGTTTGCAAATCCTAAAAGATGCCTTTATTGCATATTTTAAGTATCTCTGACTTTACATAGGGTCTCTCTCTGTAGTCTGGGCTGGTCCTGAACTCACTGTTTAGCCCAGGCTGGCCTTGAATAGACCGCAATCTTCCTTCTCAGCCTCCTATGTGCTGGGATTATAGGCATGAGTCACCTTGCCCAGTTTATGTGATGCTGGGGAATTGAGGTCAGGGCCTTCTGCTTCCTAGGTAAGCGCTGTCCGATAAGCTGTGCCCCAAGGCACTCCATTTATTTTAATTATTTTCATTTTCAAAAGGGAAAATGTCAGTCAAACTGTAGAAATAAATTCCCCCACGTTTATAGCTTATGTTACCAAAAAAAAGAAAAAAGAAAAACACATAGTTAAAAAGCTTCTTGGAAATACTGAGTTCTTTGTACCAACAGTACTACTGATGTCCAGTCGTATGTCCAGCCAGTATTTAGTGGCCATCTAGTTATGTCACAGTGAAAGCGTTGAAAGTGGGGACGAAGTTGAGGAACAGGTGGTTGTACTGGTGGATTGGGTGGATTGATAGGATTTGGTGACATTGAGTATGGGCCACAAGTGATGTGAGATGCATCCACGGTGAGCTGTAGGTTTCTGGCTTGGGTGCCTCTGAAGACCATGCTGGCGTCACTCACCAGGAAAGAAAATGTAGGGACCTGGGGTGGAACTCCACAGTCAAGTGCCTGCCTGCCTGGTTCAATTCCTCAACCCCATATAAGCCATTGCGGTGCTGCAGGCCCAGGGTTCAGGCTCATAATCCCAGCTCTTAGGAGGCTGAGGCAGGAGGATTGCTGTGTGTTCCCTCCAGCCTGGGCTTCATAGTGAGTTCAGGACCAGTTCAGGACCTGTATTAGAGTGAGACTCTGCCTCAAACACACACACACGCACGCACGCACGCACGCTGGGCATGTACATCAGTTGTTAAAGTGCTTGGCTTAGTGTGAGCAAGGCTTTGGCTTTGATTCCCTAGCACCACATGAAATGGAGCTGGCCATGGTGGCACATGCTTTTCTTCCCATCGCTTTAGGAGGCGGAGGCAGGAGGATTGAGTGAGCCACCTTGGGCTACAGTGAGTTCAGAACCAGCCTGGACTACAGAGTGAGACTCTGTCTCAGAAGATAGAAGAAAGAAAGAAGGTAGCAGAAAAGAGGGGAGCATCAGGGAATGTATGGCCCATTCCAAGCAGTGTATGTGCTTTAAATAGTACATTGACACCTCTGGAGTATGCACTTTAAGATGTCTCTTGGATATCAAGTTTTACCGGGCTTTATATTCATAGGATAATTTATCTGCCGACAGAGCTTTGGGGTCATGATCTTGGATAGTCATCTGGTATGTGTATGTTAAGGTGAGAAGGGGCCAGGCAGGATAGACCATGCCTATAATCCCAGCTTCTCTAGAGGCTAAGACACGGGGATCCCAAGTCCAAGGTAAACAATTTAGTAAGACCCCCCCCCCCCCCATTTAAAAATGAAAGATAAAAAGGGTTGGGCCTGGTAGTACAAGCCTGTAATCCCAGCATTCTGGGAGGCTGAGGCAGGAGGATCACAAATTCAAGTAAAGCCTGGTTAATTGATTGACTCAGTGAGACCTTATCTCAAAATTTATTTTATTCTTTTGCTGGTCTCAAAATTAAGAAATGCACTGGGGATATAATTCAATTTGAAGGCCCTGGGTTGGATCCTCAGTACCACAAAAAGAGATAGGTGGGTACATAGACAGTTGGACAGATAGGTGGGCTTGGGGATATAGCTCAGTGGTAGAGCACACCTGAATTTTAGCCCTAATACCAGAGATAAAATGATAAGGTGTCTTCATTACAGCAGTACAGAAGGTGCCACAGAAGCTCAGGAGTAGGCATGGGGGTAACCAAGGAGGAGTAGCCACAGAGGTTGGAGGGAGAGCGTCAGAGAGGGATTGTCCTGGGAGGTGAGGTAGGATCTGCCTTGAGAAGGGCTTGGACATTGGGCGGTTTAGAAGAGCCCAAAAGGAGCTGGCACCAATCCATGAGGAGGTTTCTTGGGACCTTGAGGAGAACCTTCTCTCTCAGTGAGCTGAGGGAGGGACAACTAGTTTGCAGGCAAGAGGTGTGGCTGGCAAGGAAATGACTGTGTGACAAAATGAGGCTGTAAGGTCTGAGGCTGTGTGTGTGAGTGCGTTCGTGTGTGTGTGTGTGTGTGTGTGTGTGTGTGTGTGTGTGTGTGTGTGTTGTGTAAGTGTTGCCCTCATTTCTCTGTTGAAGGTGAGAGTGACATGATTGGAGAGAAAAGAGAAACGCTGTGGGGGCACTAAGGGTCCAAGGAGAAGCGTTGGAGATGCGAACACCGTTCTCTGCCCCGAGAGAGTGCTCACATTTACACTGCCAGTAGAGGGAATTGTTTAGAAGTAAGACAGCTCATCCATAGTGAGCAGAGTAACAGCCAAATCTGGAAAGTGTACATGGTGCTTGAGGGAGGTCAGGTGTTTGAGTTGGTAGTAAGTAGGTGGATGTTGAAAGAGGAGGTGAGTCTGCACACTAGAATTTTTAAGACAGAGGAGGGGTGTGTTTCCAGTTCATGTTGTGGCTAGGTGTTTCCCGTGGGTGTGATGACAAACTGGGCTGGAAAGGGAGATCCAGCAGGCTCTCGAGGACCTGGCTTGACTGCCAGAGCTTTTGGGATTTCATTTCTGGGTAAGGAGGAGTGGTGGAAAGAGAAGTAATGTGGCCAGACCTAGGATTTTGAAATGAGCAACAAGCTTAGAATTTCAGCACTCTGGGAGGCTGAGGCAGGAGGACTGAAAGTTCAAGCCTAGCCTTAACAGTGTGGTAGCTTAGCAAGATCCTGTCCTAAAATAAAAATTTTTAAAATGATGAAGATGTAGCTTAGGGTGTAGACCCTGGGTTCAGTCTGTTGTACCACAAACCAACCAACCAGCTTATGGCCAACTTCAGACCCAGCAGGGCAGGGATATCATCAGGCTAGAAAAAGGGCTGGTGCAACTATAGAGATGAAGGTTCTAGTATTTAAACTGTCACAGTGGCACATGATGGGTGGGATTTCAGGCAAAGGAGAAAGGCAGCAGGTGGTGTGGAACCCCAGTGAAAGGAATGGCCTGCTCTTGTGGAAATTCTTTGATGAGAGGATAGTGCATGTTTAGCCCATATACACGACAATCTGGAGCACCAGCTACCACCTGAATTAGGTGCTCAGGACAGAAGTTGTGGAGGCAGATTTGGAAGCTTGAAGCAACCTTTTTTTTTTTTTGGATACAGTCTCACTCTGTAGCCCAGGCTGGTCCTGAGCTCACAGCTTTCCTCTGTCTGGCCTCAGCCTTCCAGGTGCTGGGATTACAGGCATACACGACCACATCCAGTTTTATGTGGTGCTGGAGAATCTTGGGGCCTTGCTCTTACAGGCAAGCGCTTTAACCACTGTGCCATTCCTCCAGCCCTGAAACAATTATTCTTACATTGAAATTGGTTAAGATTTATTGGAAGGTACAAGAACTTTTTTGTTTGACTTTTTTTTTCTTTGCAGTACTGGATATTGAACCCAGAGCCTTCTCATTGAGTTATATCCCAGCCCACTTTTTTAGTTTCTGTTTTGAGACAAGGTCTTGCTAATTTGCCAGGCTGGGCTTCAATTTGAGATGTTCCTGTCTCAGCCTCCTAACATGCTCAGGCCTTTACCACCAGGTTCAGCTGACGACTATAGATCTTGATGTATAGTATGGAAGCTACTTCACATATCACTTGAGTAAATTTTAACTTCCTTAGGAAAAAAGAATCACTGTAATTGGTATGGCAGAATGGAACTTTAAAAGGAAGACTTTTTCCTTTAGAGACAAACGGCTTCTCTGAGTTTCCTTATCCCTGTGACCTGCAGCGATGTGCCCTGGAGCGCCACCCTTCCCCCCTTCTCCTTCAGAGATAAAAGTGGCCTGAGAGATTCAGAGTATGTAAATACAGCCTGGAGTGGGGGCGGGGCGTAAAAGGGAAGGATATGACCCTTTGTCCCCCAGCCCCGGGCTTGAGTCCTGGAGCCAGTAGTTACCCCCTTCCTTTCCCTCCCACCCAAGGTGGATTAAAGACTTCTCTCTCCAGTGCTCTCAACTCCACTCCCAACCAAAGGCAAAACCAAAGTCAGTTTCCTTCCTTAAAGAAAATTTGAAAATAGATGTTGTCTTCGCAGTCCCTCCTGTCTTTGTGTTCCCTGCTGTAAGACTCATTCACCTCTACTGAACAGAACGTGGGGATTTGAGGCGTGCAAGCAGGGCCTGCTGTCTCCTTACGGCTGGCTTTGAGTACAGTCCTTTTTCCTATTTCCCGAGACAAATGGCCTCCATTGTTTTTATCAGAGGCAGAGTGAACCTTGGCTGACTGGTAGCAGTTTGGTGATCCGAATGTGAATTTGCCCCCTAAATAGCTTAAAATTAACACAACAGAAATAAGCAGATTTGAGACTTTTCACTAAATATGCTAGATACAGTCTTCATCTGGCTTTATGTGATTTTTTTTCTCTATTGCCTAAAATCTGTTTCTTCAGTATTTTTGGGTCTTTTGGTAAGAGACTTCAAAAGACTGTTAGGGACTAGCTGGTTGCATCTTTTGAAAAGTCCTTGAGTATAGAAGGTTTGAGTGTGGTATCACTGCATGTTATTCACCAGTTGGTGTTTTACCCCTGTGCTGAGGATGGAACTCATGCCAGGTGTGCTATCACTCAATACCTCCGTCCCTACCCATCAGTTTGAAACTGTGAATAACTTTCAGTACTCAATGCATTTCCTAGACACGCATTAAGCGTAAAGTGGTTCACATGTATTATCTGGAAAAATAGGCTGATTGAAACATAGATTTTGCTAAATACTAATTTATTGACACTTCTTTGAATCAACCATAAAATTTCATTTCTCTGTTTTCTTTTAAAATTTATAAGTAATACTACTTTCTGGTAAAAATGTTAAACAGTACATGGTATGGTAAAAAAGACAGTTTTTAAATTTAAGAAATTGCTTACAGTAAAATTAATTTTCCTAGTCTCAAAGTACTTTCACTTTGCACTCACAATCCCATTGCTCTTGTCACTTACTGAAGCAGTTCTGGAAATCCTCCTTTGTATCTTTAGTTACGCTGTCACAGCTGACTCAGTGACCTCAACCGAATTCAGAATTTTACCTTTCGTGGGCATGTTGACTTTGGGAAGGAGCCAAAATTCACAGGGTGCCAGGTCTTGTGAAAAAGGTGGATCCTCACTGTAATATTTTTATGAGTCTGTCTTTCCATTTTTTCCATTTAAAATTTCATTTTTCCAGCAACATTCACTCATACTGGCCTTGAACTCATGGCAGTCCTCCTACCTCAGCCTTCCGAATGCTAGGATTACAGGCATATGCCACCATGCCCAGGTTCATTCACTGCATTTTTCATTATACTTTGTAAAGATATGCACGGATGACTTCCAGAACTGCTTCAAAATGTGACAAGAATGTTAAGAGAAGTTTGTTTGAAGCAAGAGAGAGTTTTTTCAGGGGAATTAATGACAGTGTATCCTATTGTAACAGACTTTTACAAATTTAAATATTTAATGCGCAGGCACGAACACAAACATTTTTCATGTACTGGGGTTTGAGTACAGGGCCTTTACACTGACCTACATCCTAAGCTCATTTTTTGGTTTTGATACTGAGAGAGGGGCTCATCAAGCTGCCCAGTTAGGCTTGAATTTATAATCTTCCTGCCTCTGCCTCCGAACTGTTAGATTATAAGCCTGTACCACCAGCCTGGCAACATTTACCGTATATTTTGATTCCTACTTTTACATTTATTAAATCCTCAGGAACATCTAGCGATGGAATGGAAATTCTATGCAGGTTATGTAGGGATTAAGGTAGTTTGGTTTGTGCTCCCTAACCCCTGCTGCTTTCTGTTGAACTATCTGTACTCATTTCACTGTAAAAGAGGGTTTGATGTCTACTTTTATGGTACCAGCAAACATTTATTGAGTGTGTACTCTACCCAGTACTGTGCGTGTCTCTGTAGATCCAGATGGTAGCATTCCAGTCTCCCTGCGTCAAGCATGCCCAGCCTGTGGAAGGGCAGGCAGCATGAGATGTAAGAGACCCTGCTGATGCTGGTAGAGGGACAGTGAGGAGCACACTGGCTCCTGTGTGACCATGACAGCCCACCTTCACGGCAGATTCGATGTTCATGTCATTCTCACAGCAACATGTGCAAACATAGCTATCCTCTTGGCCCAAAAGCAGCCCTGGTAGCGGTTAATCGATGAATTAGGATTAGAAACTTGTGGGAACCCTTAGAGAAGCTCGGCAGTGTACTTAGGGTGACTCACATTACCTGAGATTAGGGAGGGGATTTGATGCTGTATGTATGGAGGTTGGCTTAGGTGTAGGTACAAGGGGAGAACTCATGAGTTTTGGCTAAACCACAACTAGGGAGGTCTGGTCTGAGGTCCAGTGACAGAAGGTGAGGATGGAGGGAGGAAGAGGACCAGAGTTTGGAGATGGGCAGAATGTCTCCATTCGTATCAGAGGTCATAATGCAGTTCTTAGAGCTTTCTTATAGTGTACTTATATTGCACATTTGCTGTAGACCTTTTTTAAGCTGCCAGCATTCTTATTTCCATACCACTTATATTCAGTGTCATCCAAAAACATGCATGTACAAAGTGGGTGGAAATTATAATGACTGTGAGAGTCACTTCGTAGTTTATTTTAATTTAAAGAGCAGTCTGTAATTAGTAGGTTTTGGAAACTTGTTTCAAGGGTTGGTAAATGGAGAGTTGTAGGGGGTGGTTGTATGGTGCTCTGTGCATCTTTTCCTCTCAGATTGAAAAGAAAATTTGTAGGACCTGAGTACATTCCAAAACTTAAAGTAAGACACACACACACAGACACACACACACACACACACACACACCCCCACCCCACCCCACCCCCATTGTCATGCTGGCATTACTCAAATGTTTGCAGTATTACTGAGCTCAAGACAATGCCCAGTTCATTGTATACAGCTGCGTTACTACAAAAGAATCTTGTTTTCTGTCCCTGTAAGAAACACCAGTTTGTAAGGGGACACCAGCACAATCCCAGACAACTTGTAAATGGTATAGGGGTTATGCAAAGCAGCCAGAGGAGGTTAAAGTGAATACATAAGACCCACAGCACCACTCTGGATTTATGCCACCTGCATAGGAGTTCCTCCTGAAGGTGGGGAAACTTACGTTTGAGTTCTGGAGAGTTGTAAAAAAGTTCTGACTTAGTATGTTACTTTCCTCTAGAAAAAGACACTGGTGTATTTAGGAACATTTCAGAGTGCTTCAAAATCATGAGCTTTATAAAAGACTTGGATTCACAAACGCCGTGAGTTTCTGATAGGGATACCGCTTGGGTTGGAAGTGGCAGAAGGAATAGAAATACTCAAAAACATTGCAAAGTTTATCTTTGAGATTGTGTTAGTTTCTGCTGAAACATACAAGATGGTATTAGAAGGGATGAAGTTTGCTTTTAGTATACTATCAAAGTAAATGTTATTATTGTTTTTGAGACAAGATCTTGCTCTGTAGTCCATAGTAGTCCTGAACTCACTAGGTAGCCCAGCTGGCCTTGAATTCAAAGCAGTCCTCTTGACTTATCCTCCTAGGTACTGCAGTTAAAGGTGTGTGCCACCACTCCTGATTTTTGTGGTGCTGGGGCATCAAACTCAGGGTCTTGTGCTTGCTAGGTAAGCACTCCAACCACTGTACTATTTTTCTCTAGCCCCAGATACTAAATTCTTAATGATAAAAATGTTAGGAAAGATTGTTTTTCATTTTAGTATTGTAAAGTAATTGAAGTACGTGGTCATGAGACAGAAGCCGTATGTGTACCTTTTAGTTCCTATCCAGCTTAGAAAAGAAACCACTGAAAATACTGTTGAAACCCTTGGGTCTCCCTTCCTGGCCCCGTTTTGTCTTTGTGACTTTTTCCCCCTGTCATTGCCATTCATATATATGTAATATTTTTGCCACTTAGGTGTTACATTTTTATTACACATATATGTTGAATGTTTATCATTTAGTACTGTATATTTAAAAAAACACTCATGGAAGTTGTGTTCTGCTGCATAGTTTCCTCTGTAGATTACTTCTGTTGTTCAATCTTGTTTCTGAAATTGGTCTTTGTTCTGGTTCAATCTTTTGGGCTGCTAAACATAATATGGCATACGATTTTCCTATTGTTAGATTTTAAATTGTTATTTCCTTCCATTTTCTCTATTACAGATCCTGTGGCAGTAAATATCTTTAAGTGCCACCTCCTGCATGTGGGAAACTTTGTATTCCAAGCAGTGGAATTGCTTAGTTGCAGGGAAGGTTGCTGCCTTTGTTGCGTTCTCCAGGTTAAGCTTTGAAATGGCAAGGTTGGGAATTAAGAAATGACCTCTTTTTAACTTGTATGGTGGTATCTTCTTGAGGCTGTATCTATTCTATGAATGTTTGTGGTGTAGGCCCCAGGTCCCCAACCCCTGAGCTGCTGACAGGTCCTCTTCTGTAACCCAGGAAGGACCAGGTTGCCAGGACAGGTGGGGGAGCAGTGAGTGACAAAGGAGCTGCAAGTAGGAGGTGAGAGGGGAGTGAAGCTTCGCAGCTGCCCCTGCTGATCTGACGGGCGCAGGGCTTCGCTCCTTGCTCCCCTCCTGCTGCTGATGTCCCTTTCAAAGCTGCCCTCCAACACCCTACTGCATAGCAAGTACACCCCTCACCCTCTGCAGCCCCATTCCTGTCTTTGGGAGAATGGTCTTCAACTAAATTGGGCTTCGGTATCAAAGAAGTTGATGGTCGAGGACCACTGGTTTTGTGGGAAAATAAAATCAATGCAGAGTAGGTAATATTTATTATGTGTTAGTGGTTTATAGCTTGTGATTTGTTTGCTTTTTGAGACAAGGTCTTGCTCTGTAGTATACAGGCTGGTCCTGAACTTACTGTGGAGCCCACACTGGCATCAACCTCAGAGCAGTCCTGCTCCAGCCTCCTGAGTGCTGGGACTACTGCCCTCTACCACCACACCCAGTTTACTTGGTGCTGGGGAATTGAACACCAGGCCTTATTCTTGCTAGGCAAGTGTTTAACTGCTGACCTACTCCCCCAGCCCTAGAGCTTGTGACTTATGTGAAGTTCCATTTACTTTAAGTGATATTTAATTGAATATTTTCATAGGATCACAGAAAGAGGCTGTGAAGAAATTTCAGGCTGAGGTAGGAGGATTGCATTGAAAGTTCAAGTCCAATTTAGGGGGGAAAAAAGATACGTAAGGGCTGAGAATATAGCTCAGAGTGAAGGCTGTTGTAGGTACAAGAAGAAAAGGAGGAAGACGAAGAAGAAATTGCTAGGACTAGAGATGTAGCTCAGGGGTAGAGTGCTTGCCAGCATATAGGAGGCCCTGGGTTCAGTCCCTGCTACTCCAGTCAAAAAAACCAAACCTGAAAATCTCCCCAAAACAAACAAAAAGAAAACCGCTCTAAATTTCATTTCTTTAGTATTTCAGTGCCCACTGGAAATTTGACTTAGAGTGGGGCTTGTTGGTGGAGCTGAGTACTTTTGAATGTTTTTAATGGCCCTTAAAAAATTTCTAAAATTTGTTTTAAAATCTCTTTTTAAGCCCTCATGTCTCAAAGTATTTGAGTAGAAGGAAGAAGATGCCTGAATTATGAAGTATGTCATAATCATGACTCGGTCTTTTTGAGGTAAACTGCCCATGTTCTCTCTTGGGGTGAAAGAAGGTTCAGTTTTTTTATGGGGTTCTTCCTGCTCAGGCTGCCCAGGTGCGCTTGTGATTTCTGATACCTGCTGGACTGGCTCTGGGCCTGTGTTATCAGTTCCTTCATACTTCCTCTGCATAGTTTTCAGAACTTTCATGTAACTCATCTCTTCAGTAAGGCCCCAAAACAATTTTGCTATTGTGGTGTAGTTGCTTCTTCAAACGTTCATTGCCTAACTGGCAGGAATTGATTGGAAAGGGATAGCCACTTCTTGTGGGGTTTGGAACAGGATCTGTGATGTGTCATAATTGGGAGGGTTAAGGGAATGCTGTTGCGTGAAAGATGACACTGTCCAGTGAGGAAGAAATGAGGGGTGAATGCTTATGCAGTTAATGTAGCTATGTCAGTAACCTATCTGATTCATGTTGGGTTTCTCACAGTTTTAACTTTAGGAATACGAGAGGCGGGGGAGAGGGGAGAGAGAGAAAGAACGAGAGAGAGAGAGAGAGAAAGACAGAGAGATACAGTTGCTATATTTAAGACCTGGACTTTTTTTGCTTTTGAGTTAGTGTCTTCCCGCTATAGTCCAGACTGGCCTTGAAATCATGGCAATCTTCCTGCCTCAGCTTCCTGAGTGCTGGGATTACTGGCATACACCAACTTGCCCAGCTGCTTGTGTGGTGCTGGGGTGTTAAACTCAGGGCCTTGTGGTTGCTAGGCAAGTGCTCTAACCACTGTGCTATTCCTCCAATCCCCTGAACATATTTAATGTATACAATTTGATAGGTTTGAATATTTGTAATATTTGTGATATACCATTATTGAGGTAACACGCATACCCATCATTTCTACAAGTTTCCTTGTGTCATCGTTTGCAGTTACTCTACTGGTGAGAACACTTAACATGGTATCTGTCCTCTAATTTTTTACTGTAAATAAGTTTTTGTTGAATTTGCCATAAACTGTAGACAAAAGCATCAGATCTCTAGGGTTTATTCATCATGTGTAACTGAAATTACCCATCGCTCACCATTCCCTTCAACCCATGCCTTGTTTTTCTTTTATAAATTTGATTATTTTAGCTGCAGCCTCATATAAGTGAAATCATGCATGATTGGAAGTGGCTAGTAGGTCAGCAGATGAATGGATAAAGAAGATGTAGTTATGTATACATAGTGGAGTACTACTCTGCCATATGGAAAGGGAAATGCGGGTCAGTTGGAGAAAAATGCGTGCACCTTGAGACCATGATGCTTAGTGAAGTGAATCAGACACAGGAGATTAGATATCACATGGTTTCTCTAATATGCGAAAACCAAAACATAAAAAAAGTACAAGAGAGATGGAAGAAAGGAAGATAGACTTTATGAAGAGGAAAAAGGTTATGGGGAGGTGAGAGGGTGGGAAGGGAGAAAGGGAAGTAAAATTTACCAAGGAGTGATATGTAAGTGCACCAGTTTCTCAAATATAGATTTTGTGTCCAGACTGTAAATGTCTAATTCTGCTTCTGCCATTTAGAGTTTTGACTTTGGGCAATTTTCTTATAACTATTAATAACTCTCCTTGGGTTATTTTGAATATCAGACTGACTTATGTAAATGCTTGGGGCATGAGTGCCACTAGTAAATATTCTGTTAGTAACATTAGCTCTTGCTATTGTTTAAAGTATCCATGACTTTATTTTTTCCCCCAGAGACAGGGTCTTCCTCTGTAGTCCAGTTTGATTTCACTATGTAGCTCGAGCTGGCGTGGTACTCACAGCAGTCCTCATGTCTCAGTCTCCTGAGTGCTGGAATTACAGATATGTGTCACTATGCCCAGCCTTTGACTTGCTGGGGAATGACGCCCAGGGCCTCCCACATTCTAGGCAGGTGCTGTAACCACTGAGTAAGGTATACTCCTAGCCTGTTAACTACATTTTAAATGGAAAAGAGTTTTAAAATGTGTATACTATACTATTGAATATTAACAAAAAAGGTACCTAGAAAAATATACCTCCCTGGGTGACTTCAGGGTCTCTTTTTGCTTCTGTACTGTTCTCTTCCCCACAATCATCAAAATTTTTTCTGCACATGAATTTTATTCTGGAGTCTTTGGGTAAAAATACTCACCTACTGGCAGGTTAATTCTGAGCTGGACAATTTGATTTTCTTTTTACCTCAGGGTTTCATTTGTTCTCTAGTGATTTGTTAATTTAAATAAAAATCCATAGCATGTATACAGTTATGTCAAAAATATACTTTAGTACAAAGACAACTTCCTAAGGGTAACCTTGAAATTGCATATAGTTTATTAAACTTGTTGTAGTATTTTGTTTTTCCTAAATATTATTTCCTGTTCTTTTGCTTTTGCATGCCACTATTGCTGAAAACAAATATTTTGCCCTGCAGGGGCTAGTAATCCAGATGGCGATGTGTTTATAATTCAAGGAAACAGTTTAAATTGTCTTTGGTTTGGATTGCATTAAAAAGTCTGGAGTACATTGATTAGTTTTTAATTTTTTTTGTACTGAGTATTGAAACCTGGGCTTCTTCACTGAGTCCCATACCCGTTTTCCCCCTTTTGTGAGATAGGGTCTTGCTCCATAGTCCAGGCTGGTTCTGAACTCACTGTGAAGCCCAGGCTGGCCTCAAACTCATAGCAGTCTTCCTGCCTCAGCCCCCTGAGTGTGGAGTTACAGGCATGTACCACCACACCCAGCTTATGTGGCACTGGGGAATGGAACCTAGAGTCTTGAGCTTGCGGGGCAGGCACTTTTAACTGCTGAGCTATTTCTCCAACCTCCCTAGCCCCTTTTATTTTTTTATTTGCACGAGAGACAGATTGATCATTTCTTTCAAAATATTTTATTTTGAAAGTTTTTGTGTGCTTTAGGTGTCTAGTCTGTTACAAGCAAAATTTATTAGGCTTTTATCCTGTCTTCTCATCTCTCCACCCCCAGAAAAATGGGAAAAATAGTTTATTCCCAAGGTTAATCAGCATATTAGTTTGGGTTCTTTCAAAAGGCAGAATTTACAGAAATTGTAACAAAAAAAAGATCTACTTAGAAGGCATACAAATCTGAGGATACAGACAGTCAAAGATGGTGGCCTTCATGTGCGAGAGCTGGAGTGTCCAGTGGCTGTCCATCCGCGAAGTAGAAATCCTATTCGAGATTGCAGGACAATTGTTAGAAGAACAAGACGACTGGGGACTGAAGATTAGCGGCAGTCAGACAGGCGCAAGCCAAGACTGGGGCGAATCTGTGATACAGACCTGCTGCATGTAGCAAGTCAGCATGCGTAGACAGTTGTGAAGGCAAATGCTTTCTCAAAAGGAAAAAGCTGTAACAATCTTTGTTCTTCCTTCCTTTTATACAGCTGAGTTCCAGTTGGGCCTTCCACAACTGAGTTGGTTTTCAATTCCCAATCTAAGCTGGTTCCCAAACCCTAATCCAAGTGAGGTTCCTGATTGCCTCAAGTTGACATAATCTCTCCAATGGTCACAGTTAAGATTGAGGCATATTGTTAAGATGGGCATGGTAGCAAATAAATACCTGTAATCCCAGCACTTGGGAAGCTGAGGTTGGAGAATTGCTTTTGAGTTGAGGCCAGCCTGGGCTACATAGAGTTCAAGACAAGCCTATACTACAGAGCAAGAGATGTGTCAAGGGCATGTAGCCCTTAAGGTGTTTTCCACTTGGGGAAGATTATTTGGGCAGAGCTATGGCAGCATGTGGAGGTGGAGAGGTGGTTGGGGTCTGTGCCACTGAAGGTCAAGAGGTAGATCAGGCTGGGAAAACAGACTTGGGAGATAGTTGGCTGTAGGAACCTCAGCAGTGGACAGAGGCTTTCGGTAGAGTGATAGGGTGGTGGCTTGCCCAAGGTGGTGTAAGCATCCCTCATGGTGCTCTTCAAAAATCCACTGATCTTGTTCAACCCAAGGCCTTTTGGATTTTTTTGCTTGCTTCCTTTTCCTTGAGAGAGAGAGAGAGCGAGAGAGTCAGGAATCTCAGTTGTGTTGAAGTTTTGAGGATTTGAAGAGCATTTTATGAAATAAGCCCGCCCATATGTCTTCCTGTATAGCTTTGACATAGTGGCCTCATAGGGTCCTCCACACACAGGGCATTCTTTATGATTATAAAGATGGTTTTCACTTTGAACCCTGACTTTCCTTTCCCCCCACACAAAACCTCTCCAGTCTGTGCTTGTGTCCTTTTTGGACCCTTCAGTTGATTCTTTGCTGCTGCTACTTTTCAAGTAAGGTACCCCAGAATTTAAGGCATTTTTGAGCAGCACTAAATGTAGTTAGGACCCTATATTACTTCTTTTTATGTATGTAATTCATGCCTGCATTTTGTGGTAGGTGAGTGTCTATGTGGGAATCCTGTGTCTAACTTTAAATGTGTCTTTAATTCTGTAATGAGTTCATCCCATCCTTTGAGCCAAGGTTATCTGACTCACTCTCCCAAGCCATCCATTGCCAGTTTGATTAACAGATTTGCTCCTCTGGTCATCTGACCCCTGAACTGTGCGCGACTCCTGAACTGTACTCAGTGATGAGTGTGATGAGTGTTCAGACAAGGCCAAATTCAAATGTTTAAACAGACCTTACTGATGAGTTGTCCTCAGCCTGTTAAAGTATAAGTTATTTTTTTGTGCCAGGAATATTTATTTGTAAAGGAATTTTAGGTGTCTTGAAAAAGACCTTTCCTTATACTTTAAGAGTAGTTTCAGTCACTAATATGAGTTGAAATTTTAGATGTTTCATATTGATTCTTTCACAGTTTTGCTTAAAATATATCTCACCACTCTTTGGAAAGTCCCCGCACTGAGTATTTATTTAAAGTTACACATCCTGTAAACCCTGTTACCTGTACATGTAAGACTGGTTACTTCTTTGCTTTTTACCTCTATTGTCACTCCATTTTTTTTACATGTTGTTTTGTTTTGTTTTGTTTTGTTTTGTTACTGGTGTGGAGATTGAATGTAGGATCTTGCACATGCTAAATATCCACCGATACTGAGCTATATCCCTATCCCTAGGTAACATTTATTCCGCAGGACTGGATGAACTATGACTTCCTTAATGATACTAGGCATTTTAAGATGTTGTGTATTTTTCATAGTGTGTACTGCAAAACAGTGATTTCCTCACGGCAGGTGCTCAGGTTTTTTTTTTAAACTATGATTGCATTGATATTACGTCCATTTTGTAGACAAGACAGTATGTTTCTTCAGCAGGGAGTGTCCAGCACAGACTGAATGGAGACTTGATCTTCATTCTGTGGTACTGTTTCTTGCTTCACTTTACTTCTAGAGAGTTCCATGAATGTGTGATGGAGTTACCATGGTAATCATGCTTGTATTGTTTTTTAAGTGCGTGGAACTTGGAAAACTGATTCTCTTTCGGTATGTAATTTGCATCTTATGTAAATGCCTAGTGTAATTTGCAGTTTAATTCTACCTGTGTTTATTTTTATTTCTTTATTTTTTGTTTTGTTTTTTTCTTTTTTTTGAGACAGGGTCTCATTGTGTAGCCCAAGTTACTCCTGAACTCACAGGTGTAGCCCAGGCTGGCCTTGAGTTCATGACAGTGCGCGTATCTCAGCCTCCCAAGTGCTGGTATTACAGGCATGTGCCATCATGCCCCGCTTCATGTTGCATTGGGGAATTGAATGTAGGGCTTTGCCTTTGCTAGCAAGTGCTTTAACTGCAGTGCCATTCCTCCAGCCTCTCTATCTGTGTTTAAAGTTTTGGTATCTAGGTTGGTTTGCCATGGCTACTATCAGAAAGTACTGCTAACTGAATGGCTTGAACAACAGAAATTTGTCATCTCCCCGTTTCCCAGACTGGAAGCCTGAAACTTAGCATGTCACGGGGCTGCTTCCTCTGACCGCTTGCTATGAGGAGGAAAGGGTCTGTTTCAGGCATTTATCCTGGGCTTGGAGATGACTGTCTTCTCCCTGTGTCTGTGTCCTAATTTTCCCTTCTGAAAAGGACACCAGAGACATACTGGACTAGGACCCACTCTAATGCTCATCTTCGCTTGTTTACGTCAGGAAAGGTCCTCTTGTTTCAAGGTGCTGGGCTTTAGGATTTCAACACATAAACTTAGGAAGGGGGACTTCATGGTGTCTTTAATAACCAACCAGTAGCATATTCACAGAGCAGTCTGCCCGATGATGCTGTGATCTAAGCTCAGCATTTGATCCTCAAGGACCACCAGCTGGTGAAGGGTACTTGTTGGTGGGGCTTCTTTTCAAGTCATGAACATACTCATCTTGGGAAAGGATAATGTTACTTCAGGGGCTGGATCATAATTCAGATATTCGAGAGCTTGCCTAGGAAGCTTTAGACCCTGGGTTTGAACCCCAACATCACATAAACCGGATGTGGTGGTGCATGCCTGTAGTTTGCTAGCCTGGGCAACCTAGTGAGGTCAGGACCTGCCTGAACTACAGAGTGAGACCCTGTCTCCAGAAAAAGACAAGCAAAAAGATAATGCTACTTCAGTGTCAGCTTCCTAATTCTCCCCTCAATTTTGACTAAAATCAGTATGGAAGCATTGCCGTTTTTCTACTTGGGCACCATAGTCTTGTCTGACTGGGGATTTTATTGTTTTGTTTTCAGTGCTGGCAGGTGAACCCAGGGTCTTGCATGTTCTAGGCAAGTACTGTACCACTGAACTGCATCTGCAATCCAGTCTGCTTTTTAATTAGCTGTGTATTCTATGCAGAAACTGTTAACTGTCACCGTTGCCCCTTCTCATCGCCAGGTAACTGGTTTGTAGTTGTTTTTTCCTTTGTTCTTTGAACTAACATTGGAGAATACTGTCTCCTAACAACTGGCTTAGAATGAATACCTTACTCACTGTCAAGAACCGATCATGGGCTGGCCGTGTAGCATGTTGTGAGCTCATGTACCAGGAGGTCCTGGATTTCATCCCTAGCACCAGCAAACAACAAAACTCACCCAAACCTGGTTGCACTGACTGCAGTCTCGAGTGAATGGAGCACAGTGGAAAATCTTTAATTCAAAGCTCAACTGTAGATGTAGCTTCAGCTTCTCCTCTTAGCAACACTGGCATATGTTTATAAAAGTTTTCAGCTCTGTATAATGTTATCAAGATTTGTATTAGGAGTTATGTGATTATGTATAGTTAACTTACCTTTTTAAGGTCTCGCTCTGTGGCTCAGGCTGTTCTTGAATTCATTATGTAGCTCACACTGGTCTCAAACTCATGGTAGTTCTCCTGCTTCAGCTTCCCCAGTGCCGGGATTGTAGGTATGTGCCACCATGCCCAGCTAATTTTTCTGTGGTGTTGAGTTGAAGCCAGGGTTTTATACATGGTAGGCAAGCACCTTTAACCACTGAGATATATCCCCAGCCCCTGAATCATACTTTTAAATGAGTAAACTATATCTCAATAAATTTTTTTTAAAAAAACTTGATGAATTTGCAGTGTTGAAAAAATTCTGAAGTAGCAGGTGATTCCTTCCTTTCCTTTTTTCATTCTCCACATTTCCCAGAGCCATGGCAAAGACTCACAACAGCCAGCCAGTGTGCTTATTATGTGGTGGTCAGGAAATGCTAAGTGGCCTCAGAATTTGTACAGTGAAAATTGTTTACATATGATGAGTCTGTTAAGCTCAGAGATAAGAAAATTCCCTGCAGGTCAAGGCCTACTTGGGCGGAAAAAAAAAAAAAAAAAAAAAAAAACCTGACCAGAGAGATGGGACATCCTGCTCCCTTGATGGAAAATCCAGGACTTCCTGATGTGGGTTCATCAATTGGGGATCATTCTGTGTGTCAACAGATAGTCTTCTGAAGTAATCTTCAAGTAAAATTCTGACACTTGCAGCGTGATGGACTTTGAGGACATTATTCCTCGAGAAATAAGCCAATCACAAAAGGGCAACTGCCGTGTTATTCTGTTTATTATGAGGCATCTAAACAGTCAAACTCACGGAGACAAAGTGAACCTGTGGGTATGGGAAGCAGGCTGGTGAAGGTTTAACTGGCTGTAGAGTTGCACATGGAGTGGATGAGAAAGCTCTGGAGAGTGATGGGCGTGATGTTGTACAGCACTGAGAGTACACTTCATGGAACTTTGCTCTTAAAAATGGCTAAAATAGTTAAATTTATGTTACATATATTTAGCCACAGTCAAATCATTTTTATTTAAAGAGTAAGGGTAAAACAGAGGCAGGGTGAGGATGGGAGCCGAGTATTTGGATTCCTCTGCCGAGCTGCAGCCGGTGTGTGTGAGGGGTGGGATGAGGGTGCTCACTGTGGCCTTCCCTGCCTTTTCAGTCTTGTTCTTCTGCCAGTCACTCATGGGCATCTCCTGTGTTCCAGAAGCTGAGTGGCGAGGCTCTGGGTGGAATAAAAGTGTGCTCCAAGGCGTTTAGTCCAGAGGGTTGAGAGCTGTATTTGTTTTAAGAATTGTTAAACTGTACTCTGCTTCTCTTTGGTTGAAGTGTGAACACCATTATTTAGATAGCTTTTGGATGGTGATCCTGAGATGTCTGAAAATCTAATTTAAAGTGGGAAAGTCAACATGTGGATGAAACGTGATAGCCACAGACACTTTTGTTTGTTAAAAAGACACAATGTCTCTAGAAGAATAAGACATGTCTATGCCCAAATGTTCTCCATGGAACAGACAACTTCTTAGGTGTTGGAGGAACCTTGTGCTTTTAGTGAGTGGCCTTGAGGAGAAATGAATTATCTGTTAGCATCTGTTTACTGAGACAACATGAGAAGGACACAGCTAGGCTCCTAGGGAGCTCATAGGCTGACCCTGGAGGAGACTGAACTGTAAGCACAAAACATGTTTGTAGAGTGCCGTGTAAACAAGTGAAAATTAAATCATTCGAACTAGTTATGGAAGCGAAATGTGAAAGCCCGGTAGGTCATAACTAAGACCTGGAAGCTCTGGTTTCAAGCACATGCCATAGTCTCACTAATTGTTTTTAGAGAGGTGGTCTGCAGAGCTGATCCTTATCTGTTAAATGAATTCTTTACTGGGGGAAAGAGAGAGAGGCTGTCATAGTTTACATCTGGAATGTCCCCCCAAATTCTCGCATATTTGGATATTGTAGATTATAGGAAGTAGGACCTGGTCATAAGGGGCAGATGTTTGAGGCTTAGCCTGGAAACACATATGGTAACCCTCACTCTTAGCTTTCTGTTTGCTATGCTGTGAACAGCTTCTCTCCACCTAGGCTTTTGCCATGTGCTTGGACCATTGCAGGCCACCCATGAGTGGATTGAGACCTTATGACACCCTGAGCTAAAATAAATCCTTTCTCTCTTAAGTTGTGGGTGTTGTTTACTGTACCCCAATAGTGAAAAAGTAACCACGACAGAAATTGGTACAGAGAAGTGGGGCTGTGGCAGTGACTTTACTCAGTGATTTGGTTTAGAAACCTTTGGAACTGATTTGCAGGAGGAGCCTGAAGGTACCAGCTAGAGAAACCTTAGAATGCTGCTGTAAGTTGAGCATGTTGGGAAATTTCAGTCAGAGCTCAGAAGACCAGAATGATGATAGAAGTGTTATAAAGGTCAAGCTCAAGAGGTTTCAGGTGGGGAAGAGGACTTTATTGGCAGTTGGTCCAGGAATCATGCATGCTGTGCTTTGGCAAAAAGTATGTCAGCGTTTGCTCTTGCCCTGAGAGTTTCCCTGAAACCAGGATTAAGGGCAGTGGAGAATTTAACATGGCAAAGGAAATTTCAAGGCAACCTAGTATTTAGTCTATTATATGGGTACTGCTTGAGGCAGAAAAGCAGAGGAAAAAAAAAAACATGTAAAGTGTGTTTTTGTCAGAAAGAAAGTGACTTAGGGCTGGGGTGGCAGAGCTGTCTGGCTAAAGAGCTTCACCAGCTGAGTACGATTCTCCAGCAGAATATAAGCCAGGTATACCTAGTGATGCAAGCCTGTAATCTCAGCACATGAGCTGAGGTCAAGGTCAGATGGGGCTACATGGTGAATTTGTGACTAGCCTGGACTAGAGCGAGACCTGCTGCCATGAAACTATGAGCCAAAATAAATGTTTAAAAAATTTTAAAAAAGAAAGTGACTGCAAATTTGGGGAAAAGAGCACATGGTTGTTCAAGAATTTAGAATAAAAAAGAAGCTATATAGTCCTCATCAGGACAATAGTAAAAGGATGCCTTGAGGGCATCTCGGGTATCAGCTGGACACCTCCCGTAACCCACTTAAGGATGCAAAGGCAAAAGACTTTACTCTGAGAAGACTACCCCAGGGCACACTGAAGGGCCTGAGAGGGAAGTGTTTACCAGAGTTCAGTCATCCCTTGTTTGGAGGGCACTATAGTTGTGGTCCAAGGAGTTAGACTGCTGCTTGAGCCAGTGGTAGACCTTGGTGTCACCCACATGGTGCTGGTTTCATAGGCTTGCAGAATGCGAGAGTTGTGAGTCTTGGAGGCTTCCACCTAGATTGTAGAAGAAGTCGTTGGAGGCCAGGTGGTATGCCTGGAGAGGGCAGTACCTGAAGTTGTTAGTGGGAAACTGAAGGTACAGTGGAGACCCTGGAAATTGGAGATGTCAGGAAGATGGATGTCTGTCGGGGAAAGTCACAGGCTTGAGTGGAGCCAGCCCAGAAGAGAAACCTTTTGAGTTTACAGCAATAGACAATGCCTTAGGGGTAGAGCCATCTAATGCCTATGGAGGTCACATCAGTGCCTTCCGAGGTAACATTTCACCATAGTTTACCCTGGGTGCTGAACACAGAGCTACAAAATTTAATGCTTTCTGTGCTGGGTGTTGTTTTGTTTTGGTCTGATTGCTTTCTTATCGTCCTACTCCTCCCTTTTGGAATGGGAATGCTTATCTTCTGCCATTCTGTTTTGGAAGTGTTCAACCATTTGGTTTTCACAGGGGCTCACAGCTAAGAGTTTGCCTGTGTCTCAGAGATGACTTTGGACTTGGAACTTTTTTAGCAGTGCTAAAGACTTTGACAGCTTTCAGAGAAGTAGTAAAAGCATTTTGCATAAGGAGGTGGGCATGAGTCTTGAAGACTGGGAGTGAAATATTATGGTTTGGAACTGGGATTTTCCCCAAAAGCATCATGTATTTTGATATTGTAGATCATATATGTGTTTCACATGCTGCTAGTAGTTGGGGCCTGGTCAGAAGGGGTGGGTCACTGAGGTTTGACCCAGAAGGGCCAGATGACTGGAACTAGACCTGGAAGGTTATATGGTAACTCTGCCCTTACTTTCTCCTAGCTTCCTGTTTTCCATGGCCTCAACAGCTTCTCTCCAACTAGGGCTCTGCCATGTGCTTCTACCATTGCAGGCCATCAATGAATGGACTGATAATTTTCTTTTTTTAGGCAAGTGTCTTTCTCTGTACTCCAGGCTGGCCCTGGACTACTGTGTAGCCCAAGTAAGCCTTGAATTCAATGTTCCTTCTGCATCAGCTTCCTGAGTGCTGGGTTTACAGTAGGTGAGTGTCACCATGCCCAGTTTATGTGGTGCTTGGGAATGGAGCCCAGGATCTTGTGCTTACCAGCCAAGTGGTCTACCTGATAAGCCTTCTGAAATTGTGACCTAAAATAAACCTGTCTTCCCTTGAGTTGTGGGTGTTGGTTGTTGTGTCCCAGCAATGAAAAAGTAACTGAGAAGTGGAAGAAGAGGCGAAGTGGGTGATGATGTGATATTTTGGAACATTTTGGAATACAAAGCAATTTTGTGACACAGTTTCTTTCTAAGTGAAATTTGGATTGTGGTCATTCTCTGACTAATGAAAAAGTCAAAACAAACTGGACAAGCCTGGCAGGGCTGGGTTCCTAGTTCTTATGCTGAACTCCAGAACATGTCCTCAGGTGACTTTGTGGATAAAGAAGAGTCAGTTTTTGTGAACTACCTTCTTTTGACTTGAGGTTTGTTTGTGAATTTCATAATAAAAATAAGTCATTCTCAGTTTTTCTGTCATGTTTCCACTTGGGTGGAGGGAAATTTACAATAATTTAGAATATAGTAAATCTGAAAGGAAACTTAGAAAAAAATCACGAAGAATCATCAATCTAATGTTCCTGGAGACAAATCCTTTATTATTTCAAGAAAAAGAAAGTGATGCAGTAATTACATTAAGTGATATATTTCTTTCTTTTCATTTGTTAATTTGCTGATCATCAGTACTTTAGAGAAAGCTATTAAAGGTGCTCTTCTCCTGTGTTTAAGGTGTGTGCAACAAAGGGTTTATGTTGGCCAGTCTCTTGAGAACTGCAGCCGGGAACCTGGCTTGGTGCTGTCAGGCAAATCGAATTTTATGTTTCACAAGGAAGGTTAATACTTTATTATGAATCTAATGTCTTCACCTTTAAGGAAAAGGTTACAAAATCTATAAACATAGAGGTAATGAGTGGCACATTTAGTTTTTCTATATAAAAGTAAAGAGATCTCTTTAACATATGTTTTCCTCTAATGACTAAAATAATTCATACTCAATGCAGAAAACTTTGGAAATTAGAAGTTTGTGAGGAATTATTTCATCAGGATAACTTGGTTTTTGCTTTTGACTCAAGGTGAGAGCAGGCTGTGCTCATGCCACTCTGCCCTTGTTTTCCTTACCAGCACCCCTCCCCTTCTTCCTCTCAGATCTTCTAGTTTGGATTGGTAGCTAAGTACTCCCCGGCTTCCTCTCCCCTTCTCATTCTAGTCTTTTCTGCAGGAGCACCTTGGGAGCTTTGAGTTTGGGCACCATCCAGGCTATAGTTCTGGTTAGAAGAATGCTCGCAGAATACCCTGCTGCAGCCCCTCCTGGTGCACTTCTGTTCCCAGGGTTTGCTTCTGGTTGGGGGCTTGACAAGCAAGATGTTTTACATAGGGACCAGCCAGCCCTGGCCTGGAGGTATTGAGTTCAGATTTTGACCTGAGTTGAATGGTAGCTATGGACAAGTGGAATTCGCTTTGTTCATGGGTCAGGAGTCATAATGGTTGTTAGAATTATCTGATTTAGCTGGTGCATGGTGGGCTCTCAGAGTGTTTTCTAGGGGGTACAGTGCCTACAAGAAATTTGTTCCTCTCAGTAGTGTTTTGTTGAACACCAAGTGTGTGCCGTGCTTTCCAGTATGTGCTGCATTCCAGAATGGAGAAGAGAGTGCTTGCTGTTGTGGAGCTTCTGTTCCCGGGAGGGCAGCAAGTAATAAACAAGACAAATGCCTAACAGGAGAGATATGTGATAGTGTTTTAAGTGCCAAGAAGAAGAAAGTAAAGCCTCCATGCAGAGGGATGTGGGGTGGCACGTGGTTGAGGGAGGGGGAATGTTGAATGATTGAGGCTGTGTATTGCTTTTGTGTGAAGGGGTGTCTTTGGGCTGCATCTGGGAACCAGACCCCAGACTTGTGTGGAAACGGAACTTCCCAGCTGTCTCTGACATGGTGGGTTCTGGGTCTTGCCAGGTTGTGAGTGAGAGCTGTGGTAACAAGGCTTGAGGGGGGAGTTCATGTGTGGTCTTTTTGGATATACACAAAGAGTGCCTAGAATAGTATCAAGCATTCAATAAATTTTAGCCATTTTATGTGTTAACTCTGTATTATGTCTTCTGTTATAAAATTCAGAGCTTTAAATAGAACGTGGAGAGCCCATACTTCTTGGATGAAGTACCAGCGGTAGAGCAGTCATTCCTTAGAGCATGCAAGTAGTGTGGTCCCTTCTTCTCCAGTCTCTTTGCCACACTTGCCCTTCTGTCTTCACATTTCCTGTCTTCTGCCCTTTCTCTCCTCTTTCATCTCCTGGAGCCATTTTGGAGGAATAGGTTTTAAGGCAGGAACTACTGATCTATTTGTAGCAGAACCTTCTTGAGTTTTTATCTAGTAAATCATTAGGCAAAAGGAAGAAGCATTCTCAAAGCATAGTCAGCTTTCTAATAAAGGGAAGAGGATGAGAGAATACAGTGCTTTCCCAAACCTGCCTTCTCTTATTTAGTTGGATTTTGGGAAATTCAGAAATCATTGCAGGGATGTGAACTTAATCTTGCAAATTCTTACTCTTGGTGGTGCTTTATGGTTTAACAAATATGAATTCTACAGCCAATGTTAAGATTTGTACTTTAAAAATTTTACTGAATGTGATTGCATATTCCATCAGTTATCTGTACAGTATTTGCTTCTGAGTGTAATAGTAGTTTATATGTCATTTTAATAGTTGGTCTCCATTGAAAATATCACAGATATCTTCTCTCTGCTGATGGCCTTAGAATACCAGAAGTCCAGAATGAAAAGGTATGAAGTTGGTTGGTTGTGGTATTTTATGGAATAAAACACCTGTCTTCTTTTCTCTCTCCTGCCCTCCCTTCTGTCCTCCCTTTTCTCTCTCTTTTCTCCTTCCTTCCATCTGTCCATCTCTCCTTCCTTCCTCGCTCTGTAGCCCAGGCTGGTCAGAACTCACTGTGTAGCCCAGGCCAGACTTGGACTACTGCTGCCACACTTGGCTTTATGTGGTGCTGGAGAATTGAACTCAGGGCTTCGCACCTGCCAGGCAAGCACTCCGCAGTTCCTCCAGCCCTCTTGTTCTTTTTTTTTTTTTTTTTTTTTTTTTTTTTTTTTTTTTTTTTTTTTTTTTTTTTTTTTTTTTTTTTTTTTTTTTTTTTTTTTTTTTTTTTTTTTTTTTTTTTTTTTTTTTTTTTTTTTTTTTTTTTTTTTTTTTTTTTTCCTGTTTGTTTTTTTCTTTTTGGAACATCGTCTTGCTTTGTAGTTCAGGTTCATTCTGAATTCAATATGTAATCCAGGCTAGCCTTGAGCTCATGGCAGTCCTCTTGCCTTAGCCTCCTAAGTGTCAGGGTTACAGGCATGTGCCACTATGCCTGGCTAATTTTTATGTGGCGCTGGAGGATCTAACCCAGGGTCTTGAGCATACTGAGCAGGTGCTATAACCACTTACCTACACCCCTAATCTCTAAAACAGTTTTCGAAATTGTAACAGTAGAGTAGTGGTAAGTTTTAGGAGATACACAGATGTGGGTTAGAATCTCAGTCCCTCTCAAATTTGGGTAGACTTGGCTCCATCTCAGTTTTCTCATATTTGAAGTAATTATTAACTCATGAGTTTCTTTTAATGGTTAAAATACATCGTGTGTCTACCTTGCCCAAAGTAAGTGCTGATACTACTACATCTGTCAGAAATAGTTTGTTTACTTTAATTGTTGATTTTGAGACCCTCTGCTCAGGTTGCCCAACTAATAAACATTTGTAGTGTTAGATTTTTCTTCTAGCAATGTTGTTAAATGCCACGTTTAGTCATGAATGCAGTAATTGTAGCAGAAACAATGACGAGATAGCCAGCCAGACACTGTGTTCTCTGTGTATTAATTTCGGTTTTACTGAACAGGTGCCCTTTGAGGACAGGCAATTTTTATTCTGTTCATTTTGCCTACAAGAAACGGAGGCCTAAGGCGATTAGGAGATTTCAAAAGTAATAAAAGAGAAAGTTAAAAGATGACTTTTTGTTGATCATGATAACATGAGTTTAAAAAGCCATGGGAAGCTTATAGGAGATTGTGTTAGGAACCTTGATTTGGAAAGGATTCACTTTCCAAGGCAGAGGTCAGATGTCTGTTCTCCTGTTGCTGCCCCACCTCATTGCTCTCCGAGTGCTGACTGAATAGAATCCTCAGGAAAGGTCTGGTGTACTTGTGGGACCTCCCTGGCAATTTCCAGGAGGTGTCAACTTTGCTTTCTTCTCGGTGGATCTGTTTACCTGAGAAGTAACTGAATTCCTGCTGACTGTGCTGAGGAATGAGCATCCAGCCTAGTCTGTTTTGCAGGAAAGGAAACAGGCTGGAAGGAAAACCACAGCTTTGGTCACCAGGCACCTAGTGTCATCGCTCACATCAGTATGTCTTTGTCTGGATTTTTGATGTTGAGGCTCTTTGCGCAGCTAGGAATCTACATGAACTACTTGGCAGTTTAAAGCTTTTGTTACACCCAAGGATTTAGTTACCTGGATATAACTTATAGAATGCAATACTATTGCTTTTTAAAATTATATTTGTGGCTGCGTTTGAGTATTGCTGTACTAGTGAATATAGAAAAAATATTATTTCCTGGTGTTAAATAAAACTGAGGGACTGGAGGAATAGCACAAGGGTTAAAGAGCTTAGGCTCGAGGCCTTGGGTTTAATTCCCCAGCACCACATTAGCTAGGTGTGGTGGCATACATCTATAATCCCAGCACGGGGGAACATGAGGCAAGAGGATTGCTCTGAGTTCAAGGCTAGCTTGGGCGACAGAGTGGTCTCAGGACCAATCTGGACTACAGGGCAAAACTCTCTCTCAATTAAAAAAAGAATTGACCCAAAAGACGTAACAATATTAATATAAGAACCTTGATTGGGTCAAAAGTAGCCAACAAGGCTAATTTGGAGGCACATAGGGAAATAGTGGGTGGATATTGGGTGATCTTAAGGAATTATAATTCATTTTCTTAGGTAAGGATAGTTTGATTAGGAAAATGGCTTACCCTTTAGATTCATGTTTTAAGTTATGGAGGAGGTAGGTCTCATTGTGTAGAAATAAAGCTCCCTCTTTAAGTAGGATTGGGTTAAACTCACAGAGGGACTAGGCCTGCCCTCACACAGTCATGCACAGTGACTGTTGGCTATTCGAAAAAAAAACAATAAGACCCTTACCTTGCCTCTTCCCATATATTGAGCTTCTTAGCAGCAGAGTTTGTATCTGAGTCTTTCCAAAAATACTTTGACCCATATAGGGTACTCAGTTCTGAGGAAAAAAATGGGAAAAATATGACCAGCACAACTAGTAATAGCAACAAACATTTGAAGTGGGCTGTGTTATTCTTGCAAACTTGCCAGTGTGGATGGGTAGCTAGGGATGAAGGGCCAACTGGTTCCTCAAGGGCATTTTCAGATAAATGAGGTTGAAGTAAATACTTAGGACAAAGGAATAGCAGAACACTAGGCAGACCAGCCTGAACCTCCATGATGAATGTATGGTGCAGAAAATGGCAGGTGCCATTGCCTTGTAAAAGCTGAGCTCTGTGGGCCGGTATCTGGAACTCTGGAATTTGGTTTGGTCTCAAGCCAGGCCAGTTGGAGAAATTTTAAGAGGCTTAGGTAGACTTGGTGTTGCTCTGGTTACAAAATGTTGTTTAAGCCCGTTCTTGGGTGGTATTCTGAGGAGACAGGAAAAGTACCCTTCTGTACTTAATTTATTGCCTATGCTCATAATGTATTTTACATTGTTTAGTGCTTTTCTTTCAAGATAAATACAGAGAGAAATAACAGCTGTGGTTAACTTTCATCCTCTTTTACTAAGCAAATACGGTATTGGGCATAGAATGGAATTAGTTTCAGAATGCTGATTGTTTTATTTTTGTTTTGGGATTTAAAAAATGAAGTACAAAGTAGGCAAACCATTTTTTACTTAATATAGATTTGAAATCATTCCCTTACTCTCTTTTCTGCCCTTGCACTTGCTTTCTTTTGAAGTGCTGAGGCGTTCAGAATGGTTAACAAAAAAAAAAAAAGACTAAAAATATCCCTTAGTAGCATGCCAAATATTTTTTCTTTGTCTAAAATTAGCCGATTTGAGTTGTCTGTTCTGATTTTCCAAAGCCCGCCATTAGGTGATTTGGCTACTTCTTTCTGTGACACTCTGGGTAACATGTTCGATAGATGGGAAGCAAATGTGGAATGACTTGTCTTTTACAGAGAAATCTATAAAGAAATCCCCAGCTTGCATAACTCCTCCTCCACGGAGCCCTCCGAGCTGTCTTTCCAGTGCTGCCTTGCTGCTTTTCGCACCACCTGTGACCCCCTCCCCCCCAAATGCCGGGTTCCTTGTCCCATCTGAGTCCTGTGTTCTCTTCACTGTTGTATCCCATTATCTCACACAACCACTTGCTAAGTGTTTAGTTGCTTAACAAGTATTTGTTGAAGGTCACAATCATTCTGTTTACTGGGTATTTGGAAAGGGATTTATTTGATGATGTATATAAAGAAGTTTTTTCACATGAAAATTAAGGAGGAACAGAAAAATAAAGTGGGAGCAAAAGTAGTTGAGAGCTAGCTGGGCACTCTGGAAGGCTCAGGCAGGAAGGTCACAAGTTTGAGCCGCTTGGGAAATTTAATGATTTAAAGACACTGTCTCAAAATCAAACATAAAAATGGGCTGGGGATATAGCTGAGTATGAAGGCCCTTGGCGCTATCTTCCGTACCAGTACCACCAAAAAAAAAAAAAAAAAAAAAATTGAGAGCTTTGTATTCCAAACCTATTACAGGGGTGTGAAATGGTGGAGCTCACTGCTAGGAGAACAGGGAGGCAGCTCCATGTTCAGGGGCTGGCCTGGAGGAGATGAGGGAGGAGAGAGAAAGTAGCCTAGTTCGGCCTGCCTTTACTCTGCACTGGGCAATTCTTAGACTTGTTTTTATTTTTAAAACAGTGCCGGATTGGGATGCCGTGACACAACAAGCATGTAATCCCAGCACTCAAAAGGCAGGAGAATCTCAGGTTCCTGCCCAGATCTGGCAGCTTTCTGACTTAATGACACCCTGTCTCAAAATTAAAAAAAAAAAAAAAAAGTCTGGGGACACAGTTTAGTTGAAGGTCCTCGGTTCAAATCCCAGCACTGCAGAGGAAGGAGAAAGAAAGTAAATCTATACTTTTTAAAAAATGAGATTTACCCCATTCTCTGTCGTAGGGCAGCCATCTATTTTTTGGAAATAATGTACCTAAGTTAACAAATTTAATTTGTTAATTTCTGGAATAATTTGTTAGATTCATTTGTGTTTTTTTTAATTATAAACTTGGGGCAGGAAGAATATACTTGCCTTTTATTTTAATAGAATTTCTGTTTTAGAAATTTTATCATTTTTCCAGGAGTTGGGTACTCAGGGAGGACAAAATTTAACCTGGTTTCCTTATGTCTTTAATTAATTGAGAAGGAAGATAGGCTTAGGGCAAGTGGGGACCAAAATTTAACCTGTATCGCTCAGGTAACACCTGAAGGTGATGTGGAAAATATGCCTTCTCCTTTGGGATACCTGGCCTTTCTGAGTCTTATCCTTAGGACTGTGGAGAGGACCTTCTTCCCTGGCAGAGCAGAGAAGACAGAGGGTGTGTGCAGACCCTGTTTCTTCTTCCCGGGTGGTGATCCTCTCAGTTCTCCTTCTCCATTAAGAGGCAAGAAACTGATACCTGGAGCAGTTCTGTACTTTCCCAAGGTCATGCATCTAGCCGTCCACAGGGTTTCCCCTGTTCTCTCTCTAGAGGGCCTTTGGTAAAGCGGGCATTGGAGTTGGCCAGTTTATGTTTATATTCTTCCTCTATGACCTTGGCCATGGTTTATGCCTCTCCACAGTAGGGTTGAATTTGGTGTCTCAGGGCTCCTCAGAGAACTGCATGTGGTGTGTTGTCAGTAGCCCTGGGCCCTGGACCTGCGTCCGAGCCTTGCCTCATCAGAGTCAGCCATGCCCATGCTGCCCAACCAGCTCTGCCTACCAACTCTTTTATTTTATCACTCTGGCTTTTAGCCTCGGGAAACTTGGTGGTTGGAGGATGGTTCACAGCAGAGTAGGACTTGGGTGTTGTTTGTTTTCATTTTGATTTGGGGGTCGGAGAAAGAAAAATATTCTTAAGCAAATAAAGTCCTAAATTGAAAAATTATACATTTTGCATATATCCCATAATAACTTAGATCATGCCTGGACTTATTTTAAAATTAGTCATGAGTTGAACACTGTGGGCTGTTTAACATTGAGGAACAAATGCATTTCAATTGTAAATATTCTCGTGTATTTCTAGGGCATTCCTTGTGTATCTTTCATAAGTTTAGTCTTGTTGACATGTTAGTGGAAGTCTTTGAACTGGGGGAGGAAGTTGATGGCTTAGGTGAAAGGGTAGGGAGGTTGAAGTCTTCAAGTCTTTGTGTGAGGGATGTGGCCCAGGAGTGCGCAGTTCAGCACAGACCTTCTCGTCTGGATGTTCTCTTAGCTCCTGGATGAAACGGTTCCCAGTGTCCTCAGGGACACTGGTTTCAGTTGAGGGCGCACGCGGGGAGGAGGATGTGGCCCTAAGCAGCAGATATCCTGTGTTTAATACTGTGCTGACCCTCCTCTTTGGGTGCCTGCCACTGGCTTCCTGCTTAAATTTTTGGCTTGGAGTAGAGTAGAGCTGTGAGGCCAGAGTCCACACAACTTTGATCTCTTTGATTGTTTGGAACTTTAAGTGCCAACGGTTGTTAAACAAAATTCAGCTTTTTTTTCATTCTTCCACTGAATATCAGCTTTTTTCTCTGAATATGTTTGTGGTCCAGACTCCAGAGTGAGGCCCTTTCTGTCCTCTCGCAGGCTGACCTTGGTGTAGGGAGGGCTGGCCAGTGCCCCTCCACCATGGGGAGGAAAGGTGGAGCCCCTTCCTCCCAGCCTTGGGCTTCCTGTGCCCAGCATTGCAGAGGAAAAGGAGCTGCAGAGTGTGAATCGGACATACACAAGCACCGCTTCTGCATGGCAGAGACAAGTGCTGTAACAAAAAACAAAACAAAAAAGTCCCACTAGCAACCCAAATTCCAGCCAGAGGGCAGCTTTTATTTATTTATTGGCCGAGTGATGTTACAAACTGCTTTCGTTTTGACAATCCTTGGTAATAGTACCTTTTTTTTTAGTGGCTAGAGAAGCCTGTATTATTTCACAGATCGCGTGCCACCTCTGCCTCCGAGGTGGCTGGCAGCTTCCCCGGGCGCTTGGCTGGCAGCATTGAGGAAGACAGCCGCCGTCGCGGAGGTGGGTGTGTTTGTTGAAAGTGGTGCTCAGTTATGCTAGCAGGGCAGCCTCAATTGCCTTGTCTCTATTTTTGTTTTCAAGGCTATTTGTTTTGTTAGTTTATACATGAAAACCTTTCTCTCCCCAGGGTTTTACTTTTTTCTTCCCTGATTAAGTCACACAGACTCAGAGGGGTTTTGGGAAGTTCTGTAAAATTTTGAAATTTGTTTACAGAAAATAGGTGAGAGGAGAGCAGGGAGGAGCCATCCTAGATCTCCTGAGTCAGGCACAGATACTGTTACTATTCTTGCCCTATTCCTTTCAATCTTCCAGCCCTTTTTCTTTACCTTGCTAGTTATACTGGATATACAGTTTTTCCCCTTGAGTCTGTTTTTCTTTTAATTTAAAAAACGTTTTGCGTATTTTATATTAACATCTCTTATATGGCCCTTCTTAGGAGATGGCAAGGAGATGGCAGTATTTAGTCATTTCCTTAATGCTGGAGTACATTTTTTTCCTAATTTTTAAATGAATTCTTTTTGGTCCTAGCCAGGTTAGTAATACCGTAGTAAGGTGCCAAAGTGTGTTCCTGCCCGACCCTCTGAAATTCAGATTGAATACTGTAAGGGAGACAAGTTCTAGCAGCCACGGCTGTGAGGCTCTTTCTTATCTTTGACTGGTTCTTCCTACCTTCCTGCGTCTCTGTTTTTTTTTTTTTTTTTTTTTTTTTGCTGGCAAAGTAAACCCAACCGTAGTACCCAAGTCTAGGGCTTTGGTAGGAGTTTGGTCAGATTGTAAAGGGCACAGGGTGGTGCCTGGAGCATGCTGATGGCAAGATTTTCCAAAGGGAGCTTGCTGCCCCCTCTTCCCTCTGTGTCGCCCCTCTGGGATTTGGGTGGGTAGTTCTGCCCCATTTGACAGAGAGTGGAAGAAGGACCAGAAAGGAAAAGGAAGTGGAATTAAGAAGACGCCCCTTCACCCCCACTTCTAAGTGTAGGGGAAGTTGAAAAAATTGGTTCAGGCAGTGCCTGAGCACTCAAAGGTGGGGCTTGGCCCGTGAGCTTCCTGGCTGGGTTCAGTGAGGTGTGGGGGTGGGGCAGGGGGTTGGGGTACAGGCTACGCTTGTCTGATCTGTGAGCACTGCCTGTATCACTCTCAGTCGGCTGATTGACCCGCCTATGTTCTGTGTTCCTGTCATGACAGGAACATGACTTACGTGTTTCTCATGCCACTTGGCTGAAAAGGAGGTTGGAAAGGATCTCAGTGGAAAAGGATGTCTTTAGGACCCAGTTGTGTGAAGCTTCTAAATGCTCATCCTCCTGAATTTGATTTTTTAATTTCTGTGGCATGCTGTCTCTCTCTTTCCACTATTATGATTGACTCTGGGCTGTATTTCCAGCTGTTTTACTTTTTTTGTTGTTGTTTTAATTTTGAGACAGTTTTATTACGAAGTTACCAAGTGGTCCAGGCTGGGTTCAGATTTGCAGCTTCCTAAATGCATGCCACCCTGCCAATCTTACCTTATCTTTTCTATTATTTCATGATAGTTTTCTCTTTTTGGTAGGAGGGAAGAAGGTAATTCTTCTCAGGCTTCTGCAGCCTTCTGACCTGCTAGGGCCTTGTTGAGTGAAAAGAAACTATTTGTGCTCTATATAATATATGTAACAAAACTTCCTTTAAAAAATAACTTCGCTATTGTAACAGACAAGGCTAGTGGTGTGTGGAGTGCAGGTTGTTCATGCCTACAGCAGAAGGCAACCTCTGGAGCTGTCCTCAGGAAGGGCCCTGCAGCACAGATCATGTGGAGGTTCTCTGGGGGTCCGTGGGGCTGCATTCGGTGTACCTGTTCTGTCCTGAGAACTGAGGCCAGTAAAGGCTCATCTGTCTTGTGCTTTGTGCGTTGCCTGTAGCAGCAGAACGGGTCGTAGACACTGAAAACTTAAGCCATGCCTTTTAAGGGCTGAGCATAGACTTGTCCTGCGAGGAGTGTAGGGTGTAAGGGGATAGATTGAGTTCATGGGAACAAGAATGGTATAAAACAGTTTAACCTCTTGTAGCCTTCAAAATTGTCGGTTTAAAACATTGTGTGTAACTTTTTGGTAAGTTTACTAAACTCAGATAATTTTCTTGGGGTGCTGCTGTTACAGAAAAAATTAATTTTTCTTAAGACTCTTCTTCTTTCTTCAAATTAGGTTACAGCTGGCAAAGTGGTCACTCCTTTTGTTTGAACCTCTGTCCCTGCCTTTCAGACCCCTGCTGTTGGCAGAGCTGGAGCAACCTGGAGCCAGCTGTGCTTCCCATATGGACCCCACCTGCCTTCTGTCGCTGCAGCAGTCTTCTCTGCTTCCTGTCTGGCTCACCTCCCATTGAGCCTGCTCATTTCCTCTCTCCGGAACTTCCCCTTATCACCAAGGTTCAAAGGTTCCACAGAGGATTTGGCAGTCAGGAGACCTGACCTCCAAACTCTGACCTTAGTAAGCAATTCCAGTTTCCCTGGGCCAACCTGAACTGGTGGATTGTGTGGTTCCCGACCCGCAGCTGTGATTGCTGTTAGCCAAAGGGAAATGGGTGCCTGCTAGAGATGCTTAGGGCCTTGGCCGAGGAAATGTTTTAATCCAGAATTTAGGACAGGTTTTGTGTTGCCATTTGGCGTTGCCTTCTTAGCCTCCC